>JAQPZY010001539.1:3340000-4030836 GCA_029931535.1 Margaritifera margaritifera | reverse complement strand
CCCCTGATTTTAGCAGAGGGTTCCCCTGATATTCCCCACTGTTGTTATAACAATTAAATGTGTATATCCCATGGGGAGGTTTAAGAACCTGCTATTCTTTATTTTGATATCTGAGTGATGAGGGCTGATTTAGGTTTGAGAGTAGGCATTACTTCTGATCCACATCTGAAAGCTCTGTATGACTATGTTCATATATATATATATATATATATATATATATATATTTATATATATTATATATATATATATATATATATATATATATATAATATATATATATATATATATATATATATATATATATATTGTTATGTATGATGTTTATATAATATTATAGATATTTTAGGAAATTATAAATGTTTCTTCACTTAAATATTTGCTTAAATCTTAATGTTTATCAGGAAAAACATGTTTAACTAGTGTCCTTGAATTAGGTTGTTTTGATCAATATGTTTTCTCAATTTGAAGGTCAAGGTTGATTTTTGTTTACAAGTAAAATTCCATTAAGATGACTCATGTTCTAGAACATTCTGTCATGTGACCAATCTTTATATATACCATGTTTGGTGGACATTTATTCAGTTTTGACATTACCATCAGTCTTGTAAAGAGCTATTACAGTTGTGAAAATTCATTCCAAATTCTAAGAGAGGAATTATTTTAAATATTCATTGGATTATAACAGTGCTCACAAACTTTTGGATTTTGGATTTTTAATTGATGATTTTGGAATTTATGTGAACTTATTCAGAGATTTTGGAATACTTCATTTTGACATCAGCACATCAAGATTTACTAGTACATCAGGACTTTGGAGACCATTAGCACATCATAACATTCAAGGACACAGCCGTGAATTCGGAACATTCTATATTTAGGACTTGTGATTAGAACAATCATTCTTATTGGATTATTAGGATTTCAAAACACATTACTGTAAGTGACTTTTTGATTTTTCATTTTAATTATCTAGTAATAAATTGCTTGTTGATTTTTACTTTATTTGTTGGTTTCACTTATCTTTCTGTTACATTTTTTTCTTAGACCCAGAGAGTCCGTAAACAGAAATTGGGGGCTCGTTCAGGGATGGGAATTTCTTTAAAGCAGATTATAGAAATTAATTTTTATCTTTGAAATTCCACTATTGATTTTGGTCCTCTGAATTTTTATTTCTCTTTGGCAAAGATTTTTAATATAGAAATATTTTTTTGTGTGAAACCAACAAGCATTTATCAATGGCATCTCATGTTCATAAAGTTCATTTCAAAACCTACCCAGGAGTGGTTAGAATGCAAGAGAAAAGGATGAGTTGCTCGAGCTTGCCAGAAAAAACAGTCGATCTGAGGCAAAAGTATCATTGACAAAATAAGGAAATAAAGATTATTTTTGATTCAGTATTTAGTAGGAAAGGGAATATTTGAAAATAGTGCTTCAGAGTTTGAAGAGAAAGCCTGTAATCTGGTTCTGACAGGAAATTAAGGGAATAAGAGTTAAAGAACCAGATTGTTTTAGAATTGGCAAAGCTTCATATTCAGAGAAGAGAGAGGGAGAGAAGAAGAGAGGCCGATACAGATGGAGAGAGAGAAAGGAAGAGAGGCAGTATATCAAATGCCAGGAAAGACGGAGAGGCAGATACAGAAGGACGAGAGAAAAAGAGAAGATAGGCAGATACAGATGGAGAGAGAGAAAGGAAGATGAGGCAGATACAAATGCAGAAAGAAGAGAGGCAGTTACAGAGGGAGAGAGAGAAGGAAGAGAGGCAGATACTAATGCAATAAAGAAGAGAGGCAGATACAAATGCAGAATGCAAAGAGAAGAAAGGGAAAATGTACAAATTAAATTAAGAGAATTGGAAACTGGTCAAACAGAGCACAACTCCAACTCCTTTAAAACACAAGTCCAGGTTTTGATGTTAACTAGATATATGAGTTTTGATGTACCTCCCCTGTTTTCAGAAAAAGAGAAGTAGATAAATACTTTCTTTTCATGCGAGAAACTAGCTGAAAACTTGAAATGGCCCAGAGAGCATGGAACTGTGTTATTACAAATTAACTTATTGGCAAAGCTCGTGAAGTCTACACTGTCAACTGTCATTACAAACAAAGCACTGTTTATGATTGTCTGGTTACAAGGAGTACATCTTGAAAAAGCTTATGATTTGGTACCAAAGAGGCATAGATCGCCACCAGGTTTAGGAATTGTAGAAAAGAAACTGGACAAACTCAATGTCGAATTTGCAAGGTGTAAAGAACAACTATTTGATAGGTGGTTGCTCAGCCAAGAACAGATTGATCAAGGTTATGATTAACCTCAGAACAACATAGCATCGTATTAATTGAAGAGTTCAAGAGGTTGCATCCATAGTTGATGTTAAAACCTAGTCTTGACGAGCAGTAATGTGGAAACTTTGGAAAATGCTACTCGTAGGGCTGATGATAATTCCTTGACTCCACAAAATTTCATTTTTGGCAATAAGTCGTCCTCGTCAGCATTTTTTCAGGTAAAAAACCATTTCAATCGCATTCGAGTACATCAAAATTACACAACAACAAAACTGTTAGGAAAAAAACATCCACGCATCAGAAATCCTTATCTCCTGTCCTACGTGCACTTATTGTAAAAAGAAAGGGGCACGTTATTTCTGAGTGCTTCAAGTTGAAAAAATAAGCAGCAGAGTAAAGGACAGAGCTTTACCAAATGCTCTTATTTCTACGAGTTCACTGTCACTGTCTTTTATTGAAAGCAATACATTTGTTGGGTCACACAAACCCCAGTCTGATTATTTTTTGGAGGCTTATGAAACATTAATGTCAGAAGGTTCTATATCACTTATTGGTGATTCGTCCAAATCTATCCCAATTAAATATTAAGGGACACTGGAGCTTCTCAGAGGTCTTTTATTATCAGGTACTTTGCCTTTTGTCTGAGGAGGTCTTCTTCAAGTGAAAGTGTTCTTGTTCAGGGAGTGAGTGCGGCTTATGTAAATGTTCCTCTTCATTGTGTAAATTTGGCTATCAGACTTAGTTTCTGGACCTGTGACTGTTGGGGGGCAGTGAACTTCTTTACCCATAGAGGGTGTTCATTTATTACTAGGCAATGACCTAGCTGGAGATAAAGTTGTGGTTAATCCACTTGTAACTTACAAGCCTTGTTTGGATCAGAAAGTTGATCCTGTCGTGTCGAAACTGAAATCCCTGATTTTGTACCCTGCTTGTGCAGTTAACTAGAGCTATGGCAAAAAGAGCTCTTCGAGAGTGATGTTGATCAGGATATTATTCCTTTAGCTGACACATGTATTGGTCAGTCTTTTGATTGAGGGTCACTTTTTCCTCAGGTATTGATCAATCACAATGGTATTGATCACAGTGATCCTCTTTTGGCAACTCATTCTCTTTGTCCTAATCAGGATAGACAAACGACAATCCCTTGTCGTTGAACAGGAGGCAAGATCCCGAGATATCTTGTTTGTTTCAGAGGGCTATTAGTGAAACTGAAGCCACACAAGTTCCAGTGTGTTACTTTGTGAAAAATGGGGTCCTTATGAGGAAATGGAGACCACCTGATGTACCCCGCTGGTGACGAAGTGGTCAGTGAGCTATCAAATTGTTGTTCCTAAGGTCATATCGACAGGGAAATTCTTAATTTAGCCATATGAAACTCCTTTGGCTGGTCATTTAGGAGTCCGTAAGACTTATCACAAGATCTTGAATCATTTTTATATGGCCGTGAAACTCAAAAGTGATGTTTCTAAATACTGCAGATCTTGTCACACTTGTCAAATGGTAGGAAAACCCAATCAGAAAGATACCTAAGGCTCATTTGCAACCTATTCCTGCATTTGATGAACCATTTAGTAGAATAATTGTAGACTGTGTTGGTCCTTTACCTAAAACCAAGTCGGGCAACCAATACTTGTTGACCATCATGTGTGCATCTACAAGATTTCGCAGAGGCAATTCCTCTGAGAAATATAAAACTAAAACTATTGTGAAAGCTTTGGTGAAGTTTTTTACACTTGTTGGCCTTCCCAAATCTGTCCAGGTCAGATCAAGGGTCAAATTTTATGTCTGGAATTTTCCAGCAAGTTATGCATGAACTAGGCATCAACAGTTTAAAATCTTCTGCCTATCACCCTGAAAGTCAAGGTGCTTTGGAAAGATTTCATCAAACTTTGAAGAATATGATTCGATCATATTGCTTTGATACAGAAAAGGATTGGGATGAGGGTGTTCATTTGTTGTTGTTTGCTGTTAGGGAATCAGTTCAAGAGTCGTTGGATTTTAGTCCCTTTGAACTAGTTTTTGGTGATACTGTCCGTGGACCATTGAAATTATTGAAAGAGAAACTTCTTTCAAATGAAGATTCAAAGATTAATCTTCTTGATTATGTCCTCTGATTTCAAATACAAGTTGTCAAAGGCCTGTGAAGTAGCAAGAACTAATCTTCACAATACCCAGTCAAAAATGAAATTAAGTATGACAGAAATACACAGGGAAAGGAGTTTTAAACCTGGTGACAAAGTTCTGGCTATCTTTCCCATACCTCAGAATCCTCTTCACGGCTAAATTTTATGGTCCTTATACCGTTGAAAAGAAAGTAAATGACTTAAATTATATCATTAACACTCCTGGGAGAACGGAAACAGAAACAACTTTGTCATATAAAATATGTTAAAGGAATATTTTGACAGAGATTAGCCCAGCTAATTATTCTGTTGGTTTAGTTGTACCTGTCCCACACAGTGCAGATATCAACGATGGAGTACAATCAGACTATAGTGACTCTGGTATAACCAATCTTCGGAATTCAGGAAATATTGAAAAACCTAGACCAGAAACTTTCACATCTACAACAACAGGAAAGAAATGAACTAAAACAGCTATTACATGACTATGAGCACTTGTTTCCTGATGTTCCAACACGACAAGTAAAATTTGTCATGACGTTGACATTGTAGATTCTGCGCCTGTGAAACAGCATCCTTATAGGATGAATCCTCTCAAACAGAACTATCTGAAGAAAGAAATTCAGTATTTACTGGAGAATGATTTCATAGAACCAAGTAAAAGTAACTGGAGTTCACCATGTATTCTTGTTCCCAAGCCAGATAATACATTCCGTATGTGTACTGACCATAGAAAAGTCAACAGTGTCACCAAAACTGATTCATTTCCAATCCCAAGAATGGACGATTGCATTGATAAAATTGGAAATGCGGAATATGTCACCAAGTTTGACCTTTTAAAAGGATTCTGGCAAATTCCACTGACGGAAGGGCAAAAGAAATTTCAACATTTGTAACTCCAGATGGACTTTATCAATATAAAGTCATGCCGTTTGGAATGAAAAATTCGCCTGCAACGTTTCAACGTCTGATGAACATGATAACATTTGGTCTTGATAATTGTGACGCTTATATCGATGACGTCATTATCTACAACAACACCTGGGAAGATCATTTGGAAACCATTCGAAAATTCTTTGATCGACTCAGCGATGCGAATCTGACAATTAATTTGAGCAAAAGTGAGTTTTGCCATGCTTGTGTCACATTTTTAGGACATATTGTGGGACAAGGTCAAGTTAAACCTATAGAAGCTAAGGTCAAAGCTATCTCTGAATTTCAAGTTCCAATTTGTAAAAAGCAACTGATGCGATTTTCTAGGTATGGCTGGATATTATCGGAAATTTTGTTCCAATTTTTCCAAAATTGCTGAACCTTTGACAAGTTTATTGAGTAAGAAAGCCAAATTTTATTGGTCTGACAAGTGTCAGGAATCTTTTGACAAGTTAAAGGCCATGCTTAAGAATGCACCAGTTCTTTCTGCACCAAATTTCAGCCAATCATTTAAATTATCTGTTGATGCAAGTGATGTAGGGGTTGGTGGAGTATTGATTCAGGAAGACAAAAGTGATGTGGATCACCCTGTATGTTATTTTTCTAAAAATCTAAACAAGCACCAGAAAATTTATTCCACAATTGAGAAGGAATGTTTGGCTTTGATATTGGCTTTACAGCATTTTGAAGTGTATGTTACCTCAGCTCTTTCTCCAATTATTGTGTACAGTGATCACAATCCCCTTACTTTCGTCAGCAAAATAAATTAAAGATAAAAATCGGAGATTGTTGAGATGGAGTTTGATATTGCAAGAATATAACATTGACATCAAACACATCAGGGGAAAAGACAATGTGATTGCAGATGCACTCTCACGTGCCTAGAAATGTAATATTGCTTGATGTAATTAAGTCCAGTATCATAAAACATGTTCTTATGTAATTTTGGTTATTATAGTATTAGATGTATATTCAAAAGAAAACTTTATTACATAAATCTTTCTTTTTCTTTATGAGGGGAGGTGTTATGTATGATGTTTATATAATATTATAAATATTTTAGGAAATTATAAATGTTTCTTCACTTTAATATTTGCTTAAATCTTTATGTTTATCAGGAAAAACATGTTTAACTAGTGTCCTTGAATTAGGTTGTTTTGATCAATATGTTTTCTCAATTTGAAGGTCAAGGTTGATTTTTGTTTACAAGTAAAAGTTCCATTAAGATGACTCATGTTCTAGAACATTCTGTCATGTGACCAATCTTTATATATACCATGTTTGGTGGATATTTATTCAGTTTTGACATTACCATCAGTCTTGTAAAGAGCTATTACAGTTGTGAAAATTCATTCCAAATTCTAAGAGAGGAATTATTTTAAATATTCATTGGATTATAACAGTGCTCACAAACTTTTGGATTTTGGATTTTTAATTGATGATTTTGGAATTTATGTGAACTTATTCAGAGATTTTGGAATACTTCATTTTGACATCAGCACATCAAAGATTACTAGTACATCAGGACTTTGGAGACCATTAGCACATCATAACATTCAAGGACACAGCCGTGAGTTCGGAACATTCTATATTTAGGACTTGTGATTAGAACAATCATTCTTATTGGATTATTAGGATTTCAAAACACATTACTGTAAGTGACTTTTTGATTTTTCATTTTAATTATCTAGTAATAAATTGCTTGTTGATTTTTACTTGATTTGTTGGTTTCACTTTCTTTCTGTTACATTTTTCTTAGACCATAGAGTCGTAACAATATATATATATATATATATATATATATATATATATATATATATATATATTTATATATATATATATATATATATACTCTGTATCACTATGTTCATATATATATAAATTATGTATGACTATGTTCATATATATATATATATATATATATATATATTCTGTATGAGTATGTTCATATATATATATATATATATATATATATATATATATATATATAGTGAAATTATAATGTAGAGACAAACATTCATACATACAACTACATATTTCTATAACTAATATATATATATATATATATATATAGATTCACATACATACACATACATACACACATACACACACAACATATATATTTTCATTCTCTTAGAAACTTATTGAAAATTTAAAAAGATGTTTTTCGTCATCTAAATGCAACAGACGTCGGTGCTCTCAATGTGCAAATATTAGAGAAAGTACCTATTTTAGTAGCTCCAATACTAAAGAATTGTTTTCTCTGCGTCATAGCACTGACTGCATATCAACTGATGTAATTTATTTTATAACCTGTAAAAAATGTAACATGCAATATGTTGTACAAACACTTCAACAAGTTTCTAAGAGAATGAATAATCACCGCTTTCATATACAAAATTGTATGGATCCTCATTTCTGCTCTAATGTTTCAATACATTTTAATACAAATAATCACTCTTTACGTGATTTTTCTTTCATGCCAATCGATATTGTGCACGGAAAAATGAACAGGCTCATTAAAGAAAGTTACTGGATTAATCGTTTAGATACTTTGTATCCCAATGACCTTAATACTAAGGCATTATGTAAAATTGTATACATTTTTAGTGGAGGAATTTATATGTTGTATGCATGTGTATATATATATATATATATATATATATATATATATATATATATATATATATATATATATATATATATATATATATATGTTTGTGTCTATGTGTGTGTGTATGTAGGTGTATGTATATGTGTATATATATATATATATATATATATATATATATATTAGTTATAGAAATATGTAGTTGTATGTATGACTGTTTGTCTCTACATTATAATTTCACTCTCAGTTTTCATTAGAGACTCATGTATATTTCTGATCACTTTATACATATGATATTTGTATGATAAAGCATATCATTTATGACGTTATGTCATTGACGTAATTGTTTATAAATATATAGACGTCATCAGTTTCTTTCAAAAACATTTTGTGCCTGAAGAAACATATAGTAAATGCGAAACTAGTCGCACACACACACACATATATATATAACAGGCCTGTAACTTTGGTTGATATTTTGTTTTTTTAATTTTAAAATGTAATAAGTGCCCTTTCAAAAAATAGCAATGCCTACACTGTGGAAATTCATTTATGTATTTCAAGGACAGGCAAACCTGGTGTACTTTGTGCTATTTCAAGTACATGCCTGCCCATGCTCAGAAGCAGTCATTTTGTTCAACTGTCGGTTTGAGACAGCACATGACGTTCCAAATAGTGATCACAAATAAATGTAAATCAAGTAGATGAAAGTGTACGTTAACTTTCTCTACATTGTGAGAGTTGTGGAGCAAACAACTTTCCCCTGTTCATTCCCCATTTGCGGCGGTGATCGAAATCTCTAAAGCGGTACCTTAAGTAACGACAGTCGTATTGGAAAATAAGTAAAGATCAACTGTACAGTACTGGAAAGTCACGATTCCAGGATGATAGCTCTTACATTTGGTCAAAAGTGGTGAGCGCTTTGATAAGAAGTCCTTTAAAGGCTTTGATATTGGATCGGCATCATTTGTACAAACATGAAAGTGCTGATGATAAAGTGCTTATTATCATTTAGTAAAAAGTTTGAAACTGATTAAACGTTATGACAGTTCTTATTTGAACATTACTACACTTGAATTATAGTGTAATAGAAAATACATTGTTTAACTTTCACAAATATCTCTATTCCTAGAGCAGGATTCGATCCCATACCTCACGGCAGCTTCGCCTAGACTTCACTTTGTTCGAAAAAGATGTGACTTTTGGATGTGGATGTGACTTTTGGAGCGTTATCGATAAAGATTTGACATATCGCAACGTTAGGTCAACCTGCCATAGAGGTATAGAATCAAATCCCGCTCAAGAAAAATGAGATATCTGGGAAATTTAATAATGGATTTACAAACAAACATCTCCTCAAAAAAGAGGTCTCCATAATTCTATTATAGTAATATTCAATTAAGACCCTAAAACTATTTTGAGACGTTCTCCTCTTATGTATTGTTCATTTATGAATGTGAAAGGATTGTTTGAGTGAAATCGTTTTCCAATTTTCTAATGATCTTCCAACAAATACAGTTAGTTTGTGTGTTTTTAATCTTTATCATCTTCTAGAAGGTGCCAATGATACTGGGAAACACAATATATATTTTGAAACTATACGATGAACATCTCGTTTTTTTAGTTATTATTATTATTATTATTATTATTATTAATTTTATATGGTGTGTGGATAATTTTTTATTTTTTGAAAACTCCAACCTGTGCATAAATTTCCAGTTTTAGGTATTCATCTCATAGGTTTTTATTTTCACTTTCAAATGATACTATTAACTTGCTTCTAATGACAATCAAAAGGGAACTTCAAATGATATCATTAACTTGCTTCTGATGGAAATCAAAAGGAAACTTCAAATGATACGTTTAACTTGCTTCTGATGGAGATCAAAAGGAAACTTCTGCATAAAACGTCAAAACTACTGTTTGCATAAAGTCTTTTTAGAAGTAAGAAGGTTTGTTACATGCTGCACATATTTAGATACGTTCCACAATGCGCTTCGTTATGGAAGACTACTCTTCAGTTTTGGAGAACAGTTTTAGAGTGCTTAGGTAGTGGAAGAAAGGACTGAAGATGTACTATCGTATTGTACATAAATCTTACCTACGTTCACCAACAATCAACCAGGATAAATCAGTCATTAATAAACCTACAAGGCACTATCGAAATCCTATGTCTCACAATACATCATAAACACCGTCCAGACATGGTTTTATAAATGCGGAAATAGGAACAGTTACACATTTCATGCATCATTGTATCTCTAATTTGCAAAACTTTTGTTACTTAGAATTAAAATGGATGACATCAATACCACTCATGGCAGTATAAATAAAATCAGACCACTGCCCTTTCCTTATTCGCGAGACACCTGGTGGAAGGATATGGGAGATAACTTCTCACGACCAATTAAAGTATTTCAAAAGAAGTGCATGGAATGCTTCTAGTTTTGTCATATCTCATTCCGTTGACTTTTTTATAACTTGAGAATGACGAACAAAATCTTCTTCTGTTAGAGAACTACACAATTTTCTTAAAGATAAGATATAAGTTTCATAAATACTGAAAATGTAAACGACGTTCGGAAAAAAATCATTCTCATGGAAATATTTTAGTTGAAACTTTTGAAAATCTAGTGTATCTACCGTGTGTTCGTGAGCTTCATATTTGCTGAGGTAGAATGTTTGCATGATACGAAACATTAGAGGATCTCCAAACGGTTCTTTGCGTCACGATATAGGTTTGTGTTCACTGGAGTAATAAATACACAACAACTTAGAATGTTGTTCGAGTGAAATTTTCATAAAATCAAACATTTTACCACACTAAACCTCGAGTTATGGTTGACTTTAATTTAACTGTGCCTTTTATGCCAACAAGAATTTAAATTTATGCTGATTTCCGACCAAACTGAAAGGGAAAAAATAATGTTTTGATCGCTAGAACTATCACTTGAAAACAGATAAAGTATGCTTCATTCTGTGCCGTAAATTAAAAACATCTTTCATATTTTAATTTCAGCATGAGTAATGTCTGACAAGTAAGTAGCAGACTAATCAATGATACAGAGTGACCTGTATTTTTACCGTTCAACATATCTACATTCATTATATTTGTGATAATTATTAGAAGAACTTGAACATTCATGTTGTCACGAAATTGTGTGTACTAAAATACCTTTGTATAATAATATGGACGAAAATGTAGATGGGTTTCGTTGCCGCGTACAGAGTTACCCAGGGGTGTATAGTTTCATTCTATAGCTATTTCAAAATACTGAGTTCGGTTTACCCACTGATGCCCGCAACCCGATTACCTCGAGTTATCTGGCCGTGGATATGACCATAACCAGGGTACTTATAGCCCTAAATTCTCTCTTCATAGTCACAATACAGACGAGTTTTGTCAGGAATGTGTCAAGTTTACGGACGGCTTCCGGATGATGCCTGTCTGGAGGAATCTCACAATTCTTAATATATGGGTCTATCTCAGTAAGTATGGCGGATTCTGGTGTTGGGGATTTTGGTAAAATTAAAAACTTCAGAATTTACACCGGGCTCTGCCCAACCAAAACAAGGTGTTGACTGTGTATCTGATGCACACCAACAACCACTTTGTGGAAGCAACCTTCAGCTGTAGAAGTATGTAAAAATGGAAATGTATTATTTAGTGCTATGCATTTTATGTGATAGAATTGTTTTATATATTGAATGTTTCAGAATTTTGTAGAAATTTTACAGAGAGTCAGACCTATGTTACATAACTTCATGTTATTGGATAAAATATAGTCTATTTCAAGTTAGCCATTTTTATAGCTGAACAGACAAGGTGAATTCATTATATGTTGCATACATTCAATGACGAGAAGTTTTCAAGTTTTTATAATCCAGTGCGATTATTCTTGTCGGAGTCAGATTCGTATACGAACGTTGTTATTATAATAATAATCTCGTACCGTCGTTCTTATGAAATAATTTAACGCATAACGAAGACAATTCATGCGAAATGTATATTATTGTATTCGTACTTAATCGTGTCTCGTGTATTACACGGCTCAGTCATTATGTTTTCGATGTTCACGAGAAGTCATCGAACTATGGGGGTTTTGTGTAACTTGAATACTGCGATCTATGGTGACGTTGGTCCGAAGGAAGAAATTGATTCACTCAGTGTGAAAGCTAAAGGTCTGTGGGATAAGGAAGCTTCCGAGTGATCCTTCGGCAGGCTGGGAGGAGCGGACCACTTGAGGTAGTTCCTTTACCATTGGATGGGAACTGTTGAATCGGAAATCCCTCGTGATCTTCGACTGGAGGCCACAAGATGAATTAACATGATACTTTCCACTTTTGAATCAATCTAATTCAATATCACTATATGTGTGAAAATTTAATTCAACTTCATTATACGAGTGAAAATCAATTATACACCCATCATATTTGTTAATGAACCATATTTAAATCATACTTGCTTATGAATTTCATGCATTGATCATATCATTTTGATAGATCAACATGTCAACCTTGTTTTTAATTCCACATATCTGGTGATAGTTCCATACGTTGAACATATCCGTTCATATACCGGATCATTGGTGTATATTTGTTGAAATTCCAATGTTTTGATCGGGTCCATTTCGAACAAAATTTTCTTATATCCATTGTTGAACTTTGTGCGCATCAATTTGTTATATCCATTGTTGGACTTTATGCGCATGAGTAAGGTATTAGATTCAATCATTATTCACATGCTTTATAAATAAACATCTCATTCACGTAGTTGTTTAGTGTTTTCGCTTGATCCAATCCCACCCGGGTTCAATCCTGTTACATGTTTCCTATGAACAACATCTTTGCTCTACACATATCATTCCTGCTAAAACGATTATGTTGAAAATATGAAATTATTATAGACGTTATTCATATGTTAAATACAGGCTGATCAGACAATACCTCTCCCATTGGTATTTTTTATCATGGAGATTAAGAAACTCCTTTAGCACGAGGACATGCTCCATACAATTTCATGTAGGTTTGTAGAATTATATATATATATTATTAACCAGAGTTTTTAACAATATATATATATATATATATATATATATATATATATATATATATATATATATATATATATATATATATATATGATTGCATAATGAAAATAAAAACTTCAAACAATAACTATTGTCTTTTTGTTTCCTTTTAAACTTTATGACTGGGTGCAAACGGAAGAACAGAACAGAACATAACTTTATTGACAATTCATGTCTAACAATAGACATGATATTAAGAACAAATGCACGTTATTCATAGGGTAGCATAGAAAGAAAGGTAGTAAAGAGAAGGGGAGAAAGACATATATTCGGATCATTGTTTTTGTATCTACATAAGAAAATGAGAAAATGAGATGAAAAAGACTATAGACATAACAAATTTGAGTTATATGGGAACATGGGAATGATTTAAATATAAATTCTATAAATTTACTTTATCTATAAAAAAAAACCTTATTTGGCAACTCATTACATTCGTATGTATTAACATTTATGAGATACTTTTTGCTTGTATATTGTCTTCGTATTTCAGCAACACATTGACCTTCAAAAAGATATTGAAATTCATCACCTATACCTTGTGAGGTACATACTTCACATTTTCTTTCAGATATATCCATATATTGCCACCTTCCACTTTCAATGAGAAACCAATATTTGTTTCTGGTATACGTGTTACAAAGGGTTCAAAACTAACAGAGTTTTAAAATATGCGACAAGTTCTACTTTTAGAGGAATCAAAAGCAATAAAATGCCAAGTTTGAATGTGTTGATCCTTTAGTCTCCTTGTGACTATTTTTTTTGGCGAATCAACAGAGGAGAATGGCCGAGATAACGATAACTTACTCAGACCTAAATCACAAAAATGATTTAGATAAAGGGAGGGCATTTAAAGAATGCATATACCAACAGCAGCATCGTGGTGTAATACTATGCCACAGAATAATTTTCAAATTGTACTAATTTTTCCAGTAACAAGTCTGGACGAAGATATAGCAGTTCCAATTTTGATACAAATGCTTGAAGGAATCCTACCGGTCTCTACATACAATAAAACGATTTGCAAGATATCAATGTGTTCATGTTCAATAACAGAATTATCACTATCGTCCCAAATCCCACATCCATAAAAAATATTTGGCAAAGCAGTATTATCCAAAATTTTTATTGTATACCCAATGGTAAAAAAAAATGTCTTATTCTACTGTATAGGACAAACAAAGTTCTTTTAGCTTGTTCAGATGTTTTCTTTTTAGCCGAATAAAATGAATGGTTGTGTTTAAAAAGCAACCCTAAATATAGATACAGATCAACTATTTCCAATGATGTGTAACCAAATACAAAAGAGAAACCGTTAGATTGCCGTAAACAAAATATTACTATTTTTGTTTTTTCAGCATTGACTTTTAATATCTATTCTCTGCAGTATATAGAGAATTAATTCAAAAGTTTCTGGAAATCTTTAGTGTTTTTTGCAAGAAAACAGTATCGTCAGCATATACTCTAAATGTACCTTTAAGTGCAACATAAATGCTATTTCCTGATATTCCAAATTCACGCCATTACAACCGTTCTCAATCAGCAAGATATAACGATAGTAAGAAGGAAGATATATTTTCAACATGCCTTATTCCACACTGTCGTGCAAATAAATCAGAAAATTCTTTATTGATATACAGACATGACTTAATTTTAGCATACATTTTTCTAACTACATTCAGCAATTTACCACAAACTTTATTTGTAGCCAGTTTTGTTGTGTTTTGTTTCCATAGCTTTGCCCTTCATACAGTGTAAAATGCCTTTTCAAAATCGACAAATTCACAAACAATAATTTCTTTGTTCTTACTTTTAAAATTTCTACAAGTTCATGTACAGAAAAAATACTATCTATAGTGGAATATCGTTTTCTAAAACCAGACTGACTTTCCTTTAAAATGCAGGGCGTCTCTACAAAGTCCGCAAGTCGTGCATTTAAAATAGAGCCAAACAATTTTCCAAAACAACTCAATAGTTTAATTGGTCCGTCTTTCGAGGAAGATTTTGATCATCTCTATTTAATATATTGGTTGTATTATTCCTAATACTCAAGACTCTCGGATATTGCCACTCTCTAAAACTGGATATGGAAAGGAAGTATATAAATGTAGAAAACTAAGTTCAGAAGATTTTATATACTCATTTATGATGTCTATACCCTCATCTATAATATTTTCAGGATTTCGACTAGCCTTGTGTACTTCTTGAGCATTAATAGATCTATTTAATATCTCAGTGTTGCATTAAAATAAAAAGTCTGATTAACAGCTAAAACACATTAATGCATATATCCGGAGTATTTCTTTTTTTCTCTCACACACTTAATTACATTCCAGTATTTTATTTTGGGTCTGACAAGCGAATCTTTCTTTGTTTTTCACTAATTTTACTGTGTATTGCACCTCGAAATTACACATTTATATAAAAAAATGTATACAGTCGACTTGCCTGCTTTTGTTCAGTTTCTGACTCTAATGTTAATTTCGATTCGTACAATCCTCGTGCTGAGTAGCACCCCTGTCTATTTTACATTCCGTACCAAACCAATTATATTTCATGCCCCTTACTTCGCTAGATATTTCTCTATAACTAACAATTTCTTCAGCCAATATTTTAAATACCGGTACATCAGAAATCATACCCCAAAAATCCTGTCAAACATCTTCCTGGTTGGGAGTATCAACACCTATTAAATCGTTTTTTAAATTTTAAATAAGTCTGATTTTTGCATGCTCAAGAATATTCAAAAAGTTTTCATTCTTGTTTTATCCCAACTTATAAATACTTTTGACACAGTTTCAATTTTCTCTTCATTAAAATAATAATTCTTGTAAAAAAGCAAACAACCGATTGGAGAATGTGCATCAGAAAATAATGGTTTAGCTTCAGAAACTTTGACATTAGAGATATAATCAAGGACTTCAAGTGATGGTCTAACATAATCAACAACTGATGCACGTGAATTAACGTATATCTCTATCACTTGCCATTCGTCCGTTTAGGATGAATAGATTCGAGGACTTAACACATTTCATTTAATCTGTGGCGAAATATATTGGTCTTTGTTACACTTGCTTTTGTTACACAGACTTGAAATTTAACTGTCATCAAATTTAAAAACATTAACCTTGGATCTAAAGAATCCTTAATATTTAATGTGGGAGCAATCAAGTCACCCTACAAATTAGGCAAATGTATACTTTGTGTTCATGTGAATGATTTCCCTTTAAGTTTATTTATACAAATCACCATCTAGGAATTAAAAACTTTCATTCAGTACATAAAAAACACCAATTATTTCATCCTCTGGTATACCAAATAACGTTTCAGATAGCTTAATCCAAAGAATATATTCACTAGCAGTTAGAGACAAAACTGGAGTATTTCTGAAATACAAGAATGCAACACCACCGAATTTCGCCTCAGAATTTGTTGTCTATGCTTATGTATGTGATTAAAATAACTAATGTATACTACGTTAGAATCCTCCAATTTTGTCTCCGAAAAATGCCCACAAAAATCGAAAGTATGAATAAAACTTACAAAGTCTGGACACATTAAGCTGTTTTAAAACTCGTAAACATACAAAAATAGAAAACCTATTTAATTATTTCCATTATTAATATCAACGTCATTAGTTACGTATGTATTACAAATACATTTTGGTGAGGAAAAGTGATTCACAAAATTCTCCTCATGACACCACATATGTTGACCCGACTGTCTGCGCATGGGATGGTCCATGTGTGGCACTACAACGTTTACTTGTTGACTCTTAATACAGAGTTTGTCGATTACTAATCTGGTCCGAAGATTGACAAACTTATATACTTTAGATAAAAGTTTGTAAATAAATCCCGGCATACCGTCATGATCACAGATATGTCAATATCTTGATTAATAGGACCGATTCACACCTGTATAGTTGCTTGGTATTGGCATGCATTTACAAGCACATGAATGTACTTACATAGGTACACAAGCTTTAGAGATATGCCTTGACATATCGCATTTTAATCATTATTATCATCTTTATTTAACGAGGATAACACATTTGGTCTTAAATGACCCATCAGTCACGTGGTCCTTGAGGTAGTTACAGGTCATAATTATAACAAACTCACTCACACACACTGGTATACACACAAATGCACTCAAACACACATTTCACACACACAAACACACACACACACACACACACACACATATATATATATATATATATATATATATATATATGTATGTATGTATGTATGTATGTATGTATGTATGTATGTATGTATGTATGTAGTGGGAAACCGTTGCACAAATGAACATAAATTAAATACATTATTCTTTAGTCATTCTTTGACAGTGCTATGTGTATCACACACTTTAAAGTTCATATCGTTCTTTCTTCTGGCATTAGGATGAAAATGTTTGACCTTACTTTTATTTACGGTTTATGTGACAGGAACAATTATTTAAACACTGTAAAATGTTCGTTTTATTAGACGATTTTTTTAATTATATCATTTTATTGGTCATCTCATTGACAGACTTTCTTCAGGACGACAAGCGCCAAATTCCCATAAAGGTCACATCTTTTCAGACCGTAAACTAACATCAGTAATCAGGAAAAGTTCTATATTTTGACACCCAATACCTACATAGTCATGAACAAATTAATACCAATTATTCCTTCTTAGCCTTCACAACCGTTTTCATGTCTATATAAATGGAATAATTATCGAGCGTTGAAGTTATTCTATCATGATTGATTGTAGAATAGAAAAGAGCTTTATATTGCATTCTTTTCCACGATATGTAGACATTGTGACTATAATGGAAGTTGTTTCTCCTAATTTTGTATTCCTCTAACAAGGCCCCACGGATTAGTAATCATAAGCGAACAAAAAAGAAGTACGTGATATTCAAGCAGTTAAAATGCCCACCACGTATTCTTGTATTTATGATGGTATTCTCACTGACAGAATTATCGCTAGTTACATAATTCAATAGTCTTCTCACTGACAGTATTGTCACGAGTAACATAATTCAACTAGAATAGGGTATATTAATTTATTCCAAACAAAGAAGGTGTTGGCGTGGTTTTTCTGCAAAACTGTCAAAAAGTAGATTTTTGTTTTATCTGTTAGTTAACGCGCCATGGTACTTTTATGGAAGTTGGCGGTAGTCGTCCTAAGGAAACTTTGTCATTTACATTTTTGTAGATATTTATACCTATTAGTTGGTAGAAAGGGTAACAATTTCACTCACACTAGTAATCGAACAAGTTATGCATGAATGTACTGGTCATGTCTTCAAAACCTTTACGCTATTTATGCAAATACATTTTCAGGGGCGTTCTGTAGTGGTGAACTAGGCTGGCAGGGCGAGGGGTAGAAAGCGATAGGTTGGGGAGGGGGCCTTTTTAGGCTGGAGATTCAAACAAAGTTTGCATATGTGAAAATCTGACCAGATGACGATACAGTTTTGTGCTTGACCTAGCCAATCAGAAGAAAAATAACAAAATAGACACTCTTACAGGACCAATGATGGACAACAATGGACAGAGGTGGAGGTTGGGGAAAGAAAGAGAATAAAATGGAAGTCACATTCAAAGATGACGATGCAAATTTATAAATAACCATAGCAACCGAACACTTTTCATTTTGTATTCAGTTTAAAGTTAGAACTGACCACTTTTTTCCATTTTTGTGCAAGTTTATGTATTTAGTATTAAAATTCTCGAGAAAGATCCCTGCAGGAATTGTCAATTCATATATTGAATATGTTGTCTCCCTTTTCGGCTGATGATTGCCATCTCATAGTGCGCGTATTCTTGGAGCAGGATTAAATTATTTGTGCGAAGAGGAGGGAACCTATGCATCACTAATATAATCAATTTCGAGGTTATCGCCCATTATTTGGTTATGAGAGATGTGGTAACATTGTGCTTAGTCTGTGCGATTGATTAATAGTCTCTTCTTTTTTTCTTCCTTTCATTTTTTCACAGTTTTACCTATCTGAATTCTAGTAAAGTCTTATTAGGTCGCCACTGATCGCTATTGATTTAATTTCATTAAACATCACCCTCAGACTAAACAAAACAAACAATAAAAGGATAAACAAAGTAAACGGTTCAAAAATGCTACTTAAAAGAGCAACAACATAGCATGCAATGTAAACTGTAAATACATTGACAAGGAAAATACAAATATCAGGAATGATACAATGCAACGCTTGCATGATCTGGTTTCATGATGATTGAGTAGGGATCGAAAGTGAACATCAAATTACATCCTGGTGATGCTTTGACTGTAGAGATTTATCTTCCTCTGTAAAATCAATAAAAGAAGAAATCTTGCAACTCTCCTGCGTCACAAATGGTATTCTAAAGTTCATCACTGCCTTGGTAAAACGCCTGAATGACAACATGCACAGTATCAATAGGAAAATTACTGCACTTAGCAAGCGTATTTCACTATAAAATCAAAATTTCTCAATGGATCTTGATAACATTCATTCTTCACTTAAAGAACTCAAAACAAATCTTGAGAATTTTTTTAAAAACATTTTAAGCAAAGCAGAGTCAATTGCAGACAAACTTAAAATTATTTAAACTAATCACTCTAGCACACCCTCATTGCTTGAAATAATGCATACCACCACTGCGTCAGTTCCTAACAACGACGTTGCGCGTAACAATGGACTTGATCACCACCAGCAAGATGAACATCGTAAACAATCACCCTCAAATCACAAAACTCTTGTTATTGTTAGTTCCATTCTTAAACGTCTCAAACTTTCTGGCTTACAACATGATGCATATGTACGCACTCTCACCGGAGACACTATAGTTTCATTCACGCAAGAACTTGAAAAATGGATCTAGCTAACGTTGACACAGTAATCATACATGTAACAGGGAATGATGCCAATCCACGAATGGATTTATGTACACTTTCCTCTCAATATAAGTCAATCATTAGGTCGATTTCAGGAAGACCCACATTGATTGTCTCTGGTCTTATTCCAAGAGTGGGTGATGATATTGCTTCCTATGATAGGGAACTCCGATATCTCTATTCAGAATTAGATGTAGAATACATTCATAATTACAATTCATTCATACTTGGAACAGGAGACATGCTATCGATACTTTTTCATAGAGACAGAATGCATTTGAGATATGAGGGTGTTTCAATTCTACTCCGAAACATTGACACCATGCATCAAATCCTTCGCATGCGGAAACCATCGAGCAACTTCCATGGCAGTCAGCACTCGCCACACACGGAACGATTACGGCAAAATACTCGTTACAGGCAAGACAGCCGTAGGCGTATCACACACAGTGAATGCTCAAGACAAGATCATTACAGTCAAGTGCAAAATATTATTAGTTATTGTGCACATTGCGATTCTTAGTTTTTCTAAAAGTACCTTAATACAGAAGATCTAATGATTATACATACATGTCCCATGAGGAATTATCTGGGGGTAACCTGATATTTAAACTCCGGAATCAGTTTTATATCTTAAAATAATTATTTGTGATAAACGTTTTGAACTGCAAATGTTATGAAGGAACACTTTCTTTGAAGATGCATACTTAACTACTACTGCCCACCAAATGTTTTGCTACTGGTATTCAACGGACATTGCCTGTGGTACAGAACAGGTTGATGGACACTGTCTATCCCATGTCAGTCTTGATCAGGAAACCCACTAATCCGATTCAAGTTGTAAAATACATTTTTTAAAGAAAAATGTTTGCATATAGCAAATCTCAATATTCGGTCTGTAAACCCAAAACTAAATGAACTCAAGCATACCGTCATTCAATAAAATTCAGATTGAAATTCTAGGACTCCGCGAAACATTTCTTAATGATAATACTAATGATTCCTCGGTGTCCATCGACGGTTTCAATTTGGAACGGAAAGAAACAGTACAAGAAGGAGGCGGTCTACTTATATATATAAGTCTAGACGAATATATCTCGTTTTATCAAGTATAAAGTTATACTGATAAAGTTACTGTGGCAGAGTTTTATGTACGACTTATTCCGATTATTCTCAAAACTCAATCAGAGACGTGATGTATGAAAGATAATTATTTTAAAAAGGTCTGCCAATGAAAGTATGTATCTCAGATATATCTTATTGGAGTTTTAATGTTATTTATGTGTATTCATAGTAGTACTAATTATGCACTATTTCCTACTTGGTTCAGGTGATAATGAGCGAACAACTGGGCCCATGTCAGTGAATGCGGACTCCTCATCTTCTGATTATGATAATACTATTCTGTTTTTTCATCCTAATGCTCGAATTATACATTACGTACTAAAAGGTATTAGGAAGATATATCCCATTTTCATATTCTCTGCAACTCAGAAATCCACCTGAGTAGTGTTATCCCTATGAATTTCTTAGGATTATAAGCTTTTCCTAATTTTATGCGATAGATACAGACGAGTATGGAATGAGGGGGGGGGGGGGCTTTGGGGTTGGTTTATGTTTCTAATAATTCATCTCTCTGTAGTGTAATAATAATAATAATAATAATGTAGTGCAATTGATCTAGGTGTTCTGAATCTCGAGATGATATGGATAGAAATTATCTGTAAAAGAAAATCGTAACGTTTGTTCGTAGTTTTTGGATCCCAGCAGTAATCCCCTATTTTAATACTAGTACTGAAAAAGCTTTGATGGAAACTCAAGATTTTATTATTGTTGAGGATACAAATGATAACCGGATGGACCCAAATTATTTCAGACTATGAGATTTTATGACCTTAAACAGCCTTAATAATATCATTTAACAACCGACACACGTAACTGACACTAGGTCATCCGTACTTGACGTTATTAGAGCAAGAGATTGTGACACCTGGCTTTTCCTCAAGGATTTCAGATTATTATGGCACTTTAGAGTATTATCAAACTTGTTTTTCAAAATACACAAATTGTTATTCTACTTGGCTTTACACGCGTGCTTGTTTTTTTATCCTTGTTAACGAAATTAATAACTTTTTGTGAGATGAGTTTTTCGAAAGCAAAGCTTCTACAGACGCCGTTTGTGAATCTTTTACTTGGAAACTTTATGATATTAAATTGACCTATATTGTTCGAAAAAAAATGCTATTATCTGATCAAATGCCGAACATTGGCATGATACTGTGATTAGGAGGTATACTAGGAAAAGGGACAGAGCTAAAAACAGAAACTCTAAAATCAAACAAACCGGAGAAATGGAGAATCTATATCAACTGTAACTGAAAGAAAAAAGGCCAAATTGTTTCCACACAATAGCATTAGTTCTATATCATATATATGGACCACATTTTGTTGATGACTTGCACTTTTGGGTAAGAAAGAAATCTATCGATATCGGGATGAAAAGGTAATCACTCTGACTGAAAGAAGAAACATAGATCACAAACTTGGACCAAACTTTGTGGATTGCTTGCTTTTGTGGTAAGAAAGACTGTTGATTCTGTGGTGAAAAAGGTCAAATGTAAAGGTCACTCTAACTGAAAGAAGAAAAACACTTTTTGCACAAAATTTAAGTTATTAACAATGTACCTTGACTAAAGTCAGTGCACGACTTACTGACTTACGCATTGGGTAAGAAAGAAATCTGTTGATTTTGGGGTTAAAAGATCAAAAGTCAAGGTCAGTGTGACTAAAAGAAGAAAATTATGGAAGAGGCCTTAGAGTTTGGGGTCAAAAAATAAACAGCCAAGTCATTGTAGCTGAAAGAAAAATGGGCTTTGCACAATAACTTTTATTATTGAGTAAGTTCCTTCACCAAACTTTGTAATGATTTATGCTTAGGGTAATACAGGAATCTATAGATTCTGGGGTCTAAAAGTTCGAGATCTTGGTCATGGCAATCCCAATAAGAAAATAATGCACTTTGAGTTTATTTCAAGACCGCAAACATTGACCAGAGGTCCAGGTCAATGAGATCTGTTGGTCAGTAATATCTAGAGTCAACCATACCCTACTAGTGCCCACACAGAGGACTATTAAACATGGAGCGGGCATATTTAACAACTAAATCTACTGTAACTAGGTCATTTGCAGATGATATCTCTCTCAGTTATCTATCTTCAAATATTCCAGATATTCAACATACTATGAATGAAGACTGGAAATAATAAATAAATAAATAAACCAAGCAATGGCTTGTCATCCCAAATCCATCAAAAACTGAAGCAATTCCAGTCAGTAATAACAATAATGCTAGCAACGCCATTACCCCATATTTTAATATATGATAGTACACCGATCACATTTGTCAAAACTAGAAACACCTTCGGATTAATCTTTAAAATAAAGGTTACTGGAGTAAACACATCGATGATCTCGATCTAGAGCTTTATAAAATGAGCGCCACTATGAGGACACTTAAATGCTCAAATTATGTAGATACTCTTTAAAATGTAGACCCATACTCGAATATGGCAGTGCCGTCCGAGATTGGTGCAGTGCAAAATATGTTAATAGATTTAAAAATCTCAAGACGAAAATTGGAAGAATAGTAACTAGATTGACAAGATGTTCGAGATCAGAGTGCTTGTACAATGAATCTGGCGGTCAACCCTTAAAAATACGGCGCCAGATTTATAAATTACTAACCTTTGTCAAAATTATTCATCATATGACACTAGATTTTAAAACTATTTATTACCACCATTTTGTTGCTGAACATGTAGATGGCATATACAATCCCTAGAAATATGTACAACGACGTTATTCCTTTCTGCAAATTTAATCTAAATCCTTTGTGCCTTCAGCAGTCAAATTATGACTCATCTCAAGAAATCAGGTTTTTTCCCCATACATTTCATCCCTTCAAAATCACTTCAAAGACACCAAAAGTGTACCTCCATACTGATTGACAGGAAGACGGAACAATTCTGTCCTTCATACGCGACTTTAAAATGAATGTTCGTCTCTAAAGATGATTTTTTAAAATAAATCATACAAATTAGATCCAATGTGCAACTGCATTGAAGCAAATAAAACAACATACCTTTATATAATTCCCGAACGATATTTCATTAACTCTTTGCAAGCACTCACCATTGATCTAAACTTACTTTTATTTTGAAAAAGAAAATTATAACCATATTATCAACTGTAATATCTTTAAACAAGTTAAATCTTTATTATAAGAACTAAACTTTTCTCATAAGGCCTGCATATTTTAACATATTAGTACATTAATAATATAATTTCCCTGACTTTTCAGTTTCTAAGTTTATACATCTCACAACAAGTTTATTAATTCCGTGTCTTTTTACTTAGCAGTAGCACACAGTACAATTTTGCAGTGTTTTCTATCTGCAAACCTATTCTAATTTGTTCTGACATTTCATCTAGAATCTGAATCTAAAGGAAGTAACTGTTACCAACAAAATTCTCCTGAGAAATATCCCATTTAAAGTTCATAATTATCTTTCAAAGTTTCGCCAAATTCTATATAAGATTATTTCCAGAAATGTACAAGAATATTTCCTTTTTCGCTAGAACCACGACCATGTATTTATTTATGGATTTAATGTATTATCTGGATACGCATATGTATTTATGTAGTTACATATATACGTAAGAATGCATATACGAATGGATCTAGTTACATATCAATGTAATTGACATCTCACCATCACTATATTTCCAAATGCATGTTTCCTGTTCCTTTCATGTACTGATGTTACGATACATGATCTGTTATATTAGTTTGTTTTTTATGCCTGTTCCGTTTATTATGTGCAATTATGAAATATTGGGGAAGGACACTTCTATGTTGGTAGAACTTGTGTTTAATTCCTTTGTCTTATATTTGTATTTTGGCAGTGAAAAATGTTTGAATAAAAATAAAATAACAATTTAGAACTTTGAAATTAAACTGCTTCTTTGTGGATGCATAAACTCATTACGGTCTGTATTTTTAAATTTTAACAGAGAGTTTTCGAAAGTGTTCAAATGAGTTCACTCAGACACTTTTTAATCTCTGTATCGTACTCTTGTAAAAAAGAAAAGAAAAAAAAATGAAATACGCGTTCTTTCAGTAACAGAACACCAATGAAGGCATGATAATGAATTTGATCAACGATGGCCAAGGAAAGGGCGCCATTCACATTCTATCGATATTGTCCCAAGGAAGAACTGAAGTGCTATACTTGATACGTGAACCAAACAAAAAGGGGGATGGTGGGGACAGGATATTCATGTGTGTTCTGCTCTAATGAAAAATCATTATTTGTTGTGTCAGTTAACGGATACTTGCAGTTTTAGTGTAAGTTTCAAAAATTTCACTGTTTGATATCGGATCTGCATAAAGTTATATATAATAGTCGTGAAGTGAGAAAATTTGATTTCAACAATTATTTTACCAAAGTTTTCCACATATTTCAAGGAACATATTGCAATATGCTCCTAGGTCAGTTGATACAATGTGCCTGGCATCTGGACCACTTTGCCTTCTTGTTTCTTTTTTTATTTAAACATGCACGCAGCACCTGAAAATGACGATCCCTTCTAAAACTTGATTAGGAGAATAGTCGTGTTTTGCTACTTTTTTCAGAATTATGAAACTTCTACTTTTATCCTTAAAGCTCTCTTTTGAAGTTTGCTAGACGTCATGCCACTAATTGCCACCGTTAAACCTCTAAACCTAAAAGTCTTCAACTCTGTTGAAGACAATCTGGCAAGTTTATGCGCTTTAAATCTGACCATGTAGCTTGCCATATTGACTCTTTTAGCGGAAATTTGTTTAATACCTCCAATTTTCTTAAAAAGAATCATTTGGTTGCTTTTTAAAAGTTTGTTCCGCTGCCTTCAGTTTTTGTTTACATGTTTCGAAAGAAGTAACTTTTTTCCGTTGTTTAATATTTAAGATCGCTGGCTAAATTAACCGACGACAAAATTAATTAGCTTTCTTTTTCACTTTCGTTCTTTTTCCTAATTTCCAGAGACAATCTATCATTCTTACGTGCAATATTGTAATGTCGGTCGTACTCCAACATCGGAATTGCACGTGCTACTTGATTACATGCTCCAGTTTCAATACGCATCCTAAATTTTTACCTCTTCAATTGGGATACTGTCAAATCAGAATTTAAAATCCAACGAACGAAAGTTTTACTCTCCATTCAAACTTGTCGAATAGACCATAACTTCCAGATGATAGTTTAGACAGAAATCTGATGTACAAAATTACATACAGGAACTTTAAAGAATTTCAAGAACAGTTAATACTTTTAAAAATAGCTTTTATTAAAACTTGGACATTGATTACCTGCAGAAAAGGATTCCATAGAAATGAATTCAAGGTTCTGCGAATATGTGTTCGTTAGAGAAATTCATTGGTAGCAACATAGCTTTTAAAAGTGTATGTTTTTACTGTATGTGCCCACATTGAGTGCAGCAAAAAATAGGAGAATTTCAGGGTCAAAGAAAGAGCATATGAACAAATGTTAATCGTGCGGGAATAGTTAAATGGTCCATTTACAAACGTTTACTCTCGTGTAAACACAATTAATGCACCCGTAATGCCGTCAAGGTTCGTCCTTTGATAGTTTATCTAATGTGAACAACACACAGTTAGCATGTGCTTGCTTTACTTCACTGATTCTCAGATTGACACTGATTTTGTCCATGCTAACAACACTTTAATACATCATCGTCGCTAGCCACGGACACCAATACGTTACACTCCTTTTTCGTCCGTGTCAGCCTACAACGAGATTTCCTCGTTTTTCATAAATATGCATTAACAAAAATACGTCATCAACGACAGTATGAAACAAGTTCTTAAACATCAACAAAAGTGTCCTTTTTATCGATCGATAAGTCACTGCGTTTGGAAGAGAAACTTTGATTGGTTTAATTAAACTTCATTAAAAGTCTTGTTGTGTCAACGTTCTGAGATCATTTTACTCCGGGTTGGAAAACATTGATTAAGCAGGTTGATGCATATTCATTAGCAACGAGAAAGTCTTATTGCAAACAGCCACTGTTTTAACAATTGTTTGCTAGTTTAAAATCCCATGTCGTTACAATAATAATAATAATAATAATAATAACAATAATAATAATAATTAGTGCATAATATAAAATATGAAAAGTGAACAATTTTCGATTAAGTCTCAAATAATTCTAAATTGGCATGATGGCGAAAACAAACCTGACGGTGCAATGTTTCTAATGTCATCATGTTAGGGTAAGTATACGAAACAAAACATTCGCGCTCGGGACGGTATGATGGGAAAGGGAAATTTAACATTAGGATCACACTATGTGAGTTAAAAGGAAATTTAACATTATGATGACACTATTGAAGGGGAGAAAAAAGAATGGAACATGACGGATTTATAGGGAGCAACAGGAATTATAAACGATGAATGAAACAATGGGGCCAGACGCACTAAAGCAAACTAACGTCCTTGGACGTAAAGCAAAAAAATAGTCATTAAACACATGCATAAGTTAGGAAAAACTGACTCTCAGACTTACAATCCAATACATCATCAAACGTACAAAGTGAAGGGGGTAGCTCATATACCTAGACTTACTTTCCAACACACTATCACACATCCAAAATAAAGGGTCAGCTCACATGCATATACATTCTATTCAGCAAACCATCACATACACAAAGGGAAGGAGTTTGTTTTTATCCACACATAAACACAACCACACATACACAAAGGGAGAGGTTTGAGTCTATATTTTGTTCATACGCATACTTACAATACAACATACAATTACAATACAACATACAATTACACGTTCCAAGAGAGCAGGTAATTTTTGTTTCATACATAGAAAAGCACATACACATACATAGGAAGGGTGTATTTTTTGTTTTCGTGCATACATATACACACAGAAAGGGAAGGGGTAATTTTTGCTTACTTGCATATATACACAAATACAATCACACTTCCTTAAGATCAAAAGAGAGATTCATTGATCCAAAGGAAAAGAAACAGCGATAGATATAGAATTAAAATATAATCACACACGATGTCGTCTGCTTGTGAACTGAGTTATCGAGTAACGTTACATAATGCAATATCGAAATTTTAGTTCGTTAACTTTGTAAGTTCTTTTTTTTAACAGTGCGATGTTGGATTGTGTCTACAATACTAGCGATCGAGTTTGTTTTGGGTGCGATATTTGGCAATTTTGTTTTTTCAACAGCAAAACAAAGTATATTGTTATTTTTTGCAAGATTATGATAGTTTAGCCCTGTTGATGAAACTTTTAGAGAAAAAAGGGGTAATTTTTCATACACACCATCACACATACACAAAGGGGAGGCATAAGGGTCAAGATATTTTTCATACAGATATACTACAATAAAACATATAATAATATATGCCAAGGGATAGGATATTATTTTGTTTTATACATACAACGCACATGCATATAGAAAACGATTATGTGTATATATATATATATATATATATATATATATATATATATATATATATATATATATATATATATATATATATATATATATATAAGTAGACCGCCTCTTTCTTGTGCTGCTTCTTTCCGTTCCAAATGTTTCGCAGAATCCTAGAATGTCAATCTGAAGGTTATTGAATGACAGTATGCTTGAGTTCATCTAGTTTTGGGTTTACGGACCGAATATTGAGATTTACTATATTTAAACCTTTATCTTAAAAAAGTATTTTACAACTAGAATCGGATTGAGAGGTTTCCTGATCATAATCATTAAATGTTCGGTAATACGAATCTGAATAAGGTACTTTACGGTTTTGAGATCATGGCTGTATGAATCACAATGTGCACAATATCTAGTAATGGTTAGCAATTGACTGTAATGATTTTGTCTTGAGCATGCATTGTGTGTAATACGCCTACGGTTGTTTTGCCTGTAACGAGTAATCGTTCCGTGTATGGCGAGTACTGGCTTCTATAAAAGTTGTTCTATGGTTTCCGCATGCGAAGGATATGATGTATGATGTCAATGGTTCGGAGTAGCATTGAAACACCCTCATTTCTCAAGTGCACTCTGTCTCTATGAAAAAGAATCGATAGCATGTCTCCTGTTCCAAGTATGAATGAATTGTAATTATGAATGTATTCTACATCTAATTCTGAACAGAGATCTAATAGTTCCCTATCATAGGAAGCAATATCAACGTCCACTCGTTGAATAAGATTAGATACAATCACATTGTGTCTTCCTGAAATCGACCTAATGAATGACTTGTATTGAGAGGAGAGTGTACATAGATCCATACGTTGATTGGCATCATTCCCTGTTACATGTATGATTATTGTGTCAACGTTAGCTAGATCCATTTTTCAAGTTCTTGCGTGAATGAAACTATGGTGTCTCCAGTGAGAGTGCGTACATATGCATCATGTTGTAAGCCAGTAAGTTTGAGACGTTTAAGAATGGAACTAACAATAACAAGAGTTTTGTGATTTGAGGGTGATTGTTTACGATGTTCATCTTGCTGGTGGTGATCAAGTCCATTGTCACGCGCAAGTGAAGAATGAATGTTATCAATATCCGTTGAGAAATTTTGATTTTGTAGTGAAATACGCTTGCTCAGTGCAGTAAGAGTTGCACGATTTCTTCTTTTATTGATTTTACAGAGGATGATAAACTTCTACAGTCAAAGCATCACCAGGATGTAATTTGGTGTTCACTTTAGATCCCTACTCAATCATCATGAAACCAGATCATGCAAGCGTTGTATCATTCCTGAATTTGTATTTTCCTTGTCAATGTATTTACAGTTTACATTGCATGTAATATTGTTGCTCTTTTTGGTAGCTTTTTTGAACCTTTTACTTTGTTTATCCTTTTCTTCTTTGTTTTGTTTAGTCTGAGGGTGATGTTCAGATTTTAACATATACAAACTTTGTTTGAATCTCCAGCCTCCAGACCCCTCCCAGTCCCACGTCGCTTTCTACTCCTTCCCCTCCCAACCTAGTGCACCACTACAGAACGCACCCAAAAATGTATTTGCAGAAATAGAGTAAAGGTTTCTAAGATATGACAAGTACATTCATGCAAAACGTCTTCGATTGCTTGTGCTTTTGAAATTGTTACCCATTCTCCTCACTGATAGGTATAAATATCTACAAAAATGTCAATGACAAAGTGTCTTCACCACCAACTTCCATTAAAGTACCATGGAGCGTAAACTAACGTTGCTAATCAGATAAAAATTCAACCTTTTGACAGTTTTGCAGAAAAACTAAGTAAACCACGCCCAACACCTTCTTTGTTTGGAATAAATTAATATACTTTATTCTACTGAATTATGTTACTTGTGACAATAGTGCCAGTGAGAACACTATTGAATTATGTTACTTGTGACAATACTGCCAGTGAGAACACTATTGAATTATGTTACTTGTGACAATTCTGCCAGTGAGAAGACTATTGAATTATGTTACTAGCGATAATTCTTCCAGTGAGAATGCTATTGAATTATGTTACTTGTGACAATACTGCCAGTGAGAAGATTATTGAATTATGTTACTTGTGACAATTCTGACAGTGAGAAGACTATTGAATTATGTTACTTGTGACAATACTGCCAGTGAGAAGACTATTGAATTATGTTACTTGTGACAATATTGCCAGTTAGAAGACTATTGAATTATGTTACTTGTGACAATTCTGCCAGTGAGAAGACTATTGAATTATGTTACTAGCGACAATTCTGCCAGTGAGAATACTATTGCATTATGTTACTTGTGACAATACTGCCAGTGAGAAGACTATTGAATTATGTTACTTGTGACAATACCGCCAGTGAGAAGACTATTGAATTATGTTACTTGTGACAATACTGCCAGTTAGAAGATTATTGAATTATGTTACTTGTGACAATACTGCCAGTGAGAAGATTATTGAATTATGTTACTTGCGACAATTCTGCCGGTGAGAATAGTATTGAATTATGTTACTTGTGACAATTCTGCCAGTGAGGATACTATTGAATTATGTTACTTGTGACAATATACTGCCAGTTAGAAGACTATTGAATTATGTTACTTGTGACAATACTGCCAGTGAGAAGATTATTGAATTATGTTACTTGTGACAATACTGCCAGTGGAAACACTATTGAATTATGTTACTTGTGACAATTCTGCCAGTGAGAATACTATTGAATTATGTTACTTTTGACAATACTGCCAGTGAGAAGATTATTGAATTATGTTACTTGTGACAATTCTGCCAGTTAGAAGATTATTGAATTATGTTACTTGTGACAATACTGCCAGTTAGAAGATTATTGAATTATGTTACTTGTGACAATACTGCCAGTTAGAAGATTATTGAATTATTTTCCTTGTGACAATACTGCCAGTTAGAAGATTATTGAATTATGTTACTTGTGACAATACTGCCAGTTAGAAGATTATTGAATTATGTTACTTGTGACAATATTGCCAGTGAGAACACTTTTGAATTATGTTACTTGTGACAATACTGCCAGTTAGAATACCATCATAAAAGCAAGAATACGTGGCGGGCATTTTAACGCTTGAATATCACGTGCTGCTTTCTTGTTCGCTTACAATTACTAATCAGTGAGGCCTTGTTAGAGGAATTCAACATTAGCAGAAACAACTTCCATTATAATCACAATGTACACACATTGTGGAAAAGAATACAATATAAAGCGATTTTGTATTCTACAATCAATCATGATAAAATAACTTCAACGCTCGATGATGCTGTGCATGTGCATTCTATTGATATGGACAATTAGTAATTTGATATATACATGAAAACGGCTGTGAAGGCTAAGAATGATTAATTGTTATTATTTTTATCATGACTATATAGGTATTGGGTGTCAAAATATAGAGCTTTTTCTGACTACTGATGTTAGTTTACGTTCTGTAAAGATGCGACCTTTATGGGAATTTGGCGGTTGTCGTCCTAAGCAAAGTCTGTCACGGACATTTAATAAAAAAGTCAGATTACCAACAAAATGTTATAATAAAAAATCGTCTGATAAAACAAACATATTACAGTGTTTAAATAATTTATCATGTCACATAAACCATAAATAAATGTAAAGTCTAACATTTTGCTTTTAATGTCAGAAGAAAGAACGATATGAGCTTTAAACTGTGTAATATACTTTGCCCTGTCAAAGAATGACTAAATAATAATTTATGGCATGATTTAAAAACTAAGGTTCATATCTTATCATGGATCAAAAGGTTCTGCCTGTTTGCTCTTCACAAAGCAAGTGTAACAAAGCCTGATATATTTCGCCAAAGATTAATTGAATTGTGTTGAGTCCTCGAATCTATTCGTCCTAAACGAACGTATGACAAGTAATATAGATATACGTCAATTCACGTGCATCAGTTGTTTGAAGTCCTTAAGTAAAGCTGAACCATTATTTTCTGACGCACATTCTCCAATCAGTTGTTTACTTTCTTACAAGAATAATAATTTTAATGAAGAGATAATTGAAACTGTCAAAAGTATATATAAGTTGGAATAAAGCGAAAAATGAAAGTTTGGTAAATAATAGTGAAGTAGCAAAAATCAGATTTATTGAGGATTGAATAAACCATTTACTAGGTGTTGATTCTCCCGACCAGGAAGATGTTTGATATAATTTGGGGTATGATCTCTGAAGTATTTGAAGTATTGGCTGAAGAAACTCTTAGTTCTAGAGAAATATCTAGTGAAGTTAGGGGCATGCTATATACATAGTTTGGTACGGAATGTCAAAGTGCCAGGAGTACTAATTAGTACGAAGATTGCACATCTCGAAATGAACGTTAGAGTCAGAAACTGTACAAAAGCAGGCAACTCGACTGCATAACAAATGCACAAATTCAAGAGGAAACACAAGTAAAAATAGTGATGAACAAAGAAAGATTTGCGAGTCAGTCCCAAAATAATACTGGAATGTAATTAATTATATGGAAGAAAAAAGAAACACTCCGTATATATGCATTACTGTGTTTTATGAGCACTTTAAAGATGTTAATCAGACTTTTGGTTTTAATGCAACATTATCTACTGAAAATGAGATATTAAATAGATCTATTAATGTTTAAGATGTACGCAAAACTAGTCGAAATCTTGAAAATAATATCGCTGCGGGTATAGACGACATCATATATGAGTATATAAAATCTACTGAACTTAGTTTTCTACATTTATATACTTCCTTTCTATATCCAGTTTTAGAGAGTGGCAATATCCGAGAGTCTTGAGTATTAGGAATAATACAACCAATATATTAAATAAAGGTGGTCAAAATCTTCCTTGATAGACGGACCTATTACACTGTTGAGTTGTTTTGGAAAATTGTTTATCTCTATTTTAAATGTACGACTTACGGACTTTGTAGAGACGTCCTGCATTTTAAAAGAAAGTTAGTCTCGTTTTAGTAAAGGATATTCCACTATAGATAATATTTTTTCTTTATATGGACTTGTAGAAATTGTAAAAGTAAGAACAAAGAAATTATTGTTTGTGCATTTGTCGATTTCAAAAAGGCAATTAACACTGTAGGATGGGCTAAGATTTGAAAAAAAAACTGGTTCTAAATAAAGTTTGTGATAAATTGCTGAATGTAATTGGAAATCTGTACGCTAAAATTAAGTCATGTGTGTATACTAATAAAGAATTTTCTGATTTATTTGCATGACTGTGGAATAAGGCACGGTGAAAATCTCTCACCCATCTTACTTTCGTTATATCTTGCTGATTGAGAAGAGCTTTTCCTAGCAAACGGTTGTATCAGGAAATAACATTTATGCTGCACTTAAAGGTACATTTAGTCTATATGCTGACGATACTGTTTTTCTTGCAAATAATGCTAACGAGTTTCAGCAGAAACGTTTGAATTAATTCTCTATATACTTCAGATAGTAATAATTTGTTTAAGGCAATCTAACGGTTTCTTTTTTGTATTCGGTTACACATCATTGGAAATAGTTGATTACTATCTATATTTTGGGTTGCTTTTTAAACACAACCATTCATTTTATTTGGCAAAAAGGAAAACCACTGAAGAACCTAAAAGAGCTTAGCTTGTCATATATACAGAAGAATAAAAAATGTGTTTTTACCATTGGGTATACCCCATTTTCTTTTTAATAATACATGTGCTACTTTGCCATAATTTTAGTACAGATGTGGGATTTGGGACTATAATGATGATTCTGTTAGTAATTATGAACACAATGATATTTTGCAAATAGTTTTATTGTACGGAGAGACCCTGTAGGCTTATTTTCGAGCATTTTTATCAACATTATAACTGCAATATCTTCGTCCAGACTTGGTACTGGCAAATGAGTACAATTTCAAAATGATTATATGGCATAATATTGTACGATGCTGCTGTTGGTATATGCATTTTCTAAATGCCGTTCCTTTATCCCAAACTTTTTGTGTGATTTCGGTCTGAATAATTATCTCGGTCATTCTCCACTGTTGATTTGCCAAAGAAAATAGTCCAAATGAGATTAAAGGATCATTACATGCAAACTTGGCATTCCAGTGTTTTTGATTCCTCTAAAAGTAGAACTTCTCGCATACTTAAAAGTAGAACTTGTCTCATGCTTAAAAACTCGGTTAGTTTTGAACCTCTGTAACACGTATACCAGAAAGAAAAAAAAATTGTAACAAGATCCTGTCAAACAAATTTTGGTTTCTCATTGACACTGGAAAGGTCGATGTTTTACTGAAATAAGAAAAAATATACAAGTCAAAAGTATCTCATAAATGTTGATACATACAAATTTAATGAGTTGCTAAATAACACCTTTTTTAAGATTACGTAAATTTATAGAACTTATATTTAAATCAAACCCATGATCCCATGCAACTCAAAATAGTTGTGACTATTGTCTTTTTGATCTCATTTTAACATTTTTTTTATGTATATTCAAAATATTGATCGGAATATATTTCTTTCTCCCCTTCTCTTTTCTACCTTTCTTTATATGCTACCCTATGAATAACTTGCATGTGTTCTAAATTTCATATGTCTATTATTAGACCTGACTTGGCAATAAAGTTATGCTCTGCTCTGTTCTTCTGTTTGCACCCAGTCATAAGTTTAAAAGGAAACAAAAAGACAACAATTACTGTTTGATTTATTTATTTTCGTTATGCAATCTTATTTAGCCAGCGAATACAATTGTTTAAACTTCGTGATTAATAATATAAAAATATTTACATGCCTATTGCGCACCAACGTTGAAATAACAGATCGGGTGAAATATCGATAGATAATTTCTACAAACCTACATGAAATTGTGTGGACCGTGTCCTTATGCTAAAGGAGTTTCTTAATCTCCGTGATAAATAATACCAAAGGGAGAGGTATTGTCTGATCAGCCTGTATTTACCATTTGAATAACGTCTTCAATAATTTTATATTTTCAATATAATTGTTCAAGCAGCAATAATATGTGTAGAAGAAAGATGCTGTTCACAGGAAACATGAATGTACAAGTTCTTCTAATAATTATTCCATATATAATTAATGTAGATATGTTTAACAATAAATGTCATCGATTAGTCTGGTCAGTTTAAAGGGAAAGCCCATTTTGCATATCACGATCCTTGCAGGCCACCATTAGAGACCTGCCAATGTCGTTATGTTTACAATGGCTGCATCTACTTCTTAGTGAATACTCTTAATTACAGTACCCTCATGCCAAACATAACACACTAATTACTTACTTGTTAGACACTGCTGATGCCGAAATTAAAATATGAAATGATGCTTTTAATTTACGACCCAGAATGAAGCATGATTTGCCTGTTTTCAAGTGATAGTTCCACCGATCATAATATTATTTTTTACTTTCGGTTTGGTCGGAAAACGTCATAAACTTAAATTCTTGTTCGCAAATAGGTCACAGTTAAATTAAAGTCAATCATAACTCGAAGTTCAGTGTGGTAAAATATTTGATTTTATGAAAATTTCACTCGAGCAACATTCTAAGTTGTAGTGTAAATATTACTGCAGTGAACACAAACCTACATCGTGACGCAAAGAACTATCTGGATATCCTCTGATGTTTCATATCATGCATATATTTTACCCCAGCAATATGAAGGACACGAACACATGGTAGATACACTACATTTTCAAAAAATTTAACTAAAATATTTCCATGAGAATGAGTTTTTTTACGAACGTCATTTACATTTTTCGTATTTGTGAAACTAATATCCTGCAGGTAAGAAAATTTAGTAGTTAAATCTCAAACTAACTGAAGAAAATTTCGTTCTTCATTCCAAAGTTTTAGAAAAGAAGTCTACTAAATGAGAAATAAAAAAGTATAGAGGTTTCATACACTTCTTTTGAGATACTTTAATTGGCCGTGAGAAGTTATCTTCCATATCCTTCCACCAGGTTTCTCACAAATAAGGAAAGGTCAGTGACCTGGTTTTATTTATACCGACATGAGTGGCATTCATGTTATCCATTTTTATTCTTATTAACAAAATTTGTGTAAATTAGAGACAGAAAAATGCATGAAATATGTAAATGTTACTATTTCCGCATTTATAAAATCCTGCGTGGTCGGTGTTTATGATGTATTGTGGAACATAGTTTTTCGATAGTGTATTGTTGATTTATAAATGACTGATTTATTCTTGCTGATTGTTGGTGAACGTACGGAAGATTTATGTACAATACGATAGTACATCTTCAGTCCTATCTTCCACTACCTGAGCACACTAAAACTGTTCTCCAAAACTGAAGAGTAGTCTTCCATAACAAAGCGCATTGTGGAACGTATCTAAATGTGTGCGGCATGTAACAAACCTTCTTACGTCTAAAAAGATTGTATGCAAACATGACGTATTATGCATTAGTTTCCTTTGATCACCATCAGAAGCAAGTTAATGGTATCATTTGAAAGTGAAAATAAAAGCTTTATGAAATGAAGTTCATGCACATCTTGGAGTTTTACAAAAATTAAATTGTCCACACACCATGAAAAATTCGACTACTATTACTACTACTACTACTACTAATAATAATAATAATAATAATAATTAATAATAATAACACTTATAATAACAACTAAAAAAGGAGATATTCAATGTATAGGTTCAAAATATGTATTGTGTTCGCAATATCTTTGACACCTTTTACAAGATCATAAAAGGGTTAAAAAGGCACAAAGTAACTGTATTTGTTCAAAGATCATTAAAAAATTGGAAAATTTGTTGAAAGATCATTAAAAAATTGGAAAACGATTTGACCCAAATAATCTCTTCACGTTTATAAATGAACAATACATAAGAGGGGCATGTCTCAAAATAGTGTTACGGTCTTAACTGGATATTACTATAATAGAATTATGGAGATCCCTTTTTTGAAGATATGTTTGCTTGTAAATCCATTATTTAAAATTCTCAAATATCTCTTTTCCCTGAGAGAGATTTGATTCCATACCTCTATGGCAAGTTGACCTAGCGTTGCGACATGTCACATCTTTGTCGATTGCGCCTTTAAAGACCCCCTCCAACCCACTCCCTTTTGAAAAAAGTGTTCGCATGACTTCAAAACTATCTTCTTAGGATATTACTCTGATAGCATCATCTTATCATAGCGACATGACGTCTTTTTCAAATAAAGTGAAGTCCAGGCGAAGCTGCCGTGGAGGTATGGGATCGAATCCTGCTCTAGGAATAGAAATATTTGTGAAAGTTAAACAATGTATTTTCTATCACACTATAATTTAAGTGTAGTACTATTCAAATAAGAACTGTCATAACGTTTAATCAGTTTGAAACTTTGTACTAAATGATAATGAGCACTTTATCTTCATCAATTTTCATGTTTGTACCAATGATGCCAATGCACCATCAAATATTGCCACCGTTACGAAAACGGGATCAAAGCCTTTACAGGAAATCGTATCAAAGCGCTCACCACTTTTGACCATATTTAAGAGATAGCATTCTGGTATCTTGACTTTCCAGTAGCGTACAGTTGATCTTTACTTATTTTTGAATACGACTGTCGTTAGTTAAGGTAGAGTTTGAGAGATTTTGATCACCGCTGCAAATGGGGAATGAACAGGGGAAAGTTGTTTGCTCTACAACTCTCACAATGTAGACTAAGTTAATATACGCTTACATGTCTTTCATCTACCTGGATGACATTTATTTGTCATCACTGTTTGGAACATCTTGTGCTGTCTCAATTAGACAGCTGAATAAAATAACTGCTTCTGGGTGTGGGCGGACATGTATTTGAAATAGCACAAAGGTTTGCATGTCTTTGCAATACATAAATGAATTTCCACAGCGTAGGCATTGCTATTGTCTGAACGTGTACATCAAAAGTAATGATTAGCTGTGTACTCTCAAACCCAAATCAGCCCTCATCACTCATATATCAGAAGAAAGTAAATTGTAGGTTCTTAAATCTCCCCATGGTGTATACACATTTCATTTTTATAACACCAGTAGGGAATATCAGGGGAACCCTCTGCTAAAATGCTATGCTCTGCAGTGGAATAAAAAAAAAATTAGAAGAAAAGAAAAAGAAAAAGAACAAAGTGGGTGGGGCCTCTAAAATGGTATCTGGGACGTGCCGCCCGAGCAGGTGCTTTTTGTAAGCTTGCCGGTACATAACTAGGTGTATTTTTAATGAGTTCAAGAGACACGATTATGTCCTTAGCTTTGATTGTTATTACACGAATCGATTCCATAAAAAAATGTCCGGTTTATTACTTTTATATGTGTATCTGATCTCAGTTAAATCCTGCGGGTAATATTAGAAACTTTGCACATCTGCTTTCAAAATGATGTTTTCACACAACGGTCAGCACGATACGCTCATAGTGAGTTAAGTGTATGATACTGTCGTATCTAGTTTTATGACTAGTACACGAATAAATACGTGAAATTAAATTTAATGTGGCACATAATTGGGTACATTTTAGGGATTCTAGACTGTACATCCCCATCCAAAATATTATGGCGTATACAACCCGGATGATAAGTCAGAGCAGCACTCTTAGGCCAAAGCTCCATGCTGAGATACAAAATCAAGCCAGCGTTTATTAGCTGCAGTCACAACTGAAGGTGGATCAGTATTACTGTTACAAACTTCAAAGACCTTATATTGTCAAACAAGGAAAAAGGAAATTGCTTAGTCAAACTTAGCTAAAGCTGACCGCATGGTTTACACGACGAGGTCGTTGAAATATTGTATTATTATAGCAATTTTAGTTATATGACAGGTGGGTAGGTATCAAAATGGACAAATATGCAGAACATTGGCGCTATTTAAATATCCCGTACATTTCTTCCATAATTTTCGGTAACAAAATGTTTGTAAGATTTGCTATTATTGCAAAAAGTTCGACCATATTTCTTGATGAGTTAGTTTCTCTGGTATAAAGCAGTGAGACACTGATGTCAAAAATTTAACTCGTCATTATGATCAATAGTAGTTCAGGTGCTCTCTCTCTCTCTCTCTCTCTCTCTCTCTTTCTCTCTCTCTCTCTCTAAAAGAAGGCGTTCAAATTTAATTCCTTTTGTCATTAAAGACCGAGGTCCCAAGGAGGGGGTTACTGGGTTACTATTTCTCAGTCTGAATTTAGCTGTCGTCGAGAAAACTGGCTCCTAAGCGAGATCTGATTGGCTGTTAAAGAGGGAAACTTCTTGATACAGTGACTAACAGGAGAGGCTTAAAGGTCAAACATGAAGGTTTCTGCTGCCACTTAATTTTGAATCCTTTATCATCAAACCCCCAAATTATCTGTCCTTCTACAAATGTATTGCCTTGTTCGCGAACTATTAAGTTTAAAAGTGTGACCCTCACTAAAGTTCAGGCACGCTTTATCTCCCCCCTGATACATGCGCGGAAGTGACGCATCAGGGCAAGATATATAACTCGCTTCAATGGAAATCAAAGCGTATATGACTCGCAATTACCTGTGGAATGAACAGTGATTCTGTGGAAATTTAAGAATTCAAACGAAAAATTATCCACCTACAGTCAATATAGTTATCACTGACTTAGAAAAAAAATGAATAAATTCTTGGGAATAATTACTATAATACAGTGCATGACATTGCGTTAGCGTTTTATCTGCTTATTAGGGATGTACATATATTTTCTAAACTTGTTATTATATAAGTCACAAAGAGAAATACCTATTTTGGGTCAAAATTATTTTCAATCAATATTTGAGAATACACTGTATTTAAATGAGATGATAAATAAGCCCCTTCTCTGCTTGAAATGCTTCACCTTAATATGTTCTTTCCTGTATTCACCAGATAGTTGATGCGTTTATTTCTTCTTAGTTAATCGGTCCAGCAAAAGTTAAAGCGGAAAGAAATGTGCGTTGAATTTTAATTCCTGCACACTATGAAGGAGACTACTTATTTCTTAATGCCCCCCCCCCCCCATCTAACCCACAGCCCCTGTCCACTTTCCCTGATATTTTTTCACAGTACTGTAACGCTGAACTTGTTGCCAAAATCTATATTTAAATCCTTTTTAACGTTTAGCAGGGTTATTAATGATTTCATCGCTTTAAACACGTTTGGAAATAAATTCAGAACAAGCCAATAATCTGATAAACGTGTTGAAAAAATTTCACGAAAGAAATCAAAATTTTTTGACACTTTTTATCACAAACTTTGTTCACAAAAAACGTTCCTTTCACTTCAAATGACTGATCCATCAATATACTTCAACAGCAATGGATATTCGACTCGTTCTAGAATGACGTCACACATGACACCAAACCAGAACAAAGTCAAGGGAGGTAATGCAGTTGATAATTTTAGAACAACTAACTCTCCAATAATTCTAGCTCTTCATTTCGGGAAGTCGGTGGAATTAATTGCACCGGAGTAGCGGATTGTTAATTACATATATTGTTGTACAAAAAGCCATAAACATTAGCTAATTAAAATGAAGATTTTCTTCATAATTGATCTTTAACATATTATACATCATCTGCCATTGTTAATTGACTATAGAAGGAGGCTAATTGACCTATAATTCAATACACATGAATGAGCAATTTGTGTTTTCTTATCCACGCCTTCTTTGAAGCGGTTAAATAACTTATTTTTACCTACTGGACCAATCATAGCCCATAAGTAGCGTATGTTATGTTTGTTTCTAGCGACCGACCGTTATTGAAATTCTGCCTTTAACAGCAGTAATATTTGACGGTCGATCGCAATTATTTGTATCAGTTTGAAACTCTCAGTCCGATTCGGTTAAACTTAATAGTGCAGGTTTTGTCTTTCAACTATTTGTTAAGTTCAAGTAAGGGCGGCGATCATTCAGCATTGCTATCATTTATATAAAATCACGAAATGTTGATGCCATGTTGATGTTGAATTGTTCATGCAGTTTTAAGAATAATTTACAATTGACAAACACTGACAGGACTAAGGTGCATTATATACTACAGAAAACACACCTCAAAGCATTCATACTTCAAGCCCATGTGACCTACCTATAATGTGAGCTAAACATGAAGGGTATAATTCATCATTAGTTTACTTTGATTACAATTTTGTTTTAAACAAATGCTATAACTCTTGAACACGACTAGTAATCCCAAAATTAAATGAACAAAATTGTAGATGAGTGTTATCAGCAAAAGACAAATTTATTGAAATTATATTGATTTAAAAAGGTCGATACTAATACAAATCTAAAAAAATGAGGGGGATATAACTTGTAAAGACATCTGTTTCACATTAAAAACGTATCGATCTATCTATCATCCAAATCTGAGTTACGCGCTTTAAATACACATCTTTAGCATTAAAAACAACTATCAACCTATCGTCCAAATATAAGTTACCCCTGTGTGTGTATATATATATATATATATATATATATATATATATATATATATATATATATATATATATATATATATATACGTGTACGTGTGTGTGTGTGAGTGAAATAGTGCAGTATTTTTTTTTAATAAAGACGATGCAATCATTAAAACGGAAATTCTTGCAGCAACAATGATTCGCTATCGACAACATGTCAAGCCTGGCACGTTTAAGTTATTTACAATGTATCAGCTGGAAAACTGCTAGTGAAACAAGAATTTATCAGTATGATGTTGACTAAAATTCATATATACCTTCTCCCCTGCAGAGTAAACATAGGTGATTTGAAGTCTTTGTTAAGATTATAAATTTACATTGTAATCTCAAATGTCTTTCAAGCTACGTTCCGCTAGTGTTTTTTATTAGCCAGAAACATTGGATACCCCCTGCCGTCTCGTCTTCGTCCACTGTGCATTTTGAATTTTACGTTAGCACGCCCGCTGTGCACCTCTGCCGTCACAAGTTCGAACCCTGATTCTGGCACTTGCATGGATGAATGGTAGTTATCCATGACCAGTGTGTTTTTCGGTTTTCGGTCTTCCTACGATAAAAAAGGAAATATACGGTGGCAATATCAAGTCGTCTAGAGAGCGTTGTATAAGTTGTTAGAATTTTCTGTGCAATTTACATAAAGTTAATAAATGTTAAAGCAAAATTTTGGAACCAATTGTATGTTAAAAAATTGCTCTCATCCTTGTATATTTAAACAAGCACACTTTTCAGGGGGGGGGGGCAAATTTACATGTAATATATTTTGTCACATACAGCACTACCCTAAAAGTTCTTCCTTGGAAAAGTGTGTGTTTAAAATGGAATCAATTAATTACTTTTGCCTCGAAATTATTCTAAATTATAAATCAATATCCTTTACCATTCAGTTGTATAAGTTTTTAAGTTCTTGAACAAGTCCAGTGTCACCTTGTTTACAGATATGACGGTCAAAATATACCGCGATCGGTAAGTAGTCTACGGTAATTGAAATTAAAGGTTTTAGCATTGAACGTTTCTAACACTTGGCTGTATCACATCAATAATTGTAATCTCGATGTTAACGTTTAGAAACGCCTTTAAGGTAGAATAAAATAAAACGGGCTTTTAGGTAGAATAGCATCGATCGGGCGTTTAGGCAGAATAACATAAAACGGGCTTTTAGACAGAATAACACAAAACGGGTTTTAGGGAGAATAACAGAATATCATAAAAAGGGCGTTTAGACAGAATCACATAAAAAGGGCTTTTAGACGGAATAACATAAAACGGCTTTTAGACAGAATAACATAAAAAGGGCTTTTTTGACAGAATAACATAAAAGGGGATTTAGACAGAATAAGATTAAACGTGTTTTTAGACAGAATAACATAAAACGGGCATTAGACAGAATAACATAAAATAGCTTTTAGACAGAATAACATAAAACGGGCTTTTAGACCGAATAACATAAAACGAGCTTTTATAGAGAAAAACATAAAAGGGCTTTTAGACAGAATAAATAAAAGGGGCTTTTAGACAGAATGAATAAAAGGGGATTTTAGACAGAATAACGTAAAAGGGGATTTTTGACAGAATAACATAAAACGGGCTTTTAGACAGAATAACATAAAACGGGCTTAACGCACAATAACACAGAAAGGGCTTTTAGACATAATAACATAAAGCGAGCTTTTTAGACAGAAGAACATAAAAACCGGCTTTTAGACAGAATAACATGAAAAGGACTTTTAGAGGGAAAAATATAAAAAGGATTTTAGAGAGAAAAACATAAAAAGGGCCTTTAGACAATAAAATAAAAGGGGCTTTTAGACAGAATAACATAAAAGCGGCTTTTAGACAGAATAACATAAAACGAGCTTTTAGACAGAATAACACAGAAAGGGCTTTTAGACATAATAACATGAAAATGACTTTTAGACAGAATAACATAAAACGGGCTTATCCCAAACAAACCAAAATACTGTTGTACGTCTCTGATGTATACCAATACAATGGTAGGTTTCTGGTCGTGTTGCATCTAAACTCGTTCCACACAGGCATAACATACATGTGAATGTCGAATACAGCTTAAACTCGTAAAGAAATGATATTGAACTAGCCCCCAATGCCTTATCGATGGGATCTGGAAATTCCGCTACAAAGGCCTATGAATTTTGACTTCAGCTCGAAAGTCGCCACTATATCAAGGAACTTTGTGACCTATCGTAACCTCAGCTAAGCAAGGACACTTCTGTATTGGAACGGAATCGCATCTTGAAAGTATTTCTCCGTACATGAAATTCACATTTAAACATGTCATATAATCTTAATTCATATATCCCCCTTCCACTTACGATTGTTGCTAATGACACTTTCCATTTGTCAATTTCTATATTAATTATTTGAGATTCTATATGAGAGATACATAATGCAGTACACACATTAAATTCAGTAAGTAAGGTTTCATAATTTATATCAAAAACCGTTTTCTTGATATGGAGTCAGGACCGGATTAAGGTTATGAGGGGTCTGAAGGTTAAGGCCACGCTACGGTCGCTCAGCTGTTACTTTAAATATGGAATGGAGAGACTAAAGGAGGGTCTACAAAATGTGAGGGCCTAAGTCTATAGGCTTATTAGAATATGGGTTAATCCGGCCCTGTACAGAGTGAACAATGTTTATATCTGACAGACGCTGACAGATATAATAACATATGACATGGAAATGGGCAAATACACATCAGTGGCTTTAGATTTTACTACAAAGGAAAACATGAAACTGAATTGTAAAAAAACAAGTCAAAGAAATAGTTACAAATATTTTCCGCAAATAAAGGAAAACTGGATGAAGAAGGAGGAGGAAAAGTTGAGTTTTTTTTTACTATACAAACCAAACAGATATAATTAAAATCTTATCCGAGTAGATGTCATTTGTCCGGATTATGTACAACGAAATATACGTCTACATCATTAAGTTTTGAAGTCTGGTCAATGGATGCTTTCCGAGTCTCTCTCTCACACACACACACACACACACACACACACACACACACACACACACACACACACGAGCTATTTCTGCAGTCCTTCAATATCAAGTGACAATCGAGATAATTTTTGTTTTCTTATAAAATGACAATTCCCGTAATTACCAGCGTACAATGTGAATAGAACTGTGAGCATTGTAGAACAAGATCTGGCATCAATTGATGCACTGGCACTACAGGGTCTACCCTATAAAGCTGTAAATATTAAGTGAAACTAACACCTCAGACTTATTACGCAACGACAAATCTGGTCTATGCGTTTCTCAAACGGACGTTATATGTGGGAATATATTACACACAGATCGTCACGTACCACTGTATCCACCAACAAATTCAAAAGATTATACAATTCAATTAAATAACTGAATGATTAAACCACAATATAATATTTTTAATCTAATTTAGGTGTCGATTACGTTTTTGTATCCGATTTAGGTGTCGATTAAGTTCTCGTCATACAATTAGAAATACAAAGGTGCTGAAGGGATATGTGAAGATAGCCATTACTTGGGTCAACATAGACATACCAACATGTTCTGAAGTCCCCACGCCACCACCACTAAATGTCGGCACATACAATTTTAAAAACAAATCATTTCTTTGCAATGGGGCCCTTATTTTATCAATAAATTTTCGTTTCAAAAAGGGGAAGTTGAAATACTTGTATATCTATATACTGTTTGGTACAGTCCAAACGGTATCCGACACGATGAACAACGAACTATATATCAACATGTAATAAAAAACTGATCAAAAGCGTTTTCCATAAGAATAGAGGAAATTAAATACTTCGGTATCTATACATTGACTGATAAAGTGCAATATTGTATTCCACTTGATTGACCGCCATTCGGCAACACTTTGGGAAATCTTCAGAATATCGTGACCGCCTGTATGAAATGGGATTTAGAAGAGTTAGAGTGTTGCAGCATTCAATCTCTTGAAAGCCTTTATTATCTTGTGTGCATCAGGTAGATATGCCTGTCTCTCAGTCTGTCTCTCTGATTGCTCATTTTCCCTGTATGTACGTCCTCGTTTCTCCCTTTATATGTCTCATTGTGTACCTCCGTACTTTTTTCTCTCAATTTCATCATCTTTCTTCATGGAGTGCATGACTTTCTTCCAATCCGTATCTGTATTAGTCCTAGGAAGTTAAAAGGCGTTTTAGATCCAAATTAAAAGGACGTCATATTGTAAGTGGAGTTGTTTTAGACCAAACCAAGAACTGTGTGCTCACTAATCCGATATCAGTTTTCATTCTATTAACTACTATGCGTCTGGTATTTTCACAATGGTCATGACGCTCTACTCTAAATCCCTATATATCCCATAATATAAATAATTAAATAATAATATTAGAAAACTGCAAGATTATTATGCACTTTAAATCAGGAGAGACTTTCTAGCGTCTTAAGGAACAACTATTTGAAATGACATTTATATGTGTCAAAATTGCAGATGTTTTTAAAGGAAAAATCTGAAAATATCGAATGTCCCCTCCCCCCAAAATTTAAATAACTAATTTAGATTAAGAAAAATGTTTTGCACGTCACCAAATTAAAATGTATAAGAGACACTAAAATAATCTGAAGGATAGGTTTAGTTTCTGCTATATTTAAGTTTGCTGGTATAAAATGATTTTTTTCCTAATCTAAATTATTGAGTTATTTTACTTCTTTTTTTTTTTTTTTCTTTTTTTGGCGTATGACACTTTCAGATTTTACATTAAGAAAATCTGCAATTTTGTCCCATATAACTCAAGTACCGTATTTTTAAGATCCGTGATTTGGCTGGCTTGGGCCTGGATAGCGACTTCTAATGGCTGCCTGAGTTCATTAAAATAGGATTTGACAGCTTTCTTTTATTAACGACATATTTTTAGTCCAGTCTGGTAATACTATTCCATTTTTCTATATAACCAGTTCATAGTAAACTATGAGAATATCCGTTAGTACTGATCTGCAGTTCTATCGAACGTACTAAACAATATTCACACTGTTCCGGTCAAATGCATACACGACAGATATAACACACCTTAAAAATAATATAGCAGTTTCTTTAGTGACATTTATATAAGGCACAGACTTACAAACATGATTCTTAATACATTAATATTGCGATTTCTTTTTGAAAATTTTTCGTCAAAATGTTGACTATTTTAATCAGATCAGTGATATTAGTTTACGTTCTTTAAATATGGGACCTTTATTGGAGTTTGGATACAAATAAAATATTATGTATATGATGATGTATAGTATTTACATAATTATTCCCGTCACATAAACGGTAAATCAAGAGTCAAACAATGTTACTTGCTTGATTTTCAGAATGTAACTTAACCCTTCCGACAGGTGTAGACAAGATAAATCAATATCTCTGTCTTCTTAATGATACTGCATTCTGCATATAAATTTGTAGAGGTGTTTTACAAGCTGAGATCAGATACAAGTATGCATATTCCCTGATGTAAATTAAACAAACTGTATATCAGTGTATCTAAAACTAAACGCATGACACTTGGAACAAGAGGGCGACTATCCACTGACATAGACTTACTCTAAATGGCTCATACTTGTCTACCGTTGAAAACTAGAACTTCTTGGTTTCCACATTGATCAATACTGCAGTTGCAGTGTTTTCTTCAGGCTCGGACTTGACCATTTTAGCAGAGTAAAATTCGAAATAGCACCTTGCAAGAGGTGCACAAAAGGCGACGATCTCTATCGTTTGCAAGTTTGTACGTTGAGTCCATAGAGTGATGGATAGAGTTTTCTAGTTAAACTTACAGTTAAGTAGTTGTTATAGGTTATCCTGCATTTTTAGATATCCTGAACTGAAATCAAGAGCCAAAATGAACACAGAAGGAGAATCACACCATAATCCTTATAATCGAAATAATAAGTTATATCATTTCAATCAGTCCCAAGAAAAACTAAATCTAAGACAAAGATCATCATAAAAATAACAGGAAAAATACTCTAAAATATAGATGCGGGCTACATTCGCGGATACACTCGGAAGTAACAATTGTAATCTTAGTCTCATCGAGCCAACATTATTGGGGCCAATTTTAGTCAAATTCTTATATTTGCATTTTACACATATTTCAACTTTACTCACCGAATCTGATTCTTTTTTAGTGACGAACCAGGAGCTTGACAGCTGAGTAAATTCTGTAATGTTCGTTCTCGAATGTTTTTAAGACCCACAAACTAAATTTTCCATATCTTACTTAATTATAGGAACTTTTCAAAAGCAGCAAAGATAATGTATTGCTATCTAATACAAGATAACTTTCTATCTGAAAATCTGTTTAAAAAGGAAAACATTGATGAATTTAATTTTCGTAGAATTTTACATGAAAATTTAAATATTAAAAAGCTTTGTAAGCATACCAACTTTATACAGCTTTAAAACATGAAACTGCCAACTGTTGGACACAGCAACGTTAACCAAAAAGTGAAATGTAAGACAAGTGGTGTCTTGTGTTTGTGCAGCTTATAACATTTTGTTCAGGGGTAGTGAAGTACGATAGCTCACAGTGACTTTTGACGCAAAAATGGAACAGACCTGTTCAAGTGTGTATATGTCTACACCTAAAGAAACAATCGCACGTGCTATGTTGAAAATGTATTGTTTCTGGTGCTCCGCCAGTTGTTATGCTAGATAATAGTAGACTCAAATGACCCAGAGTGATGGGATCAGTACCATGTTTTATAGCAAAAATGCAAAGCGTTTCAATGTCAACAACCAAAAATGTGGCCATGTAATAGAAAAATACAGCACCATGGAGGCTCTACTTCGTTGAACAGTGGTGGTGACCACACTGGTGAAGATATAAGCAATGGCTTTGAGGTACTATATCCCAGGGCGGCGATATGAACTAATCCCGGTGGCTTTTGCCGGGTATATTAGACATGTTGTAATGAACCCTTGATATAACTACTCGACTGTCCGGAATAATTCAGGTTAATCCCAGTTATCCTGCTTGTTCCAAATACCGGTCAGACATGAAAAGAGATGTATTTCTTTAATGACAAAGACTATTAAGACGTAGGTAAATGAAATAATAACATGCTTGGTTTCGGATATTTCATTTTGTGCTTAAGTGTGCAAATACATCGTGATACCCAGAAATGTAAAGCAGTGAACAAGTATCAAAGGGACTATTCATGACCAAAATATATGAGGCTTCCAGAAGAATATTTGACAGAGTATGTCCAGCCACTCAATGTTAAATAACTAATCAGGAACACGAGCTATCAAAAAGTTTAAGGCAATGGTGGCGGGGTGGGGGAATTTTGATCATTTGTGCAACATAATGTACATAACAGTATTCATGGAGGCTGGCACAATACTTACCATAAGTTAGCTAATTCAATATGGAAATAACATAATTTTATATTTAAAGTACTTACAGTCTATTCTGCGCCTGACAGGTCAGTTATAGGGAGAATTAGATACTATATATGCACTAAATATAAAATTCTGATCAAAGCAAATTCTAAATAAGGATGGATATTTTTTCATTTGGAACATGCAACTATGTAATTACTAAGATCAAGTGTGCACAATTCATTCAAATGATCTTTGTGAACATTTCTGTGTATATTTGAGAGTGTCAATTAACAATTACACTGGTCTAAAAAAATTTAGAAGTCGTCTGCTTCAGAGATAAAATGTGCTATTTATTAGGGATTTTGATGTGCTGAATTCAAATATGAAAATTAAAACAACTGATTGGCTACTGTTTCCAAGATATTTAAGTTTTATTTTACGTCTATGTATATTGTGTACATAGTAGAGTTTTAATCATAAATTGTAAACCTGATAATATTTCAGCTGTCCTGTTTATGTAACACTTTAAAAAACAGCAAAAGGGTTATATAAATAAAAAATATATTGAAACAAAAGTAAAAAAAACTATTATGTATATATAAGTTCATAGTTTAGTCCTTATTCAGTGTGTACTCGGCGCTTCTTGGCTTGTCTCTTGTATTCATTAAATGGAGCATCTCTTGTCACTGTCCAGCAATAGTATGCAAGCATTGATGGGTTCCATTTGCCCTGATAGCGTTTCTCCATTGTTGCAATGTCCTGGTGAAATCGCTCGCCGTGCTCGTCGCTCACTGCTACGTAGTTCGGTGGGAAAAAATCTAGATGAGAGTACAAACAATGTATTTTTAGTGACATGTTGCAACCAAGGCTTTTGTGTGCCTTGAGGAGGTTTTCCATCAACTCCCTGTAGCTGTCTGCCTTGTTGTTTCCGAGAAAATGTGTTGCCACTAACTGGAAGGCTTTCCATGCCGTCTTTTCCTTGCCACGCAGTGCACGGTGAAATGCATCATCTCGAAGAAGTTCACGAATCTGAGGACCAACAAAGACACCTTCCTTTATCTTACCTTAACTTAACCTTGGAAATTTTCCACGGAGGTACTTGAAAGCTGCTTGTGTTTTTTCCATGGCCTTGACAAAGTTCTTCATCAGACCCAGCTTGATGTGCAAGGGTGGTAACAAAATCTTCCTTGATTCAACAATGTTTGTCATAGTTTATGCGCCTCAAAAGTTGTTTCATGTTTTCAAAGGTTTCTTTCATATGGACTGCATGACCAACTGGAATTGATGGCAAAACACTGCCATTATGCAGCAAAACAGCTTTAAGACTCGTCTTCGATGAATCAACGAACAGTCTCCACTCATCTGGATCATGAACGATGTTGAGGGCTGCCATCACACCATCGATGTTGTTGCAGGCTACAAGATCACCTTCCATGAAGAAGAATGGGACAAGATCCTTTTGACGGTCACGGAACATGGAAACCCAAACATCACATGCCAGGAGATTCCACTGCTGTAGTCTGGAGCCAAACAGCTCTGCCTTATTCTTGGGTAGTTGCAAATCCCTGGCAAGGTCATTCAGTTCACCTTGTGTTATGAGGTGTGGTTCAAAGGAGGAGGATGAGAGAAAATAGGAGGATGGGAGAAAATATGGGTCATGTGACATTGATGGTTCAGGAGTAGAAGTTTCATCCTCTTTCTTTTCCTCATCTGACTCAAGTGAGAATGATTCTGCTGCATCAGGAACCGGCAGTCCTTCTCCTTGGGGTACTGGGCATATAGCTGACGCATGGTTTGGATAATGCACAGTCCACTTTTTCTTCTTTGATACACCTTTCCCAACTGGAGGTACCATGCAGAAGTAACAAATGCTGATATGATCTGTTGGCTCTCTCCAAATCATTGGCATTGCAAAAGGCACATATTTCCTTTTCCTGTTCAACCACTGGCGAAGATTTGTTGCACAAGTGTGGCAACATATGTGTGTGGCCCACCTCTTATCCTGATCTCCAGTTTTGCAGCCAAAATAAAGGTGATAGGCTTTCTTAACCATAATGGTTATACTGCGCTTTTGTGATGCAAAAGTCACTTTGCCACAAACATAGCAGAAGTTATCTGCATTGTTCACACAAGTACGAGGCATCTCTGCTCACTTTGGCTAAACAGAAATGTGTCTCTTTGCAAAATCAAACACTGACAAATAAGAGAGCATGACACTGTATGATTTGTAGAGCTGATATAAGGCAATTTATTCTGCAGAGTGATGTAAACTTAGTTATGATTGCATCATCCATGACTTATAGGAATAACATGGTGCAATTCATATCATGTATGACTCAATACCAGCTTCAGATTGCATCATTCATTGTTTTGCCTCAAAAGCAAGTACTGTCGAAACCCAGTCATAGATTTATTCATAGATCCATTCAAAGATGTATTTTAGTCATTTCTGGTTTAAATTTAGATCCCTTCCCTTTATAACTCACTTTATCGTCCGCCATTCCCAATTCAAGAGTCGTATATACTGACCCAGTATCATATCTTTAAAACAATTTTAAGCATCATTTTCATACTCAATGACCCAGAATTAGTAAAGTTTGACAACATTTATTGCGGAAGCATTTTGGCTGTAGACCAGTGTATAATTTATCCTGTCACATTAACCGTAAATAAAAGTAAAGTCATCTTAATGTCAGAAGAAAGAACGGTTTGATCTTGAAAGTGTGTGATATACTTGGTCCTGTCAAAGAATGACTAAATAATAATTTATGTCATGATTTTAAAAAAAAACTAAGGTTCATATCTTATCATGGATCAAAAGGTTCTGCCTGTTTCCTCTTCACAATGTAACTTAACTCTTTCGACATATGCAAACAAGGTATATCAGTATATCTGTCTTTTTTTGAAAGCTGAGATCAAATACATGTATACATTTTCCATGGTGTAAACAGAACACTCTATATATCAATGCATCTAAAAAGAAATAGATGACAATCGGGACAATACAGCGCATATCAACTGAAATGGACTTATTTCTCATTCCAAATGGATCGTATTTGTCTAGCTTTAAAAAACAAAATCTTCTTTGTATCTACATTGATCAGTACCTCAGCTGGAATTCATACTACATTGATTAGTACCTCAGCTGGAATTCATACTACATTGATCAGTACCTCAGCTGAAATTCATACTACATTGATCAGTACCTCAGCTGGAATTCATACTACATTGATCAGTACCCCAGCTGGAATTCATAATACATTGATCAGTACCTCAGCTGGAATTCATACTACATTGATCAGTACCTCAGCTGGAATTCATATGTTGATCACCAATATGCAAGGGTTGTCAAAAAAGTAAATGTCTCTTCTTAAATTCTTGTCGAAATGTCTTTCTCCTCAGCCTCTTGAAATTTATTTCTGGATATATACTACCACTGATATACTACGGCGGTACCATATGGAGAAACACATACAATTATAAGCTATATAAAATTGATCACCTCCTGAAACAGGAAGCGAAAAATAATTCTGAAAACTTCTATTTTAGCTGATGTTTTGTTGTCACATCTACAATGGCTGCCAATACAAAAACGTATTCTTTATTTTAAAGGAATCTTGACATATATGTCTCTAAACAATCTTTCTCAGCATTATTTTTCTGACCTAGATGAACCAAGGTCATCAAGTACCGAGTCTTATATTTACCACGTGATGCATGTATTTAATATCAAAAAAATTGAGAGCTCTAGATTCCAAGGTCGAAAACTAACAATTTGAAAAACTCTCTTACTGCATCAACACCTACCTTCTGGAATTCCCAACACATGTCGAAACGAAATTCAAATACCCCTAGCTTTATTTAAATCACTGCTTGAATAGTTGGAATAATATACTAAAATTTCCCATGATATAACTGTATCACTGATTGTATCCAGATCTAATGTTCGAGTGTGTTAGTGTGCAGGTGAATAGAATGCATGAGTCTTCATTGTCATTTTTTGTATGTCTGATTCTGCGTTCAAAAGGGGTGTGTGTGTGTGATTGTGTGAGTGTGTGTGTCTGATGGTTGACATATTAAAATCTTAATTCTGAATACTTGTGCATCATATATGTTCATTTGTGCAACGGTTTACCAATATATATATATATATATATATATATATATATATATATATATATATATATACATATATATATATGTGTGTGTGTGTGTGTGTGTGTAAGCTCTTTTGTTATATTTATAACCTGTAAATATCACAAGGACAACGTGACTGATGAGTCATTTATGACCATATGTGTTATCCTCGTTAAATAAAGATGATAACGATGATAATAATGATTAGAATGCGGTATGTCAAGGCATATCTCTGAAGCTTGTGTACCGATGTAAGTGCATTCACATTCTTGTAAATGCACACCACTACCAAGCAAATATACAGGTGTGAATTGGTCCTATTAATCAAGATATTGACATCTGTGATCATAACGGTATACCGGGATTGATTTACAAAGCTTGAACCAAAATATATAAGCTTTTTCAGTCTTCGGGCAAGATTAGTAATCGATAAACTCTTTGTTAAGAGTCAACAAATAAACGTTGTAGTGTCACATATGGAGCATCCAACACGCAGACAGTCGGGTCAACATATGAGGTGTCATGAGGAGAATTTAGTGAATAACTTCTCCTCACCAAAATGTACTTGTAATACATACACAACAAGAGACGTTGATGTTGATAATGGAAATAATGAAATAAATTTTCTACTTTTGAATGTTTGTGAGTTTTAAAAAGCTTATTGTGTCCAAACTTTGTTAGTTTTGCTCATACTTTCGATTTTTGTGGGTTTTTTTTTAGACATTTGTCTAATTTAATAGGTGACTTGAACGCATACACATCAGACATTCAAGATTCTTTAGATTCAAGTCACGAGAGGTTTAATGTTTTTGAATTTGATGACAGTTAAATTTAAATTCTTTGTTGACCCTAGATGGATTAGATATCCCTCGCGGTCGAAAAGCAAGTGTAACAAATCTAATATATTTCGCCATAGATTAATTGAAAAGTTTTATTAGTCCCCGAATCTATTCATCCTAAACGCACCTATGGCAAGTGATAGAAATATACTTTAATTCACGTGCATCAGTTGTTTAAAGTCCTTACGTAAATCTCTGATGTCAAAGTTTATGAAGCTGAACCATTAATTTCTGATGCACATTCTCCAATCAGTTGTTTACTTTCTTACAGGAATAATAATTTTAATGAAGATATAATTGAAACTGTCAAAAGTAGTTATAGATTAGGATGTAACAAAAAATGAAAGCTTGGTAAAGAATAGTGAGCAAGCAAAAATCAGACTTATTAAAGATTGAATAAACGATTTACTAGGTGTTGATTCTCCCGACCAGGAAGATGTTTGATAGAATTTGGGGTATGCTCTCTGAGGTATTTGAAGTATCAGCTGAAGAAACTTTTAGTTCTAACGAAATATTTAGTGAAGTTAGGGCCATGCAATATAAATAGTTTGGTACAGAATGTAAAAGTGCCAGGACTACTACTTAGCGCGAAGATTGCACATTTCGAAATGAACATTAGAGTCAGAAACTGAACAATAGTAGGCAAGTCGACAGCATAAAAAGATGCGCATTTCAAGAATAAAGTGTTCAATAATGTTATATTTTAAATATAATTGTTTAAGCAGCAATGCTATGTGTGGAAGAAAGATGCTGTTCATAGGAACCATGAATGTACAAGTTCTTCTAATAATTATCCCATATATAATTGATCTAGATATGTTTAATGGTAACAAATACAGGTCACTCAATGTCATCGATTAGTCTGGTCACTTTGAAGAGAAAGCCCATCTTGCATACCACCATCACTGCAGGCCACCATTAGAGATATCACAATGTCGTTATGTTTACAATGGTTACATTTACTTCATAGTCAATACTCGTAATCACAGTACCCCCATGCCAAATATGACACACTATTTCTGCATTTATAAAATCCTGAGTGGTGGGTGTTTATGATGTATTGTGGGACAGAGGATTTCGATAGTGTATTGTAGGTTTATAAATGACTGAGTTATCCTTGCTGATTGTTGGTGAACGTAGGTAAAATTAAGGTACATTACGATAGTACATCTTCAGTCCTATCTTCCACTACCTAAGCACACTAAAACTGTTCTCCAAAACTGAAGAGTAGTCGTCCACAAAGAAGAGCATTGTGGAACGTATCGAAATGTGTGCGGCATGTAACAAACCTTCTTGCTTCTAAAAAGATTTTATGCAAACGTGACGTTTTATGCATTAGTTTCCTTTGATTGCCATCAGAAGCAAGTTAATGGTATCATTTGAAAGTGAAATAAAAGCTTTATGAAATGATGTTTACGCACATGTTTGAGTTTTAAAACAATTTCATTATCCACACACCATTAAAAATTAATTTTACTACTACTACTACTACTACTACTACTAATAATAATAATAATAATAATAACACTTATAATAACGACTAAAAAAGGAGATATTCAACGTATAGGTTCAAAATATATATTGTGTTACCAATATCTTTGACAACTTTTACAAGATCATAAACGGGTTAAAAAGGCACAAAGTAACTGTATTTGTTGGAAGATCATTAGAAAGATTTGAACTGAATAATCTCTTTAAGTTCATAAATGAACGCTACATAAGAGGGGCACCTCTCAAAATAGGGTTAAGGTCTTAACTGGATATTACTATAATAGAATTATGGAGATCACTTTTTGAGGATATGTTTGCTTGTAAATCCATTATTTAAAATTCACAAATATCTCTTTTCAACGAGAGGGATTTGATTCTATACCTCTATGGCAGGTTGACCTAGCATTGGGACATGTCACATCTTTGTCGATTGCGCCTTTAAAGACCCCCTCAACCCACCCCCTTCTGAAAAAAAAGTGTTCATATGACTTCAAAACTATTTTCTTGGGACATTTCTCTAATAGAATCATCTTACAATAGGGGCATGACGTCTTTTTCAAATAAAGTGAAGTCCAGGCGAAGCTGCCGTGGAGGCATGGGATCGAATCCTTCTCTAGGAATAGAGATATTTGTGAAAGTTAAGCATTTATCTTCTATCACAATATATTTCAAGTGTAGTAAGATTCAAATAAGAACTGTTATAACGTTTAATCAGTTTCAAAATCTTTAGTATTTGATAATGAACTCTGCATCTTCATCACTTTTCATGTCTGTACCAATGATGCCAATGCACCATCACATATTGCCACCGTTACGAAAACGGGATCAAAGCTTTTAAATGACATCTTATCAAAGCGCTCACCACTTTTGACCATATTTAAGAGATAGCATTCTGGCATCTTGACTTTTCAGTACCGTACAGTTGATCTTTACTTATTTTCGAATACGACTGTCGTTACTTAAGGTAGAGTTTGAGAGATTTTGATCACCGCTGCAAATGGGGAATGAACAGGGGAAAGTTGTTTGCTCTACAACTCTCACAATGTAGACTAAGTTAATATACGCTTACGTGTCTTTCATCTACTTGGATTGCCATTTATTTTTCATCACTATTTGGATCACCATGTGTTGTCTCAATTAGACAGCTGAATAAAATAACTGCTTCTGAGTGTGGGCGGACATGTATTTGAAATAGAACAAAGGTTTGCATGTCCTTGCAATACATAAATGAATTTCCACAGCGTAGGCATTGCTATTTTCTGAACATGCAGATCAGAAGTAATGCCTAGCTATGTACTCTCAAACCCAAATCAGACATCATCACTCATATATCAGAAGAAAGTAAATTGTAGGTTCTAAATCTCCCCATGAAGTATATACATTTCATTTTTGTAACACCAGTAGATAATATCAGGTGAACCCTCTGCTAAAATACCTAAGCTCTGCAGTGGAATAAAAAAAATGAGACGAAACAAAAACACAAAAAACAAAAACAAAAAGAACAAAGTGGGTGGGGCCTCTAAAATGGTATCTGGGACGTGCCGCCCGAGCAGGTGCTTTTTGTAACCTTGCCGGTACATAACTAGGTGTATTTTTAAGTTCAAGAGACACGATTATGTCCTTAGCTTTGATTGTTAGTAGATGAATCAATTCCATAAATAAATGTCCGGTTTATTACATTTATATGTGTATCTGATCTCAGTTAAATCCTGCGGGTAATATTAGAAACTTTGCACATCTGCTTTCAAAATGATGTTTTCACACAACGATCAGCACGATACGCTAATAGTGAGTTAAGTTTATGATACTGTCGTATCTAGTTTTATGACTAGTACATGAATAAATACATGAATTTAAATTTAATGTGGCACATAATTGGGTACATTTTAGGGATCCTGGACTGTACATCCCCATCCAAAATACTATGGCGTATACAACCCGGATAGTAAGTCAAGCTTCATGTTGAGAGAAAACAAAATAAAGCCAGCATTTATTAGCTGCAGTCATAACTGAAGGTGGATCAGTATTACTGTTATAAATTTCAAAGACCTTATATTGTCAAACAAGGAAAAAGAAAATTGCTTAGCCAAACTCAGTTAAAACTGACCGCATGGTTTACACGACGAGGTCGTTGAAATATTGTACTATTATAGCAATTTTAGTCATATCACAGATGGGTGGCTATCAAAATGCACAAATGTGCAGAACGTTGGTGCTATTTAAATATGCCGTACATTTCTTCCATAATTTCTAGTAACAAAATGTTTGTAAGATTTGTTATTATTACAATAATTTCGACCATAGTTTCTCTAGTATAAGGCAGTGAGACACTGATGTAACAATTTCACTCTTCATTATGATCAAAATTAGTTCAGGTGCTCTCTCTCTCTCTCTCTCTCTCTCTCTCTCTCTCTCTCTCTCTCTCTCTCTCTCTCTCTCTCATACACACACACAGAAAAGAAATCGTTCAAATTTTAATTCCTTTTGTCTTTAAATAACGAGGTTCCAAGGAGGGGGTTACTGGGTTACTATTTCTCAGTCTGAATTTAGATGTCGTCGAGAAAATTTCTTCCTATGCGAGATCTGATTGGCTGTTAAAGAGGGAAACTTCTTGATACAGTGACTAACAGGGGAGGCTTAAAGGTCAAACACTAAGGTTTCTGCTGCCACTTAATTTTGAATCCTTTATCATCAAACCCCCAAATTATCTGTCCTTCTACATATTTATATGCCTTGTTCGCGGACTATTAAGTTTAAAAGTGTGACCCTCACTAAAATTGCGGCACGCTTTACCTCCCCCTGATACATGCGCGGAAGTGACGCATCAGGGCAACATATATAACTCGCTTCAATGGAAATCAAAGCGTATATGACTCGCGATAGCCTGTGGAATGAACAGTGAGTCTATGGAAATTTAAGAATTCAAACGACAAATTCTCCACCTACAGTCAATATAGTTATCACTGACTTAGAAAAAAAAATGAATAAATTGTTGAGAATAATTACTAAAATACAGTGCATGCCATTGCATTAGTGCAATATCTGCTTGTTTTAAGGATGTACATATATTTTCTAAACTTGTTATTATATAAGCCACAAAAAGAAATACCTAACTGGGGTCAACATTATTTTCAATCAATATTTGAGAATACACTGTATTTAAATGAGATGATAAATAAGCCCCTTCTCTGCTTGAAATGCTTCCTCTTATTCAGTAACATGATCTTTCGTGTATTCCCAGATAGTTGGTGCGTTTATTTTTCTTCTTAATTAATCTGTCAAGCAAAAGCTAAAGTGGAAAGAAATGTCCGTTGAATTTTAATTCCTGCACACTATGAAGGAGACTACTTATGTCTCAACCCCCCCCCCCCCGCTCTAACCCAGAGCCCCTATCCAGTTGCCCTTATATCATCTCACAATACTGTAACACTGAACTTGCTGACAAAATCTATATTTAAATCCTTTTTAACGTTTTGCAGGGTTATTGATGATTTCATCGTTATAAACACGTTTGGAAATAAATTCAGAACAAGCTAATAATTTGTTAAAAGTCGCAAGAAAATTTCACGAAACTTTTCTTGACACTTCGTATCACAAAATTTGTCCACAAAAAACGTTCTTTTCACTTCATCAACACACTTCAACGGTAATGGATACTCGACTCGTTCTAGAATGACGTCACACATGACACCAAAGTCAAGGAGGTAATGCTGTTGATAATTTTAGAACATCTAACACTCCAATAATTCTTGCGCTTCATTTCAGTAATTCGGTGGGAATTAACTGCACTGAACCAATGGATTGTTAATTAGATACATTGTTGTACAAAAAGCCCTAAACATCAGCTAATTAAAACGATTTTCTTCATAACTGATCTTTAACATATTATACATCACCTGCCACTGTTAATTGACTATAGAAGGAGGCTAATTGGCCTACAACTCAATACACATGAATGAGCCATTGGTGTGTTCTTATCCACTCCTTCTTTGAAGCGGTTAAATAACTTACTTTTACCTACTGGACCAATTATAGCCCATAAGTAGCATATGTTATTTTTGTTTCTAGCGACCGACCGTTATTGAAATTCTGCCCTTAACAACAGTAATATATGACGGTCGATCGCAATTATTTGTATCAGTTTTAAACTCTCAGTCCGATTCGGTTAAACGTAGTAGTACAGGTTTTGTCGTTCAACTATTTGTTAAGTTCAAATAAGGGCGGCGACCGTTCAGTATTGCTATCGTTTATATAAAATCACTAAATGTTGGTGACATGTTGATGTTGAATTGTTCATGCAGTTTTAAGAAGAATTTACAATTGACAAACGCTGACAGGACTAAGGTGCATTATATACAACAGACAACACACTTCAAAGCATTCATACTTCAAGCCCATGTGACCTATCTATAATGTGATCTAAATATAGAGGGTATATTTCATCATAAGTTTACTTTGATTGCAAGTTTGTTTTTTAAAAAAAATGCTATAACTCTTGAACAAGCCTGGTAGTTCCAAAACTTAATGAACAAAACATTTAAATGAGTATTATCAGCAAATGACACATTTATTGAAATGACGTTGATTTAAAAAGGCTGATACTGATAAGAATCTAAAAAAATGGGCGGGGGGGGGGCTCACTTGTAAAGATCTCTCTTTCACATTAAAAATGTATCGATCTATCTATCATCCAAATCTGAGTTACGCGCTTTAAATACACATCTTTAGCATAAAAAACTACGAACCTATTGTCCAAATATAACTTACCTCTTTATATATATATATATATATATATATATATATATATATATGTGTGTGTGTGTGTGTGTGTGTGTGTGTGTGTGTGTGTGTGTGTGTGAAATAGTGCAGTAATTTGTTTTATAAACAAGGTGCAATCATAAATTCTTTAAAAAACGGAAATCCTTGTAGCAACAATGATCCGCTATTGACAACAAGTTAGGCCTGGCACGTTTAAGTAATTTACAATGTATCAGCTGGAAAACTGCTTGTGAAAAATGAATTTATCATTACCATATTGACTAAAATTCATATCTACCTTCTCCTCTGCAGAGTAAACATAGGTGATTTGAAGTCTTTGTTAAGATTATAAAATTTACATTGTAATCTCAAATGTCTTTCGAGCTACGTTCCGCTAGTGTTTTTTATTAGCCAGAAACATTGGATACCCTCTGCCGTCTCGTATTAGTCCACTGTGCAATTTGAATTTTATGTTAGCACGCCCACTGTGAACCTCTGTCGTCACAGGTTCCATGGAACTTGCATGGATAAATGGCCGTGATCCATGACCAGTGTGTTTTCCGGGTTCTTCGTTCTTCCTACGATAAAAGAAAGGAAATATATCGCAGCAACATCAAGTCGTCTAGAGAGCGTTCTATAAGTTGTTAGAATTTGCTGTGGAATTTACATAAAGTTAATACCTGTTAAAGCAAAATTTTGGAACCAATTATATGTGAAATACTTGCTCTAATCCTTGTATATTTAAACAAGCACACAATAGTTTGTTTTATATGTAACATACAGCACTACTATAACAGTTCTTCGTTGGAAAAGTGTGTGTTTAAAATGGAATCAGTTAAATTGTTTCACCTGGAAAATATCCTAAATTGTAAATCAATATCCTTTAACATTCAATTATATATGTTTCTAAGTTCTTGAACATGCCCAGTGTCACCTTGTTTACAGATATGACGGTCAAAATATACCGCTATCGGTAAGTAGTAGAAATTAAAGGTTTTAGCATTGAACGTTTCTAATACTTGGCTGTATCACATCAATAATTGTACTCTATATGTTAAAGTTTAGAAATACTTTCGGGCAGAATAAAATAAAACGGGCTTTTCGACAGAATAAATTAAAACGGGCGTTTAGGCAGAATAACATAAACGGGCTTTTCGATAGAATAACACAAAACGGGTTTGAGGCAGAATAACATAAAACGGGCTTTAGACAGAATAACATAAAACGGGATTTTAGACAGAATAACACAAAAAGGTCTTTTAGACAAAATAACATAAAAAGGTCTTTTAGACAAAATAACATAAAAAGGGCTTTTAGACAGAATAACATAAAAAGGGCTTTTAGACAAAATAACATAAAAAGGGCTTTTAGAGAGAACAAAATAAAAAGGGATTTTAGAAAGAATAACATAAAACGTGCTTTTAGACCAAACACAATAAAACGGGCATTTAGACAGAATAACATAAAACGGGCTTTTAGACAGAGTAACATATAAAGGTCTTTTAGACAGAATAACATAAAACGTGTTTTTAGACAGAATATTATAAAAAGGGCTTTTAGACAGAATAACATAAAAAGAGCTTTAGACAGAATAAAGGAAAAAGGACTTTTAGATATAATGATAGAAAAAGGATTTTTGTACAGGATAACACAAAAGGGCTTTTAGACAGAACAACGGAAAACGTTTTTTTTTAGATAGAATAACTTAAAATGGCTTTAAGACAGAATACCATAAAAAAGGCTTTAGACAGAATAAGATAAAACGGGCTTTTAAATAGAATAACATAAAAGGGCTTTAGACAGAATAACACAAAACGGGTTTTTTAGACAGAATAAAATAATAGGGGATTTTAGACAGAATAACATAAAACTGGCTTTTAGACAGAATAACATAAAAACGGGCTTATTCCAAACAAACCAAAATACTGTTGTACGTCACTGATGTTTCTGTTCCTGTTGCATCTAAACTTGTTCCACACAGGCATGACATAAATGTGGATGTCGAAGACAGATTTATTTTTTATTGATTAAACTCGTAGAGTAATGCCATTGAGCTAGCCCCTAATGCCTTATCGATGGGATCTGGAAATTCCGCTACAAATGCCTATGAATTTTGACTTCAGCTCGAAAGTCGCCACTATATCAAGGAACTTTGTAACCTATCGTAACCTCAGCTAAGCAAGCACACTTCTATATTGGAACGGATTCGCATCTTGAAAGAATTTCTCCGTACATGAAATTCACATTTAGACATGCTATATAATCTTAATTCATGTATCCCCCTTCCACTTATGATTTTAGCTAATGACACTTTCCATTTGTCAATTTATATATTAATTATCTGAGATTCTATATGAGTGATACATAATGCAGTACACACATTAAATTCAGTAACTAAGGTTTCACAATTTATATCAAAAACCATTTGCTTAATAATGAGTCAGGGCCGGATTAAGGTTATGCGGGGTCTGAAGGTTAAGGCTACGCTACCGTCGCTCAGCTGTTACTTTAATATGGAATGGAGAGTCTAAAGGAGGGCCTACAAAATATGAGGGCCTAAGTCTATAGCCTTATTAGCCTATGGGTTAATCCGGCCCTGTACGGAGTGAACAATGTTTATATATGACAGACGCTGACAGATATAATAGCATATTACATGGAAATGGGCAAATACAAATCAGTGGCTTTAGATTTAACTACGAAGGAAAACATGAAACTGAATTGTAAAAAACAAGTCGAAGGAATAGTTGCAAATATTTCCCACAAATAACGGAAAGCAAGATTAAGGAGGAGGATGAAAAGATGGGGTTTTTTAACTATAAAGACCAAACAGATATAATTAAAGTCTTTTGCGAGTATTTGTCATTTGTCCAGTTTATGTGCAACGAAATATATGTCTACATCATATAGTTTCGAAGTCTGGTGCAGGGGTGCTTTCCGGAACACACACACACGTAACGCGCGGATCCGAGTATGAATCTTTGTAGGGTACGAATTAAAATTATCTAACCTGTATGATAATATTATTTATTCGTAGTTTAATTTTATCAAGCATTCTCCTGTAGAATCCAGGTATAGCACTTCCCGCTCTGTTTGGTGTATATTTGTAATTCTCTATAATAACTTCTATATACCTTGATTGCTGTAATATGAATCCAGATGGACTGTGTACTTAGATGAGAATTAATTACTGGGTCGACATGCGAGTATGTCTGCTACGCACGAATGCCTGCCTATACCACCGACTTTGTAGCATCATTTTTTGTTTTTTGGTCATATGTGCATGGTCGAGATGGTATTGGGGTTGGTGCTTAAGAGCAAGGCGATGGGTGCCGTAGCCTGCGAATCCGGGTTCAAATCTCCGTAGAGTACGAATTACAATTCTCTAACCACCACTAAAAGTCGGCACATACAATTTAAAAAGTCATTTATTTGCAATGGGGCCTTTATTTCATCAATAAATGTTCTTTAAAAAAGGGGAAGTTGAAATACTTATATATCCACATACTGGTTGGTACGGTGTAACGGTATCCAACAAGATGAACAATGAGCTATATATCAACATGTAATAAAACCCATCAAGAGAACGGCAAATACAAATAAAAAATGTTTCACTCGTTAAACTGGCGCATTTATCTGATCAAAAGAGTTTTCTTTAAGAATAGAGGAAGTTAAATACTTCGATATCTAAATATTGGTTGATACAGTGCAATATTGTATGCCACTTGATGGACCGCCATTCAGCAACACTTTGGGAAATCTTCAGAATACCGTGACCGCCTGTATGGAATGGGATTTAGAAGAGTTAGAGTGTTGCAGCATTCAAATCTCTTGAAAGCTTGTTTCATATTGTGTGCATCAGGTAGATATGCCTGTCTCTCAGTCTGTCTCTCTGATTGCTCATTTTCCCTGTATGTACGTCCTCGTTTCTCCCTTTATATGTCTCATTGTGTACCTCAGTACTTTTTTCTCTCAGTTTCATCATCTTTCTTCATGGAGTGCATGACTTTCTTCCAATCCGTATCTGTATTAGTCCTACGAAGTTACAAGGCATTTTAGATTCAAATTAAAAGGACGTCATATTGTAAGTAGAGTTGTTTAGACCAAACCAAGAACTGTGTGCTCACTAATCTGATATATGTTTTCATTCTATTAACTACTATGCGTCTGGTATTTTCACAATGGTCATGACGCGCCACTCTAAATCCCTTTATATCCCATCTAGTGAAAACTTTATAATAAAAATAGCTAATTCATAATATTAGAAATCTGGGAGATTATTATGCACTTTAAATCAGGAGAGACTTTCTAGCGTCTTAAGGAAATACTATTTGAAATGACACTTATATGTGTCAAAATTGCAGATGTTTTTTAAAGGAAAAATCTGAAAATACTGAATCCCCCCCCCCTAAAAAAAGAAATGAAACAACTAATTTAGATTAAGAAAAATGCTTTGCACATCACTAAATTAAAATATAACGGACACTAAAATAATCAGAACGGTATGTTTAGTGTCTATTTTGTTTAAGTTTGGTGGTGTAAAATGATTTTTTTCTTAATCTAAATTATTGAGTTATTTGGCTTTTTTATTTTTGAGTTTGAAATTTTCAGATTTTACTTTTAAGAAAATCTGCAATTTCGGCGCATATAACTCAAGTACCGTATTTTCAAGATCCGTTGTTTGGTTGGCTTGGGCCTGGATAGCGACTTCTAATGTCTGGATGAGTTCATACTATAGGATTCGACAGCCTCCTTTGATTAACGATTTATTTTTAGCCTGGTCTGGTAATACTATTCTATTTTTCTACATAGCAAGTTTATAGTAAATTCTGAAACTATGCGTTAGTACTGATCAGTAAGTTCTATCGAACGTTCTAAACAATGTTCACACTGTTCTGGTAAAAAGCATACACGACCGATATAACACACTTTAAAAATAATATTGCGGTCTTTTTAGTGATATTAATATAAACATAGACTTTCAAAAATGATTTTTAATATATTAGTATTGCGTTTTTCATTGAAAATTTTTCGTCAAAATGTTGACTATTTTACTCGGATCAGTGACATTAGTTTACGTTCTTTAAATATGGGACCTTTATCGGAGTTTGGATAAAAATAAAATGTTATACATATGATGATGTATTGTATTTAAATAATTTTTCCCGTCACATAAACGGTAAATAAGAGTAAAGTCTAACATTTTGCTGCTGATGTCAGAAAACAAAATGACATAGCTTTAAAGTGTGTGATTTAAATCTTATCACTGTCAAACATGACCAGCGAATGACGTACGCCATGATTTAACAAAAATGAAGTTACTATCTTATCAAGGGTCAAGCAATGTTACTTACTTGATTTTCAGAATGTAACTTAACCCTTCTAACAGGTGTAGACAAGATAAATCAGTATCTCTGTCTTCTTAATGATACTGCATTCTGCATATACATTTGGAGAGGTGTTTTACAAGCTGAGATCAGATACAAGTATGCATATTCCCTGATGTAAATTAAACAAACTGTATATCAGTGCATCTAACACTAAATCCATGACACTTGGAACAAGAGGGCGACTATCCACTGACATAGACTTACTCTGAATGGCTCATACTTGTCTACCGTTGAAAACTAGAACTTCTTGATTTCCACATTGATCAATACTGCAGTTGCAGTGTTTTCTTCAGCTCGGACTTGACCATTTGAGCAGAGTAAAATTCGAAATAGCACCTTGCAAGAGGTGCACAAAAGGCGACGATCTGTGCGTTGAGTCTATAGAGTGATGGATAGAGCTTTCTAGTTAAACTTACAGTTAAGTAGTTGTTATAGAATATCCTGCATTTTTAGAGATCCTGAACTGTGAAAATAAAATGATATGGGTAACATTATCAGCGACAGCATCAGTGACTGATTACTTAATGTAGATCAAGAGCCAAAATGAACACAGAAGGAGAATCACACCATAATCCTTATAATCTAAATAATAAGTTATATCATTTCAATCAGTCCCAAGAAAAACTAAATCTAAGACAAAGATCATCATAAAAATAACAGGAAAAATACTCTAAAATATAGATGCGGGCTACATTCGCGGATACACTCGGAAGTAACAATTGTAATCTTAGTATCATCGAGCCAACATTATTGGGGCCAATTTTAGTCAAATTCTTATATTTGCATTTTACACATATTTCAACTTTACTTACCGAATCTGATTCTTTTTTAGTGACGAACCAGGAGCTTGACAGCTGTGTAAATTCTGTAATGTTCATTCTCGAATGTTTTTAAGACCCACAAACTAAATTTTCCATATCTTACTTAATTAAAGGAATTTTTCAAAAGCAGCAAAGATAATGTATTGCTATCTAATACAAGATAACTTTCTATCTTAAAATATGTTTGAAAAGGAAAACATTGATAAATTTAATTTTCGTAGAATTTTACATGAAAATTTAAATATTAAAAAGCTTTGTAAGCATATCAACTTTATACAGCTTTAAAACATGAAACTGCCAACTGTTAGACACAGCAACGTTAACCAAAAAGTGAAATGTAAGACAAGTGGTATCTTGTGTTTGTGCAGCTTATAACATTTTGTTCAGGGGTAGTGAAGTACGATAGCTCACAGTGACTTTTGACGCAAAAATGGAACATACCTGTTGAAGTGTGTATATGTCTACACCTTAAGAAACAATGGCACGTGCTATGTTGAAAATGTATTGTTTCTGGTGCTCCGCCAGTTGTTATGCTAGATAATAGTAGACTCAAATTACCCAGAGTGATGGGATCAGTACCATGTTTTATAGCAAAAATGCAAAGCGTTTCAATGTCAACAACCATAAAATGTGGCCATGTAATAGAAAAATACAGCACCTTGGAGACTCTACTTCGTTGAACAGTGGTGGTGACCACACTGGTGAAGATATAAGCAATGGCTTTGAGGTACTATATCCCAGGGTGGGGATATGAAGTAATCCCGGTGACTTTTGCCGGGTATATTAGACATGTTATAATGAACCCTTGATATAACCACCCGACTGCACGGGAGCATTCAGGCTGATCCCAGTTATCCGGCTTGTTCCAAATACCGGTCAGACATGAAAAGAGATGTATTTCTTTAACGACAAAGACTATTAAGATGTAGATAAATGAAATAATAACATGCTTGGTTTCGGATATTTCATTTTGTTCTTAAGTGTGCAAATAGATCGTGATACCCAGAGATATAGAGTAGTGAACAAGTATCAAAGGGACTATTCATGACCAAAATATATGAGGCTTCCAGAAGAATATTTGACAGAGTATGTCCAGCCACTCAATGTTAAATTACTAATCAGGAACACGAGCTATCATAAAGTTTAAGGCAATGGGGCGGGGTGGGGATGTCAACAAAAACAGGGCATTGTTCAGAGACTCTGTGTACTCGGCTGCATCCAAAACCATTTGTCCCATCACATGTAAACATCAAGATTGGTTTGATGAGAACGATGTTGCCACACAGAGACTTCTGAATGAGAAACAGCAATTACAAAAGGCTTTTTAGAAGACAACACTTCATCATCTCAGAAGGCTGCCTTCGACAGCATCAAGAAGACTGTCTAGTGCAACTCAGAGAGTTGCAAGACTCATGAGATTCAATCCTACGCAGACAGAAATGACGCGAAGAATTTCTTTGATACTTTAAAGACAATCTACGGGTCACAGTCATTAGGAACGTCTCTAGTACTGAGTGTTGACAGAACCACACTGCTCACTGACAAAACAAATATACTACAAAAAATGGGCAGAGCATTTCAACAACATTCTCAATCAACAATCATCTATCAGCGAGCAGGCAATTGATCGACTGCCCCACATGGAAATCAACATATCACTAACTGATCATCCAAAGATGACTGAAACTGAGAAAGCAATTGACCTGGTGTCAAATGGCAAAGCACTTGGAGCAGATGCTATACCAACAGAAGTCTACCAAGCCGGAGACTCGCATATGGTACAGAAACTGATTGAACTCCTACAGTCAATGTAGACTTGAGGAACTGTACCCCTGGAGTACAAAGATGCATCCATTGTCCACTTGTACAAGCGGAAAGGCAACATATAGTTTTTGCAGCTCATCAGCTCCAGGTGAAATGCCAGGAACAAAAGTTAAACCTGTACACCACATTCATTCACCTGACAAAAACAATTTGTAAAGTCATCCGTGGGGCCTCTGGAAGATCATGGCAAAATTTGGTTGACCAGAGAAATTCACCGTAATGGTTCAGCAATTTCCATGCATGCTTGCTCGTGTCGTGGACAACGGTGAGTCATTTAAACCATTCCCAGACACAAATGGAGTCAAGCACGGCTGTGTGTTGGCTCAACTCTCTTCAGTGTGATGTTTTCTGCCATACTTACTGATGCCTTCGGTGAATATGACACTGGAATTTACATCAAATACAGGACTGGTGGCAAGCGCTTCAATCTAACGAGACTACGGGCAAAGACAAAGTTACAAGAAATGAATGTTCTTGATCTCCTATTTGCTGACGACTGTTCTCTGAATGCCAAATCTGAGTCTGGCATGCAGGAGAGTATTGACCATTCTTCATCAGCTTGTGACAATTTCGGTCTCACAGTCAGTATCAAGAAGACAGAGTTGATGCACCAACCTTCTCTAGGAAAGCCTTATGTAGAGTCTACCATCACAGTAAATGGCCAAACTCTCCTGACAGTGGACAAGATCACCTATCTCGGCAGTACACTGTTACGTGCAGTCCACATCGATGATTAAACCAACGCCAGAATTGCTAAGCAAGTGGGACCTTTGGCAGACTACGCGCAAATGTGTGGCGAGCAGAGGCATCAGTCAGCAAACATAACTGAAGGCCTGCAAAGCGATTGTGCTGCCGATCATGTTGTATGTATTGGAAACATGGACGGTATACAGACGCCATGACAAGAAAATAAACCATTTTCACATTGGCTGCCTGAGGAAACTGATGAGGATAAGATGGCATCACTGGGTCCCAGACACTGAGGTTCTCCTTCGGGCAGGCATTCCAAGCATCCAAACTCTGCTGATGAAATCAGAGATAAGGTGGGCAGGCCACTTCACCAAGATGTCAGAAGAGCGACTACCAAAGAAGACCTTCTATGGTGAGCTGAAGGAGGGAAAACAATCTCATGGTTGTCAGAAGAAACGCTTCAAAGATTCCCTCAAGTCATCCTAGAAACACTTCAACACTGACCCTGAGTCTTGTTAAGATCTCGCACAGGATCGCTTCACCTGACGCAATCTCATCCATACTGGAGCTAGAGACTTTAAACTAAGGAGAATTACAAAGGCAGTGCAGAGGCGCGAGGGGCGTAATCGCAGAACTGTAGCACATCCTCTATTGATCAAGCAGCCCCAAGGGGCAACTCTTGTACAGTATGCCACATACAGTTCAGAGCACAAATTGGCCTGATCAGCCACCCACGCACTCACAGAAACCAAAACAGTTAGTAATGTCATGGTCATCTTTGACCTCGCAGGACGAAATACAACCATGAGCCACTTACAGGACTCAGTACATAATTATTCTTCTATATATTCTGTACGTTTGAATTTCAGTACTGAACTTTCCAGCGTGTCCAAACACAAAGAAATCATATATGACGCAAAATTTATTGGTCACATATTTCTGTTCCGGGGGAGAATCAATGCCCGATTATTCAATGTTCACTTGAGCCAAAATACACACAGAGAATCAGACCATACTCCTCATATTCTAGAGAATAAATAATTTCCATTAAATCAGTAACAATAAGTGACAAGAATTCCTAAAGCCAAGGATACAACGCCCCCGAAAAGGAGAGGGAAAATACTTTAAAAATAAATAGGGACTACACTCGTGTGTACTGACCTGGAAGTAATAATTGTGATCTGAGGCCAGATCTTTGAGTGAGCAAATATTAATGGATTAAAGAATAATGGACTTTGTCACGCTGAATACTTAGTTCCATGAAGGTGATAACAATTGATGGCCTTGCTAATAATAATGAAATATAAAGGTTAGCTCAAAAATAGCCACGCTAAAAATAAGATTTCATTTATTTTCAACCGCGCAACAATTTGAAAGAAATAACCCATGATGGAGTTATATAAAGATACTAAATTATTTCAATTCTTATCTGAAAATAGCAAAATTATTGAACATGACATATAAATACTAATATGAAAATAATATATTCAAAAGGGATTTAATATAAATATTCATAATTGTGGGGCTGTAAGAAACAAGTAATATTTATTGTAAATGATGAACTTATAGGTAGGGTCCCCTGAAAGTTACAAGGCCAGAAGGGCTCCATACATTTTACCCATGGGACCCTTAGTACCCCTTTTCTTGGAAACCTGAAGAAAACAGCAGTTGGAATTCACGTGTCGATCACCTATGTGCAATTGTCGTCAAATGAATTACTCCCTTAAAATTCCTTTTGAAATTTGTAACTCTCTAGTCACTTAAACTTTATTTTTCTGGATATAAAATACCACTGATAGACTATGTCTTTACAATATTGGAAAACACATACAACTATAATATATCCAGAATTAATAAATACCAGAAAAAAGCAGCGCGAATAATTCTGAAACGTCCTATTTTGACACTTTCTGATATTTTATTCTCGCGTCTACAATGGTTACCAATACAAAAACTTATTTGTTGTTTTAAAGGCATCATGATTGATATATATATATATGTCTGTAAACAACCTTTCCCCAGTTAATATGTCTGACCTAAATGAAAAAAGAGTATTAAATACTGAACGTAATCTTAAATCGACCGCTCACAACGAATTCCAGATTCCGTGGTCGAGACCAAGCCATTTCGAACTCTCTCTTTATTGTATTAGCATTAGCACCTACCTTTGGAACTCCAAACACCTCTTGATAAGTAATTTAGTTTGCTTCATTTAAAACTTCATTTAAGAAATTCATTCTTGACCAGCTGAAATGATATTTTAAAGTCTAACAGTGCATGTGTTTATGATTGTATTCAGACAGAATATAAGAGTGTGCCGGTAAACAGAATACATAAGTGTTCCTTGTCCTTATTTGCAAGTACTATTGTGCTTTCAAATATTATGTGTGTCTGTTCTTTTCTATACATGTCTGTTTGATGGTTGACATGTTAAAATGTGGATATCTGTGAGTGTATGAGTATGTGTGTGCATAATCCCGAGTGTGTGTGAGTAATTTTAGTATAATATAACCTGTAAATGTGTTGAGGACCTCGTGACAAACTAGTCTTTTATGACAAATGTGCTCTCCTCGTTAAGTACAATGATTATTTATATTAGTCGTAATTATCAAAATGCAATATGTGGCCAAGGCATATCATTAAAGCTCGTGTACCTGATGTAAGTGCATTCACATACTTATAAATGAATACCATTATCGGACAAATATCCCGTTGTATTTCGGTCCTATTAATCAAGTTATTGATATATCTTAGATCATGGCTGTGTGCTGGGATTTATTTACAGCCCTTTATTCATAGTATGAAAAGTTCTTATACTTGCAACCAAACATCGCTCACTAAACTTTGCAAGGAAACAAGACATCATTCATTTCGTTTAATGTTTTAGCTTTGTAATGCAATTGTATATAGGCCAGTACATACAATTTCCTAACTCAGTTTAATAACGTAAAATATGTAAATGCCTATCTTTGACTGACGTTGAAATAACAGATTGGGTGATAGAAAGATAATTTCCTCACAACTACAGGAAAGTGTGTGGACCGTGTTCTCATGCTGCTCTAGTTTATTGATTTCCATTACGAGGAATACCGATAAGCAAGGCAATATCTGCTTAACCGGTATTTAACATTTGAATAACTTCTTCAATAATTTAGATTTTCCAGTCTGATCTTTATTTGACAATGGCATGTGTAAAAATGCTGTTCATATGCTACATAAAAGTCCATGTCGTTCTAATAATTTTTCCAGATATCATTCATGTAGATATGTTGTACGGTAAAAATACAGGTTACTTAATGTCATCAGTTAATCTGGTCAATTGAAAATGAAAGTCCAATCTAGGCCGCCATTAGAGACTGTCCGTGAAGTCACGATGTCGTTTTGCTTATATAACGGCTGAATATACTTTGTGGTTGAACATCGCGATTAAATTACTTTCATCCCGAAAATAACATACTATTTACTGACTTGTCAGTCATTTTAGGTGCTGAAGCTAAAATACGAAACTATGATTTTAATTTAAGGCCCAGATAAAAGCATGATTTATCTGTTTTCATGTAACAGTTTAAACAGTCACTGTATCGATATTTTACTTTCGCCACAAACCTAGGTCCTTTTGGGCAAAACAAAAGGCAGTGTTACATTAAAGTGAATCATAACTCTAGGTTTAGTGTATAACATTTTTGATTTAATAAAAATATTTTTCAATCCAACACCATTCTAAGCTTTGTAGTGTATATATTACTACGGTTGACTCAAAGCTACATCGTGAGGCAAAGGACCATTTGGAGATCATCTGATGTTTTCTTATCATGCATACATTTTACCTCAACAATAGTAAATAGTAAAGAGCTAACATTTTCATGAAATTAACTTCTAAGAAAATTGTGTAGCTAAACCTCAGATTAACTAAAAGTAGATTTCGTTCTTCATTCTATAATTTTAGAAGCCTAAGGAATGAGATATAACAAAACGGCAGAGGTATAATACACGTCTTTTGAGATACTCTAATTTGTCATGAGAAGTTATCTACCTTACCCTTTCCGCCAGATGTCTCACATATAAAGGATATGACTTTGTCCCGAACTTATTTAAAATGATATGAGCAGAATTCATTGTTTTGCCATTGATTTTTATTTCTAATTAAAGTTTTTGTATTTTGTTTTGTTTAGTTTTGTAAATTATATACATTGACCCATGAAATGTGTAACTTTTTCTATTGCCGTATTTTATAAAATCCCGTGTGATCGGTGTTTATGATGTATTGAGAGACATAAGCATTCGACAGTGTCTTATACGTTTATTATTGAGTGTCTTATTCTTGCTAATTGTTGGTGAATGATCAGCTGTACCTCAGATTTATGTACAATACGACAGTACACCTTCAAACCTACCTTCCACAACCTGAGCAGCCTAAAACTTTTCTCCAAAAATTGAAAAGTAACTACCTACAAAGAAGCCCATTGTAGAACGTATCTAAATGTGTGCAGCATTTTGGGTATAAACAGTTTAAGATGTATCCCCACAGCATGAACTACTACTACTACTACTAACAAGAAAAGGAGATGTTCGTTGTACAGTTTCAAAATATATAGTGTATTTGCAATATCTTGGACAATTTGTGGACAGCAATAATGATCAAAACGGCACAAACTGAGTGTATTTGTTGGAAAATAATTAGAAAAATTGAGCAATACACTATCACGTTTCAAAACAGTATTAAAGTCTTAATTGAATATTTCTGTGATATAATTGCAGAGACCAAGTATTTTCTGAAGATATGTTTGCATATAAATCTATTATTTAAATTTCACAAATATCTCTTTTCCCCGAGACGGATACGATTCCATACCTCTATGGCAGGTTTACCTAGAGTTGCGACGCCCGACATTTTTATCGATTACGCCATCGAAAAAATCACCTCACCCCCACTCTGGAAAAAAAGTTTGCTCAAATGACTCTAATATAACTATCGGGTATCACACAATACGAGGCATATTATAATACTTTTCATATTAGTGTGTAAGTGTTATTTGTATATTACTCTAATCGCATCATCCTATAATAGCGACATCACATCTTTGTAGACTAAATCGAAGGCTAGATAAAGCTGCCGTAGAGGTATGGGACCGAATTCTGCTCAGGAAATAGAGATCTTTGTCAAACATAAAAAATAGATTTTCTATTATACGATAATTAGAATGGAGTAATGTCCAAATCAATCCGTGATAACGTTCCATTAATTTTAACAAAATTGTATAATGACAATTTCATGTAACTGTGCTTATAGACAATTATTGTATGCCATATAAGCAGATATGTTGCTCATATATCGCATCATCATAAGCATATAAACCATAATAAATAATAATAATAATAAATAATATAACCCATAATAATTAATGTAAATGATCTACAGGCATGATATCAACTAGAAACATGTCTTCGTGTGTTTTGAATAAAGGTCTCATTCTGACTTTCAAAGATATTTGATCAGACAGAATTTCACAAATATCCACTATTAGAACTTTTATATGGTGTGGTAATACATACATAATGATAATAATGAATCAACGTCACAGAGACTGTACCTGTAAATACTTTTGAAACATTTTAAAAATTGAAATTTTTAAATTGAGAAGTTTGAATTTTTGTTTTGAAATTTTTTATTTTTAATACTAAGTTCAATTTTTAAGACAGTACACATAAACTGTCTATATTTCATGTCTCTACCTCAATTAATAAAACTGCAGTTCCAATTTAAAGCTTCCAGGTTCCAATTTAAAGCTTCCAGGTTCCAATTTAAAGCTTCAAGGTTCCAATTTAAAGCTTCAAGGTTCCAATTTAAAGCTTCCAGGTTCCAATTTAAAGCTTCCAGGTTCCAATTTAAAGCTTCCAGGTTCCAATTTAAAGCTTCAAGGTTCCAATTTAAAGCTTCAAGGTTCCAATTTAAAGCTTCCAGGTTCCAATTTAAAGCTTCAAGGTTCCAATTTAAAGCTTCAAGGTTCCAATTTAAAGCTTCCAGGTTCCAATTTAAAGCTTCAAGGTTCCAATTTAAAGCTTCCAGGTTCCAATTAAAAGCTTCCAGGTTCCAATTTAAAGCTTCAAGGTTAACACACTGACAAGACTCAGATCACATTTAAAAAATAGACTGGGACTACATTTGTGGGTAATGATCCGGAAGTAATAATTTTGTCCCGAGTCCTCCTGTATGTAATAAGCTCTCCTCCACCCCCACTCCACCTCCCGAAAGAAGCGGCTAAAAATGTGATAGTTGAAATGACGCACTTATCTAAAAAATAGTTTTTTCTTTCAGAAAAGAGAAAGTTAAATACTTGGATATCTATATATTGGTTTGTTGCGTTGTAATACGGCATTCCACTTACCTCTGTTAGGGATCTTCAGAATGTTGTGACCGTCTGTACGTAATATGATTGTAAAGAGTTCCAGTGTTGCAGGGTTTCAAATCTCATGAACACACGTAGCTGCTGCTACGATAAGAAAAGTTTGATACATCAGAATGGGACCTGGTTTCATTGTTCTGAGAGTTTTACTTCTTTTGGGCGCTTCAGGGAGATATACATGTCCATAAGTCTGTCTATTTGGTTGTTCATTTTGCCTATATGTATATTTTCGTCTCTCTTTCTATATATCCGCCTGTGTATATCCGTCCTTCTTTCTCTCTATTTCACCATCTTTATCTATGGAATTAGTGACTTTTATCCAGTCTATGTTTCTGTATATCCTAGCAAGTGACAAGATGTTTCAAATGGAATTAAAAGAACTTCATATGTTAAGTGGAGTTGTTATATAAAATAAGTTATTTTCAGACTTTTTAAATCAGTTAGAAGCATGTGCTCATGAATCTGATATCCGTTTTCATTTAATTTACTATTATGAGACTGATATTTTTACAATGGAATGATACAGTACACCAAATACATTAAATTTACTATTATGAGACTGGTATTTTTACAATGGAATGATACAGTACTCCAAATACATTTAATTTACTATTATGAGACTGGTATTTTTACAATGGAATGATACAGCACTCCAAATACATTTAATTTACTATTATGAGACTGGTATTTTTACAATGGAATGATACAGTACTCCAAATACATTTAATTTACTATTATGAGACTGGTATTTTTACAATGGAATGATACAGTACTCCAAATACATTTAATTTACTATTATGAGACTGGTATTTTCACAATGGGAATGATACAGTACTCCAAATACATTTAATTTACTATTATGAGACTGGTATTTTCACAATGGGAATGATACAGTACTCCAAATACATTTAATTTACTATTATGAGACTGATATTTTTTACAATGGAATGATATAGTACTCCAAATACATTTAATTTACTATTATGAGACTGGTATTTTTACAATGGAATGATACAGCACTCCAAATACATTTAATTTGCTATTATGAGACTGGTATTTTCACAATGGGAATGATACAGCACTCCAAATACATTGATATTCCATCTTATGAAAACGAATTAATTAATATTTGACTAATTCATCAATAGTATAAGAAATCGGGAAATATGTAATTAAAATCAGGATAGGTTGTTTAGCGTCTGACGGAAATACTATTTCAAATCACATTGTGCGGTCAATATGAAAATTAGGAAATCTAAACAAACAAACAAACAAGCTTAGATGAAGAGTTGCTTGTACACCTCCAAACTAAAACATAACTAACACCAAACTAACCCTAACCTGACCCTGACCCTACATACTCAATCTTACTAGAAACATGTAGACTGACAGACAAAAGAGAGAAATGACAAAAATGCCCAGGCGCACATATATCTCAACGTACAGACAGATAGATATATAGATAAACAGATCTCCCCAATGTACCCACCAACCTCATCTACTTACGGTTTGGTTTGATTTTGTGGATAACCTATACGTGGCGGCCAGTATATTTTGTGGAGGAAGAGCCCGTGAAGAACCTCAGACATACGGGAAGCTGCTGGCAAGCTTTCTTACATACCCGCGTTGGTCGAGCCGAGACTCGAACCCACGCGGACAGAGGTGAGATGTGTGAGTGATCTGTAAAGGCGAGCTCCATAGAGCACTCGGCCATCCGGGTCCCCATCTACTTATGTCGGATATAACGGAAAACCTTTAGTGGACTGTACCTGGGGTGACATTCTACCGCTTTATTGCAAAACTCTTCATTTTCTAAAAGTTGTACACAAGTTAATTGATGAGTGTCAAGGTTACTCCCCATCCCCACCCTACCCCCCCCCCCCCCGCCTCCCATCCCCGTGTCGCTTTGTGGAACAGAGATGGTCATTGCAGACCGTTACGTGAATGTTTAATTAGATAGATTTTTTGGTTATGACGTGTTGTATTGATAAGTAAAGTTTAGTAAAGTTTATTCAGTCTTTTAGGACGTAAAAAATGTTTACATTTTAAATCTCTATTACCCGGATTTGATTTGAAACACATATATGTGGTAATACATGTTCTGCTAAATGTAAAGTGTTGATTGCATTACAATAGCATGCGTTGCTATCAAGCATTTAGGTTATCAACAACCTACGTAAGTTTTGAACACAAACCAAAAGTAGTGTAAGTTCTGTAAAATCTTTATCAGAAATGTATAACCATCCACACCCTCATTCTTTCATCCCAACCCCTTGCGGGATTGGGGTTGTCGAATAGGACTGATGAGCCATCCTGCGTGTCGTAAGAGGGAGGTGATTAATAGAGGGAACCTTTTTACCCTGTGATCATGTTCCACATGAGGAGATCTTGGACTTTTTAAAAGAGTGCGCTTTATATAAAAAATACAACTTTTTTTTAGGGGGGGGGGAGGATTTTACCCTTTTAACCTTTATTTTTGTGTTGTATGCTTATTGGGGGATGCTTAAACATACGTAAATATAGCCGAGATTGTGCTGATGAGCCGTTAAACCCTATACATACATAGAATCGTTGCATCTTAACAGATTCTCTTTTTTCCGACCGCGGTATACCTTCTATCCATGTCATCGTCGACCACCGACTTCCTCAGTGCCTTCTTCGCCCCCCCCCCCCCTCGTTTTTATTTCCCACCCCCTTGTTTGTATTAGGTGCATTCCTAGAGGTAGCAGCTGATAGATCAACTCTTATTACACATGGATTACCATTTTCATATTACGTATTCAGCATGCAACACGTGCAATATTTCATTGAAGTTACTAATTATTGAATTAGAACACAGCTATCAATCTATCCATCCATCCATCGATCCATCGATCCATCTATCTATCTGTGTCTATCTATCTATCTATCTATCTATCTATCTATCTATCTATCTATCTATCTATCTATCTATCTATCTATCTATCTATCTATCTATCTATCTATCTATCTATCTATTTCTAAACAAACTGACAACACCCCTAAATTCACCGATACAAGTATCCGTGTTTTTTTCAATTCCAAAGATCTGTGGACCTGTAATATATATCTTATGTATTGCAGGTATATATATATATATATATATATATATATATATATATATATATATATATATATATATATATATATATATATATACTAGATGGTAATTGATCCATAATATTTAAATTTCAAATTTCAGCAACATTAATCTGTCAAATTATATATATATATATATATATATATATATATATATATATATATATATATATATCCCATTTACGATCTTGAGATATGCACTAAAGTGCCCAAGTATACATGACTAACAAAGTTTTGCAATATATAATTATCAGACCTTTAAAGAAATCTTTCAACTGTTGTACTTTAAAACGTAACAAAACTATGAAACGCTCGCTAATGGGCCAACGGCGTTGATTAAGTAAGTAAGTATGTAATTAAGTATATAGTTTGGTTTTGTGGGATTTAAAGCCATTTTTCAGCACATGATAGGCTATAAATGACGACCAGTATATTTGGTGGAGGAAGAACCAGTGAAGAACTGTGGAAAAACAACCGACCCACTGGAAATTATTGGCAAGCTTTCTAACATATACACCTTGGTCCAGCTAATACTAGAACTCACGCGGACAGAGATGAGATGTTTGAGTGATTTGTAAAGGCGAGCGCCTTAGACCACTCGGCCAGCCGGGGCTTCCTAAAGACGTAAGGAAGGAAGAAAAACACAAAGAAGGAAGGCAGAAAGAAAGGAAGGAAAGAGGAAGACATTTATGAAGGATAGGAGGAAAGGAGGACAGTGGAATGCATATATATATATATATATATATATATATATATATATATATATATATATATATATATATATATATATATATATATATATATGCAACAAACTGACAACGAACAGTGCAAAACGAGTTTTTAACTAGCCTAAGCACTTTCGACTCTCACTGTGTCTTTGCCAAAGACAAAATTACAAAACAATAAAACGTCGAATTTACACAACTTTACATGATTATGGATCTAATAGATGTATTATTTCAAAATTGTGGATATTTTGTCTTATTATTTAAACTCCGATGATAAAATGGCAGTCTGGTTGGTTTTGACCTATAAAAGGAGAAGCAAAAGCCACATCTATTTTTTAACCGTAGATTATATCCTGGATAATTCATTGTCTCTTTATTTACAATAACCACAACAATAATATTAATACCAACAAGAACTACAAAAAGGTAGTAATTATAGGTAATGGAATGAATAATAAACTGAATAAACCAATTTTTTATTGATAAATATGGTCTCTAAAATTACTTTTGCTTTCTACCTGAAGAGATTGACATCATTCACGAAAAAAACGCTTTCTCTTTGAAAACAGGTTGGCATTCTTTGCATAGATATTGAAATGTATTGAATTGGAAAGTTACAACCAGATTTATAAGAGACTTGCAACATCCTTTGCGAAGGAAGTGAACTCTTCAAGAAGACTTTTCATCTCAAAGAATCGTTTTGCTTTTACTTTTTCAACCACTACACTATTAATTTGATGAAGCAGATCACTTTCTTCTGAAGATTGTAACATATCTTTTCAAAGAAACTTCATCCAATGTTCGTAATATATTCAGTATATACTGAGATTTTTTTTTACAAGGAAAAGGAACTGCTTGTGGCAAATTTTTTTTTATTAAATGTAACATATATATGGGAAATCGATACTTACTATTTCATAAATTTTCCTTGTAAGCATTTTCTTGGAACGGATAACTTCTCACTTTTTTTCCGCAATCGACAACATTTCTGATGCATAGGATCTCGCCGTATTTGTTTGCTCTTTATCCGTGAAAAACGTAAAAGTCTATACCGTTAGTGCAATCCGGTTATCCCACAAGTTGTTGGTCAGTTGAAAATCACTCTGACTTTCGTAGATTATAGTAACTTTGGAGATAATTTTGATATAGTATTTTTCATATTAAACAGTCAACGTCTTGCAGTATCTTGGAGAATCTTTAAAAATGTTGAATCTACGTAACGAATCAGTAAAAGTTATCTTGCCGTATTGAAAAGTAGCACGTGCCAGGAGCTCATTGCACATATTTGACAGCCTTATAGACTAGTTATTCGTGTATCTTCACTATCTGAATTCATTTTAATTATTTCCTTTAAAGTTTAAGAGCGTTGTTCTGTGTGATTTTTCCCCACAACAGTTCCAAAGTCAACTTTATTGAAACAGCAAATCGGAAGACCAATGAATAGGCGATAGATCAGAACAGGTTTAGGACGTCACAACTTTATTGATCACAGCTGCTCTCTTAGCCCGGACAGTTCATCTGAATATTTGAAATTAATTGGCTATATCTTTAAAACTGCCAAGTGGATTCAAATATTTCCATACACTTAGTTCGTTTTCCTCGAACTTTGAATGGGAGTCATTCACAAAAGAAAAAAAATATTTTGTATTTATTACATAACCATTTAATCGTACATGCTTGATCTGGCGTTCGATGCAGCTGTTCAATCCGTATTTCCGTATCACACACCCAGATTCGAACTACTTAGGTGTCATCTTAGACGTCCGCGCGTACATATTTTAGACGCAGTGAATCGATCCCTACGCCATATCAAACTGATTGTTACGGGCTTAAGTGATACCATTCCTATTTTTATTACATACCCATTTAATCTTACTTGCTTGATCTGGCATTCGATGCAGCCGTTCAATCCGTATTTCCGTATCACACACCCAGACTCGAACTACTTAGGTGCCTTCTTTGACGTCCGCGCGTAGATATTTTTAGACTCAGTGAATCGAACTTTTTATAAATCGGAGTTCGTTTTGAATTTTATGCATACAGTAGAGCTACAAATAGTTAGAAAGAGTAAAAAGAGGTGTATGTACTAAATAAAAAAACTGCATTTTTGTTTTGTACTGGGTCGGGAGAAAGAATTCGTTTGATACGGCATGTGAATACGTCTCGGCCTGACGGTCCTCGACGTATCCCTACGCCATATCAAACTCATTCTTCCTGCAGACTCAGAACAAAACACGTATGCAGTTTTGTGTATATATAATGCCATGTTATTGAATAGTCGGATCTATCTCTTCTTTGACGATCCATCAATAAATCGTACACAACTATCCATCTCAAAAATCAATAAATCGCCCTCACCTATCCATCTCGGAAATCAATAAATCGCCCTCACCTATCCATCTTGGAAAAAAGTACATGCAATAGGAATATTTGTGAAATTTAAAGCTATAAGGAATAATTTAAATAGATCATTTAATAATTCATTAATACAAAATAGATATATAAAACTTCTGTTATCCTACGTGACAAAGTACAGTCAAACCTTCCCCAGCGGACATTTAAATTAAGTGGCACATATTCACAAAGGACAGCATGAATGGACCTCTATTTTTAGTTCATTTAAATATTTAACCTTGTAATAAGGTACAACTATCCACAAAGAACAAAATGTTGTTCCTTGGATGCCCGTTACAGACAGGCTTCACTGTATAATAGTAGAAAATTCCTAATACTCACAAATTTTCTTAAATTTCAGTTTCAGTCGGACAGTCATTAAATATCAAGATCTTTGAAGAGTGCTACGGCTCCCTGTGGGACAATTATTTGACAGCAACTTGTAATACAGGTCAAGTAATTTCTATCATTAGTTTAAAAGCTTTTGCAAAACGCCGAGACACGAGATGTCCGCAAGAGGAAACCGCCCAAACTCCACTTCCTAGCGACAGTTGCTGCATATATAACAACAGTGATTGTGGTGACATGTAAGTGAAATTCCTGATGGTTCCTTATTCCAACCTAATTTATGGACATTAAAAGTGAAGAGATGCTCTCATATGAATAGGCCAGTGTTACCAGGTTTGATACGTGCGGGTTGCTTTTTTTATTTCAGCCGTTCTCAAAAATCGAAATTGCACGTGCTATCTGAGTACAAGCTTTTATATTTAAAAAACCTCCTTTTTAGCTATATGGTATATAATTTATGTACTTCACCTCTCAAATTCTTACTTTGTTTTCCGGTTGGTACATTTCAAACCGTGTGTTATTGCATATTCTTGGATTTTATATAATGTAATATTTTATCATTCTTTGTTAATTTTATTATATACTTATTTGCTATTACCTTGTAAGTATTCCAATATCCTGGTCTGGATTTCACCAACAAAACTGTCTTAACTTAAGTATACGTCTAAAATATAACGATCTTGACTGGAGATCATACAACTCTGAGCTTGAGTTTGAGATTGAGTTTTCTCTTTAAAGCAAAAAAATTGTCACCACAAAACTAAAATCCTTTTTGACTGGCTAACACAAAATTTCCAAACTCAAACTCAGGCTCAGAAGTTTTTTTTATTTCCAGGCCTGATTGGTTGAATTTTAACTCTGACTTAAAAAGAACCAATCGAATGCCTGAAGTCTAGACTTAACTTTAATGTTGTTCAAATGTTTGTTAGGTCTCAGAGGACACGACATAGATCTCCGTCATTTAATACGCGCATAGATAGATAGATAGATAGATAGATCTGTAGCGGCCGACCAGACGTGACTACTGTTATTCTTTATATTAAAAAAAATAATGAACATGTGGTAATTTAGGTTAGTAGTATTCGAAAATCACATATCGATCGAGTAATGAGTCAAGCGCTTATATCGTGTGTGTAGTGGCGTCAAAAGCAACACAGTAAAACGTGAAAACGATCTTCGTCACCGTAGAAAGAAGGTCAAAATACATCATTTTATAAATAGCTTCCAATTGACATTGGTAAAGGAGTTGTTAAATCTGACCAGGCCGAAAAAAAAGGTTAAATATTACTCTGCAATGTAGTGATCATGTTAAGCGCTTTTTGACCAGATGTCATTGAGGCTTTTATAGAGCTGTACAAAAGTTTGATATTTCTAATGAAAAATAGTTACTACACTGTCCGATATGGAATAATTCTAATATAAAAGTAGGAAATAAAAGCGTTCTGTAGAAAACATGGTTAGGGAAGGTTGTTACATTTATAAGTTATTTTACTGTTGAAAAAAATAGGGGAATGGATGGATTTTAATTGTTTTGCAAATAATTTTTCATTTTTCTTTGCAGATTAATGTTTTAGACTATACTAGTATTTTAGATTTTATTAGGGATTCTACCATTAGGATGGACATTAAAATTCTATAAATGTTACAACAACCTATTATCACCCAATTCTACAGATTTTATTACAAGATAAAAATGGATGTAGGTACACGCAAATATGATTTTGAAGCCAAAATGTGTCTGTCAACTGTTTGATGCATTGTTGGCTCTGTTTTAAATTATGTATGTAAAACTTGGGGATTTTCTAAATCAAAAGAGAATGAATGTGCACATTTGAAATTTTCTAAAAACCAAAATTGGCATTGCTTGCTGTGTCTTGGAGAATAAATTTCAAAAAAAAGCACCACCACCATCCCACGCCAAAAACAAACAAGCAAAAAATTATAACACGAAAAAATGAAGAAAAAAATGTGTTGTTTATTTATTAGGAACACTTGGGGAAGGATCCAGTATGCCTTAGAAAAGGGTATCACAAGTGCATCGAATATGCTACCAATCGACCTATTCCTACCTATGGCTATTTCTAGATATAAAAAATGCACCTTGATTAGACAAACACTACATGTTCACATAAATAATTCAAGAAACAAGAAAAGGTTAGGTAGAATTATGTAACAATATAACTGATCTCTCATCCAACCCCATTCACGGGTATCCCAGTCAGCAAGAAGGGTGGGATTTGTTTGGCTAGATTTGTCATTATAACTAACTAGTATTTCTAACAATAAATCAGTAATATAATATATTTCTTATAAATGTATTCTTATTGTGATGCAAAATAATAAAGTCAGTGGGTCCAAAATATACATATATAATGTAAATCTAAAAGGTTCTAAAGAAAATGTCGAAATTTACAAGCACAAAATACATACCCATGCCAACTTTAAGCCGTAATTTCGTTTCAAAATAGTACATCATCGTTCTTTAGGCATTGTTGTGTACCAAATAAGTCCTGATTATACCTCGTAACAAAATGAGTTATCAAACCAATATAAAATTACTGATTAATATCAATTATCTCATGATACATCTATGACTTAATATAAAAAAATGGTCAAATTTTGTCAAGATATGTAAATCAATATTTATCTTTTACTCTCTTGGTTAAATATACATCTTCTCGTGCGTCTTTGCTTCACTGCCATCCCAGAGAGTATCCGAAAGTTTGATCACGTGATTACGAAATATAGTTGTTTTGACGAAGTGTGACAAAATTGCCTGCATTCTAGAAACCCAGATCGAAATTATTATTATTATTATTGTTATCGACAAAGTTTGTAGTTTTTTTCTTTCTTTCTTTTTCAGATATCTTGGTGATGGCCTCGCACACTACAAATCATGCAATGGTCGACAGGATTGCATCGGTATACCGATTGCGTGGATGGATACTCCATGCCACACCGGAGAATATTTGAATAAAACCAACTACATGAGAATGGAATACGAGTGTATCCCTAGTAAGTTGTAATGAGAGAGAGAGAGAGAGAGAGAGAGAGAGAGAGAGAGATATTTCAAGTAGATATACGGAAATATTTCACGAGTGAAGTGGAACCATTGTATTGTCATGAGAGGCGATGCCACTCGTGACAATACAAAATGTTTCCACATTCACGAGTGAAATATTTCCGTATAATTACTCAAAAAACGTAGATTTTCTTTTTATTATGTATTTTTTTAAGGCAAAATCGTCGATTTTGTATGCATTTTCTCCATTCAGTGCCAATGCGATTAATAGCTTCATTACTACGTCGATAAAAAGAAGTTCCTAAATTTTACCATAATTTTAGCACAGCGACGTTTTACAAATTTAGCTTGTATATATCATGCTTTAAATTGTGTATTTTGTCAAATTAATGACTGTCTTTATATGAAAACGAAGAGATGTTTATTTTAGTTAACAAATTTAATGCGCCGATCGATACTGTTGAAGTGGGATAATATAGAAACATCACAGAGCGATTGTATCTGACCGACCTCAGAGCGTAACATATTTAAACAAAAGATTTTAATGATTGTGAATATACTTGTAAGGATTTTCGTTCTTTATTTTGTTTATTCCTAAATTCAAACGGGAATTTTTGTGTGGCCTTGGCAAGCTTGCAGTCTAGTTCGGTAGCAGACTGCATCCACTTTTCGACTGTCACTTAATTTCTGTTTGCAATCAACACAAATCAACACTTATCCATCGTTTTCAAACACGATTGTGATGTGAGTTAAAATTGCTACTTAAACAATTTTATTACTGTATGTAAACACAGTTTGTTTCTTACAAATGTGTACAGTTTGTGTACAGTTTGTCGTAGAGTATTACAGGTATAGTACTGTATGGGTGACACATAGCAACAGGTCATGTAAGTTCAGTCACTGGCAGTTTCCATGATTGATGTAGAAAACTAATTTCAAACAAGTTAACACTTGAAGTCTACTTTTTGCTGTTTGAAGTTTGTTTTTAGTCATTTCTTGATGACACCTCATTGATTGTATAAATGTACACTAGTGGGTCTACAGTTGACACATTTTAAGATCTGTTCATCCTAATGAAGAGGAAGAGAGAGGAAGGAAGGGAGAGAGAGAGAAGGACTGCAAAAGAAGCAAAATCAAATAGACCTAAATATAGAAACACAGGTTTGAATAACATACATAAGGGCAAACATATTTCCTAAACTGGAAAAGAAAGTAGTTTGAAAAGTATAACGCCACTGTGGTGATAAAAGTGGTATCGCCACTGTGGCGATATAATTTTTCTCCCACTGATATATTTGAATATCTCACTATGAAATATATAACAAAGTGGGTGTAGCAGGAGATGTAATGGCACATCGACGACAACGCCAACATTTCAGGGGCAATAGCATGGATTTTAGTAAAAGGGGTTCGATTTTGAAATGAGGATGTAGTCCAGGAATATTGTCTCAAGTTTTGGGTCAAGGGCAACAAAATTGCAATAAAAATTATTTTTGAGCAATGAATTTCCACAAGGTACCTAAAACATCATACTAAAAGTATAGGAAAAAATATTTGGTGGAAGTATTGAAAAATTTCATTATAATGTCATGTACCTTTGTACGTATATACATGTCAGTCAATCGCAGAAATCATTACAAGTAGTCACTGATGCATTTATTTCAAGCTACTTTTAACACTAAAACTTCATTGGATTTAAGTTTAGTGTGTTAATGATATGCTTAAAGCAAAAATAACAAAGATAATAATTTGGATACGTTTAATACCCTTACGATAAAGAGAAAAACATTGTCAGAGATCCTAAGTTTCAAAACTTTACATCTAATGTTTGCAATAGTTTTTAATCAGGTTGTAATAGCACATAAACATTACTTAAGATCAATATAATGCTTAATCTGTTATGGCAAGATAATCGAAAATATCATTTACTGGAAACATTTTACAAATCACAAATGTGGAACTTTTACAAATACTAACACTGACGACAGCGGTGTCTGGTGTAATTATTGTCAAATTGTCTAACGTAATATCGACATATTCACTATAAAAATAACTAACTGGAACAGTCATATATATGAAAATGATACAAATCAACATGTCAGTCCTCATAATCTTTTGTCTCCTCCATATCACAGTCCATAAGAGGAACATTGGTACAAGCAGAACCTCGACATTCACCGCAGGCAGGTGAACATTCACGATTATGTTTGCGGCATGTGCATCATGCAGTGGTACAATCAGTCTTACAGTTGCATCTGATCATCTCCAACGGGCTGCTTGGTGCTGGTTGGGCTTCACTGGCCACAGGAAGAAGAGCTCCTTGGACTTCTTTCCATCCCCACTTAATGGGGTCTAATTTATCATTACCTTGCCAGACTTGAACTTGATAGTAGACAAGGAGCGAGTGGTACTTTGCTGAAGCAGATGTTGAAGGCAGTGACCTCAACTGGACAAATGTTGAGGTCTTCTTTACCTTTTCACAGAAACGCTTATAACGAAACCCATGTAAGGTATTAGTTGATTCACCACTGTAAACAACAACCAAGGCTTTTTCTCCAGCCAAAACCACATCATCAGCAGCAGAATTGGAGTTGTTGAAGACCTCTGCATACTCTTCAAGCTGCCTGATCTTCATTAGTCCAACACCTTTCCCAATTCCATGCAGTTGGGAGGTTGTATCACAACCAAGCAGAGCATGGATGAAGAGAAGATTTTTGCCGGTTACCATGCCTAAGGAAGTCTTAGTGCTTTTGATGTTCCAGCTTCTGAATTTCCTAGAGGTACGCTTGGGTTATGATTGAAATACTACTTCTCTGCTTTCCATGCTGGCATGATAACAAAGGAGCACAGGTATGTCAGTGCCATCAGCTACAACTATTACATCTCTGTGAGTGACTGTAGCAACTACGGTCTGCACAATAAGAACATCTGAATATCCAGGTGCATGTATAGTGTCACATACAGCTTTTTCAAGACATTCTCCTAGCATATATATGAAACGTTGTTTGTTCTCTTTGCCAAGAACACATTCTTGTTTACAGTGAGCACTGTTCTTGCATCACAGTGAATCGATACAGTTGTGCCTGTTGTTGTTGATCTTCTCATATGTATGACATCTTTCACTGATGCAACCTCCTTGTAACCGTCAAACACCACTGAACATCTCCCATACTTTCTTGTCACATAGTGCACATAAAAATTGCGTTTCTCTAGAAATGTCAAGCCCTTATTCAAAGGCAAACGATGCAGTAAAGCTCCCCCATCTAAGACATACAATGGAAGACAAATGGAAGATGTATTTTGACTGTCTTGAACTTCCTTCCACAATGCATCAGCAAGCACTGCCTTATTTGCCTGCCTCAACACATCTGATGTCTCAAACAAGGCGACAGGACAGCTGCAAAGTTCATACTTAAATTGTTCTTCCATATCTGAGATTTCGTTTCTGCCAACTAATGCCAATCTCTGAAAGAGAATTTCAGGGTCAATGTGGACGGCTTCATGATCAACTTTAACTTTGATCTTGCTACCTAGAGCAATTGCCTGTTGACTCTACTTGAAGGAATATTTGTAGGTGTCCTTGCCTTTCATAGAGTCTATTAACTTCTTCTTCCAAGGGCTGCTTATGTGTCCACGTTGACCGATTCCTGTGCCACTACTCCTCAGACTATGCTGCGGAGAGACAGATCTTCAGAACTGGATGGGGTTCTTGCCTTCAAGACCTGTACCAGTTTTTCAGTGTCTTTGCAGTCTCTCTCCTTCCTTACATTAGATGTTTCCTTGTGTTGATCACTGGTTTGGAAGATTGACCTTGCAATTTTGTGCATGGCATGGTTGATTTCAGTTAAAGCTGGCACTGAATTGACCCAGACAAGCCTTTGAAGTTCTGACATACCTCTACCTCTAGTAAGTCCTCCAGTGGTCTTAATGCTATGCATCAGCACTGGCTCAGTTATGAGGTCAGTGGAAAGGCCTCCCCAGAATCTATCACTACGTCGTACAGCATGGTGTCATTTCATAGAGGCTTCATACACACTTGAATGATTTGTTTCAAGATTTGTAATTTCTTAAAGATAGAAATGAACTGTCTTTGCATAGCGATTATGCCCTGCTGCAGCAAAATAAGGGAGCATCTGCCTCATGGTAGCTAAGTGGAGATTCCAGTTGGCAGTTCGTTCTCCTCTTAGGAAACTCTTTAGAATGTCAATCATGTCCATGTACTGTATCCAAAATAGGCTTGTTCTGCTGCATTTGATCTGTTCATTTGTACTCTCCAACTTGTTTGATATAGCTAGGATTGTTTCCACATCTTTTTCACTCATACCACTGCCTTGTATTACGCTTGCATATATATTTTTGGCTTCCGACATCAAAGCGTTGATTTCTCCTTCTCCAGATATAAACTGAGTGTCATCTTCTGTCACTATTTCCTCATTAAAGGATTCACAAGCCTCCCCTTCAGACACTTCTATAAACTTCCAAGGTGTTAACAACTGGAAAGTTGATTCCAAAATAAGAATATTAAACGCAGCATCCACAAGAAGGTGACCCTTTTTAGCTCTTGCAATGGCTTCTCCAGTCAACATGTGTTTAACTGCATTGCTGCCATATACAATTTCAAGTATCTCTCGAAGACCAGAGCCATCCATCAGGTGTCCAATACAGCCTAGAAAGCTCATTTCAGTGTGAAGTCCACCACGTTGTAACACGACTGACTTCAAGGGGCTGCCATGTGGCTCGTTGCTTATGATAGTATGAGCTTTCCACCACAGCGGCTGGTCGAAAGATATCACTGGTGTCACATTATTCTTTCTAGCTTGATTTGTCAAGAAGATCAGTGTAGAATAGATATATGACATATCACTTGGGTCCAAGTCAATCATTGGTAGGAATGTGATTGATGCTTTCTCTACATGATTCCCTTGGTGAATCATTTGCATAAAGCCAGACGAACTGGGGCGTGGCCATTCTAGGATGGGTGAGATCTTCCACAGTATATATGTAGGCGTTGCCTTGCAAAGCTCTGATTGGAGTCTTGTTGCATTAAGGTCAGCAAAAGTGACAATATCGCGAGCCTTTTGGAAAGGTATACTAGTGTGCATCTACTGTTCCAGCTGAAATAATAGAATCTGATGAAACATCACACCTTGGAACAGCTCTCGATACAAACTGACCCGGAGTCATTGCAGCTATCATTCCCATACCATGAAATGTTCCATGGCCATCCAGAGTCCTTACATTATGATCCACATTGTCACCAATGTATTGAATGGACTGTTTTTCTGTTGTGACATTTGCCTCTACTTGTGTTGCTACTGCTCTCTTTTCAAGATTCTTAACTTCACCATATGAGCTACAAAAACCATTTTGGTGCAGAGAATCTATGAGGAATCTTGACCCGAAATGGTGATGAAGTTGCACAGCTAAGCCAATTTTAAGAGGTGAATTGATAACATGCGGTCTAGCTGCTTGAACAATAGCGTGGCCAAGTGATGCTTTTTCTGATCTGTTTCTATCTGCCACTCACAGCATGTCTGTCCTTAACTGACTGACACTATGCTGAATATGCCACTAGCCCCTCCCCTCCCCTCCCTCTAACTATTCGCTTGGTTTTATACTGAAAATCAATGACATAGTTAATCAATATTGCTGGATAGAATAAATTATCCATACATTTAATTATTTTACAGGATTCAACAGGTTATGATGAAGAGATTTAAAAATCTGTGGTTGTACATATTTCCACCAACTATATTTTCCTATACTTTTAGTATGTTACTTTGGGGACCTTACCAAAACGCACTGTGCAAAAATCATTTTTGTTGCAATTTTTTTGACCTTGCAGAAGATTATTCCTGGACTAATGGTTTGTTTTACTTAAAATGGTCAGCTTTCTCTGTCATTTAAAAATGTACTATTTTACGACAGAAGGGTGTTAAAATGCACCCCTTCCACCCACTTCTGTGGATCAGTAACTAAATTGATCCATTGACCAAGGGTGGCATCGGACAATCAGTTATCACATAACAGAGATTGCAATGGACCGATTACCAATTAACATATCGCCATATGTTAGTCAAACTCTAACACGTGCTGATACACGTGGACCGCCGACCAATACTATGCTAGAACAGGTGAGAAGTATGACTAAATCACATGCACTCTGAAAGCTTGTCAGACGTTCAGATCTAATGTTCATCACCAAGCTGACTGCCACTATCTGTATCGAAATTAAAATTGTCATCACATCAACATTGTCAGCCAATTTGCATTAAATCTTCAGGATATACATAAATATACGTCATAATATGGTAGCAGAAGGTAGTGTGCTGTGAGGTGTCTGTAGCTTTTCTGTCATTAAGAAGACTTTAAGGATCTTTGTGGTATTTACGGATTAGTACTTCTGTGTTATAGTATCTTCCTTGAGTTATATCGTATTGTTTAGATTACAAATGTCAGTTATGCGGATTTACCGATGGAGTAATGTGGTTCGACAAAGGTCAACTCAAGGCATGCATGCCTCGCATGTATATGATTCACGCCGATTACACAAGCGAAAGAGGATTTCTACAGGCTCAGCTGGAGAGACAAGTAGTTGTATTCCTCAACTAGGAAACATTATTTCAATTGAACAGTTTAAAGCTTTAAATGCAGCCGATAAACTTGAACCAATATGTATGTGCTCTCAAGACTTGAAGTCAACTCAAGATACGCTTCGTAAAATAGAGCAAGGAGTACGTGCCAACCGTGAGTGTACATCTAAGAACACAGAACGTATTCACATCATTGCATACAAATCATTAGACAGTGAGGTGCGACTAAGGGGAACAACTTGTTGTTTTGGATCATACCTAACGTCATCAGAGAGGATTGCATCGCCGTCATTTCAGAGTTGTTGTCCAACAAACTTGAGCTTGACCCGATGCCATCTATATCCATAGGGCTCATCGTGTAGGTAAACGCCGATATAGCAGGTTGACAACAGTTAACCATATGTCTTTAATCGCTGCCTTTCGCGATTTCCATGAAGTGGAAATTATACTGTCGAACACCTCGAAATTGAAAGGTACAAAGTTTCGGGTAAACCGTGACTACCCTCAAGAGATTACGGATTCTCGCAAAACTCCACTAATAGAGATGAAAGACCTGAAGAAAACGTGCCCTGAAGCAAACGTGCCCTGAAGCAAAAATCTCAGTCAGATTCCCGGTAAACTTGTTATCAATGGCATGGTCCACAGAGATATGTTCCCTGAGTGCTTTCGCCCATTGACCTCTAACACTGGTAACAGTACTAGTAATCGCAAAAATAAAATACCAATACCTCGAATATGGAGGGATGGAGGGTCCTATCACAAACAACAATGACCATGATACAATATCGACTTACGCATCAGACGAACGTGCAGCCCAGTACTAGGGCGAAGCCGACCTACACCAGTCCGTAACCGTTTTTAGTGTTTGTTTAACGAACAGGCTGAATACGCCTGTCACCACTGTTATCAGTGAAAACATTGGTACTCCCATCGAGTTGGAAAAAGCAAACGTCGTTCAGGTTTACCCTGAAGGAGCCTCAACTATGTCCACTACATGGCCCCAAGAAGTTGGCCTACCAGAGAGTACCATTCAGCCCACTGAACCCACGGTCAAACCTCCTGACCCAGTCACCGATAACACTACAGTTGTAAACACCACCTAGGACTGTGCGGAGTGTGCATTCAATTGTGTCAACTCATTCGTAAAGGACACGGGTACGGAAACTAGTTCCAGCAATTCAAACAAAAGGATACATTTCACATGCACTTATAACAAGCAGTTCAAATGTGGAGTCATAAACGTTTGTGGATTAAAACAGAGGCTTATTTACCCAGAATTTCGTCAGTTTATTCAGACAGTTGATACATTATGTGTAAATGAAACTAAACTTGATACGAGTGAGATTAATAATTTACATGAATTTGATTTCCTTTCTCAACCCAGAAAGGAAAAGTGTATTATAGGTGTTTTTATAAGATGCACACTTTCCCGTTATACTACCTAAATCAGAACAGAATCAGACGACATTTTCTGGTTAAAAATTCAAAAGTCCATTTTCCAGATTGATAAGGACCTAATCATCGGTACGGTTTATGCCCCCCCCCCCCACCCCCCACCGAATCAAGATTTAATACTGCAGACGAAGTAAATATGTTCCAATCAGAATATCATATATGTAAACTACTTCACATAAGTGCGTGTTCTTAATGGGAGATTTTGATGCAAAAACACACAAAAAAGACGACTATGTAGAAATAGATGATTTCGTCACCCGTCAGTTTCAATATGATGACTTTTATAATATTCCATCTGCTCTAGAAAAATAATGTCTGGCGCAAAAGAGAAAGCTCGTAAGGCTAAAGAGAAAGCTCGTAAGGCAAAAGAGAAAGCTCGTAAGGCAAAAGAGAAAGCTCGTAATGCAAAACAGAAAGCTCGTAAGGCAAAAGAGAAAGCTCGTAAGGCAAAAGAGAAAGCTCGTAATGCAAAATATAGAATAATGAGGTTAATAAGTTACTTGAAATTTGTAAAACTAACAATCGACTTGTCTTGAAAGGAAGATGCGGATATGATAAAGATTTAGGAGCTCTTTATTTCCGTAATGTTTCAGTCATTGACTATTCCTTTGTATCAGTCAAAGATCTAAGGTACGTTGACAATTTTAGTGTGGACGAACTTTAACTTTACTCACTTTGTTCGGATGGTCATTCGCTTCTTACAACAGTAAAATTTGCTGGTACTATATACAATCAGAAGGACTGCCATAGTACTATATACAATCGGAAGGACTGGCATAGTACTATATACAATCAGAAGGACTGGCATAGTACTATATACAATCGGAAGGACTGGCATAGTACTATATACAATCAGAAGGACTGGCATAGTACTATATACAATCAGAAGGACTGGCATAGTACTATATACAATCGGAAGGACTGGCATAGTACTATATACAATCAGAAGGACTGGCATAGTACTATATACAATCAGAAGGACTGGCATAGTACTATATACAATCAGAAGGACTGGCATAGTACTATATACAATCAGAAGGACTGGCATAGTACTATATACAATCAGAAGGACTGGCATAGTACTATATACAATCAGAAGGACTGGCATAGTACTATATACAATCGGAAGGACTGGCATAGTACTATATACAATCGGAAGTACTGGCATAGTACTATATACAATCGGAAGGACTGGCATAGTACTATATACAATCGGAAGGACTGGCATAGTACTATATACAATCGGAAGGACTGGCATAGTACTATATACAATCGGAAGGACTGGCATAGTACTATATACAATCGGAAGGACTGGCATAGTACTATATACAATCAGATGGACTGGCATAGTACTATATACAATCGGAAGGACTGGCATAGTACTATATACAATCAGATGGACTGGCATAGTACTATATACAATCGGAAGGACTGGCATAGTACTATATACAATCGGAAGGACTGGCATAGTACTATATACAATCAGAAGGACTGGCATAGTACTATATACAATCAGAATGACTGGCATAGTACTATATACAATCAGATAGACTGGCATAGTACTATATACAATCAGATGGACTGGCATAAAAGTATAACAACGTTAAGAATAGAAGGTGGAGTGAAGGCGGGAATGCGATTTTATTAAAAACATGGATACCGACAAAGTAAACACTTTTCATAGAAGCATACAGAGTGCACAAGCAAATACAACTGAGATAGACAAAGCTACTACCAATGATATCTGCTCAATGATTTCGAAATCATTTCTTGATTCAGCTGATAAGGGTTTCCAAAGTTCTAAAGGTGGCACTAAAATGAAAATAATATAATAAAAACAAACCCTGGTTTGGGAGACAGTGTCACAATGAGCGGAAAAAATACCACATAACAAGAAATATGTATAATAGTAATCCTTCACGAACAAATAAACGTAATGTCCAAAGTGCGAGTAAATATTATAAGCAATCATGAAGTTCCATGTAAATAAGTATATTTACCGTATACACGCAAAACTCAGACAACTGAAAGTAAAAACCCAGGAGATTTCTGGAAAATTATTAATAGTATTGAAAATAAGCATGATAATTTAAGCATTACACTAGGTACGCTACACGACTTTTTTTTAAAGATTACAATGAGAACATTGCTGAAGACATGTCCAGTAATCTCGATAATCCGGACATGGACCTGGACGACGATGATAACGTATTGAATTCACCAATAGCAGGGGAGGAAATCATTAAATGTATTAAAGCTCTAAAAAAAATAACAAAACCCCTTCGAATGACAGTATCCTTAATGAATATTTAAAACACACATCAAATTTTCTAATGCCTATCTATATCTCTTTTTCAATTTAATACTTGAGACAGGTCTTATTCCGGAATCATGGCTTGAAGGTATCATAAGACCAGAGTATAAGCATAGCGGAGATCCCGCCAAACCCCAATAATACAGACCGATTACTATCCTTAGCTGTTTTAGTAAATTGTTCACCGCCTTTTTGAACTCACGGACTCAACAATAGATTACATATTTTTTCTTTACATGTATTATCAGAAATCTTGAAACAGAAGGAAAAATTATTTTGCTCCTTTATTGATTTTAGCAAAGCTTTTGATTCAGTTTGGCGGGCATGTCTTTGTAGAAAGTTATTGCAAAACATTATAAATGGCAAGTTAATTTAGAATTAGTTTCAATTTATATCAAAATATCAAATCCTGTGTGATGTTTGCTGGACAACAGTCTGTTTTTTTTTTTCTCAAATTCTTTGTGGTGTTAGGCAAGGTGAAAATCTCTGGCCGATACTATTTACACTGTTTCTGAACCACCTGGAGTGTTTTCTGCAAGAGAATGATCATACAGGAATTGCAAGAGAAACAAAAGGTTCTGAGACTGAAATATACTTGTTGATTTTACTATATGCAGATGACACTGTAATATTCAAAACTGATGTAGACTCTTTCCAAGAAAACCTTAATGTTTTCTTTCAGTACACTAAAATTTGGAAATTAAATGTCAATTTAACAAAAACAGAAATATAAATTTTTGGATCACGTAATTGCAATCAGTTTATATTTACACTGTGTGGACATTTTTATGAATTTATTATTTCCAAAAATTGGCGATTTTGAAAAGCTATAAAACACAACGTTGAACAAGCAAAAATGCCATGCTTTTCTCTATAGAAGAATAAATAAAACTGCACATTCCAATCAATTTACAGTTACAACTGTTCGATTGCACAATTTTATCTATTTTACAGTACGGATGTAAAGTTTGGGGGTTCGAAAATACCCAGCTTATTGAAAATGTTCACATTGAATTCCTAAGATATATATCAAATCTTAGAAAGAGCACACCAGTTAATTTCCTGTATTCATAACTTGGTTCTAAACCAATTTACATTTATATTAAATGTCGCATTATTGGATGTTGGACCTCAATAATAAATGCAAAATACTCTAAAATTTTCAAAAAATGATACAATATCATGTTGAGTGATATTCATTCCGACTTTTTTTATAAATGGTTTGAACATATTAGAAACATTTTGATCTCAGTTGGAAGAACTGATCTGCTCTACCAAGCATCAAAATGTAACCCTCAAGCTCTGAAGGCAAGTGTTTCACAATCTTTAAGTGATTTACTGATACAGGAATGGAATGGAAGATTAGTAGCCACATCGAAAAGTATGACTTACCAATTATTCAAAGGAGATTTAAGCATTGAGAAGTATTTTATATCTTTAGAAAGAAATGCTTATTTGCCTTTGCTAAAATTTAGAACTAGCATCCACACTTCCGGTAGAGTCAGGGCGTTGGGGAAACATACCAAGACAAGACAGAAAAAGCATCGTGTGCAATAGGGATGACATAGGCGATGAATTTCACTATTTGTTTCTCTGTCCTTTTTTCTCAACAGAAAGTTGTAAATTCTTACCATCATATTACTGTACTAATCCTAATGTAATAAAGTTTGGTAAACTCATTTCCTCCGGAAATTGCTCTGTATTAATGAGCAAATTGCCAAATTTGTTGACATAATTATGAAGAAATTGCCAAAAATTGCTAAATTACCAAATTTGTTGACATAAGTATGAAAAAATTAATGTAACTGCCAGTAACATACAAATTGCAATGCCGACTGGATATGCACGTGTATATTGTATGTGCTTGTATGTACGTATACAAATGTATGTTTATGTGTATGTATGGGTAGGTACATGTACACATATACATGTATGTATGTGTAATACGTTATAAGAATTGTTCTTCATAATGTAATGTTTACGTTATGTTTTACATCATATGATACTAATGCACACCCCATTTTGTCATATATCTTTTTGTACCCTAAAACGTTTAATAACTACTCTCTACACACAGTCACCTAATATATATATATATATATATATATATATATATATATATATATATATATATATATATATATAAGCATTATGTTGCACGCCTGCATGTGGCCTGAGCTTTCATTACCAAATTAAGGTTTTGTTCTGTTCAGTTCTGTTCTAGAACACTATGTTATGTAGCTGTAATTGTCAAAATAAATACTTTGATTTTATATGAAGTGCTGTGCTAATGGGTAGGAATGATTATCACTGTTTTAGAGATATGTCAATTCAATCACTGGTTAGGTGTGAAACATCGCATGGATGTCAGGAGAAAAACTTACCCTGCCGAGGATGGCAAATCAGAGAGAATGTACTATATAACATGCGCAAATTCACCCATTTATGAGGTCAACTTTTTCTGTTCAACTTGGAGGACATTTTTACAATATATTTTTGAATCTTGTTTCAGTTAACCGTTCATAATAACGGAGATTGTTCCACCTACACATCTGCATATATGTTCCTTTAAAACAGCGTTTTTCTCCTTTGAAAAATTTCCAAGCGATTGAAATGAGATATATAAGAACGCTACGACAATTTCATGAACATGGGATAAAATGTCACAAAGAGCTAAATTTGTTTATTTTATATAATGATTCACTCCATGTGCCCTTCCGGGTAAGGCGAACTTTTTATCTGGCCATCCGATTATGTAGTGCTTTACACCAAGATGGCGATAGATTTGGACAGCGGTCAATTGATATCTATTATGCAGTGGTTGATTGACCCATACCAACCTCCATAAGGTGTATTGAACGTCATCAAAGATGGATACTGACACGAGAAATGTCCGCCATATTGACTCAGTGCGAGATAAATATCTTTGACATGCTCTCCTGTAAAGAATTGATTTTAAAATTTAGATATCACGCCGAATACGCAGTGAATATAAGAAACCTCTGACGTTCTAATATTTTGCAAAGTGGCATCTAAATGCTCAAACGTTCGCGACTTTGTCCTTACAGAACTTATCATGCAATGTACATTTGCGTGAAGTGAAAGCCTTAGAGATTTTGCTATATTTACTGTGCATTTGGCGTGTTATCTATATTATTTTTAATTAATTCGTTACAAGAGAGAAATTTAACTATATTTACCTCAAATAGAGCCAATGTGGCGGATTTTCCTCCATGTAAGTATCCATCTTCGAGGACGGACATTACACGGCCTAAAACCTCGACCAACGAGTCCGTTCATCGGGAGGACAGGTATGTATCATGGAACCAAGGTGATGAGGAGTTAATAACGGCTACATACATTATTCCGGATCTATCATTATTATTATCAAACACCAGTTTCTAAAAGACCGAGCTTATTTTCAAGCAGGATAACAGATGAATTGTTTGTTCTTTCCTTCCTCCCTCACGAATCTGCTGTCTTCTTTCTATATATATATTCATTGTGCAGACCTACACTTTCAGGTTCTAGCATCTGAATACATAAGGCATCTTTTCAGACGTACAAAATTTACAGTAAATAATACTACCATTTTTGTGAACAATATCTATATTGATGATTGATGAAACCTTGTTTCAGACAGGTCCAACTGATCGACTTCATACTGTATTCACACCGAGATATAATTAGTTTCGCAGTGATTTCAATTTTGATTTTGACGTACTGGGACCATATACATTATTTCCCGTAATAAAATCTTCTCTCGTTCATCCGATATCCATTTATCCGACTCAGTGTGAAACGATAACATGCAAGGGAACAATTTCGTGGAAATCAGTTTTAAAAAATCTGTGATTATCTGACATTTTTAATTCATTCTAGCGAAACCAAATCAATGCATTTCGGAACCAAAATAACGGTGGGCTACTGGCAATTGCCTAAAAAGGACACTGAGCCCGGAGGTGCAATATAGCGCATGAGCATATGTCAAAGACAGAGCACACGTCATAACGTGCGAGCATACATCATAATCATAGCCACGCCCTCCCCGAAGAGGAGGGGGGGGGGCAATTGCACAGGGGCCCGGCGATTTCTAGAGGCCCGTCGTCAAATCAGTTATTAAAAAAATAATCTTTGCAGTAAATATTAAAATTTGTCCCTTGCAAGAGTCCAAGTTATGGTAGATTATTACAGGGTTTTATATGCAAAACTGTGCACAGGTTTTTATATACAAAAAAATTAAACTAGTTTTGGGGCCCATGACTGCTCCGCCCAGGGCCCGGAATTTTTGTCGGTGGGCCTGGTCATAGCCAGAGCACACATCAGAGGGAGAGCTTATGTCACAGCGCGCGCTAAGCAATCAGAACATCTCTTGCTAGTGGATTCGTCCGAAACATAGCTGCGCAGTTTTTCCCGCAAAGGATTATAACTGAAGACCTCCAGTAGCCGATTGCCATGCAAAATGATTCCAAAACTTGTTTAAAAGATATGTAATCTTACGGTTTGAAACAGACTACCAATAGCATAATTAATTTGCAAAACGATAATATTTTGCTATGTAACGTGTACCATAATCGTAAATTTTTATAAAAGCAGATTCAATATAAAATTATCAGACTTGACATCAGAAGAATATATATTTAATCTTCTGTTATTGAATTTTATTTGCATAACAAGTTCATGCAACAACAATTTGTCAATTTTGGATTAATTTGTTTATTTTACATCAGTTGTACTACAAGTTGAGAATCCACGGTGGGTCAGACTTAGCGTACCAGACTCGCGACCGAAGGGGTGCGGATTAGAACCCGAACTACGGATGAGACCAAGTCGACTACCGTGGTGTGTACTTGGGCAAGGCTGTTTACTCCAATTGCCTCGTCTGTGCCGCAAAATATCAAACCAAGCCAAACCAAAAAATTTCTAACAATGTACGAGTGATTCGTACAGGCTAGAGCCCTATTTCCTGTCGGTGATTAAACATTCGGTTTACTCGGGTCTTTTAGCTCATCCTACCTTGAAAAAATGGCCAAGCAGTAAAATCAAACTGGTATAGTTTCATAAAATAGGCCTTTTAAAATCTTTTAAATAAATATTATCTTTCATTTAGGATACAAATATGGCCTTACAACAAAACCTTGTCTTTAAAAAGATTTCGTTTATCATGAAGAGATAAACACCGTGAACAATCATATACTGGAATGAAAAAGCAAATCCACATAGCGATTTCTGATTGGTAGAAGGTCAGGGATAGCATAAAAGTAAAAATGCATTGATAGCCACAACTACTCGCATTCCCTGGCTCTGCGGGGTTCAAACATGAGATGCCATATGGCTGGTTGGATTAACCATTACCATAATGGGAGAATAAAAGGACATAATATCTTCTTCGGAAGTTTTAGAACTAACGACATCAAATCATTTCGAATGGAGACTGAACTTTTCTGCATTTCAACGTTGCGTAATACGGTAGGCGAAATGCCGCGAACAATGACTATTAAGCAAGCTAAGTACACAGACGCTGATGGCAACAGTGATTCGTAAGAACATTGTTGGGTCAGTATAATCTGGTTTAAGGAGTTAATCGTAGGCGATCACGATACTAATATCACGCTACTCGCAGCTCACTCTTTCGGAATATGTCACTGCCGTTAACGATGTTCTAACCCTATAAGTAGTTAAAGCTTTAGTTCTCCGCGGATTAGTAAACGCACAGCATACTTTGTTGCGATTATTATTCCCTATACATGCATCATCAATACACAAGTAAAGGAAGCAAACTAAATCGATTTAAACATCCTCTTCTCTTTCCGATGCGAGTCGAATATCTTCGACTCTCTGAAAGAGACTCGGAGGTAATCATAGTAATAATTCCCAGATTGGAAAGTTTTGGCGGATGAATATCCGGCTAGTTGTGCAAAGAATAGATCCTTATATAAAAGGTAGGCGTTCAAAATAACATTCGACGACGTCTCACCCCTAATGAAATAAAAGCACATCTAATTTGTGATGTTATCCTGCAACTTTTGCATAATAAAATTAAAATAATAATTCTGTTTCAACAACCTAAAAATATTGCTTGCATTATTATTAGCGATGACGCGTCATCGGGTATTTATGACGTTAATAATGTTATTGTGACGTAAGAATAACTAGGGGCTTGGGGGCAGTTGAAAATGACCACTATTTACATCCAGTTTTTTCCAGATGCAACGGAAAAGGTCAAATACGTTGAGATTGTAGAGTAAATGTGGCGACTCAGACGTGTTACAATGTGACGTCAGTGGTAAATTATGAGGTCTGCTCACGTGTTACATTATAACGTCTTTGACCTGTGTTACATGACTGAAAGTAAAAAATCCTATTTTTTTCCCTCTCGCATGTCGTTCACAATCTTCAGATTATGCACCAAGGACACACAAGAGCGAAAACTACACGCAATTAAGTGTCATCAACTTATCAATGTGTACGGTTATCTCCACGTGGCATTATATAGACAAATTTACAGTATTGTTGAAGTGCTATTATCCTACCAAAGGGAGGTAACCCAATATTTAAGCGTGTGCTCCAATAACATTTTTAAAAAATTAGATTATCTTATAAAAATTGATAAGGACGTGATTTTTCCAATCAGGTTTTAATTCCACTCTACTACACCTAAAGAAATAAAGGTTGACCGGGTCTACTCACAACTACTTAGTTGTTAAATCACGGTGACATTTTAATACAGACTATAGTGCCTTTTCATATTATTATTGCATCAGGCATTGGTTATTCAAAGAATATATACCCTAGTTATACCTTCCTCGTTATGCTGCAAGTAAAAACAGCAACAACAAAAAAATGTAGTCAATATTCTTCTTTTTAAATATTTTCACTCAAAATCTTTAAAATTAGTAAACCCGTCTTAACATCTGTCCGATTCTGAACCTACTTGCTATTTCAATTTCTATCAGGTAGAGGTACAGCAGATCCGACGAACAATATATTATTAACTGATGATGCAGTTCACATCTGGAATCCTAAGTATCCGGATGGGAATACTATTCCGCCTGGAGGTACAGTAACATGCTCCGTGGAAGCTTCCTGTCAGACTCGTATCGTGGTGACTGCAATTTTCCTAGAGTTTATTCAGGTATCAATGTACAAAATATTTCTTTTGTATATTGTGTATTTTTCAGCTAATATAAGGACCGAACTTGTTATTCACAGATAGTTATGTGTTCTTTAAAATTAAGTCCAAACTGCCCTTTTAAAGCTGTAGATGTAATACATTCTGACAGAAAGTTCGGACCTGATACTTTGCATTTTCATGAAACAGTTTTATAGAATAAACTGATGATAATATTTTGTAATTTCTATTTAGTAATTTATCTTGCATTAAGGTAAAACCAATAATAATAATAATAATAATAATAATAATAATAATAATAATAATAATAATAATAATAATAATAATAATAATAATAAAAATAATAATAATAATAATAATAATAATAATAATAGTTTCCTGGATGTATTTAGTGGTATTATTGAGGTAACTGGTTGATTCTTTGTTGTTAAAGCTACAGGTGGCATCAAAAGTATGTGGACAGCGAGTGACTATTGAGGATGGCACAAAGAAAAACGAAATCTCTTGCGAATCTAATAATAATTACAATATAACGGACATTTACACAAGCTCCTCCCACTTCATCAAGTTCACGGTGTACAGCGACAGAGCATCCAATCGGGACTGGAGATTTTGGTTCAAGTTCAAAGGTGAATGTTTATGTGTATTTTATGGCATGGAGTAATGCCTTACTTGTATTATGTTACGACTCTAGGTCTTAAAATATGTAACAGAAAGAAAGTAAAACCAACAATGTAAGTAAATTCAACAAGCAATTTATTTCCAGACAATTAAAGTGAAAATTCAAAAGACACTTACAATTTGAGAGTTAAATTCCAAATAATCCGAAATGTCCTAATCACAAGTCCAAAATAATAGAATGTTCCGAATGAATCCCAATCGCCTGGAATGTCCTGATGTACCACAAAAAAAAGATGTAACCCAGAATGTATTTGAATGAGTTCACATAAACCCCAAAATGATGTGTTGATCCAAAAATGAGTTAGCACTTTAGTGTTTCCAATGAATATTGTAAATAAATATATGTCTCAAATTAAATCTAATTTCAACAACACAAATAAAATAGATTCCTTACAGACTGATCTTTTAGAAGCGAAATTCTAGAACAGGAATGAATTTGTTTACAAAATCTCTATATAAATACACATGCCTACATGACCTATGTCATATCACAATATGAGTAATCCTATGGAAAGATACTGTGCTACCTGACATATGTCACAAAAGTCTAATTGCGAAATGCCTATGAAAAAACTATGTAAACAACTGGACAAAAGTTAAGTATATATTTTAAAATAACCATACAACTTACAATCATAGACAAAAGTTAAGTATATAAATATGATACATAACAATCAATATAATTATCTTGCTTGCTAACTTTATACTAATGAAGCAAAAAAATAAGACCCCCCCCCAAAAAATAATATAATGTCCCTATAATCAGCTCCAAAGAACGTACTCTATATATGATTAATTATTCGAAATGATGTATTTATATTATTTTTAATTAATGTTCCAATTATGAGAGAATACTCTGTTGTATTTCAAAAGATATCATGCATACCTAGACAAGGAAAATTTATCGGCAAATTGAATATATATATATATATATATATATATATATATATATATATATATATATATATATATATATATATATACTTTTATGATTCTTTTTACACTTAATTATCAAATGTTATATACAAGAACAATGCTCTCTCTCTCTCTCTCTCTCTCTCTCTCTCTCTTTTGCTTTCGATACTCATTTAACTTACGCAAAGAATAGGCGTTCAAAGAAGACGCTTTTATGTTTACAGAATAGCTGCATCTTCTCGAAACTGGCCAGCCATAATAATTTATGTTTGTTAACAATATACCTATCTTTCATTCCTAACGCATAGCACGTTCTATTAGGTCTTTTTTTATATACTGTACACAATTATTAAATTAACGGTAGGGGAAGAGAGCATTCTTTTTCCTTTCTTTGTTTCAATTCATCAATGTCCCAAACATGCATTCGTTAACCAACTCAGTCGTCTTTATGGTATTTGTTAGTTTATCCATCGTATAAAATCAGCGTCTTGCGCGAACTCTTCTTTAACGCATATGAAGAAGAGTTTATGGTACACGTAGACGTGCTCAAAAGTCCGTATGAAACCGGACAACTTAGGCCAACGGGTACATATGTGAGTGGTCCTATACCAAGCGGCTGAAAGGTGGTGCCACAACCAATGGATATATCCTATACCTTGATCAGGGCTTGTTGGACAGAGGCGCGCTTGGAACTACCTCCAAGAGAATGCGGTCGGCCTGAGGCAGACTAGAGGAGTATATGACACAGTTCAGTCTGCACCCTCGCGTATTTGTATGAGATCTGCATGGGCCTAGGATCGACCATGGGTCAGGAGTGCATTTTGTTCGGCATCACTGACAGCCATCACGACATGCGCCGTTCTGGCGGCTGTCCCTATTTCGTTCTTGAGGGTCGTGTTATTATTCATCTCATCGAACACGAGAGAGAACTCGCCTTCGGACATTAAGGCACCCCGGACAGCGCGCGAGACCAGATCTGCGATGGAGTTCAGCTTGCTCTCAGCGAGGACCGGAATCCGATCATGCTTTTGCGCCTTCACACAGAGACGGCGGACAGTATATTGCCCGGCCATCAAGAAGAGCCCGAACACGAGCCAGGTACCTTCCAGAGGGATCGCGATAGAGGCAGCCGCCAAGGTGGCAGGCACGCCGACACCTGGCAACAGCGCTGAACGCCGCCGCCATACCATCGACAACGTTGACTGAACGCCCATACTTTTTGGAGAGCGAGCGCCGCTGCTCGATTTCAGCTCTGAGCTAAGCCTCGATATCGCCGATCTTCTTCAGGCGGTAGTTGCGTGGGCTCTCTTCGGAAGTCAGAGTCGGACGTGTGGGATACGTCTCGATGGGAGATTTAGCGGACACGTTCAAATCGTCTAGGTGATCGCTTCAATAAGTAACTGAACATTGACACGTACACCGCACCCCTTGCAGCGGTCTGAACCAGTCTGATATAATAGACGTAACCAGGAGACGAGGTGACAAGGTCCGAGATATATATATATATATATATATATATATATATATATATATATATATATATATATATATATATATATATATATATATATATATATATATTTGCCTTTTGTAGCCGCATATTGTTGGCTCAAAGGATACCCCACGCCCACGATTTTATGTGAGTTCATATTCAGGCGCCCTTGAAGTGGGACGGATAAATCAACACCACCTGGAAGACGACACAAGGTCAATGTATGATTTGGTTGCCGAGTCTTGGGTCCGACAGGTTCCCCCAAACCCATGATTCTGTTTGCGTTCATCTTCATGGGACTCCACATGGTATCGCCAGTTTTGGCCACCCTAGAAAGGGCCCTTTCGTTGGCATATCGCCAATCATACTTCTTGCTGACGTGTGGAACTCATCTTGGGGGGGGCGACCGGATCCGCCACGTCCACGACTCTATTCAAATTGAAGTCCAGGTTTCCAGTCATAGCGTCGCCCGCCGTATTGAGTTTTCTCGCGGCACGCTTCTGAATATCCTGATCGAGGGTATCCAGGGCGGCCTGTATGGAGGAAGGCACGGCATCCTCTTTCGGCTGTTCGAGGTGTGAGCTCCTCGCGGGTAGGTTGTATGTAGGGATAAACCCGTCTCGATATTGACGTCACCCTATTCTTGTGGTGGATATGCAGACGAAACAGGTTCATGTTTTTTTCGCCCTTGCCTGCGAGGTATCTCACCACAGCGGATTGGAAGTGTTTATCCATCGGCTTAGGAATGGTGTTTAGTCACAGACCTCTCATCCAATTTACGACAGCTCTATGTAGCTAATACTAAAATACTAATACTAAAATTTCGAGTAAGGCGTTGAAGAAGCACAACAGAGAAGAAGGCACCACTCGAAAATATAAAGAAGAATGTCCAGGTGGCACCAAATGCCGGCGGGTATATGGAAAACAGCTTGTCGACGCCCCGCTCAACCCACACACCTAAAATTCGCATTTTACCATTTGCGATGATCTTGTTTGCTGGGAATGTAAGCAGAGTTATGTCCATGTAAGCAGCAGTTGCGATTTAGCCGGTGGCAACCTTGTACAAGGTGCTGGCATAGTCCACAGTGGCGCCGTCTGTGGCTAGAACGGGGGCACCCACGTTTGAAATCTTATAGCCACCCATCGAGACCACGCAAGAGAGGTCACCCCCCCCCCCCGGTGAGAGGCAGATAGGCCCCTACCGCCGCCACCGAGGATATCTAGATAACCAGGCCCAGCCAGCGACATTTTTTTTATTAATGATGCTTTTCCTTTCAAGAACCACAGAGCGATTCAGCAGGTTTACCGTGTTGCGCCTTGTGTCTAAGACACTCAACTTCAACTTCTGGAGACCACTCTCGCGAAGCTTGCACAATTGGAGGCGCGAGTAAACACGTCGAAGCTGTTGTTGCTGAGCAACCGTCACGTTGTACCGCCAAAGCACGTACGTTATCTCCCGCAGGCCTACACTAGCGCAGGGTCTGCTGGATATCACCGTTTTAAAGGGAAGAGCCCCAACTAGAGGATTGGTAGTTTCTAGCAGATGTAGAAGCCAAGATCGCTCACGAGAAAGATATGCCAGAATCGATCCAGATGTACCAGAAGCGGCGGACTCTACATGGCGCCTTGGCACATGGGCCTCAAAGTGGGCACCGACAAGGGGTACAGCAACGCCCTCCTCATAGCAGACAAGGATCTATCGCCAGGCACGAACAACAACGTCAACACGGTCAAGCCTCCCCTGCCGCAACCCGCTAGCGACCCCTCCGCCAGTAACGCACATAGAGGCAGGCTTTGCGCCGCCAACCGTTTCTGCCACCAGCTAGCCCACTCAGCCACAGCCAGTCTAACCCGCAAGGGCGAGTTTCGACTCACCACTCGCCCCGATCGCGGCAATTACCCCCGGTTTATGGGGGTCAAGCAGGAGGCCATAGAACACAAGGACAACAAGGCGGCACTGGTCGTGGGCGGCGTGGGCCTGCTGAGGTATATGGCTTTTACGATGAGCGTCGTTTGCTCAACTCTCCGCGCAGGACGGCCAGAAACGCAATAAAAACGGCTATAAGGTTTCCGGCCAACCATCCTACGGCGGTTCCTGCGGTTCTCAGCAAAAAGGACACAATGGTGCCTATAATGCCTGCGAGCGCTGCCGCCTCTTTTGCAGCCAGCGTCTTTAACATATCCGCTAATCGCACTAAATGCATTTTGTTTGTTTTTTTTGGGTTTTTTGTTTTTGTTTTTGTTTTTTTTTTTTTTGGGGGGGGGGGTGGGAGACGCACCTACGCCGTAACAGAGATCACGATCGTGGAGATAATAAACAAGAGCGCTGTGATGATGCTAATGCCTTCTTGGTGGAACAGAGTCCGCAGCCTTTCGGTCAGCGTTATATTTTCTGTGATCATAATCAACTGTCCAACGTGTTTAAAGCTTCTTACTGCAAAGCTCGTTGCTCGGATTTGGCAGCAAGCTGAGCATGTAGTTGCTCTCGTTCCTCTTCATTCTGCGCGCGATCGATACTTGCATTGGAGGCGAGAAAATTAATTTTAGTCTGAGTGTTAGTCTTTGCGCCGCGAACTGTTTGAAGCGCCGCATTTAACATCATGATATCTCGCGGCGGAAGACCCCACACCTGGATATCAGTTCCAGTGTCCGCCACGTCAGCCTTTGTGCCGAGTCCAACAGTTCTGTTAGTAGGCCGTTCACCTCAACGCTGAGTTTATCCATGTTAGGGCTGAGAATTGATCTTTCGGGTGGAATCGTTGTCACGATCTCTTGAATTGGCTTGAGTACCGCCAGAGGTGCTTTAAATTCTGGCAGCGGGGTGCTAAGGATAAGATCGTCGTATACCATTTTACCCACGCTCGGCATTCGTTCAAGGGTTCTCAGAGCGTGTGGTTTTATTACGCTTCCCCATACTACTCCAGCGCATAATTAGCGCCACGAACCGTCTACACAACTTTGAAGGGGCCTTCTGTGGAAACCTCAAACGCCACGTGTAACGGAGTCGTGGTTAGGCGGTTTTGTTTCAAGAAAGCATCTACCTTGATTTTTACATACATACCAGTTAAGGATCACTCTTGGTCGGGCTTAGTCTCCTTCAGTGCAGCCAGTTGCTCTTCTGCGGCCTTCTCATACTGGGTAGATGAAGTCGTGAGAAGTGGCGTTTCTTCTGTCTCCTCGGGATAGTACTTTCGGAGACGACTACGAGAATCTTCTGTGGGATACTCTCTATCGTAGTAGTCATAAAAAGTATAAGGACCAAATTCCGCTGGTTCTATGACTTCCCCGCCTTTGGCCATGATGATGTCAGCAATTGAAGAGAACTAAACGACGTTTAATTAACAAGCAGGATGTCCCAATACGGTAACAAGCTCGACCCAATTCGCGCTCTACATCGTCCTCTGGGGGTGAAGGCTTCCTGGGGCATGGTGGTGGTCACCAACAACGCATGCACCATTGACCAGGATCAGATGCCAATCGAGCGACTTCCCAACCTGGGAATGGATGACGTCATCGTCCATGGCAGCACTAGGGTGGACGATCGTCAAGAAATTCAGTGTCAAAATGGAAGGCGTGAAGATGGCATCGTTGGAAGACACTGTTAACAGGGGAACTAATAATGACCTGTGGTTCCGGGACATGGAGCTGGTCAACGTAGACTAACAAGAAAAACAGACCGACAACTACGCCAAAATCCGCATATCGACAAGCAACACCGTCGCTGCCACCCAACCAGATACATCTATCGTGGCGGCCTATGACAACTGGTGTTTCATCCCGCTCGACTTTGAGTTGCTGAACGATAACATGTTCTATTACCACGCCGACGCTGCTTGACCGCCTGAGCTTCGAGATCACATTCAACAGCAACAGAACGGTCATCTAAAGCACGAATGTGGGGGCAACGCCGAACTCGACCGCATGGTTGCGAAACAATACCTGGAACGGGCGGCCTTCTTGTACACCCGCGTGCTGCGGCACCACAAAATCGTGTCCAACAAAAGCGACACCGTATGGAACATCAACCTGAACACACCATCCAAGAGTCTCAAGGCCATCGTCCTGCTCCTCGAGGAAACCGCCATACGCGGGTCCTTAGCGCGTGATAAATAGAACCTATACAACCCCCAGATCAACAAGGTGACTGCTGTAGTCGCAAGTGTGCCCAACAAGGTCTTCACCCAAGGGAAGCTGCGCTACCAGTAGTGGGAGGAGGCCTGTCGCGTGTTGGCGCGGGAAAGTCTCAATGAGGCGGAGCTACCGGCGACTGAGTTAGGAACATTCTACCAGAATGGATTCGCCTTGGTCCTCGACATGAGGTCTACGGAAAACCACGCGCTCCTTGGGTCTGGCAGACGCATAGAAAAAGCCAGCGAAGGGGTGACGCTGTAAATAGAAAAGACCTTGCAAATGGCCGGGGTTTTAGACATGTATATCTACCTGCTCATGGACGCGCAGCTGAACATACAAAATGGTCGGTTCGTGTCCGCCGTCTACGAGGCAAATCTTTGCGGACATACAATCTCACTGCACTTTAATAGTGGGTCGTCGAGGATGTGGGAAAAGTATATTTGACTGCGAGCTGCTGGAAAGTGTCCTTAAGCGCCGTTTCGAGACCATTGTGGTCTTCTGCTCTACTATCCGGCTGAACAAAGCCTACAATCGACCGTGGGCTTGCGGAAAAACAGACATCGAAGTATTTCTAATTAACCCAAAGGAGGATCAGAATTACTGTTGACCCTCTCTGCTAGGTTTGAGGAAACTGCGACGCTGTTCATTCTCAACGACTGCGCATTTCTTGATGGTATACAACACAAGGAAACTGCCCTTACTCATTTCGCCTATACTATTCGACACGCGAGCATCATAGTATGGGTTATCAAGCAAAAGTATAACCCTGTTGCGAAAGTCTTTAGAGAGCAGACCTCGTGGGTGGCCCTCTTTTACTCTAAGGATGAGGATTCATTTAAGGACGCGCACAAAGAAAACAACGTGATCGAAGCCGAAGACAAGACAGAAGGCTCACGAGTTTCTTAAAGGCGAAGGGTATGGCATGCTTATATTGCAAACAGATTCTCCGATAACGTATCTGTTTATCACCGCTTGGTGGTTATGAGGTGGCTCCATCTGTTTTACATATCGTGTCATGTGATGATCCTGATCTTTCTGATCTTTTTGGTCTGACAATCACTTAGAGTCTCGCGAGTGATACTACACCTAGTCTATCGCGCACATGATATGGTGCATATAGGTGACATCGACCTCGATAGAGTGCTCGGGCTAATTCTCGATTCATCTCCTTTCCAGCAGGAGCATGATGACGTTGCTAGGCAGCGTGACCCTCTCACCAAAATAAAAGCGGCGAAGAAATATTTGGGACAAGTTCTAACACCTAGCGAAAAAAAAACGTACGCCACGTGTTAAAATGAGGTGGTAAAAATGACCGCCTCTCGGGGAGATACCTTGATCAATCTATACTCCGCAGCAGTGGGCCGCTTCCTTCCTATAGATGAATGCGAACTGTTGGCTAGAGATTGAAAGAAGACCCCCTCCTTCAGGCCTCCTGATCGCAACTCGCTAGTGATCTGTATTTTAAGTATGGTGCGGCGTTAGCGACACTCGCAGCGGCGATCATCATATACAGAAACATCGAATTTTAAAATAAGAGTGGCGTAGGTAAAGATGGCAGCAATCAAAGAGGTATCGAACTTGAAACCGTCATCAGTACTAAAACGCGGTACCGTCAGAGATCCATAGGCGGCGAAAAGGTAAAGAAACGGTTCAATCGGATTATTTTAAGATAATCCTGGTGGGCGGGCTCTTTTACGTGTCTGCACTCAATCCCAAACCGCCAGTAAACCAACCTACACCTTCTCCGCCTCCTCTCGTGGCTGCCCGCAATATATATATATATATATATATATATATATATATATATATATATATATATATATATATATATATATATATAACACGTGGCTACAAAAGATCTAGACAACCTCCTCTAATATGGGTCCGTGCACGTCAGCCTCGAAATAGGATACCCGATGCCGACCAAAAACCTGTTTAAAATGAAACCGCCCGAACTCTGCGGCATTAACTTTGAAGATGATGTCAAGGCAATAACCATCACAGCGTTGAGCCTGCGAACTCAAGAAATGCTGATTAAGCAGAGCATCATCCCCGCTAATGTCATAACAGCCGTTTGATGGCCGCCGTCGTGGGTATGAAGGTCGGAGCCATCGTCAACGACATCGCCTTCTCCAGCGTCAACGACATCGTCTTCTCCCAGACGGACAATAAAGCTGCTGACGAAGAGCGCATCCGCCGTGAAAAGGCTATAGAGACCTTCCAGGAAGCGCAGCCCGAATATCAACACCTACGCACCGAACGTAAAGACTACCTAACCGAACGCAAACAGGAGGAACAGAGGTGTGAGCAAATCAGAACGTTAGCGAGTCCGTGATAGAGTATGCGCAGGTTATCGATGACTCCTTAACTTAGGGCCAAGCCGTCAGAGAACCCTGGCGAGAGTACCCGCAGGTTGCCGTCCTCTTGAACGGAGGATTAATCCCCAAGGCAGAGTCACATGTTTCTCACTTAAAAACACGTCCCCAAAACAACCAAAACACGAATGCCTTTTTATCGCCTGTGTCCTGGTCGTGGTTGGCTTCGTTGGCTATAAATACCTGAAGCCTGCCAGTGAGAGGATAAGTATCATTGAAAAAATAATGGAAATAGCTATTAGCTGAGGTCTACTACAGACGGCGGTGGGGGGGGGGAGTATAAGAAGGGCCACGAATCCGTTAAGAAGCTAGCAGAGGCGGCTCCTGTTTCGCGTGGAGGTACTAGACAGTGGTTGCAAAAAGAAACCTTGAGGCAAGTCTACCTACCGGAGCCAAAATGTATGATATGGCCTCAGTATGGCGTTTCCACCTGAACGGGGATCCCAGCTGATTGTGTGGCTGTGACGCGTAGAATGAGCCTGTCCTGCATACCACACATCTGGGGACCCTCTCGCCGCAGATACGAAAGCTGGTGAGGTGCGTGCCCGAAATCACACATACGATGATACAGCATCTCCTAGCCGACTTAGTCACAATCCAGGGTTCGAATACCCTGCAGGTCCCTTTCGAATGCTCGGTCGATGTCTCTAATGCTCGGTCGATGTCTCAATTTTTAATGCTCGGACGGTGTCTCAATCCGCAGCAAGCGCTCGGTGCTGGCGAGACCAAAGATATAGGTAAGGCACTCTTCCATCTATGTGTCTGCCTCCTTGGCCGTTCGATCGTGGCCATAGGCTCGCGTCGTGACTCCGTCGGGCGCGATCTCGTCTTTGTCAGGCTGTATACGCCGATTTGGTTGCTCTGCTACCTATGGTGGTGCTCGTGTGGCAAAACTCTTTTTCATTTGGAGGCTCTGTAGGTATAACTGGTGCCGGAGGTCGGCATTGACCGTGGCACTTGCTGCAACCTTGACCCTTTGGGTCTCTGCGCTGTCCGTATGCAGGATGGGGCACATCTTGTGGCGCAGGCCCACAAACTCAGCGATCGGTTTACCGTTGTATTCGTCCTTGAACTTGCCGACAACCTTCTTGTTTGTGACGCTTCGGAGCGGGTCGCTCGTTTTGCAGAGGTGGGCCTCCTCAACAATGTCCCGATAGAGGACTGACTTTTTCCACCGCCAACAGTAGGCTGTCGGTGTCGATGTACAGGAACCAGGCCTTGGCCCCGTAGCCAGACTTCACCTGGTTGTAATATAAGTCGTACATCAAAGCGCCTTGCCCGCATCGATTGGGCGATTGAGCTTAAGTCGGGATTTCGTCGAGTGGACCGCCACCAGGTTACCTTCGAAGATCTTACGGGACTGAAAAGCCGTGTCAGCCATGCCGCAGCTTGTCTTCTTTCCCCTCGGGCCGGACCAGGTCTATGCGGATTCGTTTCCGCAAGTTTTCTATGGTCTTTCCGAAGACGGAGTTATTCACCAACTTGAAAAACTCCTTGTTGAACTCGTTCGTTGCCTTGGCCCTGATGTCCGTGTTCTTCTGGATGTAGGGCGCCATCCAGGGACTCTGATCGAACTCTAGAGCTCGGTGTACCTTGGTTAGATGCATCCCAAGGCTGGTGTAGAGCTTGGCGTTGCGGTGGTGGAGCAGGTATGGCTCCTTCGTTCGCAGATTGGGCACCAGCTTCGTACAGCTGGTATGCCGACCTCCCAGCTTGTCGACAACGCGGCGCTAGTAGGTGGAGAGTCACTCATCTGGGACGGTCATGGCCTGTTGGCCTCATGAAGTTCTTCAGGGTATTCTAGGTAGACCTCGAGGAGGTAACCCTTTAGCTCGTCTGGGGTCAGGTATTCTAGTCGTTCTTCTGCTAGTTTAGGGTCGACCCATCGAAAGCCGACGGGTGGAAGGCTTTATCGCCCATCCCTATAGGTTGTTAGCGTCGAGGTAGGTAATCCAGACGGAGGGCTTGGCTGGGTCGTTGTAAGGGCATAGAGGGTTGTTGGTCTTTGCATGCCGTCTACTGACCATCGAGATGACGCCTCGGGTGCCGCGCCCGAGGAACAGGTGCCTGTCGATGTACATGAGCAGCTAAAGCTCGACGCCGGTGGCTTCAACAGGGCGTTCCAGCTCTTTCTGGGGGTGCTGAAGTAGTGGGCAGAGTCTAGACCATAGACTTTCATCGAGGTTGAGGTTGTGATAGTCCCCCGTGGTCTTGTAGTCAAGGTAGTCCATACGTGCTGGGCGTGCTTGTAGTCCTCGAAGGAGATGCCTGTTCGAGATAGAACGCTGAAAAAGGCATCGATAGGGGATAGATGATGCTCGTCAGACCGGTCCCAGTAGTCATGTATTCGTACGGGTAGACACCCTTGGCGCTCAGAAGGGCGACGTCGTGTTCGGTGTACCGGCTAGTTACGCGGAAGGCCTCCAGGGTAGGTTTGCGGCCAGTTTTGCCAGGCTGCTGTTGAGGAACATGAGGCTATCAAAGAACTGCAGCTGGCACAGGTAAAATGTCATATACTTTTGCATGTTGTTGGGGATGGCGTTGATGTCGGTCGTTGATGCCGTTTCCAGGGCCCCCATCAACAGGTGGCCGTCGTAGCTTAGCAGGTTGTGGAATACGACAAGTACCTTGGTTCTTTCCGGGCTTATTCGCAGCTGGAGGGTACATATGTGGGCTGCCTCTCGGTATCTACCTGTGATGTGGTAGTGGTCCCTCACCCGGTCGTTTCCTTGGCGCTTTCAGCAGATGTGGCATACCCTATTGTCCTAGAACGTTTTGGTGTTTGCTGGCGTCATGACCATCGGGCGCGATTCGGCAAACACCACGCGGATGCCTACCATATGAGCCTCTAGGCACCGGATAAGGTTGGCTACTGCTCTTTTTCCTCGGTACGACACCGGCTTGCTGGTTTTACCGTAACAGCGGATGACCACGCAGCAAAAACCGCAGAGGGAATGGTTGACGATTTTCTGGGTGTCGCTTTCGGTGGGTAGCTGTCGGGCCTTTCGAGCACGCCTAGAGCCTCGAAGTCCGCGCTGATTGCGTATGGCACTATCATCTGTTGGAACATATGATTGAGGTACAGCTTGTTCTTTCCGGATTCCGGCAGCACGGTCCTCTGCGGCATCGCACCAATGACACGACTTTTTATTGCGTGGTCCTCAAGTAGGTTGGGCCTATTGAAGGGCGTGCGTGGATACATCGGCAGCAAACATGTTTTCGGTTCCTGTGTTTACTGTTGTTTTACGCCATCCGAGAAAGGTATTTGCTCCACACATAGTGTTGCCTTTCAACGTCGGTTAGTAGACACAGGTTGTCAGTGTTGTCCAGCGCCTTTTCAGAGACGTCGATGGGGTAGAGTACATGGTGCCAACTAAAGACGTTTACGGCTAGGACGGCCCACTTAAAGCATTTGTTGTCCCAGTTTTCCACGTTTATGACCCTCTTGGAGATCCACAGAGACCTGGAGATGTGCCCCTTGCATCAAAATGGTTGGTTCTGTGAAATGTGTAGCTCTATCGCCTCACACATCACTATCCGCCAGTCTGAACCCTCACTGGAACTTTTCCAGTCGCTCCTCGATATCCGCAACAGCTTCGGCAACTAACCTCGCTAAGTTGTCGGCCGACAGCGCCTACGGCTCGGCTATTCCATTGACAGGATTGCCGCTTTGTCAGCAGTGGTCTTCTCTAGAGTGGTTTTGCGGACGACGTTAAATTTGATCCCTTCTCCCCAATATCCTGTTTAAGGATGTCTACCACGCAGCTTCGATAGGTCGGCTTCCAGGCGGGTGACCGTGTGGAATCGTGGCTAGGTAGTCAACCACGGTTCTGCTGCCACCTGCTTTCCCGGTTGGACGCACCTTTTTCACGAATGATGGCGGCTCGGCTTGTATTCTGACAGATGGTTGCGGGGTGCAGTGGGGGTTGGTTGGAGGCTGTGTTACCTCTCTCGGGATTCCTTGGCTTTTCCCTCGACTCTGCACTGGAAGGCCTTTAATAGTGGGGCTGGTATTGGCTCTGACTTGGGCTTCCTTGGGGCTGTTTTTGGTGATGAGCCTGCCATTTCTCAGCAGTCCCCCTTGGTTAATCGCCCCTCTATTTGCACGTCCTGCAAAAACTTGGTTCTTGCACTTGGAGCCGGTAAGGGTGGCTGGGGTTCGGCGGATCATTTGGCGCATGGGGGCTGGAAGGGGGTGGCGGGGCGGTCAGCAGGGGCACTCGACGCCTGGAGGTCGGTATGTTGGACCGGCCTGCCGCCTGGAGACTGGTTAAGGCGGGAGAGGCTTTCTGGCCCTAACCGCCAGTAGTGCTTCCAGAATACCATTATGTTCGCTTTCGGTTATCTGCTCCTCCCGAAGCAGCGCGTTCATTCGATCGCTGCTAGACATATTGGTAGCTCGCGTGTATCGCTCTGGAGTGAGCAATGGAATGCTATGGATCACAGCTTTTCTTTAAATGAAAATGTGTTGCCGGATGTTGTCACTCGCGGTCGATCCTTACTGTCGACCCTTTTGTGTGCAACTGTGTAAATTATGGTGCATAACCATTCTCTAACTGAAATTAAATCGACATCTGCCGTCACTCACTCGACGGTGACGCAGTGATATGCTCTGACTCCAACGTTACTCTAATATACGCGTTCAGTGTTTTGTGTTGCATGGCGCCAAACGGTGCTCGGCTCTGAAGCTCATAAAGGACCTTCCCAAATCGTCCTCGAATACTTCTATGCGTCGCAGCTTGTCCGCCTGGTGCTTCCTGCACAGCGGATGCATATTTAGAGGGTGGTGATATTGCCAGCCGCATATTTCCAGCAGGTCAGGAGCCTGATCCCATCCCTTTATCGTTGGGCGTGTCTCCGGGAATAGGTGCTGAAACATTTGCGACCAAACGGTGTTGTCTGTCCCCAAGGAATCCATATACACGTGGTTGTTCCCCGTTGGCCCATGTCTATGGTGGTATAGCATAGACACACCGCGTCTTTAATTGGGTGTTGTGGGCAGTGACTGACCGCCCACCGCTACAACCGCCACTGGTCCCCAAAAGTTTTCGTATGCACGCTGCCGAAGAGGGGTCCCCTTTTGGGTTCTGCCCTGCCTCCTGTTGCTTGTTGCAAAAATTGTTGCATGTGGAGTCAAAGCCCAAGCTATGGCTAGAGTAGTCAGGCGTAGCCTTCTAAACCGTACGCTGCAAAAAGTGTTACATGTGGAGACAATATCTCAGTTTAGAACTACTACTAAGAAGCAGATTAATGGATACATATTTGATTGTGACAAAGCTGCAAGATTTGATATACAATGGAGACATGTACTCATGAAAAGAACGATATTAGGAAGACTTATCAGGAAGTCACCTTAATGGCTGGTATCATAAAGGCGTAAACAAAAATATTGGTGTTCTTTCCATGGCAAAAATATGAGAATAAGTACGCTCTCGTCATAAGTTTCCAAGTTTAAATGTTATGAGCATATAAATTTTGTCTTCCTCATGATCATATCTTATTGATGTCTCCCAGATGATAGAACCCAGTATGCCCCCGTATGTGATTGTGTGTGTACATATATATATATATATATATATATATATATATATATATATATATATATATATATATATATATATATATATATATATATATATATAATTTAACTACAGGCGTAGAACCCCATTCTCAGATTACTTTGGCATGCGGATCACACAGCTGGAACAGTGCACAGAACCCAAGCCCAGCAATCTGCACTCCTATGTCTACAACTGCGACACTACCAACAACACCGCCACCATCAACCACACCACAGGCACCATCAACCACACCACCAACCGGTAGTAAACTTCTCTGAGAGAGAGAGAGAGATAGAGAGAGAGAGAGTGAGAGCGCGGGAGGAGCAGAGGGGGGAATAGAGAGAGCACATACTGTTTTTCATGTCATAATTCGGATGAAAATCTACGTATGAAGAATGAAATAAAAGAAGTGGGAAAATAGGCAGACATATTAGAGATTGTGGGTGGGGGTGGGGTTTGATACTGATATATTTAAGAACGTTTATTTATTTATTTTACGATAATTAATATAGATACAAAGTACCTGTACTTATAACGAAAGAGCAGAAACAATGGCTGCACGTAATTAGGGAACAGAACAGAGATTTTACGACCGAGTCTGATGTTTAATTTTGTCATCCCTACTCTTTAGCGATGGAGATATTGTGATAACATCTGTGTGTCTGTCCGTTTGGCGGCAACTCTATCTCCTACCAAACTAGTGAGTGTAATTTCACCAAACTTGATATATAAGTTGCCAGGAGGAACCCATCTGTGTGAGGGCGATAACGTTTGACCCAATCTACTGGGGTCATTGGAAATAAATGAAAATTGCAATTACAGTGATATTTTGTATACTTTTGACTCAACGTTATACATGCAATCATCGAATGAAGACACAATATATGTAATGGATTTTGGGTAATGATCTCTGGGCTGCGGTCCGGAGAAAGGTGGGTTGAGTGGCAGGAATTGTAATCAAAAGCGCCGGTATTCGCAGTGGCGATCCATAGACTTAGCTCTAGTTCTGTTTTTGTAACGGCCCTCTTTAAAGTCAACGGTCATGTGTTCTCTTCTGCAAAATATATCTCGTTTAAAAGCGACCTTAAGCTGAAATGCTGCTGATTTCGTTAAATAGTTGTCTTTGCAAAATAGCTTGTCTACTGTACAAGCCAAATAGTAGCCATTAGTACAGTCTAGCCATCTCCAATGGTCAAAGCTGCTTATCTATCGTTGGCCTAATACGGCATTCTCCGGGATTTGTTAAATTATAAAAAGAACAAAGTTTAGCAATCATTTGACTGAAAGGCGTCACCTTTACTTTGTCAATTTGATTACCTTTGAACACAAGTGTGAATTTATCAAGGTTTTTTAAAAAGAAATTCCACTATATCAAATAGAAAGATAATAACTGTACAAACAAATTTGTCATTATGATCAAACCATAAAAGTCTAGTACAATGGACTGAATGGATTGTGTATAACTGCATGTTGTGGGACTTGCGATGGTGCTGATGATGAAGGGAGAAAAATACAGAATGTTTGGTTATGCTGGATAAGTATCAATGCGGCATAGGAATGTTTTGTATACTTTTCAAAACCATCGTATTTTATTGAAAGTTGATGTTCTTCTGTCTCTGATCACTCATTATTAAACTAGTTGCGCTCGACTGAAATGGTCGTCATATATGATTTCAGATCTCTGCCTTCCTCTCTCTCTCTCTCTCTCTCTCTCTCTCTCTCTCTCTCTCTCTCAAACTCTCACACACACACAAACACACACACACACACCGTAACTCTCTTCTTTAATATCAAGTGTAGAACTTTATTTATTACAAATGTCTTTTGTTCACAGTTACCCTGGTAGCGATAATGGCACCTCTTGCTGTGATACTAATCATAGCCACATTAGTAACTACCCTGTGCTGTAAAAAGAATATTTCTGACAAATGCTGTTGCGGACAGGTACAAACATACATACATACATACATACATACATACATACATACATACATACATACATACATACATACATACATACATACATACATACATACATACATACATACATACATACATACATACATACATACATACATACATACATACATACATACATACATACATACATACATATATTTATTTCAATTCTACAACATCACTAGCGGCATCCTTATTCAAATTTTTACATTGGCTTCATGTATTTTATCCCATTCCATACCACTTCAGGAGTTTTAAATTGTACACACTAATGACAGTGACACTTCTTCTTAATAATGGAAACTGCAGTTCGAAAAGACGTCAAAGATTACTTTTTTACCGGGACAGTTAAACGTAAATATTAAGCGAGACTTATCCATCTATAGGTGTAAATGAGGAATGGATAATTTTTTTTATAGTGTTTGGTATGTCATACTACACTTCAACACACAAAAATAAACGACGTCAAAGTACACATCACTACACTGCAGTATCCTAAATTTTACTACACGCGACAAAATATTACACGCTACATCACAACAAACTTAACTAAATGTAAGTGAGATTCACTGAAATACACTTCACTATATTCATTAGCACAATTAATTACACTAAACCACGCTACAATGCAACACGTTCCAAGTCTTCGCCCTGCTACACTACACTACACTAAACCAAAGAATACGTGACTAAACTTCACAGAATTACAATGAACTACTTTACGCAGCATTACATCACACTTCAGCACAACATATTAGACAAGAGTAAAAAACCCCACACTTTTTACCAGAATAAAATGTTCGAAACATTCAGTCTCTGTACCACACGGTTTGACATTCTTGGATTCTTTTTTATTAGGGGTCAGTATATCCCTCATCGTCCGTCTATGAAGCAGGTGGAGCAATAGCGGAAGAATCTGGGTTAAAGATAGAGCTGGAATATCCGGAGAGTGACGTGGAAGAAAAGGCAAAGCGAAAAGAACGCAAGAGGACAAAGGAAGAGAAGAAGCGTAAGAAGCGTGAGTCTCAACCACGTTTACTTGAAGAGGAGAAACAAATGAATAAAATGCGTTACGACGGCTATGTTCCAAACAGGTCAGTTACGAGACCATTCAGGGTTGCGGGTTATGCTGCAAGCGCATTTCGTCCTCCTGTCATGCGACCGTACTACCCTTGGAGTGGACAAGAAAATTATTATATTCCTGGCCACAGCATGTATGATCCTCAGTTACCACTTGCTGGCAGCATTTACGGTTATCCAGCTGGTCAACATCAAAACTTCCAAAACATTCCTGTCTATGGAACTGCAAGCGTCAGATCAGCATCTACACCTGTTTCTGCAGATGGCAATTCTAGAGATGCATACGTTCCACCCGCCTCATTACGTCGACACCCATCGGCAATGCCCCAGGGGGATTGTGAAGCGCCCCTTATCTTTCACACCGGACAGTTTCAGGGCCAGTTTGTTCCCCAGGGGCCCATATATGAACCTTATGAAAAGCCTGCTTTAAGTAAATGGAGAGCGGCGGGAATGGCGGCCACTTTTGCAAGTCATCCACAAACTGGACGACCCACTATAGAAATAGGTAGCGTTGACAATCCAAATGAAAGGAATGTTAATCAGGTACACGATGATAGCATTGTTTGAAAGGAAAGCTTGACTTATCTCTTCTGATTTTATTGTCTGAAAGCTACTCACGTACTTATCGCGGACTTATCAGCTGTGTTTCTTTAAGTGCTTTTGTTTTGTATCACTTTGATTTCACCGTCTTTCAAATTTTGATAACAAAAAATGTACCTTATATGCCAAAATATACTCACGTGTGCTGCCAGAAAAATAAAGTCGACTGCTCAGAGAAACTCTCCTGCAGCACAAGAAAAGTTAACTACGATTCCTTTGAATGCTTTTGGCAATGCATTGAAGTTTCGTTTGAGTACTTTATAAAATTTTTGCCCACATATTCCATTTGTCAATTTTTCTAATAGCAAATATGATTGTGCCTATAAATTCATTGCTGCGAGTAACTGAGTAACATTCTACTTCATTATTAGAATTGTGGTAATTGTTTGTAATAAAAAATTCTTTTGTAACTAGCACTCTGTTGGATAAGCTAAAGTCAAATCAGCATGTCTTGTTTATACATTCATAAGTAAGTCTTTTCGGAATGAACACGACGACTGTTGCAGTCTGATATACATACATTCCAGTTTCCAAATGCCATCAGGCAATTTTGTTGCATTTTTGTTTTGTTGTTTTCTGGTTATTTTGCTTAGTTTTTTTATAAGACAGTATAATGAGCCTGCTTAACTTACTTAGATATCATGTATTCATTTAATTATTCACTGAATTACAAGTGAATCAATTTCAATGATACTTTTACTTAGAGCTATTAGGCTACATCGGTTTAACAGAATTTGACATTCATTTTCATATTACATATGAAAAGTATTATTGCATTTTGGTAATTTAATTTGGGTTCTTTTAGAACTTATTTCACAATATTTATTGTGCATCATTCAGAAAAAAGAAAAGCATATGTTATAGCTGATTAACGCTTGAATGTAAATCTCTCTCTCTCTCTCTCTCTCTCTCTCTCTCTCTCTCTCTCTCTCTCTCTCTCTCTCTCTCTCTCTCTCTCAAACACTAAGGTTTTACCGGTTTTGAAATAACACAAGGTGACATTTTTAATGACATTTTACTGCTTATCAAATAATAACCCAAGATAGATAAGACAACAACAGAAGAAGAAAAAAATCACAGGACTTGGAGAAAAAGAGGCATTTAATAGATAATTCCCTGAATCTTTCGGCATGTGTATTTATTGTGACCATTTTTTATTATCAGAATTTGAAAGTTTTACTTATTTTTAATTCCAAAATAACAGGATGTGAGAGTAACTTATTGTTTAAAATATAGTAACATTATTTTGTCTAATCAGGTAAAAATATCAGGTGAAGCTGCAAGGATTTTGCGCTTTATAGTGTTGGTGCATTTTTCGAGTCTACACCCGTGAGACAAAAATAAGATTTGGGAACATTTTCAGTGCATATTATAGTAACGAACATTTCAGGGTGATCAGACATACAATTGCTTCTCTGAAGAAGAAAGAAGATAGAATAAAGATGGAAATAGTACATATCTATCGATTTAAACATGGTTCAAGCACGCTTTAGACTAATTTCTCGAAGATAATATTTTTGTTTGAAATTTGGCAGAAAAAAACAATTGTGAGAATACTTGACTGCCGCTAACATATTGCAATGGTCCTATCTTGTCAAAACGTAAAATGGCACTGTTAATGAGCTGATATATCTTAGGTCGTTTTCATCATATTAAAAAATGTGGCATTGTGAGAATTCCGACACAAATCTCGCCAAATTCGTAAACTCCCCCAATACCTGTTGTTTTATAGCGCTAAAATGATTAAAATACTATAGAAAATGTTGTAATCTAAATTAGGTGACGAAAGATTGGAACTACGATAATATTTATCGACATTCTGTTTAGTGCAATAATCGTTTCTTGCGAAAGTACAGCCGCACTTTTGTGCAATTGATGACTTTTAAGATTTGATTTCGGCCTTTTAAAGATGAAGAAATGACGAGTTTAGTTTCATTCAATAAACAGTTCTTTGTAAAGAGCAGTGCAAGAGTGTAATTGCAAATGTAAGTAATTTTTTTCTCCATTGTGTGACTAATCCCCACCCCTACCACCCAATTCTTTAAGTATTTCTCATGTATTCAAGTGCTTTCTGGATTTCTGACATGAAAATGAGATGTATATTTTGATAGTTTTTGTTTCGTTTTAACTGAACTGATATCAAATTTTGTAATGGATTTCTAACATGAAAATGAGAACAGGAAAAATACATCAGGAATAATTTGAATTCTTTTCGTATTCGATCAGCTATGTTTGAAAGACATTAATGATGATGATGATGACGACGACGACGACGACGACGAGCATAACAACAATAACAACAACAGCAACAATAATAATAATAATAATAATAATAATAATAATGATGATAAATAATAACATCACATATACAAGTGTATCTTCTATCTCTAGGGATGATGATGATGATGATGATGATGACGGCAATAATAATAATAATAACACATAATGACATCACATATACAAGTGTATCTATCTATCTCTAGGGATAACGCAAGGTTAGTTAAAATAGAGTCTTTCTGAGACAACCTAATGTCTCAACTGTCTTTATATCCTCACTGTTGCAGATTTGTCCTTCTATCCGTGTGTCCATCTTTGTTTTTCCTTGTGTCCTTCAAGAACAAGAAATGATGAATTTAATTTAATTTAATAATCAGTTCCTTGTGAAGAGCCGTGTAAGAGTGTAATTGCAAAATGGAAGTATTTGGTTTAATTTTTTTATTTTTTTTGCCATTGTGTGACTGATCCCCATTTCTAACACCCAATTCTTTAAGCATTTCTAAAATTTCTTCTCATGTGTTCAAGTACTTTCTGGATTTCTAACATGAAAATGAGACGTATATTTTTGATAGTTTTGTTTCATTTTTAACTGAACTGATATCAAATTTTGTAATGACAAAATTTCAAACACAGAAACTTTGAATTTATTTTTGTCATGGCATAGTTTATCGGTTTCTAGAACGCTTTATGTTGTATTATGTATTATTGTATTATTGTATTATTGTATTATTGTATGTATTATGCTTTTTTCATGAATTCAAGACGTATGCGTGAATCTTGTCAATCTCTGGGTTATATTATTTCCCAACGTTTTAAATGGTCAACTATAATACATCAGGAATAATTTGAATTCTTTTCGTATTGGATCAGCTATGTTTGAAAGACTTTAATCCTGCTGCTGCTGCTGCTGCTGATGATGATGATGATGATGATGACGACGACAACGAAGACGACAACGACGACCATTACAATAATAATAATAATAATAATAATAATAATAATAATAATATAATAATAAATAATAACATCACATATACAAGTGTATCTTTCTGTGTCTAGGGATAACGCAAGGTTAGTTAAAATGGAATCTATATGAGACAACCTAATGCCCCAACTATATTTTTATCCACACCATTTTTCCTTGTGACCTTAAATCCATCAGTACCGATTGAGGGAGAGTGACCATGTTTGTTATATTTTAGTTGGATAAGTAAGTTTTACCCATCATGCACCGCGCCAATGTGACGCTACGAACTAATCACTGGAGTTCAGGGGGAGTTTTCAAACTAGCTGTTATGGGAATGAAGTCACTGTTTTGCCAATAACGTCACTACTAACCAATCGGGAGGCAGAAGTTTTATTAGTTACTGACTTATGATATTGGGTTGTCAATTTGGGCCGGGGACCAACGAAAGTGAAATTAGAGTCATTCAAACACAAACAGCGGACTGGTGTACAGTATTATCTGAATCTCCCTTTGATTTATTCTCTCCTTCATGACGAATTTTAGAAATATCGAAATGTGTATAAATTGGCAACTTCAATGTGGACAAACCTAACATATTTAGGTTTAGATAATTAAACAGCACAAATATTTACTTGAAATTTAGAAAGATAGGAATTGAATACAGGTAAAGTATTGAAAATGTTCTATCTGAGTGTAGATTTATATAAAATATGAATGAAATATATTTTTTTCAATTGCATTATTTTCATCATGAATACGCCATTTAATTCAATAAGTATTTTTCTTACTTCTGTAGATCCTAATTTTCATCACGTTGACATTTACCATATTTTATACGTATAAAATGCATCTTTACCAGCTAATTATAATGCCAAACTCACATTTAAATGCATGTTTTCTAAAACGACCAGCTCAAAAATGAAAATTCTGTTTTTGATCTGTTAAAATTTGAATATCAGATGCCTATATAATTTATGTTAACCCTTGTGGGTTAGAACACTTAGCAAATAAAGAGGTTAACGTTATGTACATTACAACAGACGTACATATGGAAAAATGAGGCATTGTTGTAAGAAGAGTTTATATGCATGTTTCACTTCTTCTTCCATCCAAGCATTAGTCTTAATACTGTTTATCTTCTTTGGCTGTTTCTACGTATAGTCCATGTAGTTTTAGTTGTCACCTGTGTTTTTTATAGTCGGTTGAAAAGTTCTTAATAAAAGCATCAAAAGATAAAGGAACTCGTGTATCTGGACACTCGTGTATCTGGACACTCGTGTATCTGGACACTCGTGTATCTGGACACTTGTATACAAGAAAACCGTTAGCTTTGTGTCGAATTGACCCTGCAGGGATAGAGGGTAAAGAAGGTTTTAACGTATAGTCTGTGTAGTTTTAGTTGTCACTTGTGTTTTTTGTAGTCGGTTGAAAAGTTCTTAGGAGTTGAAAAGCATAATAAAATAAAGGAACTCGTGTATATGGACACTTGTATAAAAGAAAACCTTTAGATTTGTGTCCAATTGACCCTGCAGGGATACAAGGTAAATAAGGGGTGTATTAAATAGTTATTATGACTCGTTTGACTTATAATTGGGACACTGACTGCACTACTAATATTGTTTCTATCGGTAGCTCAGAACTTCTACGATAAATGAATCTATTCTTGACTATGGTGAAACAAAAAAGTTTAAAGTTACATAACGACATTTTTAAGTACCATATAGGATGTTATCTTGGTCACTTTTTAAATGGTGTCTGAATGTGAATTTATGATTTAGCATCGGTAAGGCTATGCACTTGATTTATGTAGTATTTTTGAAAGAGAATAGAGACAAAAGTTGAATATAAAATCGACAGTCCTTACTGCTATTGATTTGTCTGCATTTAAATAATCTAGTTTAACATTGTGGAACAGATTTATTACATGGCTAGTACAAATCAATATATATATATATATATATATATATATATATATATATATATATATATATATATATTCCACAACATTTATACAAAATTGCAATTGCCTGGGTGAGCATATTAGCGTAGCATCTGCATAGGAGAAGTACAACGCATTACATACCTACATACCTTAAGGAAGATATTAAACATTGCACTTTTTTGGACAAAGGTTTTCACTTCTTCTTCCATCCAAGCATTTGTCTTAATACTGTTTACCTTGTATGCCTGTTTTAACGTATAATCTGTGTAGTTTTAGTTGTCACCTGTGTTTTTTGTGGTCGGTTGAAAAGTTCTTAGGAGCTGAAAAGCATCATACGATAGAAGAACTCGTGTATCTGGACAATTGTGTACAAGAAAACTTGTAGCTTCGTGTCGAATTGACCCTGCATGGATACAAGGTAACGAGGGGGGTGGGGGGTGGGGTATTAAAGAGTTGATGTTCTAACTAATTAACCTGACTAGTTTGACTTAGCACTGGGATCAAGACTCCGTTACTAATATTGCTGGGATCAAGACTCCGTTACTAATATTGCTGGGATCAAGACTCCGTTACTAATATTGCTGGGATCAAGACTCCGTTACTAATATTGCTGGGATCAAGACTCCGTTACTAATATTGCTGGAATCAAGACTCCGTTACTAATATTGCTCTTACATGTAGCTCAGAACTTCAGAAAGTTGGAATTAAAATTATCATGCAGATTTTCTAAATCATTTTTAAGATTGTGCATGGATTTATGTTACTTCAAGTGACTGATTGCAAATCATGCTAACTTTGACCAAAAGTCGTTCTCTGTTTATTTTAAATATTTTCTTACATCATTGGACATTGCAGAGGTTGATTGATTAATTGAATAGTGTTTAAAAGCATGTAAGTATAGGAAAGAATATTCATTGCCGAGGCAATGGTAATAAAGTGCCACACCATAACAGCTAATATAGGCTGGTCTGGACAGGGTTGGAACCTACAAACCTTTGCTTGCGAGTCCAGCACATGCACTTTGCACACCCATCGGCTTAATTCTCGTACCATATACCCCCGCTAAAAAAGTATATACAAAAAAACACCCTCCCCCAATCCCCAACCGCCCCCACCTAAAAAAACACACAACCACAACAACAAAAATAACCAAACCGCTGCGACCTATTTGAGGATTGTTTTCTTTTGCCGTTTCCATCCAACAATCTCGTAGTGTCGTAGTTCTAATCCTCTGACGGTCGGCATACTTCAACCTTGTTTTCACGGGTCAGTGCAAACGGTACCCAACAGGAGGGGGACAGGCATTAAAAGTAAAGTTTTTTCAGGGGACTGACATGCTATGATAGGTGTGTGTGTGTGTGAGAGAGAGAGAGAGAGAGAGAGAGAGAGAGAGAGAGAGAGAGAGAGAGAGAGAGAGAGAGAGAGAGAGAGAGAGAGAGAGATTATTAAATTTCCTAAATGCAGATAAAATCAACCTTAGCAAAGGAAACATATTGATGGAAAAATGCATTGTATTATTACTTTTCTTATTTCCCCAGAGCAAGACACAGACAGAACTGGAGCTACCCCAGGTTCAATTTCTTTACAAAGTTAAAACAATAGCTTTTCTAAACAATTATTTATAACGTAAGATCATCAATAAGTATGTATTGTAAATGACAATACATATTTGTTACCTGGCATTAAAAATATAGACTTAAAATAAAAATGATATGAAGGAAGAAGAAAGATAAATACTTGCCCGTTGCTAAGGAAAAGTAAAAGAAAACAACAATATAATTTTGACTTTTTAATGAAGTATGTTTTTCGATCTCATTTCATAATTGCATAAACTTAATTAAATCATCCCAGAAGTCCTATATGAACTGACATTCACAAAACAAGTGCTTTTTTGTTTCTTGATGCATGATGCAACAAATCACAAAGATATGACTCAATGATGTGATACTTAAATAAAAATCACAAAGATATGACTCAATGTGTGATGCTTAAATACAAATTTGTTATTTGGATTTATGCGCATAAATGTTTCTACTGAAATTTCTTCAATTCATGTCATAGCTGCATTGAAAGCGTAAAATATGTAACGTATAAACTCGCTTATAAGACGACTCTTTCTTACTGAAAATTCGATTCATGCAGAGTACTGGTCGTCCTAAAAGCGCGACATACAAAAAGAATTTGATAAATCTAGGGGTAATGTTGGAAACTAGATGTTTGCAGTACATAAAACTACTGTCAATTCAAATATTTTTATTTTCATGCCACTATTCCCATTCAGAAATGCATATATGGTTTGCATTGTGTTTATCCATTTGATGACGGTATTCATTACACAATACTTGTATCGACAGTTATTTGGATTTTAATAATTTGAAAATATTACCGGTAAATTAAATACTACCAACCGCAAAGTGAAGTGTCCGTCAATGTTGTTTAACGTAGGTGTTTACTAGCAAGTATATTTCTTCCATTTTCGTGCAAGTCCGAACAACCTGTATTTGTATTAATATTTGTGTTTTGCTGTATAAACACTGTGTTTGATGCAATCAAAGTTTTGGTTTAATTTTGTATTTTCCTTTTCCATTTTATTTGTGGACACCTCTCGGACCTCTAGCTATGATAAGCTTAAGACCTTTAAGGTGACCCCCTTTTGTGCCGAAAGTTATAAAGGATTTTATATCTGTATGTTTCCCCCAAATGTCTGTTACTGTGGGTACTTCAGTAAAAAATCAAAAAGAATTTTGAATAAATAAAAATTGTATTTACTTGTTTTTTAATAGGGTTCGTGTTTTGTTTTTGCTTTTGGATGGTGCGTACTTGTTTAGGTTCCCGTCTCCAGGTTCCCATTCTTTCCGTTCCTTCGTCTAAAGCATTTAATACTATGGTTCGTACTTCCCTCCTTAGGCACCTGTTTTGTGTACAGTGATCCTTGCCAGGGATCAGTTTCGTCCAATGTGTGCTATAGATGTGTATGCTATAAATGTTGTGTCATATGCTATACATCCCTCTATGTTTGTATGGACTTACTTTTATAGATCAAATCGTGGTACAGATTTTTGCTTACATTTTTATTATAAAACTAAAATAAAATGATTTATTAGAATTTTGAAGCAAAATAAAAGCATGTGCGAGATAGGAGCGAGACATTTGTTTTGAGCTTGTGGCAGGGAAAAAAAGTAGATAGACATTCTGTGGCTACCAATACCCTAATGGGACTGATCTACATATCCCTGCCCCTGTCACAGAGGCCGTATTCTGGTCTCCCCCATTCTCTTTTGATCTTTGTTATAATGCCATGCTTTTACATTTAATTCTAAAAGATATATTTGCAATGTTGTTTTTTGCTATGAAGAGACAAAAAACAAAATAAATAAATAAAAGAAAGAAAAAGTCTTTTTGTCATGTATGTCTGTATGATGTGCGTTTTGTTCAAGAGGGGTCCTGTCTCTCTCTTCTCTGGTGGGTGGGGTCCACGGCCAGTGGGGACAGGATTGGCCCCGCCTCGGTATATCTCCCCTAGTGGAAGCGATCTATCCGCTCCTCTTTCCCTCCCTCTGTGGATCCCTCCCCCTTTTCAGGCACTCCATGTTTTATATTTTTAAACTCTTTTTAATTGTTCTCTTATGTCTCTGGAGGCTATTATATTATTCTCAAGAGAAAGAAAAGAAAATTAAACATTTTTTCTTTTTCTTTTTCTTTTTTCTTGTTTCAATTTTTTTTTCTTTTCCTCTTTCTTGTTTATTTTTTCTCCAGTGAGATACTGTTTTATACAGAGTTTGAGATGTTGTTCGCGCGTACGTGGTTGAAAATATGGCTAGGAAATCTGTTTTCTATTATTATGTGTTCACAACGCGGACTTCAAAGAAGACACGAAGCTACTCCTATATAAGCTTCTGTGCTGTACCATGATTATTGAAATTGGGGACATATTCCAGATATCATTTTTCTCCAAATTGTAGAAAACTATATTGGTGTATTACTCCCTGACGAGACAGTCAATTCGATTCTGCTTTTGTGTATTCTTTTTATCCGGCTCGGTGTACGAAAGGTGTTTGTGGGATCCTTCCTTCCCCGTACCAATCTTCGATATATCTCACGTCGACAGTACATGACGCTCGCTGCCCGCATACATTTCTCTTTGTTTTTTGTGTTAGGTATTGTCTCAGATATTGTATTTTGCAATCACTTAGATATTCGTTCAAATTATTGGTGTGCAGATGGTGTGCATCTTTCGGAAAGAGGAAATTATTGGTTTTTCCATCAGATTATGTCTTTCCTCCAGCCAATCCTTGTTGGACATTTCTGAAACATAAAAGGAGAGAGAAAAAAGCGAAAAAGACAACCCAAAAGAAAATAAAAAACATACACACACAACCCCCCAATAAAACAAACAAAACAGAAAAACAGCAAATTTTCGAAAGAATTATCTTTGTTTTGGGGTCTTCAGTATTTTTCCCGTTCGCTAAACGGATTGAAAATCTAGACACGCGGACTTAATTAAAAACATACTGCTATTCAGTTAATTAGAAAATTAGAAACGGATTGAAACTTCCAAACACGTGGACTGAAGGGATCGTACCATTAATTCATTTCCCATAGAACTTAATGTAAATTGATTAAAAATTAAAATAATTTCTTCATTCGATTGGCATACAAAACACACATGCTTTCATTTGTTAGAGTTAGAGAAATTTTTTTCAGGCTTATAAAACAGATGTTTCGCAGCATTTTTTTTTTAGCCTCGTGCTACTAAACAGGGGCGGCTCCCTGGTCTGCACCTAATAACATAGCCTCGCACCTAGAGTCCATATGTTATTTTGTCAGTAGGAAATTAAATACAGGATATCAAAATAAAAGTAAATATTTTGTTGTCAATTATGGTACAAAGATTGAAGTTTATGAAATGTATAATGGAAGAAAATTGAATCAATTTACTAACCAATGGGTGCATCTCAAAATATTTAGTACTCTATTTTTATTCCCCAACACTAGACTGGTTCTCTGCCTGTAAAAAATTAGTGGTCCGATGCCTATAGCAAACACAAATTTTGTACATTTTTGTGTATTGACAACCTTAGACACCAAGTATGCACTACACTAATTTGGTCGGTATTCTAAGCACATACAATGATAATAATCGACACTTATGTAATGCTGATAGATGATACAAATGAATATTGCATTTCAAGAAATGTTTACCATGTTCATACATTATAGATGTACATAACTGACTAAATGCAGTGATTTTAATAGTTTGTCTTATGCTTTTCATAATTTCCTGTCTGTCTGCCATATTCATGTGCATGCATAAAATATGTACCTATGGGCATTATGTAATAAGAGGTATCAAATTGCACAACCCCCCTGTTTTCATCAATTTCTAGTGCAAAGACGATATTTTGGATGCCTAAAATGTTCCTAATTAGAGTTTTGTTTTCTGGAATCATATATTAAGAAGTGTTTATGGTTGCTAAGAGGTTCATTTTGCTTTGCATTACTTGTCACATGAGAAATTTATGAATGTAGGGGTGCAACCAAAGTCCAAAAGTACATCTGACCAGACTGTCAGCTGATACTAACTCCTCTTCATACAAAGAAATAATATAAACAATTCAGACTATAATTCTAACAGTACAAAACAGATACTGCGGTAACACTTTGGAACTTAAATTACAAACCACAGTCATATTACAGTGTCAAAAATGACAAAAGCTAAAAGAAGAATCAAAAGGTATTTTAATAGGAGACACTTTTATTTCAAACCAGGAAATATTTCTCATAAAAATTGTGCAACAAGTGAAAGAAATGTAGAGAAGGATGTCACAGAAGCACAGTATAAAGGACTGTTTGAGGGAAAGAACAATCTTGTTGCCAAAAAAACAAAATACAACAATAGGGGTTTCATTTTAGTGTTAAAGTTTCAGACAGATGGTCTAAGGGAGGTAACCTGTCCACTGCAACTAACATCTTGTCACAGAGAGTTGTAAATTAAATTTGGAAATTATGCCATTTAAAAAGCACCGTTCAACATAACATATGATAAATGTTAGAGTCCATGTGACAAAAAAGGTAATACATTCATACATTTCATATCAGCTCCAGTGAGAAGAACACATACAGAAAAGACCCGAGGTCAAATAAGAAAATATTTTTGAAATTTATTGTGATGATGCATACAATAACGCAGTGAAATTAGGAGTTGGGAAAACAGCGTTCCACACTGCAACTCAGTGCTGTTACAGTAGAATATGAAACTAAAAATAACAAACCCAAACTCTGCCTCTATGGTCAGTTTCATACAAGCCAGGAAGATGTTAACTGTGCCTGTAGTGCAAATATAACTGTTCAAATGGATATTGGTGATGAAAAATCATGGTCAATCGAAGTCTTAAACTTCAATCTCACATGGATGTAAAATAATGTGACAATTGATCCCGATAGCAGTAGCTACTGGGCAGCTTTAAAGCTTCGTGAGGCTTATTTTCTACACTTATTTGTATTTTTACTTGTGTCTGCTCTAAATTACTTAAAAAAATGATCCTTTGTTTTCTAATTTGTCATAAATCAGTTAATGCTATTCAAAGAAATGCAGTGATGCATATAGTTGTCATGGCAACACACCAATCCCCCCCCCCCCAGGGATCGGACCACTAATAGAGTCCATATGCTATTTTGTCAGAAGGAAGTTAAATACAGGATATCACAATAAAAGTAAATATTTTGTTGTCAACTATAATACATAGATTCAATTTTATGAAATGTATAATGGAAGAAACTTAAATCCATTTACTAACCAATGGGTGCATCTCAAAATATTTAGTACTCTACTGTGTATTCCCCCACCAGTAGACTGGTTATCTGGCTGTAAAATAATTAATGGTGCGATACCTTAATTGAAAACAGGCTTTTATTCATTATATTTATTTTAAAAGGATTTAAATTTCTTGAGTAGATTTTTGTACTTTGTCTTTACATTGTTTAAAGAAATGCAATATTCGTATTTGTGTTTTGATTTTGTGTGAGTTTACAATAACGAAATATTGTTAGTATTTTGTATATGTTTTGTTTTCCCATTATGTATCTGTACTGTTTGCCCATGTTCCATGCTTTCCTGTTTTCTGAGGCTCCTCTGCAGGTCTGTCTACCTCGCGTGAGCCACGTAGCATAGCCCTCCATTCTCCACACCACTTACTTCCGGGGTTGCATGGTTACCTGTTCCCGTCTGTGTTGCTTTTTTGTACCTATCATTTTGTTGGATCTATGTTATTATAATATTTCCCTTTTTTGTATTTATTTAATATTTGTGTTAGTCTATACATTTGGACATTTGCTTAAAATTATACAGTCTGTTGCTTGTTTCTTTCTAGATGCTAAAGTTGTGTTTTGTAAGGATCTGGATTATTTATAATCTTTCTTCCATCCATTTATAATTCTGTATATGGTCTGATTGTTGGGATATTGGGGAGCCCCTTTATCCCCTAATTCAGTTTTTTTAGAGAAGTGAAACATTCCCCATAGTGGACTTTATCTTTACATCTTTGGTTGCTTATACTACATATGTGGTTAGTATTGACATACGACTTATTAGATGAAGTCCGTTTTGTGGGTTTTCCTTTCCAACATGTGGAACAGTAGACTCCAGATCACACATAACCGCGAACCAACACCCAAGTGGAGAGGTCTACTGGTTCCTCTCCCCACAATGGTTGTATTTGGCTCCTCCAAGAAGTCAACATCATGTTTTGCTACGTTTGATTAAGTGCATATTTTAACGTATTGACTTCTTTTTGGATCTAAACTTTTTGAGGGTGTTTTCACAAATCTTCTCACGTAAATTTTGTTTGAGCATATGTCAATATTTGTTTTAAACAGGTTCCTGTGCCATATATAATGTCACTACTCACTGAACATATTAATATATTTGGTAATGTGTTATATAAATTAATTTTACTTGAATAATAACAAGTTAACAAAGAATCATCTATAGTGTACATATACCTGCACGCGGACATGGTTGAAAACACCCCTGCTGTAGCGCGAAGCATTGAGTGAAATTGTGCTCAAAATGTGTGTTTCTCAAACCTAATTTTACACGAAACATGTTGCATGTAAGACAACTGACCACCTTCAAAATGCATGTGTACTTAAATGAACAATTTCTCTCCAGACAATACTGTTAATATCAACGGGAGAATACAAGTTTAATAGATTATGCTTCACTGAAGATGATGCCAAGATTTTGCATTATACAATCTTTTCATCAATTATTTCTTGAAGTCACATAAGGAAATGTCTTTGGTACGTATTGTACAGTTTTAATATTCATCGGCCGCACTAATATTTCCAAATCCCACTGGAATTCATGCCAATACCTTGACATATGAAGCATAATTAAAACAGGTAAGAAAAATATATGATAGCATTCTAATTATTATTTATCCTGTTCTTTATTGTTATTATTATTCTTTTCACTGTGATTATTATAAGTCTTTTTCTCGGTTTGCGTCCTGGCCATATTCGGCAGTATAGCTATCTGTTCTTGTAGCTTCACTTGGATTTTTGTTTTCTTGTTCATTGCCTTCGTTTTATATCTCTTTTCTTCGTAACTTATTTTATCCTCTTCAATTCCTTTTTTTTCTTCATCTTCTTTGCTTTATATTCCCTTATGTATTTTCTTTTTTGCTATGTATTGTTCTATGGTTATGGTAGACCCTAGGAACATGCCCAGTCTGCTGGCAGCGTGTGCATTTCCTATATATGTATATCATGTCTTCAGGAGAAACCCATAAGGTAGAAAAAAGTTGGGAGTTGTTTTAGCTTCTTCAATTGTAACTATTAAAATTCTTTCCCCTGTTACGGATGAAAGGAAAGTAGTTTGTTTCCTAATTTGTATTTGGAGCTTCCTCTCCATTTTGGATCTTAATTCCTCCGTTTAAATTTCTATTGGAAGTCCAGATATGTGTACTTCCACCATTTTTGCTTCTACTATTCATTGAAGAGGGGGGGGGGGGTCTCAACCACTCTAACTTTTTTCCCTTGTATCTCTGTTAGGTCATTTGGTAGGATTTGTACCTCACCTCCATTTTCTCCATTTTGGAGTGCTCCAATATCTTCTGTTTTAGGCCAAACGCAACTAAATTATGAATAAGGAAAAATAACAAAAACTAACCTTTTTACAAGGCATGGGTAACCGTGGCAAAAGAAGAAGAAAAAGGCTTTATAGCCCTCTTCTTGTATTTCTTTCTTTGTGCGATGTGCTTCTAAAATGAGAAAATTATGCTGTTAGCTAATTTCACAATGTAGACTTCCTGGCTGTTTTCTTCATACGTGCCATTGCTATTGTGAGAAGTTTCTCTGTATGCGTTTTCCTTTTCCAATAGTCAGATTTTATTCCCAAGTGATATTTCCCAAGTTATCTGCCAGTGTACGTGGACCTATAAGCCCTTGGCTTGTAAAGGCAGCACTCACTTTGTTTTCAAATTGACAATCCTTTTGATTAAGCCGCGAATTTAATACTTGTTCAGAACCAAGTAGAGTTCAACAACTTCCTGTGCATGTTTGATCTTAATCCCTTAGCTTGCAAAGACACCACCCTCTTTGTTTTCTCACGTTACAACCCTTTGATCGAGCTGCTAGTTGGGTACTTGTTCAGTGCCAAGTTACAGAGGGTGGTTAGTTAACTCCCTGTGATCTTGCCGCACAATTGACAAGTGTTCAGTTGCATCCTTTAATAGATTTAACAGATTTTATGATCACGTTGTACACTCTTCAATTCCAGCTAATGTGGTTGCAAGTAAGAATTTTGCATTGACTCCTTCTCACATATAAATTGTTAAATAAATTTGAATTAAGAGATATACATCTTTTAAGTCCTCAGATTGAAGCCAACTCTCTCTCTCTCTCTCTCTCTCTCTCTCTCTCTCTCTCTCTCTCTCTCTCTCTCTCTCTCTCTCTCTCTCTCTCTCTCTCTCTCTGATATCATTTCAGAGTACGTGTAGGAGAGAACTTGCTGCCAAAATGTATATATAACTCTTTTTTCAACCTTTACAACGATTAGTGACGATTTGACCGCTTTAAATACGCTTCAAATTAAACTCAGAACTAAAAGTAAGCCAAAAGCTCTAACTTATTCTTCCCTTTTGGATACAGTTTTAAATCTCTCCATCAATATTTTCTCCTCCTTTCTTACTCAGGAAATTTTCAAGAAATAAAATAATTGGCCATTTTCAGCTTTTATCGCAAGTTGTGGCCACAAGAACCGTTATTTTCATTTGAAATGATCAATTCATCAATAAACTTCTACAAACGTTGATATTCACCTCGTTTAAGAGTGACATCAAACATGACACCAAACCGAGCAGTAGTCAAGGGAGGTAATGCAGTCGGCAATATTTGACAATCCAACCCTCAACTATTGTAGAGCTTAATTCTGAGAATCGGTGGCAGTAAATTGTACCAGAACACTGGCTTCTTAATTTACATATATTGTTGTACAAAAGGCAATAAACATTAGCTGACTCATTGAAAATTTCCTCTATATTTCATCTGTAACACCTTATAGATCACCTGGTATTGTAAATTACCTGTAGAGGAAGGCTAATTAGCCTACTATTGAATGCACACTATATGAATGAGTACCGTAATATGTGCTGTCTTATCCACACCTTATTTGAAACGGTTAGATAATTTATTTTCACACACTGGAACAATCATAGTCCGTGAGTAATGTACTCTACTTATCAGTTTCTAGGGACCGATCTGTCATGTTGTAAGGCCGATCGCAGTTATTCTTATCAGTTTCTAGGGACCGATCCGTCATGTTGTAAGACCGATCGCAGTTATTCTTATCAGTTTCTAGGGACCGATCGGTCATGTTGTAAGACCGATCCGTCATGTTGTAAGACCGATCCGTCATGTTGTAAGACCGATCCGTCATGTTGTAAGACCGATCCGTCATGTTGTAATACCGATCGCAGTTATTCTTATCAGTTTAAAACTCTCGGTCCAATTTGGACAAAATTAGTGGCCAATTTTTGAGGTGTCGTTCAACCATTTTTTTAGTTTAAGTGAGGACAGTGACGTTTCCACATTACTATGATTGATATAAAATGACAACATTGGTATTTTAGCCTGTCAAAATATTTTTTTTAGTTAAATTTTCTTGAACGGTATACCGAGAAGTTTAAGGAGAATTTACAAATATCAAACGCTGATGGGTATAAGACGAACTACAGACGACTCACGTCGAAGCAATCATGCTTTAAGCCCATATAAAAATACCTCCAAGGTGGAAAAATAAATAGCGAGGGAATAAGTCATCATAATCTTACTTTCATTGCATGCTTTACAGTTTCTTTGATAAAACCCATGAATAAACCTAGTAGTTCCAAAACTTCATGAGCACAAATCATTGTCATCAGAAAAAAAACACATTTGTACAAATAATGTATAAATGATGTCGGTGGCCGAGTATTCTAAGGCGCCCGCCTTTACAGATCACTGACATCCCACCTCTGTTCGCGTGAGATCGAGTCTCGGCTCGGCCAACGTGGGTATGTGAGAAAGCTTGCCAGTAGTTTCTCGTGGGTCGGTGGTTCTTTCCGGGGTTTTCCCGGGTTCTTCCTCCGCCAAATTTACTGGCCGCCATGTATAGCCTGTCATGTGCTGAAAAATGGTGTTAAAACCACAAACAAACAAATTATGTCGATCCGCAATTAGAAACGGTCGCCACTGCCACTGCTTAAACTGGAGAAATATTGTAAGGACATCTCTATGTCATTACAAAACCAATGAACCTATCGTCCAAGTCTGAGTTGTGTGTGTGTGTGAAATAGTGCAGTCATCGTTATAAACGCGTTGCGTCGAAATCCTAATATCAACAATGATTCACTATTGACAATATGTCAAGCTTGTCACGTTTAAGTAATTTACAATGTATTAGTTGGAAAAAAGTGTTCTTTTAAAATGAAGTTATCAGCACAGGGTGGAATAACATTCATATTTATATTCTGTTGTGTAGGGCAAAGATAGACGATTTGAAGTCTCTGTCAGGATTACGAAGTTTACGTTGTATTCGGCAAAAATAATATTTCAAACTATGAACCACTTATTTCTATTAGCCATAAACATCGTATACCATCCGCCGTCCCGCATTAGCGCACAGTGTATTTTGAACTTGACGTTAGTACGTTCACTAATGTACCTCTACAGTAACAGGTCTGGGCCGTGTGCACTTACATTGGTTAAGTAGTGTGTGGTCTTCGGATTCTCAGGTTTCCATACAACATAAACCATGTCGCGCCAACATTGAAACCATCCAGGACACGTTTTTAAAGTTGTTAGAAAATGCTGTGCAATGTATCTAAAGATCAATAAAGTTTAAAGTCCATCTTTTTTAGACGAACTATATGTGCAATATTTGATCCCAACCTTGTGAATTTAATCAATCACACCTTTCGGAGGTTATATATATATATATGTATATATATATATATATATATATATATATATATATATATATATATATATATATATATATATATATATATATATGTGTGTGTGTGTGTGTGTGTGTGTGTGTGTGTGTGTCATACAGTTTTGTTTTTATGTGTCACACACAGAATTATTCCAACAGTTCTTCCTTGGTAAAGGCACTGAATATACAGAGGGTATAATATTTCTGGGCCATTGTTGTGAATTCTTATCCCACTAACCGTTTTATATGGTTATGTATACATGAAATTAAAGCTTTGCAAGTTATTTCTTTCACTTTCTGAAGAGTTCATTTAAAATCGGTTGCATATATATAATATAAGTAAGCTGTAATAATGAAAAAATCCTAGGTAGACTATCATCATCGTTTTGTTTGTCACTCATCAGCAAATGTTACTTATTTTATTTTGCATATAAACATATATGTGCACACACGCATGTGTATATGTTTGTTCAACGATATATATCTTAATAGTTTTGCTTCAAGATACGATTAAATTTGGAAACCACTACTTGTTTGCAAAAAAAGGAATTAATTAAACAGTTTTGTCTGGATATATTCGAAATTTCAAAATCAATATCCGTTAACATTCAGCAATCAAGTCTATATGCTTTTAAAGTTCTCGAACATATCAGAAGTCAATTTCATTAATGATATAACGGTCAAAGGTCGCCGCGTACGTCAACGGTCGTCAAATGAAAGATTTACAATGTTAGGTTTCTAAGTACTTAGCCATAGCACATATTTAATTCTGCAGTTGATAGAGTTCAAAAGTGTCATTTGTGCTAGATAGCTTAAAGCGGGCTTAGCCCAAACAAACCAAATTACTGTTGTGCGTCTCTGATGCACGCTAATCAAACAGTATGTTTCTAGCCCTGTTGCAACTAATACTGCGGGAAACAAGCATAAAAGTGATTGTTGGGTACAGTATTATTTTGTATTTGGTTCCAATCGATAAAAAATACCATATTATTAGCCCTACGTGCAAGATCGCTGATATCAGCCAACTCTACTGAAAATGTTTATATATTTCACATTAGCTCTTAACTGAGGGCACTTCTGTACGGGATCGGGATTAAATTGTATTGTATTTCTTCGTACATGAAATTTACATTTAAACATCCCATCGCACACTTCACATTACGGTGGTTTTCCCTTGTTTATGACAGTTTCAATTATTCAGTTTAAATGTATATTAACTGACATTCTTAATGAGACATACGTAATGCAATACACACATTAGATTCAGTAGCCAATTGATACCAAAAGAATTTTTCTTTATACGGAGTGAGCTATTTTAAATCTGACAAAAGCACACGAGATGACATAATAACATAAAACCAATGAGAGGTGGCAAGCACATATCAACGATTATACAATATATCATAAAGAAAACAAGAAAATACATTTTTGAAATAAAAGTAGAAGAGATAGTTGCAAATATTGTTTCCAAATAAAGGAAAACAAGATTAAGAAGAACGATGGGGAAGATGGTTCCTTAACTATAAAGACCAAAGACACAGAATTAAACTCTTAGCATCCGCATTTATCAGCAATATTTTCTTCCTGTAGTTGTCAATTGTCCGGATTATTTATGTTCAACGAAATATACATGTACATCATATATATATATATATATATATATATATATATATATATATATATATATATATATATATATATATATATATACGTATTGCCCAGCGTATTAACGTTATACTGTAAATGAGGAAAGTGAACTTCTGCGCTAGGTTTTTTAAAAACAATTGTTTGTAAACACATGCTCAATATTAACATAAATTGGGTGCGATCTTTTTCTGCATTACTTACAGATCAACTCACAATCAAGATAAGATATAAAAAAAAGACAATTCACGTAATTAAAGTGTCAAATGTGAACCCCAATGTGAACATTGTAGATCAAGATCTGTCATCAAATAATACACCGGCAGTACAGGGTCTATGCTATTGACTTGAAATATTAAATAGAACAAACACCTCAGACTTATTATGCGACGGTAGATCTAGTCTATGCTATTCTCAAGCGGACGTTATATGTGGGCCGATATTAAACACAGATCGACATGTACAACTATATCCACCAGAGTTCAATACACTACACAATTCAATTAAAGCACGGAATGATTACACCACAATATTATTTTAAATCCAATTTAGATGTGTCAAATAGGTTTTCGTCATTCAATCAAAATGCACAGGTGGTGAATGCTATGTGAAAATAACCGTAACTTGGGTCAACATGGACAATGTGCTATATACCAACATGTACTAAAGCCGCCCCCCCCCCCTCAACATATCATTATGAAACAAACCTCTCCTTTGTAACGGCTCATTTATTTGATCAATAGCTTTTTCTTTTATAAAAACGAAAATTCAGTTAGTTGTATATGTATTTACTGATTGTTGCAGTGCAATACGGTAGCCCACTTTATGAGCTGTGAGGTAAATACCAATAAGTAATAAAGCTCCACAAAGAGACGACAAATAAAACAAAACGTTTCACTCATTTTACATGAAGCACTTATCTGATAAAAAGCTTTCTCTTTAAGAAAATAGGAAGTTTAAATACTTAGATGTCTATATATTTGTTGGTACAGTGCAAAACTATATTCCACTTGATGGGCCGCTTTTCGGCACCTCTGTTAGGGATCATTAGAATGTTGTGACCGTTTGTATTGAATAGGATTTAAAAGAATTCCAGTATTGTAGAATTCAAAATGCAGGAACTCACGCAGCTGCTGCTACCTTAAGGAAAGTTCGATACATCATAATGGGACCTGATATTATTCTTCCCACAGTTTTACCTCTCTTGGACGCTTCAGATAGATATACCTGTCCATCAGTCTGTCTGTCTGATTGTTCATTTGCCCTGTCTGTATGCCCCGTCTGTCCCTCTGTATGTTTGCCTGTATATCTCCGTCATTCTTTCTCTCTATTTCATCATCATTATCTATGGACCGCGTTATTTTCTTCCAGTCCGTGACTCAGTATGTCCTAGCAAGTGACAAGATGTTTCAAATTCATATTAAAAGGACTTTATATTATAAGAAGTGGAGTTGTTAGAGGGACGACAAAGTTACTCTCCGACATTTAAAATCAATCAAGAAGTTTATGCTCAGCAAACCAATATCCGTTTTTATTCTCTTAACTACTAGGCAACTGCTATTTTCATAATGGTCACAACACACCATTTAGTGAAAACTAATTAATTAATATATAATTAATTAATTAATAGTATAAGACATTTGGAGATTTTTTAATGTAATTTCAATCAGGACAAGCTTTTTAGCGCTTGACGGAAATGCTGTTTATAATCACATTTAATATGATCAAAATTGAAGATTTTATTAGAAGCAAAATCATAATATTTTAAACTCACGTAAACAAGCAAAATAACAAATTTAGATTTTGTATTAACAAAAATTTGTACACCAAAAACTAAAACATAATATATATTAGACTTAACCCTAGCCTAACGCTAACTCTATATACGCAGTCAACTCACTAGATACAAGTAGATCGACAGACATAATAAAGGAATGACAAAAAATGCATAGACACAGATGGTCGACGTGTATATATATATATATATATATATATATATATATATATATATATATATATATATATATATATATATATATATATATATATATATATATTGTTATGTATGATGAAAAATATTATAAATATTTTAGGAAATTATAAATGTTTGTTGACTTTAATATTTGCTCAAACCTTAATGTTATGTATACGGTTTACATGTTAGCTGTTGTTCTCGAATTAGGTTATTTACTTAGTATTTGAGTTCAAGGATGGTTTTGGTAAATAGGTTACTTATTTAAGTTCAGGTCAGGGTTGATTTTGTTTACAGATAAAACTTGAATTTCCTGTAGAGTTGTGTGTTAAAGGTCACATACACCATATAATAATAACATGCTGTCATGTGACATATCTTTATATATACCATGTTCAGTGGACAGTTTTCGGTTTCAACCTTACCATCAGTCTATAAAGAGTCATTACAGTTGTGAAAATCATTCCAAAATCAGAGAGAGGAATTACTGATTTCAAAAGATTCACTGGATTTACTTATAGTGCTCATTCTCATTTTGGATTTTGGATTTTTAATTGATGATTTGGGGATTTATGTGAACTTATTCAAATATATTATGGAGTACTTCAGTTTGGCACATCATCACATTAAAGACTACCTGCACATCAGGACATTAAAAACTATTGGCACATCAGCACATTCAAGGATACCGTATTTCACTCGGAACATTCTGTATTTTAGGACTTGTGATTAATACATTCTGGATTCTTTTGGGAATTTAATTCACAATATTGTAAGTCCCTTTCGATTTTTATTTTAATTATCTAGAAATAAATTGCTTGTTGATTTTTACTTGATTTGTTAGTTTCACTTTCTTTTTCTGTTACATTTTTCTTAGACTATAGAGTAGTAACAATATATATATATATATATATATATATATATATATATATACATGCATACATACAGACAGACAGACAGATAGATAGATCCTGTCTAACTCCCTTTGCTTACTTACGTAATGTATAAGGGAAAATCTGCAGTGGGGTGTACCTCAGGTGAAATTTGTAACTTAAACACTCCTCCTTCTCTCTCTCTCTCTCTCTCTCTCTCTCTCTCTCTCTCTCTCTCTCTCTTGTAGCTTATGTATAATGAATGCATACAATTAATACAAAGTAAACTATATAAAATATATTTGGTGGAAATTACATAGGAATATGTTGACAATTTATTTTTCTTCGTACTTGCATAAATGTTTTTGCATACTATTATAACGGAGAATATAATCTCTTCTTTGATTTGAATCATAAACAATCCGACTGCATGTACACATCTGATATAGCGATGAATAACAATTAGTAGAGACCCAGTTAGACTTTAGTAGCATTCGATATGTAAAAATGTGAAAAAATAAAGGAAGAAGTAAGAAGACATTATTAATCAATCGCATAAACTCACGCAAGTGTAGAACTTCCATCATATAACCCAATAAAGGGGATTTACTTCCATCATATAACCAAATAAAGAGGATTAAATTTAGAATTAACTATTAGCTTCCATCATATAACCAAATAAAGGGGATTAACTTATAGAAATGACTATTAGCTTCCATCATATAACCAAATAAAAGGGATTAACTTTAGAATTGACTATTAACCTCCATCATATAACCAAATAAAAGGGATTAACTTTAGAATTGACTATTAGTTTCCAAAGGTTTCCTCCTCTTCCCGCAAAGAATTTATTACCGCCCCTGAGAAAGTATTGTGCTATACAACCACCATCATGGGACAATCACAGGCCGGAAAAGGATGCAACATATATAATATACAAATGAGCAATTCATGCAGGTATAAATATATATATATATATATATATATATATATATATATATATATATATATATATATATATATATATATATATATATATATACATACTTAAATCAGTTTTGGGGTCGAAAACGCGAGAATAGGAAGGAATGAGAACTCAAATATGTTTTAACACTAGTTTGTTACCAGTTAAACACGCTGCTACTAAGTACATACATATGCACATGGGGGCGCTCTACAGATAATACGTGCTTCTGAGAGAGTGACAGGTGTAAGATGAAGTTGTTTGCATTTGCAACATGCACAATGGAGAGAATGTTGGCATACCTCTATGCTACTTTCATGTACTGTGGCTTTAATTTCTTTACATATTGTACTTGTGGAAATTGGACATGATCTAACCACTAAGCAGACAGAAATGGCCGCTCCAAAGTACTCGAAAAATCAGCCTGAATTAGTCAAAAGTACACTATTTTCAGCAGTTATTAAAATAGGGAAACGAATTTTGCCAGAGTAGGCAATACAAGCCTCTGAAAGTACAATGAATGAATTACAAAATATATAAAAAGTAAACAAAGTTATCCGCTCTTTTTTTTTTTTAATTTACCTTTGAAGTCCAGGAAGTGAAAATGACCAAGCGGAGCTAGCAGATTTTTGAGAGGTGCACATCTTAAGTAAGACCAAGCTGTATACTCTATAACCCAAACTGCACCCATCAATTATACACCAAAATAAAGGGAATTCAAAGTTCTTTTAACAATACCTAAGATATACAATGTCTTTTTTAAATAGCCATGACAACCAGTGAGGAAAACCTGGGTAATTCTTTTTCTTTAAAAATCTAACCCTATGCAAAGTACGAAACTGGAGAGTGCCACCTAAATACAGACATATGGACATAAATGAAATAAAGTAGTCAGTTTTAACTTTAAACTGAATACAACAAGACAAGTTGTCGGATAAAATTTATAAACAATTACTATAGTCATTTATAAATTTGCGAGGTCATCTTTGGATGTGACTTCCACTCTGTTTCCATTTTCAGTTCTAAGAAAAACACGTCCATCGTTGGTCCAGTAAGAGTCGATTTTGCTATTCTTCTTTCGGTTGCCTAAGTCATGCTGAAAACCGTATCGTTGAAAAAGATCTCATCCATTTTCGTAGAATATACAAAACTGGAAATCATTTGAACTCTCCCTTTTTATTTATTTTTGTTCCAGTTCATGGGAATTATCCTTTGTCAGATGAACTCCCCTTTTGTTTCGAGATAATGCGACTATCATTTCACATTTCATAGCTATTGATTTCATTAGTTTCTTTTTCGATTTTGGGCGGGGACAGTGGTAGCATCCAGGATAGATCTAGATACCCTCTTGATCAGACTAAATTTCGATATTCATCTGATTGGTTTGGACAGCGACTTCAACTGGCTGTATGAGTTCATTAACAAATTATGTGACAGCTTCCTTTGATTAATTTACTTTTTTGTATTGTGGTAATACTAATCCATTTTTTGTCCATCAGTTAAACGTACATGATGAAAAGTATTAAACGTATTTCAAATATAATATAACTTCTACCTGTAAATATGTTTAGCACGGAAAACGTTTATAAATATTAATTTTCATAGATTTAAAAAAGAAAAAGTAAAAAAATAACTTTTGAAACGTATAACTTTTAATACAAATTTAAAACATGAGACTGCCTAATTGTTAGCCAATGAATGACATGCAGGACAAGTCGTATCTTGGATCTCTGCAGTTTAAAACATTTGGACCAGGGGCAGTGAAGCACGATAACGCACAGTGCTTTTAAGGCAAAATACCTTTAAAATGTGTATATGTATACACCAACAAAAAAAAAAAACAATGACAAGTACTATGTTCCATATTTATTGTGTCAGGCGCTCTGCCAATTGTTATGATATATTCAAATTGTTAGGATATACCCAAATTACAAATAGTGATGGGATCAATACCATGTTTTATAGCAAAATGGCTAAGTTTTTTCAATGTTATTAACCATCAAAGATGGCGATGTAACAGGAAAACACAGCGCCATGGAGGATTTACTTCTTTGAACAAAGTGTTTATTATTCTCAAGAAGACCTAAGCAATGTCTTTGGGGTAAAATATCCCAGTGTGGTAGTATGAACTAATCCTGGTGACTTTGGCCGGGTGCTTTGGACATGTTGTAACGAGGCGTTTGTATCACCACCTGACTGCCGGGGAGAGTCCAGGCTAACGTACCTTATCTGTCTTGTTCCACATATCAGGCCAAATCTGTAATGTGAAAGATCAGTTACCTGTAGGTACATGGAATGAAAACGTGCTGGCCATGGTTAACTAGGAGTTTTACAGCAGTGAGAAATTTTTTCAGTGTTGGAGTTCATGACGGTGCAAGTTTTGAACCAGATGCTTTAAAGACCCCAAATATACATTGGCCATATCGTTCTTAAATTTAAATGTTTACAAACTTTTCAAACACAGAAACACACTTCTTTTCTTCATTGAAATTTAAAACATGGCACTGCCAAATTGTATAAAGCAACGTCGACCAATGCATGACATTTAACACAACTGGTACATTGGGTCTGTGTAACATATAACATTTGGTTTTGGGGCAGTAAAGTGCGATACCTCACAGTGAATTGGGCAAAATGCAATATAATCCTGTTCAAATGTATATAGGTGTACATACAAATAAACAATAACAAGTGATGTGTTCCAGATGTATTGTCTCAGTGGTCATCCGGTTATTATGATAATAGCACACTCAAATTACATACATGGAGAGAATCAGTTCCACGTTTTATAGCAAACATGCAAAGTGTTTCAATGTCAATAAACCATAAATGGTGGCAATAAAATAGAAAAATCAATCTCCTTGGAGGCTCTACTTCGACGAGCTGGGTGTTGATCTCTCTGATAAAGATAATGTATTTGAGATAATATAGCCCCATCTAGTAGTACGAGTTAATCCTCGCTTAATGAGGCATTCATATCACCACCTGACAGCCAGGGTGGCTTCAAGCTAATCCAACCCTTTGTCCTTGTTCGAAAAAGCAAGCCAAATCAAAAAGAGATATAGGTTTATTTAATCTTATGTTTTACTGAGCTGTATGTAAATGAATTCAACATGTGCTATGTATGGGGATTGAATAATAATAATAAACGTGTTAGTAGAGGAGAAACATTAAATTTGACAACATTACACTTTGAAATGTGAAACAGGGAATATGTTTTAAAGTGACAATTCATCACCAAACTGTATACAGATTCCAGAAGTATGTTATCATGTTCGGCCATTACCAAGTAAAATAATTAATCAGGAACACAAGGTTATAATAAAGTTTAAGGCGGGGTGTGGGGGTGGGGTGATGGAGAGGTTGATCATTTGCGCAACAATTAGTATATAACATTATACAGGGAAGTTTATTGTCAAAGTGCTAAAATGAAATATATTACCATATGTAACCTAATTATTATAGAAATAAAATTGTGGATATTTTAGGTGCATGCAACCTATACTGTGCCAGACTGATCAGATATAGATACAGTCAAGTCCTACATCCTCAACTAAATGTGAAATCCAACAAAACTTTGTAAACCAGGTCGGACATTTTTTCATGTGGAACATGTAACCATATGCTTACTAACATCACTTGTATAAGTTAATTCAAATAATCTTTATGAAAACTTATGTCAGTGAACAATTATTAAGCAGAATGGTTCATTATAATGTGATGTCAGCTTCTGCTATAATTCCGCACTCTGTCAATAAAAATTAAGAATACAAATGCATGCATTGTATGTTAGACTTACTTCATTTTGCTGGTTTTCTATATGTGAGTAAACAAGGCCAGGGGAAGTACATTATATCCCTTTGATATTCATTTCTACATGTGAGTAAATAAGGCCAGGGGAAGTACATTTTATCCCTTTGATATACATTTCTACATGTGAGTAAATAAGGCCAGGGGAAGTACATTATATCCCTTTGATATACATTTCTACACGTGAGTAAATAAGGTCAGGGAAAGTACATGATATCCCTTTGATATACATTTCTACACGCGAGTAAATAAGGCCAGGGAAAGTACATTATATCCCTTTGATATACATTTCTACACGTGAGTAAATAAGGCCAGGGAAAGTACATTATATCCCTTTGATATACATTTCTACACGTGAGTAAATAAGGCCAGGGAAAGTACATTATATCCCTTTGATATACATTTCTACACGTGAGTAAATAAGGCCAGGGAAAGTACATTATATCCCTTTGATATACATTTCTACACGTGAGTAAATAAGGCCAGGGGAAGTACATTATATCCCTTTGATATACATTTCTACACATGAGTAAATAAGGCCAGGGAAAGTACATTATATCCCTTTGATATACATTTCTACACGTGAGTAAATAAGGCCAGGGAAAGTACATTATATCCCTTTGATATACATTTCTACACGTGAGTACATAAGGCCAGGGAAAGTACATTATATCCCTTTGATATACATTTCTACACGTGAGTAAATAAGGCCAGGGAAAGTACATTATATCCCTTTGATATACATTTCTACACGTGAGTAAATAAGGCCAGGGAAAGTACATGATATCCCTTTGATATACATTTCTACATTTCTCACTCTCTGACGGTTTAAAATGGCTTAGTAGGCAGACTGTGTTGGCTGTACTAGAGAGTCTTCATCTCCATCCTGTCATTATGTACCATATAACTATGTTTATAAACAATTATTGTAAGCAGATATGCATTACTAACAAATCACACCATAGTTAGAACATAAATGAACTGCTTGGACCAACAATAAACAGTAGAAAAGACCTGAGGGCACAATATCAACTAGAGCAGGGGTCCCGAACTTTTTTGTGCCAACGGGCATATTTGAGAGTTTGTGAGAGAGTGGCGGGCACCAACCAATTAACTTGACCCAATTTTTTTTTTTGTATTATTCATTATAAACTCTTCCGCGGGCACACATAAAACCTTGGCGGGCGCCACGGGCACCACCCTGGGGACCACTGAACTAGAGTGCTGTCGTAATGTGTTTTGAATAATGTCCCATTTCTGAGTTTAAGTGAGGTAACAATGAAAAGGAGGCTGTGAAAAGTGAGTAGAAAAACCCTAAAAATTTCAATTTAATTCGCACTTATATAACTTCAATGATGCAAAATTCAATAGTTTAAAGCTTAAAAACTTTAAATCTATCAATTACATTTTTCTTACAATTAAAATGTAATGTTAAAAAAGATCTGAAAGTTTAGACTTTTAAAATTTTGGGAATTTTCATGTTTGTGGCTTCAGTAGTGTAGAAATGAGACATATAACGGATATGTACCCTCCCTCTGTGCCCCCCTCCCACCCCCACCCCCACCCCTTTGCACAAGCCACTGACTGGACTCAATACATAATTATTTTCATATATAATCTCAATATTTGATTTTTAGTACTGAACTTTCTAATGTGTCCAAAATCCAAATAAAGCATATGCAAATCAAAAGTATCTTCTTTTACAAACGTACAGAAAAGTTCTTGCCATTCGGCATTGCTTGGAGAGTGTGAACCCAAAAGAGGGGACAAATAATCTAAAAGTAGACAGGGACTCCATTCGTGGGTACTGACCCAGAAGTAATATGTGTGATCTGAATCCAAACCTCTGAGCGAGAAAATCTTAAAGAATTAAAGAATAACGGACTTTGTCTTCCTTAATATTTTGTTGAATGATGGTGTTAATGATTGGTGGTCTGATATAAATTCAATTACTATGCACTATGTGGTTGTAGAAAGTGCCTGAACCGAAATTAAAGAGGATGACAATGAGATCAATGCCCGATTATGATACATGCACTAGGAGTTATAAATTGGCCATGCAGACATTTCTATCTTGAAGAAGATCATGAACAGATTTCAGAATAATTTCCCATGAGAGAGAAATACTAGTAAGAAAATAATGTAGCCGAAAGGAATTTAGAATAAATATTCATAATTGTGGTTCTGTAAAAGGCAAGTAATATTCCTAGTAAATAATTAAATAATAGGCAGTGTCTCCTGACAATGAGGACACCAGAAAGTAGCCATACATTTGACTGATGGAACCCTTAGTGTCCCTTTTCTTGGAAGTTGTAGAAAACACTACAGTTGAAATTTACATATCCTTCACCTGTGTGCAATGGTCATGAAAAGAATTATTCTGAATTATTCCATTGATAGACTATGACTATACACTATGGGGAAATACATAACGTTATAACCTATTCAGAATTGATAAACTTCAGAAAACTCAGAGCGAGTAATTCTGAAACGTCCTATTTAAATGACCTCCTTTGATGTTTCAATTCTTATGTCTACAATCGCGACCAGTACAAACACGTATTCTTTATTTTAAAGGTATCATGTTTCAGTCATAAGTCTCTAAACAACCCGTCTCCATTTTATATCCCTGACCTAACTGAACTTAGATCATCAAATACTGAGAATAATCTTAGATCTACCGCTAATAATATATTGCAGATTCTGAGGTTCAAAACTAACCATTTCAAAAACTCTTTACTGTATCAGCACCTACTGTTTTAATTTTCAACCACTGTCGATACGTAATTCAAATTCCCTTGCTTCATTTAAAACTGTATTAAGGAAACTCCTTCTTGACCAGCTGGAATGATATTAAAGTCTCGCAGTGCAGACTTTTATCATTCTATCCATGTATAATATGAGAGTGTGTTACTGTACAGGTGAACAGTGCACCTGAGTGTTCCGTTCTGTTTCATTATTTGTATATATGATTGTCTATTAAAAAGGCATGTGTGTTCTATTCAACATGTACATTTTCATTTGTTCACATGCTGACCACCTGTTGGTGCATGTGGTCAAAGCGATGGGTGGTGTAACCCGCAGACACGCGTTCGAATCTCTAACCTGTATGATAATATTTGTTTACAATGGATATATGTACTATGCAATTAAAATGCGTGATTACAGTACTTACATGTCGTAAAAAATTCTTTCTTACTTATCGGGAATTTCTGATCCTGATGTTAAAATAAGAATATAAGCTTTTCATTTACAGCCCAGATAAAGTACGATTTATCTGTTTTCAGGGATCACAGCATCGACTTTGTACTTTCGATCGGGTTGGAAATTGTCACAAACTTATATATATATATATATATATATATATATATATATATATATATATATATATATATATATATATATATATAACGGCGCAAATTCAAAACGTTTTCCCAAGTTTCGAGCTCTATGTCTGTCCACCCCAGGTTTGATTCAATTGTTAGCATCTCGAGGGACTCGACTGAATGTCCAGTCGATTTGAAGTAGCTTGCGACTTTCACGCTGATTTTGTTGCGAATGTGGCTTTTGTGATTATTCATTCGCTTTCTATGGTGTGATTTGTTAGTAATGCATATCTGCTTATATAGCTTACAATGGTTTCGCCAACATATTGAGTGGCACAAATCTTGTATGACAGAAGATAGATTGCATTCTTGGCTCGACATCCTAACTTCAGATTGATCGTGTAGCTAACTCCTGTTGTCGAACTTCTGAAAGATTCGGTCTCAGGCGTATGTTTGCAAATTAGGCAATGCTTGTCTTTGCAACGTGACTGAATCTGTGGTCTTGTTTGCAGTTACCTTGGCATGTACCAGATGGTCCTTGAGATTTCTAGGTCTACGGTACGCAACCATAGGAATTTATTGAAATATACCCTTCAGACGTTCGGACGATTTAATATGGTGCCAATGCTTCCGAATGATCTGTTGTAGTTTGGGGGCATCCGGGTGGAACGTTACCACGAAGGGGACATGCTTGTTGGTTTTCTTGCTTTTATATTTCAGGAAAGCTCCTCTATAGAGGAATCTAGTTTTGTTAATAGCCTCCTCAATGTAGCTCCTTCTGTATCGTCATATTCTAAGGTGCACCTTGAGCTATCAGACTCTCTTTTCAAAGATAGCAGGATTAGAGCATATTCGTTTGGTCCGAACTCACATACCGTAAGGAAGATTTTTTATGCGTGGTGAGAGTCAGTCGGTATAGAATATAGGTCAGTTTCTGTATTCCCTTCCAGGATGGTAGATTGATATATATATATATATATATATATATATATATATATATATATATATATATATATATATATATATATATAAAGTCTTCATTCTCTTATTTTAGAGAACCGTAAGGTATACGATCTAATTAAAACTCTGAAGATATTTAATAGACTTCTTATGACATACCCTAATTAAACTAAAAATACCATATAGGACCCATCTAGAACGCTTCGCATAAGTTTTTAAAACTTGTTGTGCAATTTACATAAAATCAATAAAGTTTAAAGTCCAATTCTTCCAGCCAGTTACATGTGAAATATTTGTTCTCAGTCAGATATCAATTTAAACAAGCACACCATTCAGGATGGTAAAATATATAAGCAATACCGTTTTGTTTTTATATGTCACCTAGAGCACAACTGTAACAGTTCTTTCTTGGAAAAAGCGATATGGATACAAATGTATGGGCTAATTTATTTGCTGTGCACGCCCACCCCACTAACCATTTGTAATGGTTTTATATACCTGTAATAAAATTCTTGCAAGTTATTTCTTTCAGTTAAGAAGTGTTTATTTAAAATCAATTGAATAACTATGAATAAGCTCTAATCAACATTCCTAGGTAGACTGTCATTATATTTTGTTTCTCACTCATACACACACACGCAAATATATATATATATATATATATATATATATATATATATATATATATATATATATATTTATATATATATATATGAGTGTGTACATACGTGTGTGTGTGTGTGTGTTCAACGATTCAATTTTTGAATAATTGTGCTTCAAGATTATCGTGTATACATCATTCAATTTGGAAAAAGTAAGCGAATAAAAGCGAATGGGATTGAATCTAGCGAAAACACATAACACTAGCACGTGAATGAGATGTCTATTTATAATGCAAATTAACGATGACTGAATCTCTGACACCTAAGCTTGCACAATTACTTCTACCTGTCGCAATCTACATTGTAACAACTGAAAACCCTACCCAACTCAAGCGTAAAAAGTTCATCAACGGATATAACAAAATGTATCTTTCATCAACGGATACAATTATAGCATAGTTCATCAACAGATAATCGCAGATGATATCATTTGTCTACGGATATGATCAATGAATGGATTGTATCAACATATATGATGAATGTATGGATTGATCAAGATATATTATCAATGTATGGATTTTGCAACAAATATGAACATGCAGATCATGCGTTGTTAATCAACAAGTATGATGGTGCATTAGATTGTGACACATATAATAAAAGTAACATTATATATATATATATATATATATATATATATATATATATATATATATATATATATAGTCCATCAACATATATGATGATGTTAACTCGTGGCATCCAGGCGATGAACAGAAATATGTCAGAGCCACCGCTCACAATAAATTGTCGAGGAATGATCTCGTGTTGTCCACTGCTCCCGGCCTGCTAAAGGGGCCCATGGGATGGTCAATACCTCGCAGATCAGTTAGTCTAGAACCACAGACCCGTTGCTTCAGAACCACACTGAGTTAATCAGTCTCGTTCCTCGAACCAACCTCACCACTGACTCCAGTATCCGGGTTAAACAGCCTTACGGAGTTCGACGACTCCCCGTAACAGCTAAAGATACAATAATTGAGCTGTGCAATACTTGAAATGTTTAAGTGCGAATACAGTGATATACATTACGCATGCGTGCAGATGAACTGTCTTCGTTTCACATTCAATTCTCCTTTCGCAAGAATGATTATACGAGATTATTATTATAATAACCCCGTTCGTACATAAATTTGTCTCGACAAAAATAAACGCATTGGATTATAAAAACTAGAATGTTTCTCATCATTTAATGCCTACAACATATAACTGAATTTAGACTGTCTGTTCAGCGATCAAAAAATTTTTAACCTGAACGAGATTATATTCTATCCGATAGCATGGCGTCATGTGACATAGGTCTGACTTTCTAGAAATTTAGAATAAAATCCGAAACGTTCAATATATAAACAATTTCGTCACAAAGAACGGATAGCAAGAAATAATATAGCTTTACATTTTCATATAACTCTACAGCTGAAGATTGCGTCCGGAAAGCGGACAGCTTTCTGACAAGACTCGTCTGCATTGTTACGACACAGAGAAAAATAGCACTATAAGTACTACAGAGCTAGTCAAATCCGCACCACCACCCACCACCCGCATAAAGTTAAATATCCTTTAATATTCAACATTAAACTCAATTTGCTTGTAAGTTCTCGAACATATCAAATGTCACTTTCATTACTGATATAACGGTCAAATAAATCGTGACTGTTAAGCAGGTCGACGGTAATCGAATACAAAATGTTCAAATTGTGCGTTTTTAGATATTTGGCTGTATCACAGGATTAAGTGTACACTTGATGTTAGATCTCATAAATGCCTTTTAGGCAAAATAACTTAAAACGGGCTTTGCTCCAACAAACCAGAACAATGGTGTTTGCCTCTGACGCACACCAAACAATTTGTAGAATTTTTGACCCCATTTCACCTAAAAGCGCTCAAAAAAGCATAAAAGTCGTTGTAGAATATAATATTAATTTTTATTTGGTTCATATCGACGAAGAAATACGATACAACTAACCTCTAATGACAAAAACTCGAGATGTGCAACTTGTGCTGAAAATTGTTATGCATTTGACCATCTATCTAAAGTTTTCTTCATAACTACGGACTTGTTGAGCTATGGTGACCTCAGCTACTATATTGGAACGGAATCACATTTTGAAACTACTCCGTATATGAAGATCACAGTCAAACATCCCATGTGACCTACATTTATTTCTCCCATTTCCCCTTACGATTTTTTCACTTTCAATATTAATTAATTGAGATTCTATATGAACTATTCACAATGCAATACACACATTAGACTCCATATGAACTATACATAATGCAATACACACATTAGACTCCATATGAACTATACATAATGCAGTGTGCATATTAGACTCTATATTAACCTTACATAATGCAATACACATTATATTCAGTAAACAATGATTCATAATTTATTATCAAAAAGTATTTTATTGATACAGACTGAGATATTTTTACATCTGACACAAGCATGGCAGAGGATGTAATAGCATGTCAGATATGGAAAGCTTAAAATGCATTTTATTGATTTTAAAATATACCAGGAAGGAAGATTGAAAAAGAAAGTGTGAAATACAACGATTAAAATAGTTGCAAATAAAGGAAAAAAGATAAGAACGTGGATGAAAAGATGGTTCCTTGATTACAAGGACCAAATATATACAATGAAATTCTAATTATTTTTTAAAATACATTTTATGTCCGAGTAATTGTCATTCATCACGAATATGTATAACGAAATATATACATACATCATATAGATTGGAAGATTGTTTCACGGAGACTTTTTCCGGACCACACACACACAGAAACATATACAGCAAAACCCCTCAAAACCGAACCCTCATTATACTGCAATCCCATCAAGATCGATATTTTTATTTGGTCCCGATTTTTTCCTTCTTTAATATACTCATCTTCCACAGTAAACTAAAACCCCTCTACTCTTTGTTCTGTCTCCTGTTCTGTAAAAATTTGTTGTATCTTCTTATCCTAAAATAAATAGAATATGAAAAAGACCAAAGAGATACAATGAAACTATTATAATCTGCATTCATCCATAATATTTTGTCTATTTATACATCATTTTGTCTGGATTAGGTATAATGAAAATCCAAAGTTTAGAAGATGGCACGATTTTTTGAATATGTATTTTTTCAATATCAAGTTACAGTGGAGACAATTAAATAACAATTCCCATTGTTTTCCGCGTAAAACATGAATTCCATTCCGAATATCGTAGACTGATATCTATCATCGAGTAATGCACCGGCAGTTTAGGGTCTACTCTCTTTGCTCGAAATGATAAGTGGAACGAAAGTGCAAACACATTAAACTTTTTTATTGCGACCCAGTTGCGACCCAGTTGAAGAAAATATTATCATAAAATCATAATATTGCCTGACATCTGCGACCCAGTAATAACGACGATAGCTCTGGTTTCGTACGATTCTTATATATAACCAGATTTAGGTGACATTTATGTTCAGGATATATTGATCTCTTATCTTTCCGTTACTCAGTCTAAAATATATATATGCGATGGCTTCTGGGAATATAGCAACAACCTGGGTCAACGCCAATAAAGCCCCCCCCCCCCCCATATCAGAGACGGCTACAATAAATGTTTGATCGTTGAAATGGCTCACCTATCTGATCAATATGTTTTTTTTTCCTTGAATGAAAAAGGAAGTGAAATACTTAGATATCTATATATTGGTTGGTGCATTGTAATACGGTATTCCACTTGATAGGCCGCTTTACTGCACCTCTCTTAGGGGTCTTCAGAATGTTGTGACCATCTCAATGGAGTAGGATTTAAAAGAACTCCAGCGTTGCAGAATTTAAATCTCATGAAATTACGCAGCTGGTGCTACTTTAAGGAAAGTGCGACACATCAGAATGGGACTGGGTTTTATTGGTCTGAAAGTTTTACTTTTCATGGGCGTTTCAGGTAGATATACTTGTCCAGCTGTCTGTATGTTTGTTAGTTCATTTTCGCTATATGTATGTCCGCGTCTGTCCATCAGTACGTCTGATTGTATATCTCTGTCCTTCCTTCTCTCTGTTTCATCATCTTTATATATGAAGTGAGTGACTTTCATACAGTCTTTGTTTCTGTATATCCTAATAAGTGACAAGATGTTTCAAATGGAATTAAAAGGACTTCATATTTTAAGTGGAGTTGTTATATAAAATAAGTTATTTTCTGACTTTTTAAATCACTTAGAAGCATGTGCTCACTAATCTTATATCCGTTTTCATTTAATTTACTATTATGAGACTGATATTTTTACAATGGAATGATACAGTACTCCAAATACATTTAATTTACTATTATGAAACAGGTATTTTCACAATGGGAATGATACAGCACACCAAATACATTGATATTCCATCTAGTGAAAACAAATTAATTAATATTTGACTAATTCATCAATAATGTAAGAAATCTGGACATTTTTTATGTAATTTCAATCAGGACAGGCTGTTTAGCGTCTGACGGAAATACTTAAATATTTAAAATCACATTTATTGCAGATTTGCTAAACAAACAAACAAACAAACTTTATTTGCTAAACAAACAAAGAAACAAACTTAGATAAAAGGAGTTTCTTGTACACCTCGGAACTAAAAAATAACATACACTCAAACTAACCCTAAACAGACCCTAACCATATATATACGCAGTCATCTTACCAAACACGAGCAGACAGACAGACAAAAAGAAACATAACAAAATGCCCAGGCGCACATATATAAAGAGATAGATATCCCCTATATATCTACCTATCTACCTTACCTACTTAACGTCGGATATTACGGAAAACCTGTAGTGGACTGCAACCGTTTTATTACAAAACTCTTCTTTTTCTAAAAGTTGTGCACAACTTAATTGATGAGTGTCACGGTTGCCCTCCACCCCCACCCCCGTGTCGCTTTGCGGAACAGAGACTGTGGATGTCATTGCAGACCGTTACGTGAATCTTTAATTCGATGCATATTTGGTTATGACGTGTTGTGTTGATATTTGTTAGTGACGTTTCTCCAATTTATCAGGACGTAAAAACTCTTAACATTTCAAACATGTGTTATCTGTAGTCGATTTGAGTTAATACTTGTTCTGCTAAATGTGAAGTGTTTATTGCATTACAATAGCATGCGTCGCTATCAAGCATTTAGGTTATCAACAACCTGAGTCAGTTTTGAACGCAAGCCAAAATTAGTATTTGTTCTGTAAAATCTTTATTACTACTTCAGTCGTATACTCACTCCCTTGCAGGCTCGGGGATGTTGAATGGGCCATACGCGCCCTACTACATGTCTAAAAAGAGAGTGGTAACTAATGGAGACAACCATTCTACTATGGGATGCATCACGTGATGATGTTCCAGTTGAGAAGGACTTGGACTTTTTTAAAGAGTGCGGGTTATACATAACAAATGGCACTTTGTTTTTAGAGGATTTTACCCTTTTAACATTTTTCTTTGCCTTGTATACTTTCTTGGGATGCGTAAAATACGTGGAATCATATAGCTAGGAGTGTGCTGATGTGCCGCTAAACCACATACATACATGTATGCGTATATAGACTATTATCATCTTCCAGATTTTCACTTATACCCCGACTACCGTTTACCTTCTAGTCATGTCATTATCGACCTCCCATTAGCAGCCTATAGATTCACTCTTATCACAAATAAGTAAGTAAATTAGTAAGTAATTACGGAACGAAAAACTGAAGAAAGGAAGAAGAATGAAAGAAAGAAAGAAATAAATATATATATATATATATATATATATATATATATATATATATATATATATATATATATATATATATATATATTATGCTAGGCAGTGAATTACTACATTTTCCGAGTGAAATAATTATTGTGATATTTCACTGCAGTTAAAAAATATCATATTTTTTCACTGGCCGTCAATAGGCATAGATAACATTATAACTAAGAAATTTCAAACTTGTTTTAAGACGTTTGCGTGGTGTAAAGGCTAATATTCGCATCCGGGCGAACCAGGTTCAAATCTAGCAATGGGCAAATATTATTTTCTTTCATTTTCTTTTTATCTGCTGTTTTACCTTGACTTGGGAAGGAGCATTCTGTAACTACTGATATTTTATGTGCAAATATACACAAAACAGAGCAGAACATGAACGCTAAACTGCTAACATTATCGCGCGGGATGCAGTAAGAAATCAGCTATCCTCGAACAACCACTTTTCGTGCACTTAACGTGAATTTTAACGCATTCATTATAATGTTGTGATAATCTATTCAAATAACCATAGAAAGTGTCCAACTATATCTACTTCATTTAGTCATCGTTAAAAAAAAATTGGCATTCATGTACATTAGTTCAGAATTACCGTTTTTCCGAGCGTGTGTAAGTTTACTTATTTCCGGAAGTGGCGTCCATGTTACATGACATTGACTTAAAAGTCACGTAGCATATGACCGAAATGTGCCAGTTAGGTCAAGGTATCGATATTACTTGTTTATAGCGTCTCCATGTTTTTGAAATAAAATAAAAAAATTAACAATGAAAAAAAATTTCGTTAATTCTATATGCAGTTTGTGCACTTACATTACTGCTTGCTTGTTCTTTACCATATAAATACATGATTCAATAGACTGAGAGAAAGACAGACATATAGACAGAGAGACAATACGAGAGAGAGATTTAAAAATAGACACTGGTGAATGGATGCACATTTTATTATAATAGATTCAATGTCTTTTGGTGTAGAATATATGTTCCTTGTGAAATAATACTAACACGAAAAAGTCCGTAGTGAATATACTTTTCGAGTGTAAATTTTTCTTACATTGTATAAGAACCCCATATGATTAAAACAAAATATTTACATTGGCTATCCAGTTGTATAAATTCCCAAAGTGGGTTATCCTGTTCAAAATATGTAAACAAAGCCATCATGTGATCGGCGATGCTTTCTTTAGCATATAATAGAAAATTCAAGGCCAAAATGTCTGACACAAATAAGGCATTAGTAAAAATATAGATTTTCATTATGATTTGTTTTAATTACATGAAATTACCTGCTTAAATCTAATTTTGTCTGATTTTACTGTTTAATTCATTCCGGTCACTCTTGAAGAACGCTAGTGGCACAGTTGATGACGTAATAGTAGTAGAGGGTGGGTACTGGGGGACAGCCTTTTTTTGATGGCACTATGGGGACACAAGATGCCCCATAATCTTGTGTCCCCATAGTGCCATCAAAAAAAGGCTGTCCCCCAGTACCCACCAAGATGGCAGGGGGGTCTCTATAGGTCCAAGATGGTGGGTGGACCTCTACGGGGGGAGGGAGGGAGGGGGTGTGAGAAATAGAATTAATCTTTCTTGAAAAAGGGTGGTCCTGAAAAGGACCGTTGGTTTTTTGTATTCGTGGGAAAGATTTAGAGGTGGGAGCATCTCCCTGACTTTGCCCTGCACGCAGGGCAGCTCCCCCTCCAGATTTCTTCTTTTGTTCTTGTTTTTGGTTTTAAAAAGAAGGGTGGATGGTCAGCTTCCATTTCCCACTCTTCGTCTAGCATAGGGTGAGCCCTAATGGTGATTCTGCTTTCCCTCTTCTCCTCTTCCTTTTTTATCATCTCTTGGATGACTTTAGATAGTACATCCAAGATTTGATTTACTTGTTTAAGCTGTGTTAAGCTGATCATTTTTTTGCGGGTAGCTTAACCGGTGAAGACGTGGTTTTAATATACTAAAAGTGCGGACGTGAAGGAAAACATCCCTTTCACCTAAAGAAAAACAAAAAAACATTACCCACTATCCTGCGTCTTACGTCATTCCTTCTACGTCATTCTTAGCTTCGCGGAGTTTACACTCTATGAACCCTGACTCTAAAAAAGCGCGGACCTAAAAGAAACTACTTTTGATAAAAAATCAAACCTACACACCATACTAATTTTTTTGTTATTTTTTTTTTTAAAAAAAACTTACACACTATCCACTTTTTTGGGGGGAAGGGAAAATTTTTTTAAACAAATCAAACACACAAACACACTATCTACATTTTTTTGTTAAGTTAAAAATTTTTTATAGAACAATCACACTCCACACAAATCATATAGGGAGAAGGATTTTTTTGTTTGAGGGGTGGTAGACTATTATAAATAATATATATATCACACACACTTATTATAGATATTATTATTTTTGGCAATATTGGAGAGAAGTAATCTTTTTCTAGAGATTGGGTGGCCCTAAAAAGGACCGTTGGGTTTAAAGAAGTTTATATTTTTTAAAAACTTCTTTTAGGTAGATGTAGCCGTGGCAGCTCCAGCAGGTCGGCCACGTTTAGCGATAGTGGGTGGTCTTACCGCTTTCAGACAGGCAGGTCTCTTTCTACTGAAAGTGAAAGCAAAATCATCGCAGTCAATCTTACATAAGACTTCACCGTCAAATTGCTTGCTGGATTGCTGCTGAAGAAGTTGCTGCTGCTGCTGCTGCTGCTGTTGTCTTTGTTGCTGCTGTCTTTGTTGCTGATGTAGACGTTGTTCTGCTTCCCATTCTGTTCTTTCTCTAAGTATTTCTTCTCTCAGGACTTCTTCTACTAGATCATGAGCCATTTGAATGAACGTCATGGTCTTTCTCTCTGGGTTGGTCTCCATCAAATGATTCTTTACCCTCATTATGTTCACCATAGCTTCATTCAACTTTGTAATCTTGGTGGCAGCCATCTTCTTTTTCTTTCTTCTTGGAACACTGTTGAGATCTTGACGAGTCAACGAAAATGACTACACTGGCTAGTGAACCGCCTTATATGCTTAACGCGCGGACGCGATGGAAAACATGGTAAGATTTTTTTTCAGATGATCGACAGGGAGATCATAGATAGATAGAGAGGTTTTTTAGATCGATAGAAAGAGAGAGAAAAGAACATATTCATTATTTTTTTTTCAAATTTCAATAAAAAACCACACAACACCATTTTTTTTTTCAAACAATTCACAAAAAATGATATTTATTCAACAAAAACTATGTTAACAATTAACAAGTAACTATGAAAATTTTTTTCAAACAGGAACATATTTACAAGGTTGACAACGTTGAGAAGGTAAAGTAAATGTGAAACTTTCTACATCGACATCATTTTGATGTACATTACGATGGTGAGCTAAAGACAAGAGATAACCATAACGTTCACAAAACCATCTTTGTACTTTAGCATCATTTCGAACATAGTCACTATCAAAATAAGTGAGTAAATGTTCTAAAGAATATCCAAGACTGCGTTGATGAAGATAATGAACACAATATTGTCCACACACCATAGAATCGGATCCTTGTAGTCTCACATTATTGAATCGAGTTGAGATGGCATTTCTTCTCATAAACTCGATAATGTCTTTTTCCAAAGGAGGTAATCCATATGAATCAAAATATTCCACACAGTGTTCATTGGGAAAGTACACGGCAATCCAATGGCTTCCTGGTAGATGACTGTCGTCAGTATTGATGACATAAGCATGAACGTTTTTTGGTTTACGATGAGGTAGTTCATCTTTAGCACATACCACAGGATTCCAAGAAGAAGTATAGGAACTACGATTCAATAAGTAATTAAGTTCCCTGGTATCCATTTTTTTTTCTCCTTCTTCAACAACAGAAATATTGAGTCACCAATGCACACCTGACTTTGAACTTGAATTGATCTGTCTTGTAATTCCAGGAAAATTTATCTCGGATAGGTTTTTCACTCTGTTCAATGAGTCCTTCGATCCGTTTGATCTCCTTAGGAATGAGTGGAGGAGAAGAATATTTCTGCAAGATTTTATACCACTTTGTCAACACGTCTGTTTCTGAGATGTTTGACCAGGCATCTTCCAAAAATTCATCCAATTGTTCTTCGCCTGTCAACATCAAACATTTGTCGTGTTGTATCTGACTGGGATGATCGGTTTGACATCCATAACATTGTTCTTTAATCAGTCTGTTAATGATGAATTTCAATTCCTCAGCATAACAATCCACTAACTGTTTTTCGTGTTCTGGCCATCGAGAAGGATAAAATCCAACAAACTCGGTAACCACAGTATTAGTCTCTTCTTTTTTAGGTTCTGAACGAATGACTTCGTCATCATTATCATCCTCTTTGGTGATAGTAGTTGGTGACTGGTGAATTACTTCACAAAATCCCTCATCTATTTCCATAGTCTCTTCTCTGTTTTGCATCTTTTCTTTGTTTCTTCTTCTTCTTCTTTCTAATAGTCTACAATGACTTCTCTCAAACTGTTGATCTCTAGAGTGTTATCAAACTCTGCAAACAAGACGACGTTCACTGTCTGGGCTAGAGGTTGACCAAACTGAAGTTCCACACGAAGTGGTCCTGATTTTATAGGGTGGAAATGTCCTTCATCGCTACCTTGGTCCGGAGTGAAATCAAAGCCCCACAAGGCATACCCTCCTGCAAAATTCTCGTATGTAATACCGTGGCTACAGTCGCGGCTTAACTGTCCTGTGGCTTCAAACAGGCTCAAGTAAGATCGCAAGTAAGTTTTTGCGTTGGCGTCAAAGTCAGGTTCAAAAGGTCTGGTACACAAGGTCTTGCCATCTCGACTGACATCTAACTTGGTGACATTAAAGTGCTGAAACTGGAACGGATTTTCATTGATGACTCCATTGAAGGCTGCATTAGAAACCATACCAATGAATAAACGTTTAGGGAGCTGTCCTTGGAAGATGTGATCTTCGACTATGGATCGGAGTCCAGCGGCTGCAGTAAAGGTTTTCACTTCCACACGTCTAAGAGGATACTTAGCAGTGGTTCTGCTCAAGGATTGACTGATGTCGTTAGCTACTTTGGGTAAGATTTCTACACGTCGTACGTAAAGTTTGGCTTCTTGGATGATGGTTTTCCACTCGTTAGCATTAGCCATCAAATGGAAAGCGGCACTACTGCGATTCAGTCTCAGGCGTACATCAACTCCATTGAGTAAATACTTGTCTTGCAACCACATGTCCAAATGTAAACGATCCATCAATTCTAAACTTCGCCCTCTGATTTTCTTTCGACGGTCGTTAAATCCCACATTGTGGGAGTCTGCTGGAGTTATATCTCTAACAAGATGACCCTGACCATCAGCAACAGCAGCAACCCTGGACGGTACTGACAGTTCTGTGTCGTTGAACTTTTCCGAGGTGTCAGGTTTCCAGATCACTGAAGCATCCAGATGACTGTTCTTAGCTTCTTTTCCATATGACAAGAGATTTTCCAAGTAAGCACGGTAAGGGTAAGTATCCAAACTGCTGCTGATCAGTTTGTTATTCAAGTACAAATCTACTCCACTGAACAAAGAATGAAAAAAATTATTGACGGGAGCGACTCTGGAATCATCCGCAGGAAAGGTGTTGTCCGCCGTTTTCTTTACTTGAAGTTTCAGGTACAAGTAGGTGTTATTCAGATCGATGTAATCTTCGGTTTGTCCTTTGATTTCAAATTCGATAGGAGCTGAATCCGACAAAGACGATACAGGATGAAATTCTACCCATTGGGATTCTTGCATCGTCATCATGGTGGGACGCATAGAAAACAGTTCTAGTTCGGACTTGGTACATTCGCAAGAATCTCGGTGCATCATTTTCAATGGTTTAATAATCAAACACGTCTAATTCTCTACCAGTTCTTCTTCTTTTTCTATTCTTTCTGGAAGTACTACTGCCGTGTGTTCTTTTATGAACTTTGAAAGGATTTCGAGCTTTTCGTCTTCGTCTCTTTCTACCTTGTCCTTGCTGCTGTGAAGTAATGCCAGAGTCTGAAGCGTGAAGCGTATTTATAGGATTTTCTCGGAGACCTAAAAGATCTTTACCAGTAGTCATCAACACATTTTTGCCTGCTCTCAAAAAGGCTTCTTTTGGATTTTGTTTGTCAATGAGGACATTTTGCAAAAATTCTTTTCCTTGTGTCAAAGCAGCATCTTTTAAGGCATGAAATCCTCGAGTGACCATCGGTTTCAAAATAGGAGCTACCGTCCGAAAAGCTGATTTTAACATATCTCCTAAACCATGTCCTCGTTGTCGAGGCACTCCTTGGTACACTGGATACATTTTTTTATTTTTTTTTTGAGAGGAAAGTTATTAGAGAACTTGTTTTTTTCGAAAATGTAGTTTCACCGTGACTTTTCCTTGGTCAATGAATGGTACATCTTGTCCCAAATCTCCTTTTATACTAATCTGGACAGTGTCAAAATACGATTTACTCACTGAATAATAATGAGGGTGTACAAATTCACGGTGAATGTGAAATGTGTTTCCACCTTCTTCGTACGCACCATCATTAGTATCCACTTTGAAAGGAATGACTCTTAGTAAGGGAGCTGAGGTGTGTCCCACCACGCTGTACTCTACCACATCGGAGTACACATACATTAAATTTAATCCAATGTTCATTTCCACGGGGTCGCGAAAAGCTTCTGAAGATTCGATGTTGGTGCTGACAGGTGATAGATAACTTTTATCTTCGTTATTACCACCCAAAATGTCATACAATCCAGCAGAAAATTCAATAGTCATAAATCTTCTCTCCTGATCGGGGATGCCTTTTTCTTTAGCTTCTTTGTCTGACATCATGTCACCCGATTTTTCATCTTTCAGAGAAAATTCCATGTAGAAACGGCGTGCTACATCATTGTAATTGATGTTTACTATTTTTTTGTTCTCCATTAGGGCTTTACCAAATTGACGGTTAAAGGTAGCCTCAATAGTGTCCACCAAATGTCGAGCATTAAAATAATACCCCGTAGGAATTCTCAGGGCATACACTGCATAAGCCCCTTTGGCTCCTACCCCTCCATCCCATTTTTTGAAATGTCCCCGCATGTCATTTTTATTTGTTGGGTCTATTGCCCAGATTTTAGGATCATCTTTTTCCAAGGAATCTTGTAGTTTTTTGTTCCTAACTGTCACGATGATCTGATTTGATCTTTTGTTGATGTTTGTGATTTTCGTAGGATGAATGATTTCTACCAAACCTACTTCCCAATGAGCATCGTGATCCAGTTGGAGGGCTTGAGGTAATTTGGTGGTAAAACAACATAAGCTGTTGTTGGGAAACACATCCATGGAACTGTCACTAGGTAACGTTAAATAAAATTGGTCATTCATAGTTCCAAAGTAGTGGATCTGGTGGTGTCCGAGGTGTCACTCAAGTGGTGGACAGAAGAAGAAGGATGTTCAAAAGGTTCCAAAAGAGGACTGGTAGTATTTTGGTGGTGGTAACTGGACGAAGAAGAAGAAGAAGAACGCCTGGCGTTATTGTGGTGACTGTTGTCGGTCGTGGTCGTAAATTTCAAAGAGGGACTAGGTAAAAGATAACCGATGCAACTGCTCAGTAAAATAGTCCACAATTGTTTGTCTCCTTGTTGTAAACTCAAATTAGCAATGGCTGCTCCGATGACACAAAACACTACAATGATTTGGCAGAAAAAGACGATTTGATTTTTAGGCACACGTTCTCCACACCACACCCAAAGCGGTTGTTTTTGTAAATCTTGAAGAGAAGAACTTTCCGAAGGAGGAGGAGGAGTTGTCTGAGTAGCTACTGTGTTGAATGGCATGTTATGAGTTTTTTTTACTACTTCTTTTTCTTTTTATAGTCGACGACTTGAGAAGCTGCAATCCAAGAATCAAAACTAGGAGGATATCCTTTCCAACGAACTTTGACTTCTTCTACTCGTCGTTTACCTACTTTGCGTGTTCTTTGTTCGAGAATGCTTTCGATGTCGTACAAGGTATCTTCTTTTTTAGTCACTCGTTGTAACTCAGGCAAGTAAAATGTTCCTTTGAGTACTTCACCGTTCATGTCTTCCAATTTATAGACGGGAGGATCACGTCCACGGACGGGGGTAGTGACACGAAACAATTCGGTAGTCCAGTTAGGTAAATAACCTTTGTCAAAAGTACGTTTGGTTTTTCCGATACGAACCCAATCTCCCGTCTTTAATAACTTCAACAAAGGTGTCTTTTTCTTTTTTCTTTTTTTGATCTGCTGGGGTGAACCAAATAATTTATCAAACACAGACACTTCGTTTTCAGGGCTGACCTCTTCGGGGGTACATCCAATACTACGATGGTACGATTGATTGTACGCTTTAACCAAACGAGGTAATACGTCGATGTACTTGAGAGTATGTTGATGTGTAAAATATTTCCACATGCGTTCTTTCAAAGTTCTTTGAAAACGTTCCACGATACTGGCTTTGGTTTCAGGATTTTCGGTCGTAAAAAAATGAATGTGTCTTTGTTTCAATTCTTTTTGAAAAGCTTGGTTTAGAAATTCGGTACCTTTGTCCGTTTGCCATCGTAAAGGTTGACGTCCACTTTGTTTCAAGACCAATTTTAAGGCTCGTACCAATTCGGTACTGCTTTTAGAAGTCAAAGGCACGACCCAAGCAAATTTGGAAAACACATCAATGACACAAAACAAATATTTGTAACCACGATTGTAAGTAGCTAAATGAGAGACGTCCGCTAAATCAGCTTGCCATTGATGATCGATCCCTTCCACTTGAGTAGTACTTCTAGAAAATTTACGTCGAATGGGTTTGTGTAACGTGTACGTCGATTGTTCTTGTAACCATCGTCGTACTTCGGGTAAACGTACACTTTTCAATTGACTTTTAGCAGCTCGATATAATTTTTGAACTCCTCCGTAACCAGCAGCATGACCAGGATTGTAATAAATGGTAGCTAACAGTTTCTCCATGATTTTTTTTCCTCAAGAAGAATAAGTTAACCAAGTTCCAATACTCTTTTCTTCGTGAGGTATCTTTTTGGATTGTTGTTGTTTACGTGTCCGACGTGCTACTGGGGTAAAAGTAGATGTGGTTTGAACAGGGGTCATCGGTTCTGTTTTGACTTCTTTCTTCACTTCTTTCTTTTTCTTTTCTGAGGATAAAGGGGTAGACCTTTTCTTTTTTATCCAATCTGGGGTGGCTAACTTTTTTATTTTTTTAAGAGGTGGAGTTAGTAAAAACTCTTCTTCTTCTTCTTCTTCTTCTTCTTCTTTTTCTTCTTTTTCTTTTTTGATAGTCACTTTAGGTTCGCTTTTCATGAGAGCCTTAAAATCTCTCAAAGTGGGTGGAGCTGTTTCGTCGACTGCTTTTTGACGAAAGAGTTGTAGACGTTGTAAAAGTTGACCGTACCGTTGGGTTTTTTCTGTTTCGGACAAATCGTTACGTTCCATCAGGGATTGTATTTCTTGTTGTAACTGAGACATTTCGTTGAGATTAGGATTGACTGGTAAATGAGGAATCCGTTGTTCGTTCCAACGATGAAATTCCATCCATCGTTTGTAAGGTACTAAAGTCAGTTTTCGTCCTTCCATTTCATTCAAAGGTACCAAAAAGGTGTGGTCATTTCAGAGAAGGGTGGTCCTTTTTATCCTTCTTTTTTTTTTATCGCATGACTCCTCCTAAAAGTGGTCCAGCAATCGTTCCTAACAAAGGAGCGGCTATTTTTAACAATGGTCCTATCAACATAGGTAGAAATCCACCTCGTTGTACCAACATTTTTTTCTTTTGTTGAAGAGGTATTTTCTTTTTCACCATTTGACGAAGAACGTTCCGATGTTTCCCTAATTTTTGTTTCTGTATCTTAGACAAAGGTACCGTTCCTTTTAACACGTTCAAACAACATTCACACACGGTATCGATGATTTCTTTAGGAGCTGTTTGAATGAGTTGTTTTCGCATGGGAGGTTTGGATTTGTTCAGGACAGACAAGACATCCCAATGTTTGGCTAGACGAGGGGGAAGAAGTCGTCCTTTTTTACTGGTTTTCTTCTTTATTTGGTGGTGGTGGTGGTGGTGTGCACGTTTGGGAGCCATCTTTTTTAGTCGGTAGAAAACAAGTCTGAAGTCTTTTAGCAGGGTACCCTTCTATTTTATACTGGAACACGTCTCCACTGATTGTCTGCACGACGTACCAACTTCACGACAGGTCTGACTCGACGTTGAGGTGTTTTCAAAGGACTAAATCGACTCAATTCTTGTTTGGATAAATCTACTAAACTTTGTAAGATACCAGTTCTTTCTTGGACTTTGGTTTTAGGGGATGGTACTTTATTGCTAGCTGCTGCCATGGCTAAATCAGTTGAAGTTGACGGTCCCGACGGGGTCACTTTTGAAATAGGTTTCCATTTTTGCATTAAATTAGGAAACACGGGACTTAAGTCTGGTTTGACAGGCATCATGGTAAAAGGTGAAGAAGATGTGGACGCAAAAGGTGACCTTGTTACTAATGGGGTCTGTTGTTGTGGTAGTGTTTTTTTCTTCCTGGTTGCAGCAGTACTTCTTTTCTTCTTCTTCTTGGCACGACTTTTCTTTGGGGATTTCTTCTTTTGGGGGCTTTTCTTTTTTTTTTGGCTGACTTTCTTCTTCTTCTTCTTTTTAGGTGATTTGGGTTTTTTGGCTTTGGCATCATTAGGATCCCATTTCAAAAGGGAACGAATCATAACCCCTCCTAAAGAACCACTTCCACCAGGAGTTAAAATGATTTGTTTTTTAGTCCGTGAATCGATTCTAGGATCAGCCAGTTGTGACAATGCCGATTTATGTCTTTGAAAAAAACGTTGAGTTTGATGAGGGATGTGAATGATACCTTGTAGTAATTGACGTGCTGTCAAAGTAAACCATCGTAACACTTCTTTCAGACTCGCTTCTAACAAATGAGCACGGACTTGTGCATTTTTTTCACGACTAATGCCATACAAGGCACGAATCAATTTAGCCGAAGGATGCGATTGAAAGGAAGTCATCTTCTTCTCTCAAAAAGAGTGTGAGACAAAAATGACGCTGTAGGTTGTTTTTATAGTCTTTTTTAAAAATGGACTGAAGGGGACGTGTAAATGACAGGACCACCTTCTTGACCCCAAGAGTGAAAGATACTGGCACGAAATCTCAAATAGTCAGGAGTGGTCGGTTTTAAGTCAATGAGTAAATACTCGTGAGGGGTTTGAGTGGCATCGTCGTACGCATAATTGAGCCAAGGAGCTCCTAACTGTTTGGCTAACACTTGTACTTGAGATTTGTCTCTGGGACTTTTAAACAAGACCACGTAATGAGCATTCAAACTAATAGTTCGATGGGCTTTACTCTGTTGAAATAAATTTTGTGTTATGTACACAATACTAGCATTACGATGGTGACCTTTTCGTGTAAACCAAAGTTTAATTTCTTCTTCGTCTTCTCCTAACATGTCATCAAAAATAACTAAATGAGTTTGACTCACGTCAGACACGATTCCATCGTCTTCGTGAGGGATGCCTTCTACAAACGAAATGGTTTCTCCTTGACTTTCTTTCAATAACGTGTAAGACGGTTGCCACTCTTTGTAACACCACACGATACGTTGAGGTGGATGATCAAACAAATCAGTTTTGTGTTCGATCAATCGTTTGACAAATTCGGTTTTGCCTGAACCACTCGGTCCAGCAATTAACATGTTAAATGGATGGCGCAGATACAAAGCATTCCAACTTTGACGATCTAATTTTTCGTCAATTACTTTCACCACAGAAGAGGAGGAAGAGGTAGACGAGGTAGAAGAGGAGAAGAATGATGTAGCCATGATTGAGGTAAGAAGATTTTTGAGAAGAAGACAAAAAACCCAAGGCTTTTTATACGTTTTCATACACGTTTATTTTTTTTTTGTAAAAACAAACCAACCCACAAAACAATAACATATTTTACAAATTTGCATGAAGAAGTGAATTTGTGAGAAAATATACAATTAAACCGAACACGTACACAATTAAGACTATCACTAAAACAGCTAAAGTTCTCTCTAAACAAGAAAAGGAACAACAATTGTTTTGTGTCCAAGTCATGAAAGACACCACTGTTTGTGGTAACATTCTTCTTCTACTCGTCTTTTTTGAATTCACTGACGGTAGCGGTGGTAAAGAAGGGGGGTGTTCCTCCTCAAGAGGTATTGGAACCACAGCAGTAGTGGTAGTGGTGTCAGGTACTTCTTCTTCTTCTTTTAGAGTTTCCCATGGAGGTTCCCATTTTTTTTTTTCACTTTTAGAATGTTATCAATAAGTGGTTGCCAAATCTTGGCTGAACTGGGCCACTTCTTGTAACCAATATTGGAAACCAAGGTTTCTCCAGGGTCGTACATCTTTCCAATGGAAAAGTTGTTGGTGTAACTCACTAGCAGTACACACTTCTTGAAATGTTTTATGCACAGATAAAGTGTGACGAATGTCTTCTTCACATGGAAGTACGTCACTAATTTTCATCACCACTCTCAACGCTATACGTACAATTTGTCTTTCGTGGACTGATAAAATCAAGTTTTTATAGTCTTCTTCTTCTACTAAGTCCGAAGAAGAACACACGGTCATATTGTTTTTTGGTACTCAACAACAATTGAGTCCAAAACAACCACGGATCCTTCAAAAGAATCCAAGGTAAACACTTGTCCTCAAAAATATTCCACAACGAATGTCCTGGAAAACGAAATCCAAGATAAGTAGTCACTAAGACACACACCACATAACGTCCAAAATTTAATGGATACAGTTCTTGTATCACTTCTTTATATTCCTCTAAGGTCTGAATTTTATCTATGATTTCCTTCCACGGAATCCGTTTCACAACTGGTGTGTAGAGTTCAGGCATACCCACTCTTTTATAGTCAGGCAGTAACTGTGTCACAGAATCCGTTTCACGAGTAGTAAAGTGATTTGAGACGTGCCGCCTCCTCTTTATAGGGATCGATGGCTAAGGTTGGTATCTTGGGTGGCATGTTTTTATAGCCAGGCTCCCAAGGTTGGTACCTTTTGAGACAGTCTCCTTCAGGATAGAAGTTGAGATAGAGGTTTCCCATGACCATTCTTCTATGCCCTTGAAAGAGGGTATAGCGTAAAAATCGAGAAATGACTTTGAGTTTACGTTTCACTTGTAATTTCAGAAACTCACGGTAAATCTGTTCTCGCACATTCAAAGGCATGGCACTAATGTACTTGGGTAAAGTTTCCGATTTGGAAAGAAATACTTCTCTTTTGTATTCTTCACGATACTGGTGATAGTCGTTTTTCAGAATCAAATTTCTGATGCGACGAAAGTAGCCATAGCCTTGAAATCGAGGAATCACTTGAAGTTTACGTTTCACTTGAATTTGAACCAACTCATCGTAAATCCGTTTTTGTAACTTTGAAGACAAGTCACGAATTCGATCTTGTAGAGTAGGTTTCTTGGTGACAAAATACTCACACACAAACCAAACGGAATCGGTAGGTAAAGGATATCTATAGGATCCAACACCAGTTTCCGTGATTATCCTATCTAATTTCAAAACACAAAAAGGTGATTTGTCTTCAGGAGACAGTTCTTCTAACAGTTTTTGGTATTCGTCTATGTTAGTCACATTTTTTTCCTTCACTTCCTCCCATGGAATTCTATATTCCACTGCTACATTGTAGGTAGCCCCCACCAATGTCTTAAATTGGGGATGTAGATTTTCATCAATGTCTGACCATTTGAATATCTTCTTAGCTATCATTTGTCTTATTGTATTCAAATACCATTGGTTACAACAAGTCTGTTGTAAAGGATGTAACTCTTTTTTACGTTTCAGTTGAATGTGAACAAATTCTTGGTAAATCCGTTCTCGTAACTCCAAAGGTAATCCACGAATACGATCTTCTAAAGTAGGAATATACTGAAAAATACAATCTTGTAACTCTAAAGGTAAACCACAAATAAGTTCATCTAAAGAATAAGTATTCTCCTCCATGGAATTTTTTTTACTTCTTCAACTTTGTAGGCATAACATCTGGCTCATCGTACCCGTACTCTTCTAAGGCTACTAAAGGTAAGAAGTGACAGTGCGGAGACCATCTGGCATGTTCAATGTAAGCTGAGTCGGTAGGCTCCCAATGGCGAAGTTCCACACCGCAACTAAAACATTGAACTTTATCTCCTTCTCCCGTGTATTTAAATCCAGATCTAGCTAAACTTTCCGGTTTAGGTCCTTCTAGATATTTTGGCCACTTGTCTTTGAATGACTCCAGTCGACTTTCATACTTGGAATAACCAAATAAAGTCACAGGTATTCTGATATGCCATTTAGGCTCCACATCATTCCTCTTGTTGTCATTAACGTCAATTCCTTTAGTATTTTTTCCACTGAAACATAAAGGACGATCTGCCTCTTTAGAGTTTGATCGATGGGGAGTGACTGAATCAAAGATGTCACAACGTACGGCATCGCACTCAAATTCCTCAAAACTAGAAAAAATACTCATCTATTTTTTTTTTTTCTTCTTCTTGCTCGGTTCACGTGAAAAGTCAGAATGAAGGTTAGGCTTGGAAGGGGTTCCTTTTTTATACCTGTCGACTGTACCATCCGAAAAGTATTGTAATGTGATCCGTGGAAACGCCAAAGAAAGGTAAACACAGTTTGGTGACCATCTGGTATGTTCCACGATAGCTGAATCTTTAGGACTCATGCGAATGCTTGCACCACAACTAAAACATTTCACTAAACTTCCCTGTTCAAAGTAGACAAATCCTGCTCTGGCTAAAGAGATGGCTGTGGGTAATCGATCCCCTTTAGGCCATTTTTTAAACGTCTTCAATCGGCTTGTACAATTAGCATAGTCAGGCAAGACCCATGTTGAAGTCATCTTTTTTTTTCAAGAGGAGGGTTTCCTTTTTTTATACTTCTCCAAGTCGGCGTGTCCGTAAGGTAAAGTGGTGTGATCTGGAAGTCTCACTCTTTTTAGGTACACAATACGATACACTTTTTGAACAGGTCGAGTCACGATTTTATGATTTGGTAGGCGAACAATCTTGTGAGGTTCTAACGTAGCTACTTGAAAATCTTTCACTTGTCCAGACAACAGAGCATTTTTAAAACCTCAAAGTTCACGACTTGGTTAGTTCGATAATTCAGAGTCAATCCTTTGACTTTACAGGAGGTGTGAAGTTGACCTTGAGGATCTCGGTATCGGTACCCATAATTTTTAGGACCACCGCTAGCAAAACTCAGGATGGTATCTTGAGGGTGCTCGTCTGTCCAGGCTCCTAATCGATCTCCTTGAATGGTAGGGTGGGGGTAACCGGGACGATGAATGTAAATGCAACTGTCAGTATCAAAATACAGAACACGATCTCCCAAGACTTCTAATGCTTCGTCATACAACTTCAAACGAGCATGAGCAGTTACGTAGGCGGCAATGACTACGTTACTAAACTTGTCAGGTTTCACAAACTTGGGTTCATCTTCAAAATTAACAATGATCAAATCCTCACGGACGATTTCAACGTGCTTGACTAGAATACTTTTGTCGTCCACCAGTTGAAAGTAACGATAAGGATCGTCCACGTATTCCGTTTTGGGTAAGATCGTACGTTGAGCCATTTTTCCCCACAAACAATTCAACATCACTTTAGCAAACGATCTTTTTCCTTCATTTTTTTCTATGTCTTCTAAAGTGATGCCTTCGATGTTACGGTATTCTTCTTTGAATCGTACTTTGTCTTCGGGAGTTTGACACCACGAAGGATAACCACTAGCTTCTTGTTTCAGTTTAAGAAATTGGTTCACGTACCCCGAAAAAATGCCTGGATGATGAGTAGCGTCGTCCTTTTGATATTGGGCTGTCGTTGGAAAGTGCCAAATTTCATACACGTTCAATAAACGGTATCCACGATCCAATGCCCGAAACAATTCGGCACTGACCCACGTACCTATCATTGACCGTTCTTCCTCTGTGTGGTGACAGGAATGATCTTGGTTACACATTTCGGCACACGTCCGACATAAAGGAAACATCAATTTTCCTTGACAATGGCAAGGTAAGATGGGATGAAACAAGTTTGTGGGAGGTAAAACTTTACATTTGATCAATCCTTCGTATTGACGAATCTGTTTTACGTCGATGTGCTCTGTTAAAATTTCAGGGTGTCCGGTAGGAAAACGAGCATATTTACACACCCAAGGATACAAAGAACACACGTCGATGTATTTGATTTCTTCTCCTTGGGATTCGTTCACATCGTACAATAATCGAGTAGCATTGGTTCGTCCTCCAAATAAACTGTGACGTGGATCTAAAGGTTCAATGTCGGCTGCATCGTAACTTTGAGTAATGGTTTTAAATTCAGGATCGATTTTCAAACGTCGATCGTACTCGTGTTCCCACATTTCTATCACTTCGTAACCTTGACTTTCTAACTGAAGTCGTCGTTGACAAGTCTGTTCATATAACTGATCCATGGTAGAATCTGAATAAGGGCTTTTCATGTTTCGGTCAGGATAACAAATAGGGCATCCGTGAAACAAACACCCCTGAAACTCGTACACAATGTGCGGGTTTTCTAAATCCCAACCATCCACAGAATAACCTCCAATCTTTTTTTCTCCTCCACCGTTTCTAGCATGTTGTATCCATTTGTCTTCTTTTTGACATAAGTAATGAAGCCAACGTAAAGCTTTGACCGAATATTGACGACTAGCAAAAATTCCCGTGTTGGAGTCAATGATGGCTAGTTGGTTTTCGGGCATGAAATGTTGTCTGTAGACTAAGGAACAGGCTTTAGGTAAGGTGGATGCCTCTTTCAAAGGATCGACCTTTGCACTATCGAGAAATAACTCTCGAAATTTTCCACAACAACGTCTTAAAATATCTACATCCGATCGACAATATTTGAGCATCTCTTCTTGAAAGTCAAAAGGATCGTTCTGGTGAGCACGGTACCAAGCGTAAAAAGTTTCTCGCTGTTCGGGGCGCATTCCATCGGGGTCGTAATCATGAAGGTCAGGTAAATGAGGTAGGACGGCCTGTTGATTAGCTTCCGTGTTAAAGAAGTGAGGAAAGTAACCTTTGGCCATTTCTGTCATGCCAAATGTTTTTGGCATACGACTCAAAGGCATGGCTAAATAACTCATTGAATCTTTAAATTGAACTTGTCCTACTTTCATGTAGATGAGCTTTTTTCCATTCATGGTGACTTCAGGACGTTCGGTTCCATGGTTCAAATAATAATTAAGTAAAAACTGTCCATCGTATCCCGAAAAATTGTGAGCTATGACGGTCGCATACCGATGACAATCTCCGTAACGATGAATGTCTTCTTCGCTCCAACTGTCGTGGGTGGTAGGGTCTAAAACCCATTCAGCAAACTCCGACAAAGTATTCACTCCACGAAAGATTTTTTCACGTCCTCCTGGAATCCGACTACAATGAGGACAGTGAAAATGAATTGATTCTTGAATGCACTGATCACAAGCCCTATGGGCTACACAAAAATTTGGAATGTGAGTACCTGTTTCTTGCATACATTCAAAATCAAAAAAGATGAAATCTACTTGTTTCTTGTTCTTCTTCTTCATCTTTATTTCTTCTTTCTTCTCTATCTTGTCAAACTTTTGAATAAAACATCGATGATCAAAATCGACGATCTGATGACAAATAGAACATTTTTTCTTACCAGCACAAATGTGTTTCTTTGGGTTGTTGGTACGAATCAGTTGTCCACACTTAGAACACGATTGTAATAACTCACAAGCACATTTTTGTTGCTGACCTTGAGTCTTGCGATGTTGTTGATAGCAAGTAGGACTGACAAAACGTCGTCGACAGGTTTCACAATACACGTGATGTTGTTTTGGTTCAGGAAGACATGGTGGGTCCGCTAAACAACCCCGACATCTTGCTCCACAAGCAATGTGTCGCTCCCTATTATTAAATCCATTGTTACATTTCTCACAGAAGTAAGAGCATCCCAAAAATCCAGTAATACTGGTAATGGTATCAAAATGTTCTTGATGGTGATATAGATGAATGTATTTTCCTTCAGGGAAATCGGGGCCTCGAAACAATAGAGCTCCACGCACTTCTTGAGGGTGAACTTTTAATGTATAATGAGGAGCCAAAACATCTTGAAGTTGCTGTAATTGAGAAATTCCACACACAGTCTCTTTAGGGATCCCCGCTTGTTGTAACAAGAGTTCTGCTTCTTTTCGTTGTTGGGGTCTGTTAGATTTTCTAATGTTCATCCAGGCTTTTTTCCATTCTTTGCTCTCATTCTTGTTAGAATAGGTACGGCCTACCACGATAGCTCGGGCTAAACACATTGAATCTTCAGTATTGTTAATTTGGACGACACTACGTTTGGTAGTACGAAGATCGTCCACCAATAACGGTTTTCTGCTTCGTCCACTTCCTCGAGGTGGAGAAACGTGAGTCAAGTAAACGGTGGCCTTTCCATCGGTGATAGTAAATTTGTCGTTTGATTGTTGTACATGTTCTATTTTAGACATGACTTTATCTGGCGTTAATTCTGCCGGGGGTACTAAATTCAATCCAAACAGGACTCTTCAATTGGTCATGATGAATAGCTAGTCTCAACCGATCCTCTTCTTTGGCTCCACATTGCCGTTTTAAGTTCTGTAAGACAGATTCCCACAAATTGGTAATGAACCGCGCCGCTTTCTCAGGAGGTACTTGAGACTTGAAGTCTTTGAAGTGTACTGTGTGAGTATACGCCGTGGTCCTAAATTTTCGAGAAGTGATTTTTTTGTGTCTCTCGAATCCTATAGTAATTTTCAGGAGCCACGGTAGCGTTAGCGGTAGCGGTAGCGGTAGGACTTTCTTGGTCAGGGGTTCTGGTGTTGGCAGTAACTTTGGTTTTGGTTTTGGGTGGCTTGAAAGTTTGGGTTTCAGGTGGTTGTTGTTGTTGTTGTTCAGTCATTTCATCTTCAAAGTCACTGGCATGGACTTGAGCCAGTAATTCCTCTAAGGGTGTTTCAGGAGGCACGGAATACCTTCGTCGCCTCTTGGTTTGTTCTTGTTCTGATTTATCATGGTTTGGACGTGATCTTTTCATCTTCAACTCTGATTTGAAACTGATTGAGTTTTTTCCACCCAGGCACCTTTATATAGAGAGAGAAGAGTATATAAAGAGAGAGCTTCTTACCTTCAGAATCAGTCTTCTTTGGTGATTGAACTTTTCAAAAACTGTCAAGATGGAAGAGTCAAAAAGACAGATTGCTTTTTTGGTGAGAGATTTACAGACAGTGATTCGAAAGTATACTACGAACAATAAGAGTAAAGACTACTCATCCTCCTCTGTCACTAGAGATAAAAGTGACGATACTTGTTACATCTGTCAAAAGAAAGGACATTGGGCTCCAGATTGTCCCAAACGTGAACAGCAAAAGAGAGACAAATCAAAAGATATCTGCTATCATTGTAAAGGACCAGGACATTGGTCTTCGGAATGCCCTCAGAAAGAACAAGAAGAAGAAGAGGAGGGGGAGGAAGTGAATTCAGAATTAACAAACCTAGAAGAAGAAGAGGAACATATCATCAAGAAAAGTAAGAAGAGTGTAAGAAGAATGGAAGACGAAAGTGAGAATGAAGATGAAGAAAAGGAAAACAGGATTCCTATGAAGAAAAAGAAACACAAGAGAGACAAAAGTGAGAAGGAAGAAACTCAAGTGTTTAAATTCAAGCCACACAAGCATTACAGAAAGTGAACTTTGTTTTTTTCTTGTGTGTGATTTTTTTGGTGTTATATGTTATATTGCTGAATTATTTTGTAAAAAATTGGATGAATACATATGACTGGAGAGAAAAAAGTAAGTGGTTTTGTGTTATTTTGTTTTAGAGTAGAAATGCACGCACGCACGCACGCACTCACACTTGTACTATGGGGTGGGATTTTTTAAAGTTTTAACTTGATTTTTTTGGCAATTTGATTTCTTTTCTAGAAATCTGGGGGCCCTTAAAAGGACCATTGGGTTGTTTTGTTTTTGGTTTTCAAAACAAAAACTTTCAAATTAACTTCAAATGCCGTAGTCCTTTACCACGGCCCAATCCATATCCTGTTAATGCTGCTGCTACTGATGGTGTTTTCATTATGGTGGTAGTCACTGGTGGTGGTGGTGATATTGGTGACATGGGTGGTGGTGGTGGTGGCATCTCACTAGCACTGGAAGGTTTAGAAGAAGAATGTTGTTTAGCCCGTGATGGTCTTTTCCGTTTAGGTGGTTGATGAGTTAAAGAATACTTATAGAAATTAGTCATCCATTTCAACTCATATAATACCTCTTCTAACAGACTTACAGTTCTTTCTTGAAGACTGAGGCTTTCCTTTCCTGTTTCCTTCTTCTTCTCCTCCTCTTGTAACTGCTGCTGCTGCTGCTGTCTGATTTCTTCTTCTTCTTCACTTTGTTTTCTTCTCTCTTCTTCTTCTTTCTGTTGTTGTTGAAGAAGAAGAAACATTTCTTCCTCTTCCCGTTGCTTTTTGACAAAATTTTCCATGTCTTCCATTTGTCTTCTTTTAAAATCATTCACCACCATTGTTGGTACAGTAGTAGTAGTAGCAGTATTGTCAAACTCTTGATTTAGTAAATCTAAATCAAAGTCTTCCGGCCGAAAGTTCAATATTGCCGCAGCATTCATTATCGTTGTAGGATCACTCCAATACATTGATGTAGTACTTGTCTTTCCAGTCTCCATGAAGGCTGTCGAAAAAAGTAATAAAGCCTCCTACGAACGCTACGATACCTTTATACCCGAGATGACGTCACACCTCCGCTTTCTTCCTATTGGAAGAAAAACCGAACCGACTTGTAACACGTGTTTGGATTGGTAGTTGATTTGGATCCATTTCAATCCGATCGTAAGGTATATATACAACCACTCGTTTCATAAAGTTTCACCGGTTTTTTTTCTTCCAAGGCGAATACTCTTAAAAAACAAAATCATGTGGGTTAGTGTAGAATCCTCCAACATTGTTTCAGGAATGCTGTTTAATCCAGCATTCCTGATGTATGTAAAAGCATCATGGACTAAAACCAAAATTACGGATACAGCTACATGGTATCGACAAAGTTATGTGGAGAGACAAGGTTGTCTAAAGAGGGTTTTACTGTATGGCCCCGAAGTTCGAAGAAGTTCAAGAAGAAAAAGAAAACCCTCTAGGAGATGTTCTTGTTGTTAAAAAATCCAAACAACAACAATAACAACAAACAAAAAAGGTCCTTTTTAGGACCGCCCATTTATCAAGAAAAGATTAATTATTTTTTCAAATATTGCCTATATATAAGTGTGTGTGTTTTATATGTGGTGTGTATATTTTTTTTTTTTTTTTTTTTTTCTCATAGTCTACCCTCAAACCAAAAAAAACCCCTTCTCCTATGTATGTTATATGTGATGAGTGATTTTTTAGGGAAAAAAGGGAATGTTTTCCATCACGTCCGCGCTTCTTGCATATAAACCGGTGCCTTCCACAGTAGCGCCATTCACACTTTTTTTCACTCTTCAAGAATGCTTGACATTATTGACAATCTACAGGAAGCCTGGGACTGGATGGTGGAAGTGAAGTATTATACGGAGAAAAGGATGTGGTGGTATCCAGTCAGTTGGAAGTGGGTAATCCATCACTTTACCTACATTAATTTGATTTTAAATTTAATTCAAGAAGTGAAGAAGGAGGAGGAAGTTAAGAAGAGTAACAACTCCTCCTCTTCTTCACCTTGTCGAGTAGGACTTCTTAAAGAAGTCTTGGATTACATCCAAATATTGGATAATCATTTAAAATGTATCATCCTTACTCGACAAGAAGCGGCCCTGCTCAGAGTAGAAACTATTATTAAACAAATTTTGGAACAGGAGGTCGCTAAAATCAAATTAATGTGGGTAAAGGAGAAAAGAGAAAAACAATTCAATCGTCTGAACTTGAACTGGATGAAAATTCAGGACAAGTTCAGACAATTGAATCATCCCGACTGGATACCTGAAAAGAAGAAGGAGGAGAAGAAGAAGAAGAAGAAGAAGTTCCACCTCCCAGGCTTTCTCACTCAATGTTGGGGAAAATAAAAAATTTTATTTCCCCTCCAACGGTCCTTTTTCAGGACCACCCTTTTTCAAGAAAGATTAATTCTATTTCTCACACCCCCTCCCTCCCTCCCCCGTAGAGGTCCACCCACCATCTTGGACCTATAGAGACCCCCCTGCCATCTTGGTGGGTACTGGGGGACAGTCTTTTTTTGATGGCACTATGGGGACACAAGATTATGGGGCATCTTGTGTCCCCATAGTGCCATCAAAAAAAGGCTGTCCCCCAGTACCCACCCTCTACTACTACTCGTAATTATCTCGAAATAAGCGCGTTAGGTCGCGAGAAACATGGCGCAAGATTGAAGGATGAACACGAGGTCGGGTGTTTGGACAATACTTAAGTGTGTTATACAAATTACTCGACAATACTCTTGAGCATAAAATAAAAAGAATATGTGCTGGCTCCAAGTGATGAAAGGATATATTTCATCGCGTGGGTGAAAAACTCAGAACTTTCACGAGTGGCGAATCGAGTGGATGAAAAACTTAAGTATTTTCACCCACTCGATAAAATATATCCGTTATTCACTCGTTTCAAGCAAATATTCTCTTTCTCTCTCACTCTCTCTCTCTCTCTCTCTCTCTCTCTCTCTATATATATATATATATATATATATATATATATATATATATATATATAAAAATAAATATATATATATATATGACTGCCTTGTCTGTCTGTTTATATGTATTATCATGACCGCATGTCTCTCTGCCTCTTTGGTTGTGTATGTATGTTCCTATGTAGTGCTAACACATGGGCAGTAGCAAACGCCTTATAGCATTCAAGATATGAAGCACAGACACAACCCATGCATGCGAAGAGATTTGAATTTACCGTACTTCTCCAAATTTTATTTTTGTTTTCTTCTTTTTTGAGAGAAATATTTGACATAGAATATTTCTTTCTTTATAATGACCTGGCTTTCTAATAAGATTATGCCGTTTTCTTTCAAAGAATCCCTTCGCTTTTACATTTTCAAAAACTACACAACACTATTTGATTTGATGAAAGAAAGCGCTTTCTTCTCAAGATTGTAACATATCTTTCTAAAGAAATTTCTGCAAACTCAAATCTTCATAACTTCCACATTTCTCATCGAGTCTTCATATCTTCAGTATATACTGAACATTAATTTAAGGAAAAAGGGACTGCTTGTGACAAACCTGATTTATTACATGTAAAATATGTAGACAATTCGATATTTCCTATTTTATAAAGTTTTTCTTGTTAGTACCTTTGTAATGGATAATTTATTTTCAGCAATCGACAACATTTCTGAGGTTAAGTATTTCGCTATATTTCTTAACTCTTCATCATTGAAAACTGTTACATTTTTCATCGATGTTAGTAAATTTGGCTATAATTGGATATAATTGACTTAATATTAAACAGTGAAAGTCTTGCAGTATCTAGGAGAATCTTTATAAAAATGTTGAATTAACGTAACCAATCAATAAAAGTTATCTTGCCGTAGTGAAAAACAGCTCGTGCTAGGAGTTTATTGCACATATTTGACAGCGTTTTTGACTGGTTCTAAGTGCATCTCACTATCTGAATTCGTTTTAGTTATTTCCTTTAAAGTTGAACACCGTTGTTCTGTGTGACTTTCCCCCAACAGTTCCAAGTTAACTTTATTGAAACAGCAAATACGTAGACCAGGTTATCGACGATAAACAGGAATAGGCTTAGTGACGTCACAACTATATTGATCATAGCGACTCTCTCAACCCAGACTATCGAGCTGAATTTTTGAAATTATTCGGATATATCTTTAAATCTGCTCAGTGGATCACACACACACACACACACACACACACACACATTAAAAACAATTTTTTTTTTCAAAAATGGTATGTAATTCTATTCACCTAGTATATTCACTCAAGGCTCATGCAAACTTGAGTTTATTTCCCTTAACTTTGAATGGGAGTCATTGACAAATGACGAAAAAATATCTCGTGTAAATAATGCCATGTTATTGTGTAGTCGGATCTATCTCTACTTTGGCGATCCATCAAGAAATCGACTACCGTTATCGATCTTGGAAAACAAGTATACGAACGAAAACATTTTTGAATTTAAAGAGATAAGGAATAGATTAAACGCATCATTTAATAACACTGGTCTACAGCCAAAATGCCTCCGCAATAAATGTTGTCAAACTTTACTAATTCTGGGTCACTGAGAACGAAAATGATGCTTACAATTGTTGATTGGCTCTAGTTTTAAAGATATTATACTGGGTCAGTATATACGAGCCTTGACTTGGGAATGGCGGAGGATAAGTGAGTTATAAAGGGAAGGGATCTCAATTTAAACGAGAAATGACTAAAATATATCTTTGACTGGATCTATGAATAAATCTATGACTGGGTTTGGACAGTACTTGCTATTTAGGCAAAACAATGAATGATGCAATCTGAAGCTGGTATTGCGTCATACGTGATATGAATTGCATCATGTTATTCCTAGAAGTCATGGATGATGCAATCATAACTAAGCTTACATCACTCTGCTGAAGAAATTGTCCTATATCAGCTCTACAAATCATACAGTGTCGTGCTCTCTTATATGTCAGTGTTTGATTTTGCAAAGGGACACATTTCTGTTTAGCCAAAGTGAGCAGAGATGCCTCGTACTTGTGTGAACAATTCAGATAACTTCTGCTATGTTTGTGGTGAAGTGACTTTTGCATCACAAAGGCGTAGTATAACCACTATGGTTAAGAAAGCCTATCACCTTTAGTTTGGCTGCACAATTGGAGATGAGGACAAGATGTGGGCCCCCCAACACTTGTGCAACAAATCTTCGCCAGTGGTTGAACAGGAAAAGGAAATCTATGCCTTTTGCAGTGCCAATGATTTGGAGAGAGCCAACAGATCATATCAGCAATTGTTACTTCTGCATGGTGCCTCCAGTTGGGAAAGGTGTGTCAAAGAAGAAAAAGTGGACTGTGGATTATCCAAACATTCCATCAGCTATACGCCCAGTACCCCACGGAGAAGGACTGCCGGTTCCTGATGCACCAGAATCATTCTCACTTGAGTCAGACGAGGAAGAGAAAAGAGGATGAAACTTCTAGTCCCGAACCATCAATGTCACATGACCCATATTTTCTACCATCCTCCTCCTCTGAACCACACCTCATAACACAAGGTGAACTGAATGACCTTGTCAGGGATTTGGAACTACCCAAGAGTAAGGCAGAGCTGTTGCTCTCCAGACTACAGCAGTGGAATCTCCTGGCAGGTGATGTTAGGGTTTCCATGTTCCGTGACCGTCAAAAGGATCTTGTCCCATTCTTTTTCATGGAAGGTGATCTTGTAGCCTGCAACAACATCGATGGTGTGATGGCAGCCCTCAACATCGTTCATGATCCAGATGAGTGGAGACTGTTCACTGATTCATCGAAGTCTTAAAGCTGTTTTGCTGCATAATGGCAGTGTTTTGACATCAATTCCAGTTGGTCATGCAGTTCATATGAAGGAAAGCTATGAAAACATGAAACAACTTTTGAGGTGCATAAACTATGACCAACATCAGTGGCAGCTTTGTGGCGATTTCAAGGTTCTTGGTCTCTTACTTGGTCTGCAGACTGGATACACAAAGTACTGCTGTTTTCTCTGCGAATGGGATAGTCGTGCGAGAAATTCCCACTACATCAAGAGAGATTGGCCACTCCGACAGTCATTGGAACCTGGGATGAAAAGTGTTCAGCATCCACCACTTATTGAATCAAGGAAGATTTTGCTACCACCCTTGCACATCAAGCTGGGTCTGATGAAGAACTTTGTCAAGGCCATGGACAAAACACAAGCAGCTTTCAAGTACATCCACGGAAAATTTCCAAGGTTAAGTGAAGCTAAGATAAAGGAAGGTGTCTTTGTTGGTCCTCAGATTCGTGAACTTCTTCGAGATGATGCATTTCACCGTGCACTGTGTGGCAAGGAAAAGATGGCATGGAAAGCCTTCCAGTTAGTGGCAACACATTTTCTCGGAAACAACAAGACAGACAACTACAGGGAGTTGGCGGAAAACCTCCTCAAGGCATACAAAAGCTTTGGTTGCAACATGTCACTAAAGATTCATTTTTTGCACTCTCATCTAGATTTTTTCCACCTAACTGCGGAACAGTGAGTGACGAGCACGGCGAGCGATTTCACCAGGACATTGCAACAATGGAGAAACTTTATCAGGGCAAATGGACCCCATCAATGCTTGCAGACTATTGCTGGACAGTGACAAGAGATGCTCCATTTAATGAATAAAAGAGACAAGCCAAGAAGCGTCGAGTAGACACTGAATAAGGACTAAACTATATATATATATATATATATATATATATATATATATATATATATATATATATATATGTATATACATATATATATACATAATAGTTTTTTTACTTTTGTTTCAATATATTTTTTATTTATATAACCCTTTTGCTGTTTTTTTAAAGTGTTACATAAACAGGATAGGTGAAATATTATCATGTAAAGCAACCATAAACACATGAAAGGACCTAGGTTTACAATTTATGATTAAAGGTCTACAATGTATACAATATACATAGATGTAAAATGTAAAAACTTAAATATCTTGGAAACAGTAGCCATTCAGTTGTTTTAATTGTCGTATTTGAATTCAGCACATAAAAACCCCTAATAAATAGCACATTTTATCTCTGAAGCAGACGACTTCGAAAAAATTGTAGACCAGTGTAATTCATGAATAAAACCTTGATATATGAAACTGTTGTTATCCTGCGTAAAAAAGTACATTACGCTCTGCTCTAGAGGACACCTTAATATAAATGACGCATATTCACAAAGGACAGCATGTATGTACCTTTATTTTCAGTTAATTTAGATATTTAACCTCTTAATAAGGTACAATTGTCAACAAAGGACAAAATCTTTGGTTCTTTGGATGGCTTTAATAGACAGGTTTCACTGTATAATAGTAGGAAATTCCTAATATTCACAAATATGTCTTAAATTTCAGTTTCAGTCGGACAGTCATCAAATATCAAGATCTTTGGATGGCTTTAATAGACAGGTTTCACTGTATAATAGTAGGAAATTCCTAATATTCACAAATATGTCTTAAATTTCAGTTTCAGTCGGACAGTCATCTAATATTAAGATCTTTGAAGAGTGCTACGGCTCCCTGTGGGACAATTATTTGACAGCAACTTGTAATACAGGTCAAGTAATTCGTATCCTTAGTTTGAAAGCTTTTGCAAAACGCCGAGATACGAGATGTCCGCAGGAGGAAACCGCCCAAACTCCACTCCCTAGCGACAGTTGCTGCAGATATAACGACAATGATTGTGGTGACATGTAAGTGAAATTCCTGATGGTTTCATTTTAACATAATTAATGGACATCAAAAGTGAAGAGATATTCTCATATGATCAGGTCAGTGTTACCAGGTTTAATGCGTGCGGGTTGGGGTTTTTTTTCTCAGCCGTTCTCAAAAATCGGAACTGCACGTACTATTTAAGCAAAGTTTTTATATTTAAAAAACCTCCTTTTTAGCTATATTGTATATAATTTATGTACTTCAACTCTCAAACTCTTACCTTTTTCCGGTATGTATAACACAAACCGTGTATTATTGCATATTCTCAGTTTTTATATAATGTAATATTTTATCATTCTTTGTTAATTTATTATATCCTTTTTTGCTTTTTTCCAATACCTTGGTTTGGATTTAACCAACAAAACTGTCTTAACTTAAGTATACGTCTAGAATGTAGCGATCTTGACTGGAGATCATACAACTCTGAGCTTGAGTTTGAGATTGATCTAAGGCAATCAGAATTGTCACCACATAACTAAAATCCTTTTTGACTGGCTCACACAAAATATCAAACTCAAACTCAGGCTCAGAAGTTTTTTATTTCCAGGCCTGATTGGTTGAATTTTAACTCTGACTTAAAATGAACCAATCAAATGCCTGAAGTCTAGACTTAACTTTAATCTTGGTGAAAATTGTGTTAGATCTCAGAGGGTACGGCAGTGATCTGGATTATTTTTTGTGCATAGATAGATAGATAGATAGATAGATAGTGGTCGATCAGACACGACTACTTAATTTCTTTGCAAACAAAAACTGAACATGTGTCAATTTAGGTTAGTCGTATTCGAAAATCACATATCGAACGAGTAAGGTGCCAAACGTTATACATTGTGTCTAGTGATTGAGATTATCAACGCACCAATTAGGAACTGAAACTGGCCGTTATGCTCAAAACAGAATCGAAGGAGAGCGCCGTTATTGTAACGTTTCTAACACTATTGATTTAGAAAACAAGTCTCAGTTGTATTAGTTTGTCCTGCGTACCACCATCTTCGTAGGAAATATATACGATCCTATTGTTATATAAGACCTAGTTTTCTCAGAAGTATAGAACTCATGCAAATTAAAGAAAGAACCATTTTAAAACTGGCACAATACGTGTACAAAGCATTCGACTTAAGAAAGGTTCTAATATATTTTATATATGTCTGAAGTTTGTCATATTGCAAATTCATTGCAAGAATCTACTTTCGTTCTTTGTTAAGTTCAACCTCACATAATAGTATAGGAGTACTCATATATACATTCTATATATAATAATGTTGCTTTTTAGATATATCACTCATTACGTGTTATATATTTGTATATTTCTCTTATATAATTATATTTTTTTCATATTTGTGTAGTCTAAGTTGGAATAAATGTGGTTGCAAGTAAGACTTTTTGCACTGACTGCTCCTCACATATAAATTGTTAAATAAATTTGAATGAAAAGATATACTTCGTTTTAAGTCCTCAGGTTGAAGCCACCTCTTCTCTCGCTCTCTCTCTCTCTCTCTCTCTCTCTCTCTCTCTCTCTCTCTCTCTCTGCACTTTCCAGTTGGCGATATGACTTACTTTTATCTTAAGTAATACAAATAATGAAAACTTCTGACAGTAGCTATCAGTTTTTTGTTTTGTTTTGGTATCACTGAATTAAATTATATACCACCATGCTGTATATGCTTGTTAAGCGATGATCCAAAGGCTACCCAACCTTGCCATCGCTTGCTGTGTCTTGAAGAATAAATTTGTAAGAAAAAAAATCCCTCAAAAAGGTCTAACACGAAAAAAGGAAAAAAAAAAAACGTTGTGTTGTTCGCAGTTTAATCATTTATTAAGAGCACTCTGGGCATGATCCAATATGCCATAAAGAAAAGGTGTCACCAAATGGATGAAATATGTTACCTATCTACCTATTCCTACTTATAGATACAAAACATGTACCATGATTAGATGAACACTAAATGTTCACATAAATAATTCAAGAAACAAGAAAAGGTTAGATAAAATGAAGTAATAATAGAACTGATCTCTCACCCAACCCCATTTCGGGCACCCCAGTCAACAATAAGGATGGGGGTGTTTGGCTAGGTTAGTCATTATAACTAATTAGTATTTCTAACAGTAAATCAGTAATATATTTCTTATATAAATGCATTCTGATTGTGATGCAAAATCATAAAATCGATGGGTCCAGAATCAACACAAAAGTTGTAAATCTAAACAGTTCTAATGGAAATGCCAATATTACAACCGCAAAATACACACCCATGCCAACTTTAAGCAGTATAATTTCCTTTCAAAATAGTGCATCATCATTCTTAAGGCATTGTTGTGTGACAAAAATCAGTCCTGATCATACCACATTACAAAAATGAGTAATCAAGCCAACATAAAATTACTGAGTGATATTAATTATCTCATGCTACTTCTATAATTTAATATGAAAATTTTTGTCAAGATATGTAAATCAGTATTTATCTTGTACTTTTTTGGTGATATATACATCTGCTCGTGTGTTCTTGCTTCACTGCCATACCAGGGAATATCCGAAAATTTGATTATGAGACAACGAAATATAGTTGTTTTTGAGAAGTGTCACAGAAATGCTTGCATTCTAGAAAGCCAGATCAAAATTATTATTATTATTAGTATTATTATTATTATTATTATTATTATTATTATTATTATTGACATAATCGTAGATTTTTTTTATCTTTTTGTTTCTTTCTTTTTCAGATATCTTGGTGATGGCCTTGCACACTACAAATCATGCGATGGTCGACAGGAGTGTACCGGTATACCGATTGCGTGGATGATTACTCCCTGCAAAACTGGCGAATATTTGAATGAAACCAACTACATGAGAATGGAATACGAGTGTACCCCTAGTACGTAGCATCTTTGTCCTTTTACTATGTATAAATAGTGGGTGTAGCAGGAGATGCAATGGCAGGATAAAATGTCAGGGGGGGGGGGGATATAACGGATTTTATTAAAGAGGTTCGATTTGTAAATGGGGATGGTTTGCATTACTTGAAATGGTCAACTTTCTCTTTCATTGAAAAATGTACTATTTTAACTGGAGAAGGGGGTTCAACTGCGCCCCCTTCCTCTCCTATGGCATCTCTCAATCAGTTATCACATAACAGAGATTGCAATGGACCGCTTACATATTAATATATCGCCATATGTCAGTCAGACTCTAATACGTGAATATCTTTTACTCTCTGAAAGAGACTCGGAGGTCATCGTAGTGATACTTCCCAGACTGGTAAGTTTGGCGGACGTATATCCGGCTAGATGTGCAAAGAATAGATCCTCATAAGAAGGAAAGGCGTTGAAAATAATATTCGACGACGTTTCAACTATAATGAAATACCTGCCCCCCCCCCCCCTTACTTTTCTCTCCCATGTTGTACACAACCTTCAGATTATGCTCCAAGGACACACAAGAGCGAAACTGACAGAAATACAATCTAAATCAAGTATCATCAAGTTATCAATGAGTACGGTTTTCCCCATGCAGCATTTTACAGCCAAATTTACAGTCTTGTTGGAGTGGTCTTATCCTACCAAAGGAAGGTAACCCACTGTTTAAGCGTATGCTCCAATGTCTTTCTTTTCATGTCGACTTATTCAATTGATAAGGATGAGATTTTTCCAATCAACTTTTAATTCCACTTTTCTAAACTTAAAGAACTAAAGGTTGACCGGTCTGTTCACAACTATTAATAAATGACTGTGACATTATAATACAGACTATAGTGCCTTTCCATATTATTATCACATCAGGCATCGATTGTTGAAATAAATTTTACTTCAGTTGTACCTTCTGCGCAATGCTGGAAGTAAATATTCTTTTAATTTATTTACAATCAAAATCTTTAAAATTAGTAAACCCGTTTCAACATATGTCCAAGTCTGAGCCTACTTACCGTTTCAATTTCCATCAGGTACAGGTATAACAGATGTGACGAACAATACATTAATAACTGGTAATCCAGTTCCCTTCTGCAATCCTAAGTATCCGGATGGGAATACTTTTCCGCCTGGAAGTACAATGACATGCTCCTTGGAAGCTTCCTGTCAGACTCGTATCGTGGTGACTGTGATGTTCCTAAAGTTACTTCAGGTATCAATATACAAAATATTTTCTTTTCTTATATTGTGTATTTTTTAACTAATATACGGGGCGAATTTGTTATTCAGAAATGGTTATTTGTTCTCTAAAATCAAGTCCAAACTACCCTTTTGAAGTAACATCTGTAATACATTCTGACAGGAAGTTCAGAACTGATACTTTGCATTTTCATGAAACAGTTTTATAGTATAAACTGATGGTAATATTTAGTAATTACTATTTAGTAATTGATATTGCATTAAGGTCAAACCAATAATAATAATAATAATAATAATAGGTTCCCGGATGTATTTAGCCGTTATATCGAGGTAATTGGTTGATTCTGTGTTGTTAAAGCTACAGGTGGCGTCAGGAGTATGTGGACAGCGAATGACTATTGAGGATGGAAAGGACACCGAAGAAATCTCTTGCGAATCTAATAATAATTACAATATAACTGACGTTTACACAAGCTCCTCCCACTTCATCAAGTTCACGGTGTACAGCAATATAGCATCCAATCGGGACTGGAGATTCTGCTTCAAATTTAAAGGTCAAGGTTATGTGTATTTCAATGGCATGGTGTAATCCATTACTTTTATCAATATAATTATCTTGCTTGTTAATTTTATCTTAATTAAATATGCACACAAATGACATCGCTATAATAAGCTCTCAATTCCGAAGAACGTACACTAAATATAATTGCATTATTGCTTATAAGAGATAAAGTATTTATATTCTTTGAAATTATTGTTCCAGTTATGTAAGAGAATATGCTATACTATTTCAAAAGATGTCATGGATACAAAGACATGGAAAATGTATCAGCCATTTGCATATCAATACGACGAATATATATATATATATATATATATATATATATATATATATATATATATATATATATATATATATATATATATATATATATATACTCCTTATTCTTCTTCTTACCCTTAATTATCAAATGTAGGCAAAGGCTTTTTCTTCGTCACAACCAGCTATCTTGCTTTCACTACTCCTTTAACTTCCCAAAGAATAATTTTGTTGTTACTATAGACTTCATTTGTCTTCACATTCGTTCAGAAAGAAGACACTTTTCTGTTTGAAGAATAGTTGCATCTTCTCGAAACGAGCCAGCCATAATAATCACTGTCTGTTGACAATAAACCTATCTTTCATTTCTAACGCATAATACGTTTTATCAGGTCTTTTGCATTCACTGGCCACAATTATTAAAACAGAGGTAGGGGAAGAGTGCATTATTTTTTATTCTTTTTTCTTTCTTTGTTTCAATTCAACAGTGTCCCATAAATGCATCCATTTACCAAACCGACTGTGTTTATCTTATTTGTTTATTTGTCCATTGATTAAGATCTTATTCATTTCCATGGTGAAAAACTGTTCTGTCATATAACTTTGAGATTGTCACATCTTTTCTCCATATTTGTGGAATCCCATAAGTAATTTGAAATACTAGTAAGACAACGGTCAAGACAGAACTTAAGGAGTGGAGTAGATAGTCGCATACTAGTACGTTAATTGCAAGAAAGAATTCTTCATAAATGAAAAATGAGTCAAAGAAGCAAATAAATAGGTACAAATTGGTCAAGGACAACCTGCATGTTTTACATACATAACGGAGACATGTAGTCGTGTACAGTAAAGTAATAGAAAGACTTTCAAGGAAATCCCCTTAATGACTGGTATATCATCAGTAAGTGAAAGGGGCACACCAGTTGGGAGTTATCTGAACTACACATTTGATTCATTAATGACTTTAGTGTTCTTTTTTTAGTAAAAAAAATGCGTGAATAATTAAGAAGCAAATAAATGGATAAATATTTGATTGTTACCAAGCTCCATGTTCTGGATACATAATGAATATATGTAGTCATGTAAGTACGATAATAGGAAGACTTATAAGGAAGTCACCTTAATGACTAGTATCGTAAGTAAACAATAGTGTTGGTGTTCTTTCCATGGTAAAAAAGATGAGAATAAGTACGCTTTATTCGTAAGATTCCAAGTTTAAATGTTATGATCATATACATTTTGGCTTCCTCATAATCATATCTTAATCATGTCTCCCAGATGACCGAACAGAGTCTTTTATACATGAAATTTAACTACAGGCGTCCACAACGATTCTCAGATCACTTTGGGATGCGGATCACAGAAGAGAGACAGTGCACAAAATCCAAATCCCGGAATCTGCACTCCTATGACTACAACTCCGACACAACCGATAACACCGGCAACACAAATCACTAGTAAACCTGAGAGAGAGAGAGAGAGAGAGAGAGAGAGAGAGAGAGAGAGAGAGAGAGAGAGAGAGCATAATTTTGGGGGGATCGTAGTTCGAATGAAAATCTACGTATGAAGGATGAATTCAAGAAGTGGGACAATTGGCAGAAATATTTCAGACTGTGGGTTTGGGATGGGTGTGATACTGATATAGTGAGGTACGAATAGGTTTTTATTTTTTAAATAAATAAACAAATAAATAAATGTATCTGGGTTTGAATTGAAAATTATTTCCGGAGTAATTTCATGCAGGAAAGGCCGATAACAGAAATCTAAGATACTAGATCGTCAGCAGGTGAAGTGCTTGAATAGCATTTGTCTCCCTTAGGTCATTCAGTGTGATATGAAAAAAAAACTTCATGTAAACTGTTTACAGACACGGAGACAAAAAAAGAAATGATTTTTCTTTTTAAAAATGTCTTCAGACATATAAGCAACTTTAATGAAAAATTATGGAAGTAGATTAAATCCATATGTTTTGCTGAAATGAACCAAAACTGTAACATCTGCATGATTTTCAATCCAAGCTGTTAAATTATTGTTGAGAAAGAAGTAAATTTCAACTGATAATCATAAATTGTCCCTATTGTTTTTTTCAGACGGGCAGAAGGATTCCAGTAAGTATAAGCAATTGACTTTTTCAAATGTCTCTATATGTGAAGGAGATACAATGGATACTTACCTATATATTCATTGACCATGTTTAACATGTGTATTTATTTATTTTAAGAAGATCAATCAAGATGCACAATTCCTGTACGTATGACAAAGCAGCACAAGCAATGACTGCACATAATTAGGAAATAGGACAGTCTGATTTTTATTTTTGCCATCCCTACTCTTTAGCGATGGAGATATTGTTATTACATCTGTGTGTCTGTCCGTTTGGCAGCAACTCTATCTCCTACGAAACTAGTGGGTATAATTTCATCAAACTTGATATATAAGTTGCCAAAAGGAAACCATGTGAAGGAGGGTTATAACGTTTGGCCCCCTCCACTTGGGTCCCTAAGAGGGGGGGGGGTGTCAAATAAACAAAAATTGGTTCTAGAGAGTGCCTAATTATGATGATAGCTATTGAATAATTGAAGAAATTAGTGCTGGGGCAAATTTGTAAGACACGTGTAAAAACACAACAGAATCACTATGCATATTACCTCTCTCTCTCTCTCTCTCTCACACACACACACACACACACACACACACACACACACACACACACACACACACAAATGAAAATATACAGGATCTCATTTCCCGACTCCCATATTTACTCTGCCCATTTCAGGTACTCCAGTTCGCAGTGGTACATTACATTTTAACTGGAAGACCTATCGTATACATACATGTATATGTTTTCTATTTTATTCTTATTGATCTAAATTATTGCTAAGAAACAAATAAATTTCAACTGACAATAAAAATATGATTCCCTATTTTTTTCAGAGAGTCCGGTTGACACGAGTAAGTACAAGCAGTTAATTATTTTCATATATCGCAATTAGACGTGTATCGGAGTGGCATACAATGGTTATTTACCTTTGTATACATCAATTATTTTTAGCATGTTTATTTTATTTATTTTGCGAGAAAATCAATCTAGATACAAAATGCCTGTATGTATGATGAAAGAGCAGAAGCAATGACTGCACGTAATTAGGAAATAGGACAGAAATTGTTCCATCGACTGTGATATTTATTGTCGTTATCCCTACTCTTTATCGCCGGGAATATTGTAATTACCTTATCCCTACTCTTTATCGCCGGGAATATTGTAATTACCTTATCCCTACTCTTTATCGCCGGGAATATTGTAATTACCTTATACCTACTCTTTATCGCCGGGAATATTGTAATTACCTTATCCCTACTCTTTATCGCCGGGAATATTGTAATTACCTCAGTGCGTCTGTCACTTTGTCGGCAATTCTTTCTCCTACCAAACTAGTGGGTGTAATTTCGCCAAACTTGATATATAAGTTACCAAAAGAAACCCATCATGAGGGAGGTTGATAACGTTTGGCCTCCTTCACTGGGGTCATTAGGAGTGGGTCAAAAGGCAAATAAACGAAAATTGCAATTACAGTTATATATTTTTAACAATATTTATAACCAAACGTTATACATGCAATCATAGCACGAAGACACATATTATATGTAATGGATTTTGGTTTATAATCCCTGTGCTACTGTCTGGAGAAAGGACGGGTGAGTAGGCGGGGGTTGTAATAAAAAGCGCCGGTATTCGCAATAGCGATCATAGAATTAGTTCTAGTTGTGTTTTTGTAACGGCGCTCTTCAGCATCAACGGTCATGGGTTGTCTTGGAAAATATATATCGTCTACAAACGACCTTCAGCTGAAATGCTGCTGATTTAGTTAAATAGTTTATTTTGCAAAATAGTTTGACTACTGTACAAACCAAACAGTAGCTATAGTACCGCCTACCCTTCTCAAATAGTCATATCTGCTTAGCTATCCCTGGCCTAATACGGCATTATCCTAAGATTTGTAAAATTTAAAATTAAAAGAACAAAGATTAGCAGTCGTTTGACTGAAAGGGTGTCCTTTCCTTTGTCTTTTTGTATGACCTTTAAACACAAGGATGAATTTATCAAAGATTTTAAAAAGAGAATCAACTATTTCAAATAGAAAGAAAATAAATGTATGTACACATTTGTCATTATGATCCAACCATAAAAGTTGGGTACAATGGCCTGAATGGATTGTGTAAAAATGCATGTTGTGGGATTTGTAATTGTGCTGATGATGAACAGAGAAAGGTACAGAATTTTTGGTTATATTGGATAGGTATTTATGCAGCATAGGAATGTTTTGTATACTTTTGCAAACTATCTTGTAATATCGAGACTTGATGTTCTTCTGCTTTTGATTACTGTTTGTTCAACAAGTTGCCCTCGACTGAAATGGTTTTATAGATGATTTCCTCTCTCTCTCTCTCTCTCTCTCTCTCTCTCTCTCTCTCTCACACACACACACACACACACACACACACACACACTCACACACTAACTCTCTCCCCTTTAATATCGAGGGTTGAAACTTATTGATCGTAAATATCTTTTGTTTCACAGTTACCCTGATAGCGATATTGGTACCTCTTGCTGTGATACTAATCATAGCCATAATAGTATTTATCCTGTGCTGTAGGGAGAGTATTTCTCGCACATGCTGTTATGGACAGGTAGATAATACATACATACATACATACATACATACATACATACATACATACATACATACATTTGTTTCTCTTCTGTAACATCTGTATCGGCATCCTTGTTCAAATTTATACATTGGTTTCATGTATTTTATCCCATTCCTTCAGGAGTTTAAAAGTTTTACACAATGATGGCAATCACACATCTTAATAATGGAAAATACAGTTCGAAAACCTGCCAAAGATTATTATTTTTTACTGGGACAGTAAAACATAAATATTAAGCGAGCCATATCCATCTGTAGGTGTAAATGATGAGTGGATACTTTTTTATATAGATTGTTTGGTGTGTCCAACTACACTTCAACATACAAAATTACACGATGTTAAACTTCACAGCACAACACTGCAGCATCCTAAACTTTACTACCCCACATCCATATCACTACATCACAAAAAAATTAACTAGATATCAGTGAAATTCACTGAACTACACCTCAATGCACTTGTTACCACAGTTAATCACACTAAATCAAGCTACATTGCAATACGTTCTCAGTCCTCGCCTTGCTACACCACGCTACACTTAACCAAAGAATACGTCACTAAACCTCACAGAATTACAATGAACTACGTTTCACAGCATTATAATACATCACACTTCAGCACAACATTCTAGACAACATTAAACAAATCCGTACTTTTTATCAGAATAAAATATTATAAACCTTCAGAGTATGTACGGTTTGACATTCTCGATTTTTTTAAAAACAGATGCCTAAAGTATATCCTGAAGTAGAGGACATCTTTGATGTTACTGTTTCCCAGCCAAAAACTGCTCCAATCGCAACAACACTAGGAGGCGATAAGAACAAATCACCTCTACGACGGCAGACTACACACTCATTGTCCTACTCGAATGCAAAAGAAGCGAAAGAAGATGAGAGACAGAGAAAGATGCAACTGCGAAAGCATGCAAGCGAGATGCAGTTACAGAAAGCCAATGGGCAGAAATCTCTTCTCCGGAAAAGATCCTTATCGTCTCTAGATGAGAAAAGGTCTCAACTAGATGCAATGCTTGAGGTAGATGCCGAGCTTATCGAGGACGAAAAGGCAGCGCGGAAAGAACGCAAGAGGAGGAGGAAAGAGAAGAAGCGTATGAGGCGTGAGTCACGACTGCGTTTGCTTGAAGAGGAGCAACGAATGAATGAAATGGGTCACTATGGCTATGTTCCAAATGAGTCAGGGACGAAGCCATTCAGAGTTGCTGGTTATGCTGCAAGCGCGTTTCGTCCTCCTGTCATGAGACCGTACTACCCTTGGAGTGGACAAGAAAATTATTATATTCCTGACCACAACATGTATGATCCTCAGGTACCACTTGCTGGCAGCATTTACGGTTATCCAGTTTCTCAACATCAAAACTTCCAGAACATTCCTGTCAATGGAACGGCAAGCGTCCGGACAACATCTACACCTGTTTCTGCAGATAGCAATTCCAGAGATGCATACGTGCCACCCGCCTCACTGGCTGCCTCATTTAGAGGGACTCCTGCCCAACCCATCTCGATGACCAGTAGTTTCAGAGGAGCTTCTGTCCAACCTTCGATGTCTGGTGGTTTCCGTGTACCTCAGATCCAGAGAAAACCCACCTCAATGGATGGCGGCAACTACGATGAACCCATCACTACGGGAGGCAGTTTTCATGGTGGGCAAAGTCCAATGGACGGCACTTTCAGAGGTGCCCCTTCGAACGGTTTCTTACATCGACACCCATCGGCATTGTCAGTCTCCCAGAGGGCCGGTGAAGAGCCCCGTATCTTTCACACCGGACAGTTTGAGGGCCAGTTTGTTCCCCAGGGGTATATACATGAACCTCATGAAAACCCTGCTTTAAGTAGATGGAGAGCGGCAGCTACAGCATCCAACGTTGCAACTCATCCCCAAACTGGAGGACCCAGTCTTGAAATAGGTAGTATCGACAACCCAAATGAAAGGGAATTTAATCAGGTACACGATGATAGCATTGTTTAAAAGAAAAGCTTGCTTTATTTCTTCTGATATGATTGTCGGAAAGGTACTCGCGTGCTTATCACGAACTTATCAGTTTTTATTCTCTAAGTGTATTTATTTTGTATTACTTTGATTTTACTGTGTTTCAAATTTTGATAACAATAAATGTGCCTTGTTTGCCAAAATATACGCACGTGTGCTGCCAGAAAAATAGAGTCGACTACTCAGAGAAACTTTTCTGCAAGTCAAGAAAAGTTAACTATTATTTCTTTTCATTGCGTTCGGCTCATACTTTAAAGTTTAGCTTGAATAGTTTGTAAATATTTTGCTCACGTTTTACATTGTCAATTTTTCTAATTACAGGCATGATTGTGCCTACAAATTCGCTGCTGCGAGTAACTGAGTAGCATTCTGGATTTTTTTTATTAGATATTCTTGTCATTATTTTGAATAAACAATTGATTCCTTTAGTTACTAGCACTCCCTTGGAAAAGTTAAAGTAAAATCAGATTGTCTTGTTTAGACATTCATAAGTAAGTCTGTTCGGAATGAACATGATGACTGTTTGGAGTCTGATATACAGATACTCCAATTTCCAAATGACATCAGGCGATTTTGTTTCATTGTTTCATTTTTGTTTTGTTGACTTCTGCTCTATTTTGTTTAGTTTTTGTTGTTTTTTCTTTTAATAAGACAGTATGATAACCCTGTTTAACTTAGATACCATGTATTCATCAAATTATTAACTGAGTTACTCGTGAATTACTTTTAATTAAAATTTTACTTCGGCTATTAGGATACATCGGTTTCATAGAATTTGACATTCATTTTCATATTACATTTGCAAAATATGAATGCATTTTGGTACTTTCACTTTGTTTCTTTTAGAACATATTTCCTAGAATTAATTGTATATTATTCAAAAAAATAAAAAATAAAATTATAAGTTAAAGCTGATTTACGAGTGAATGAAAATCTCTCACACTCTCTCTCTCTTTCTCTCTCTCTCTCTCTCTCTCTCTCAAATACTGTGGTTTCACCAATTTAGCAAAAGAAAACAATGTTAGTGATGTTTTACTGCTTCTCACAGAACTACGCATAATAGATTTCAAAATCTTGTTATTGGTACTCCTCCTAATTGGATTGGCATGCGGTTTTCACTGAAAGATTTATTATGATGTATACTTGGGCCTAAATAAAATGTTGCCGATCTGACGTCCAATATGACCACCACAGTGGCAGTGGTGTAGCAACCGCAGAAACAACCCCCGCAACTGCGCGGGGTCCCAGGCCCAGTGGGTCCAAAATTCCCATCAAGCAACCGTTTTTATTGGGAGGGGGCCCCAGAATTAAGTTTTGCGGGGGGGGGGACGAGGCAGAGGCAGAATTTCTTGCAGCAGTGGCCATCTTGATAAGTTATTTATCACTGCTTCTCCTGAAAAAATGGTGATATCAGCATGGGGTTTCACTGAAAGACTTCTCGTAGTATCTAGTTGGTTGTCAACAAAAATGGTGCCGATCTGACTTCCAATATGGCCACCAGAATGGCCATCTGGAAATCTTGTTATCACTACTTCTCCTAGGTGGTTGGTCAAATCGACATTGTGCTTTCACCTAAAGACTTCCTACGATGTCTAGTTGCTCCAAAATAGAAGTGGTGCCATTCTGATATCGAATATGGAGACCATAGCAGCTATTCTGAAGATCTTGTTATCGTTACTCCTCCAAAACAGAGAGTCATATGAACATGTGGTTTTCACCAGATGACTGCTTATGATGTACTGTCCTAAATGAAAATAGTGACAATGTGACATCCAGTATATCCACTACAACAGCTAATTTTAAATCTTGTTATCGCTTAAGAATATCACAGATGATTTCAACACTCAGCAGTTAAAAGGAAGAAATGGTCTTGTCTTCAATTCCTGGAAATTCTTATCAGCGAGTAGCGTGTACGTCCTTCGAGGTATTTTCGTTTCGTTGTTAAAAGTACTAACGATGCTGCAAGAATTTTGGGGTTTATAGTGTTCATTTTCGAACCTACCATTCCAGAGACAAAATAACATTTGGAAATATTTTCGGTGCATATTATAGTAACTAACTTTTCTGGGTGTTTGCCATCAAACATATAATTGCTTCTCTGAAGAAGAAAGAAAGTGCAATAAAGGTGGGAAAAGTACCTATCTATCTATCTATCTATCTATCTATCTATCTATCTATTTATCTAAACACGGTTCAAGCACGCTTTAGGCTAATTCCCCAACGATAATATTTGTATTGGAAATTTGGCAGAACAACATCTGAAAGAATGCTGGACTACCGCTAACTTATTGCAAAGGTCCCATCTTGTCAAAACGAAAAATGACGTTGTTGATGAGATGATACATCCTAAGACGTTTTCATCATATTAAATATCATTGAAAAAATGTTGCACTGTGAAAATTTTGCCAAAAACCTAGGGAAAAATCAATCAATTTGCCCAGTACATGTTGTTTAAAGCGTTAAAAGGTTTATGATACAATCAGAGTGTTGTAATTTAAATTGAATGAAGAAAGATTGGAACTACGATTATATTTATCGACATTCTGCTTACTAAGTACAATAATCGTTTCTTACGAAATTAAAGCCGCTCTTTTGTGGAATCGAAGACTTTTAAGATTTGATTTCGGCCTTTTAAAAAACTCGAAATGATGAGTTTCATTTCATTCGTATAACAGTTCTTTGTAAAAAGCAGTGTAAGAGTGTAATTATAAAATGTAAGTAATTTATTTTCCATTTTGTGTGACTAATCCCTACCCCTAACGCCTAATTCTTTAAGCATTTCGAAAATTTCTTCTCGTGTCTTCAAATACTTTCTGGATTTCTAACATGAAAATGATATGTATATTTTTGATACTTTTGTGATTTCAATTTTTATTGAACCGATATAAAATTCTGTACAGACAAAATTAAAAAATAGAAGATCTGGTTTAATTTTTGGCATGGCATACGGACACACACAGAGAGAGTTTGAGTAAGTTTCTACAATTTGCACCTGTGTAAGATCATTGCCTGGGAGAGTGTCAACTACCAAATGATATTCAACAAAAGTGTACGGATATTATATAAGGTCAGATAACGTAAAAAGTGCCCACTTTCTGTTCAATGTTCGCATTTTTATGACCATTCAATATACTCTACAGTGTGAAACTTTACACATAATTTCCATGTCAGTAATTTCATTTATTTTTAGGCATAATTCTCATTTTCCTAGCTGGAAAGATACCGTGTGTGTGTGTGTGTGTGTGTGTGTGTGTGTGTGTGTGTGCCAGAAATTTGTATCAAAAAGTTGGGCAATATATCCATGGAAATCCACAACAGGAAAATTCAATACATTAAGGCGTTCCTTTTCACATAATTTTACTCTTCAAACGAGTGTACGCATGTTTCTGAAGTAAGCCCAGGTGTACATTTTCTTGCTAAGACGGAATACAAAAGTTAGATATGCCTGTTGTATGCATGTGTACGGATGGTAGGCACCCATCTTGGTACGAAAGAGTTACAAATGCAAGTGTTGTTAATAAACCAAAATTTTTGAGGTTGTATTTTCCGTCCTATGTTTTCTTTAACCATTTCGTGAAGATATTGTGAGCGAGAAAATGAGTATTTTCACCCATTGAATAGTTAGCATTATCTGCACTGTAGGCAACACTCCATAATTTAATTAACGATCTGAAACCAAGTTACATATCATTTTGATTATTGCAGTCACTCTCGTTTCTTATAAGCAAATCTCTCTCTCTCTCTCTCTCTCTCTCTCTCTCGTGTGCGGTGCATGCACATATTATAAGATCCACATTTTATGACGTGAGAGGCACACATTTATTCACGCCATCAAATGATATTCCTTTAATCGTAGTCAGACAGACAGAAAAATAGACGTTAAATGCTTTCTGTCATAAGATGCATACAAGTGATTATATCGAGTGTAATTTATTCGTCAAGTAGACACGATTTCTGCATGCGATTTTTAAAATATAATTTCCGCTGTTTTTGTTTCTTTTCACATTCAGGCATTTTTTTTTTTTTTTATAGAAGAATAACAACATTCGATCTTTTAACATATTTGAATCACAGCTTGAAGATAGTGCTGATATTCTCTCTTGATATTAAATTTCCGAATCACTTTGATACGGTCTACTGTAAAGTTTATTTCAGACATCACATGGTTGTTTTACCAGCTACATCATTTCTGAAGTTCCAAGAGCTTGACTTTTAAATGTGCATATGAATAGTAAAACATTCCCATTAAAAAGTTTGTAGCCAGTCCTCCAAAACTTTTGAATCTCAAACTGAGCTAGAAAAAGCTTCGCCTGAACTAGAATCCGAAACATGCGTACACTAGTTTAAAGAATAAAATCATTTGAATACTTGAATAGAATAACTTTTCTTTGAGTGGATTTCCAGAAGAATATTTGCCGCGCATTTACATGCATATGTTTTTGATAGTTTGTGACCTGTTAACCTGAAAATTTGACGGTGAAGAGGGAAGGGGTGACAAATGCAGGAAAATGCAACTTAAATCGAACAAACTTCGACAATACATGCTGATGTGTTGCTGCTGTGTGGACTATTCGATTGCCACGGAGAATGAGAATTTTGGACAAGAACTGGTCCCTTTTTACCATGTAATACCTTATCTAACATCCGTACACTTTGTTCAACATTATATGACCGTGTACACTCTCCTAAGCAATGACATTAGCCATTTTAGGTAAAACGAATCATCCCTTTTCAAATCGAGCTCCCTATTGAAAAAAACCTGGTTCCGCCCCTAGTGGGTAGCATTTTATTTTTTATTTTATTTTTTATTTGTCAGTTAATTAAACGAAATGATACCAATTGTTTGTCATATCTGTCGTTTTTCCTGCTCCATGTTCGGAGCACGTAGATTGTAAATACACTCTCTAACATTAAGTATTCCCTAGGATTCTGATTTTGAATATTATTTTAATTATAACCGAAAGGATATCACAGAACCATTCTGCAAAATCACTGACAAAAAAATGATTTCTTTATTAGCTAGGACTTTTATGATGGACGCTATTATGTTATGACTTTTTTATTGACCATTTTATGAATTATATGTTTCATATATATTTGAACCAATGATCTGCACAGATGTTTGGAATGAAATTCTATTGTTTTCTATTCAACAGAGAATTTACGACATTATACGATCAGTGAAAGATAATTATGTTGGAATGACATGTGATATTATTCACTGACTACTGCGTCACACTTCCGGTGGTCTTGAGACCGCAGACAATTATTAACAGCCATCTTTGAACCAGGTACACACAGTTCATAAGTTTTACCCATCATGCACCGCGCCAATGCGATGCTACAAACACCCAGTACAGTTCAGGGGGAGTTTGCAAACTACCTGTTATATGAATGACGTCTCTGTTAACCAATCGGGAGGCAGAGGTTTTAATATTTACTGGTTTGTTATATTGCCTTGCCAATTTTTAGCCTGGTACCAGCGAAAGTGAAAAAAGAATCGGTCAAACACATAACAGCTGACTCATGTGCAGTATTATGTGAATCTTCCTTTGATTGTATTTTCTCCTTCCTGACGAAGCTGAAGCGGTTTAATTGTTTTTAGACAGATTATAATGCATGTGAATTAGAGAAAACTTTGTAATCATAACAAATTATCATTTGGAATTATGTAGAATGATGCAGATTTTTAGTGACGTTCTCAACGCTGTTTATAATGATGTTTCACTCATTCTCCCATCCAAACCTTTGTCTTACCGTATATACTCGCCTATAACTGGGCTCCAAATGCAAACAACATAGACCCTGATCTGCCGTCGCATAATGCGCCGGCAGATCAGGGTCTATGTTGTTTGTTCTACTGATTAGTCCTTACAAGCTGCATTGACCCAGATCTGCCGGCGCATAATGCGACGGCAGATCTGGGTCTATGCAGTTTGCAGTTGGTATTGAATTATACGCTAGTATATACGGTAATACTGTTATTCTTGTGTGCCTGTTTTTAAGTATAGCCTCTTTAGTCTTAGTTATCACCTGTGTTTATTGTAGTCGGTTGAAAAGTTCTTAGGAGCTTGTGTTTTAACTGTGATTAAAATATATTGACTGTAAATAAAGATTACTGTATTGATACTACAATTGTAACATACGTTGTTACGTTGTTCTTGTTTCCTGCAGGTAAAAACACTCGGGTCTTTTCCTTCATTCTTGCCCTGAAATTATCAAATTGGCTAATCATTTAATTTCTCAAAATTGATTTTCGTAAATCTTGGCAATAAATGTTAAAATATTATTTGCAATTAATGCTTGGCCTTAACGCAAATAATAATAATAATAATAATAATAATTGCAGTATGAAAGGAATTTTCTCACCGTCAAAACTTAAACTTTACAGGGATAAGAAAAAAAAGCCAGATGGCAGTTTCTGATTGGCTGAATGCCAATGATGACCTAATAATCGTTACATTATCCAATGTATTCAAAACTCAATTGCTATCGACCGTTCTTGCCAAAAGTTGATCATGGATGAAGGTAACTACTCGCTCAAAATAGAATCAAATCAGTTTTTTTCTTAGAGCCGTTTCATTCGCTGTGAACGAAGTCAATACATCTGAAAAGAATAAGACAGAGGAACTTGTGCATCTGAACATTTATATGAAGCCACAACTAAAGAAGATGGTATTAATGCGTTACATTTTTAAATAGTCAACCTAACTCATTCGACTTAGAATTGGGACCATGACTGTACAACTTATATTGCTCTTATATGTAGCTCAGAACTTAGGGAAGTTGGAATTAACATTCTCCTGCATGCTTTCAAATTCATTTTTAAGAATGTGCGTGGATTAATGTTACCACGTGTGACTGATTGCAAATCATGTGAACTTAAAACCAAACGTTGTTCTCTATTAGACTTTGCAGAGCTGGATTGATTGTGGATTGGTGTTAAAAGCAGTGTGCAAAAGACTATTCATTGCCGAGACAATTGTAATAAAGTGCATAAAGACACACAACAACAGCCAACATGGGCTGGTCTGGGCAGGAATGGAACCCACAATCCTTTACTTGCGAGTGCAGCAGACTCATTTTCTCACAACCATCGCCCGATTCCTCGTACCTCGTATAACCCTCTGTACCCCACCACCACCACCACCACCACCACCACCACCATATCAAAATTTTTCAAGATTATGGCATGTATGGTTCAGAGTTATAATCAGTTTGAGCAAGGTTTTGATAAACCTGGCTCATTTTTATATTGAATGCATGTTGCACTTTTCCACTCAATGACATGATATATTTTACTGAAGATGTTTTGTTATACTTTCACTCCTGCATCCAGGAATTCTTTCTGATTTATATTTGTCAACATTTACATTTATATGTGAGTTCAAAAGATGATTAATCATTGACACCTGTTTTGGCATAATGGAGGTTATACATGAGTTCAAGAGATAATTAATAACTGACACCTGTTTAGCATAATGTATAAACATTTACATTTATGCACGAGTTCAAGAGGTAATTAATAATTGACACCTGTTTAGCATAATATATCAACATTTACATTGAATCATTAGTTCATGAGATGATTAATTATTGACACCTGTTTTAGCATAATTCCTCAGCATGGCATGATATTCATAGATTTTCTTCCAATGATTTCGATGATCTGCATCAATATATTCAACAGTGGAGAAAAGACAGACCAGATGATAATTTCTTCTTCCAGCCAGTCAAAGAAATTAATATTTTTACTTAAAGGTCAAATATGCAGTTTTTATTTTGACATTTGTAAAATCACCATATCAGAAAACCATGCAGCTGTTGTTTTGCTGAATTTCTAATGCATAGTTTAATACGAGATACTTGGCTTAATAATCTTACCCTCTCTAAAGTTGTAACATAACTCATAGCTGTGTGGAATTGATGAAATAGGAGAATATAGAACTCACTAAAAATATAGATAAAAAGCAAGGGATTCTACATGTATATATATATATATATATATATATATATATATATATATATATATATATATATATATATATATATATATATATATATAAGCCTGATTTATTTTTTGCTTAACCTATGAATCATTGTTGAGGGGGAACAGGAGGCGGGTCACTAGAGGGTCCCAAAACTGTAAAGTTTTAATTAGGTGATATTTTGGGATTTGCGATACCTAGCAAATGAACTTGTACAATTGCGCATTTCTTTGCCTCCACAAACTCTCCCAGGGTTCTTGAAACTAATTATATATCTAAGTTTCTGTAATTTTGCTTTATTTATTATTGTTTGAGGTATTTCATTAAACCGGCAATTTTAAGAGAAAAATCGTGCTTTGGTTAACATATATTTTTGACAAGTCGTTATACCATCTGAATCATCGCAACCGCTTAATGATCCCCTCCCTCCTTCTCTTTTTCAAGCACTTAATTCAGATATTGAGAAGAGGTTTTTTTTTGTTTTTTTTTCAAAAACGCTGATAAATAATTTACGATTTGATCTTCAATTTAAAAGTATGGACGTTGCAACAACAAAAAAAAGTCTCCACCTTTTCGCGTAGTTGGGGTGTCGTAAGCTTATATGACACATGGCAGTTGAAGATTAGCAATTTTTAGACAACGCAAGATTTGATTTAATTCAGTGATCAAATCATCATTACGAGAAAGAGCCACACAGACAAGGTGCGGCCCTCACCTACGCCCTGCTTAATAACGAAATATTCAGACTGTTTTCCCACAAATTAAACAGAACATGTCACGTTCTCCAACGAGTCTTTCATGATGCGCCAGTCTTTCTTTGGATTCCAAGTCTGTACAACTTGTAAATAACCCGCAGTTCCAAACTGTATTGAATGCTTCAGCGTTATCTAGAAACGTAACACATACAGAATTATATCTATTAATATTATAACATATCGCTTCCTTGATACAGAAAGCTGCAATTATACTACCGCAATTTTTTTTAAAAATCCTGTTGTAATGGGTTTGGGAAAGAGATTTGTTCAGAACAAAAATAACCAGTCTTTTGTATTAAAATTGTTCTAGGACTTTTTGAAACACTGGAACTATGGTTATATCCCGATAATTATTCATGCCTAATTTGTTCTTCCTCCCACCTTTATATACAGCTGTGCTTTTTAAAATAAATGACAATGTGTGCCTATGGTATGCTGTAGCGTACTAACGGGGGGGGGGGGGGGGGCAAACAGGGGCGGTTGCCCCGGGCGCCAGAGGTCTTGGGCCGCCAAAACAGCTGATACAAATTCGGGCCTCGTATTCTGGCCCTTTGGGCCATCATCGTTGGCCCGGGCGCCATTTACCCTTAGTACGCCAGATATATGCATTAAGTGAAGTAAATTTCATTAAAATTTCTACCAGTATGTACATAGAGAATTTATTTCTTTTTTTTAAATCTCTTTCTTCTATTTTTTTTAAAAAAATTTATTATTTTTTTTTTTGTTACTTAAAACGGAAAACTTAATTTTGGCTAGCAGAGAATTAAAATTATCCTTCATCGTTCCCTTATTTACCTCTTTTGTGTGTGTATATATATATATATTAAAAACAGGTCAATTTCGGTCGTCTCCTTTTGATAATTTGAAGTGGCCGTATTTAGCTCCGTCTCTCCATCTGCTCGTTGCAATCATTTGGTATCATTTGATCGTAAAGTTTCTATTGACGTTTTCATTAACACGAAATACACACCACTGTTTTCTTATTCTTTCTTTTCTTATCTGCATCTGCGTTATGTTCTCTTTGCTGGAGTTAGTATTCATTTTACAAGCCTAACCAGAGAACATTGTAGTCACTGTCTTTTTTAATACATGCAACCATTAAAAGTGCTTATTTCTCACATTGTATACAAAGCTTTTAAAAATAGCTGAAATTAATTTAGTGAAAATTAACTGTTAAAGAATTGAAATAGTTTGTGGTTTAAGGGAGATAAATCAATTAATGTATATCTTTGTGGTGCAGGAGTTTAGTCCCTTCAATCAAGGATAAATCGCTCCTTAAAGGACTCGTACAAATAAATTAGAACGAGACAGGAATGGATTTGGGAGACCATGATTTGCTAATGAGAAGAAAAATTTAGAAAAATAATCTTTTCAAAGCTGATCCTATCGTTAACTGAAATGAGATGGGGAAAAGGTTCTACTAATGCACTGTATTTTTTTTTTATTTGTGGGGTATTTTTTTTATTTGTGGGGTGGGAAGGAGGTTGTTTTACTAGCTTGGTTTAGGAACCCCAATAATGAAAGCAGATGGTTTACTTCTTAAATGAGGAATGAATGATGAAAGTTTCAAGCGCGTGCTGTTTTCAAAAATGTCCCGGCTCATGGTTCTCTCGATATAGAAGCATACATCAAGGATGCATCTATGCTGTGAGATAAGGGTTTGGTCCAGAGTATTTAGAAAAGTTATTTCATTTCCAGTATTATGGTGTTTCAGTCGGTTTATAATAGGAAGTGAATCAGTACCACGTGCCCTTTATATTGTGAGAGTGAACTGCTTTCAGACTAAAGATAATTTTTTAAGAGCAGAGTAAATTAAGCAACCACAAAATTCGGTGATCGCTTTGTATTTCAATAATTATGGCTCCTCGCAGCCAGGAAAAAAGAAAAGAAAATTAGTATATACATTTCTCTAAATCAGCAATTGCTCGAAATGTGATTCAAACAATCGACTAAATCCTCAATGTGTTGTTGAAACGTGGCAATCGGAATAACCGCGGCCTTTCCCGTCAAGTCGAGAAAGAACGGATATAATTCACCACCACTGAGAACTATATTCCGAACTACTTTTTTTCAATTGGCACAACAGAGCGGCGAAAGGAGACAAAGTCACAATCGGAGCATTGTCGGCCATTTCTGCTGCAACTTGTGTGTTGCACTCCGCCGGAGACGAATAACCAATCAAATGTATGTGTTTTCCTACAACTACATCCGAGGTTGTTTCTCTCCTTGACTGAAATGGCCGAGCGATTTTTCGATTGGAAACGCGGTTTAAAAGAGGGGCAAATATACTAATGCACATGTCATATAAATTATCTCTTGCTTCAAGGGACTACACTCTTGCACTATTGTGTGTGTTTTTTTTTTTTTTTTTTTTTTTTGATGGCTCAGTTATTGCTTCAAGTTTATGTTGGACTAATTCGAGAAACTCTTTAGTATGAAGTGTTGTAGTGTCCGGGTCATTAGTACTCGGCTTACGATAACATTTGTTATGCTCTGGAATAACCAGGAAGGTTTCTAGTTAGTGTACATGCTGTCGTGTCTCTCACGAACCATTCAATTAATTGTGTTGCAGCCTTTAAACCGAAAGAGTCTTGGCTTTTGCATTTACTTCAGCCCTATCTTTTAATAATACCATCTAAGGAACAACAAATGTTTAAAAGGAGTATGTTTATGCTTTTTAGAGATTTCAAGACAGCGAGAAATACAATAATTCCTGAAATCGATGTTTGACCGTATTCCGAGCGTAATTAATGGAACATATTACCGAGAGTAATTTCGAAATTATACAATGTCCTTTGTGAACGGCGGCATGACATCATGTAAACTATGAAAATACTCTTTCAGGACATTAAAAATATTATAAAAGTCAGTTTGTCCAGGGCAAACTGACTGGAAAATTGACTATGCCCTTGTGAGATTTGAGCTTGCCCCAAAATATGACGACATAATATCACAACTAAAGTTAAAACATTAGGTAAAAAAAAAATATTGGATGGTGTAAGGAAATCGCGTTATATTTATTTTACAAATAAAGAACCTTTGTTTTGTCTTCTTATCCTTGTTTGCACCTTCGAACAATGTGCTGATAATAAGAGTTGTCAAAAAATATATATATGTAAATAGTAAATGTAGACAGATTTGTAAAAGAGAAGAAAAGGAAAAATGGTTAGAATGCATATATAGTTGAAAGAGTAAGGACAGGCATGTAAATGTGTATAGTATAGACAGATACATAGATAGATAGATAAGGGTTTTGGAAATATCTAGATATGAGAGAGAGAGAGAGAGAGAGAGATACTTAGGTAAAAGACCTTGACCTGAAAAACTAAACTACTTTCTTTCTTTCAAACAGATCCATTAGATTTTTTTATAGAAACGTTTTTGTAGACACCTCCAGACCTCTAGCTATGATAAACTTGTAGGCCGATGAGGTGACACACTCACACACACACTTTTGTTCGAATGTCAGAAGATTTTAGATCTGTTGAATCCCCACCATCCCACCCCATCTGCATTGTGCGTAATATTCAAAAACACAAAAAAAAACTATTAAAAAAACAGACTTATAAGCAGAAATGAAAGTAGTTTTGAATGTTATTACTCTTCTCTTTTTGATGGCGACGTACTTGTTTAGATTCCTGTTGTCATGTCTCCATTCTTTCCGTCTCGGGTCTAAATTGTATCTCAAAACAGGTTCGTACTCCCATTCCTCAGGCATTATACCTTTTGGATCGTTTCCTCAGCCATTTCGAAAAGTCTGAGTGATACTTGCCAAGAATCGATATAGTTTTGTCCTTTTCATGAATGCAAAATTTGTGTTTTATTTGTTGTAAAAAAAATGTATTTTATCAAGTGATATGTATAGATGTCAGGACGTCATTTCCTTATGTAAAATCAGTTATGAGTTGATTGTTTTATAATCCTATATATAAAAGCAAGAAAGAAATATTGTTTAAAAAAACAGGAAAACTTTGTTTCTTATACTGAGTGAGTGTATTGTATGCCTATTTTTACACAATAATTTAGTATATGTATATGTTTAGCTCCGTTTATGCTTTTGTTTTCTGAGGTTCCTATGTGAGTTTGTCTACCATGCGTGACGCCTTGATAGCAGAGCCTCATATCATTATCATCATCCCTTAAGGGATATAACTCCCTATTTCTCTGTTTTACATCGCTATGTGTTACCACTTTTTGACATGTTAGTCTTATATTAGTTACTGTGAGTTTTATTTGTTTTTTGTTATATAGTTACATTTGTTTCTTTTCTAGTCCCGTCTATCCCTCTCCTGACTTTATTTTCAAAATTATTGGACAGATGAGACTACTTTGTGAGTGGGCATGGTCATCTCTTTTTGGGAGTGGAAATTTTTATAGTATATGAGAGTAGAGATTGACCAGGCTGAGCGAACCATCTCTCCTAATGGGAGTGATATAATCAATCGGCTCCCACCCATAGACTGTACTTCTTTCCTCCCCCTGTCTTATGCGACCGAGGTCCCTTTTTCAAAAGGTTAAAAAAAGATGTTCGTACTGATTTACAAGAGATAACCGGCAAAAAGGTATTTAAAAGAGCTAAAAAAGAAATGGAAATAGATCAAAAAGAAGCCTTATCTACGCAAACGCTGTTAAAATTTATAAATCATTGTCAGATGTAGTGATTTACAACGTGACATCACTGATTAGCAGGTTTCTTCAAATAAACAATTTAGTTTACAAATTCAACTGAAAGATGACTGCAAACTTCAAATGGTGCCAGCTACTTTACTGGATATTTGATGTTTCAATTGAAATTACATCTGTTTGCATTAGGTGCTAGTGTAAGAACAATTAAACGTATTAATTTTAAAAAGATCAATAAAAAGTCGGTAAGGAGCAAACATGAACATATTGAAAGAAATATGCTTGATAAATAAATGTGTACTGGTTGTTATGTTGTTGATGCATTTGTGCCTTGAACTACATCTGTTGCGATAAATGTCTTTACATGTGTAGCTGCTTACAATATACTCTCATGGACAAAGAGGTCAGGTAACACTGTTTAAGATTTTCTCAATGATAACTGTAGTAATTTTCAATAATTCAGTTTTCTGACGTGCTGTTCGGTCGCTTCTTTAAAAGGTATTTTATCCTTTTTTACATGTTTTTTTCTGACTATCATGTAGCTATTGTTTCATCAATAAAAATATTTTGTATTCTGTTCAGTATTGGACAGGTCAAATGACGAACTTGGCATCAAATAATTAATGTGAATGGATAATCTTCAATGACACATTTAGGGCTTATTAAATTTAGTCATCTCTAATAAAGTCAATATATCGTATTTAATTAAAAGTTTTATTTTAATGCACATACAATTCTACTTTTCAAATTGTAAATTGATTTGAAGTTTTGATCTCTCTTTGTGTTATGTATTTATTCATGTCTTAATTGTATTTATCTCTTTTCTATTTCTTCCATTGTTTAAGATTGTTTGCTGCAGTATGCTTGTTTTAAACAAAGTTTACAATACCAGTTTGTTTTCTAAAACAGAATGACCTATTATTTGATAGGTGGGGATATAGCTTTTTTATGTATCTTGTTCATTGGGCCAAAAGGTAAAGTTGAGGAAATAACAGTACGTATACAAAACAAGTCCTTAGAGACCATGAAAACCAACATAACTAAAGACCAAAATGACAAGACTATGCCTACATATATTCCTGTCCTTGAAATGCTTTAAACATTTTAGCTGGATAAATAATAAGATGTCGATTGAAATGAGAAACATCATCGACACAATTTACTATGCAAGAGTAAGCGCTACTCTTACTGTTACTGTTGCCTCTATACTGCTTTTGAAAACTTATTGATTTTAACCAACCTTCTAGTCATGTAAAATACCAGTACATCTTTATTGTACTTGTGATGGGTGTTGGGTGTATGTTACTTACAAATTTCTTTAAAAAGAAAGTCCCCAACGTTTCTCTAAAAGAAATCACACTGTTCTCGGGGTCATTTTTGTAACATGTCAATGATAAAGATGTGCTGTGCCTGAGGCACATCATTTTTTCTTCACAGCTTCACAGGATAAGATGCCACAAGGAAGTCAATGCCAAAGTCAGCATATCATTGTGTCGCATACATCCCGAGCAGCATTAAACCAGATAGCAATTCCGAAGCTCAGCCCAAATGCATTAGGCGTATCAGGTAGTTCTTTGTATCATTTGATATGAAAGCAAAAGGAGATGGTGCTAATAATGCAGTGATAAACAATTTAGGTAGAATACTTGCAAAAGACATAACCATATCTCATGAAAATGCAGATCTATTTGCACAATGTGAATAACTAGATTTTACTGACATACAAAGATTTGTGGTCACCTTGTAAATTAGGACAAATATGATTCAACATAGCATCATAAACGATAAAAACTGTGTAATTTACTCTCAAGGAATGGTAGTGCGTAAACTACGATTATTAAAGATGTTCAGTGCGTGGCGTACCGAAAGAAGATTAAGATACTATTATACATTCAAGTTTTAATAGATCATTGTATGCTGTATCTTGACGCTCTTCGTTAGAATTTCATAATTAATATGAATGTATTTATTCATATTTTACACAACACTTGCAAAAGCCTCTGAAATGATAGACTATGAACCAGAAAACATTTGCCTCAAGTACACTACGATTACTTATGAATCACTTGCGCAATGAGTTAATGACAAGTATACAAATGGTATTGCTTTCTTTTATGACTACATTATGAGAGAGCAAATCCTCGACATTCCAGCAGTACAACTTTAACGACCGTCCAACATTATTCTCCCAGAATGAGTTTAAATTGTGTATTGATACTGTCCAAAAAGAGGGAATACTGTTATACAGAAAAGTTGTATAACTCTGAAAGAAAACACGTCTGCCAAGTATGGTTTATTTCTATAGTTTATAATTGATGATTCAGAAATATTTTAAAAGAAGCCAGAAAATATTTAATTGATGAGCAATATAAAAGCCAATAGACCCAATAACGTAAGAGTAAACAATTTGTATATTGGTAATCATTGCATCTGGCTTAATTTAGAAGTACACATGATAACAGCTTGCATGGTAGTGGTCTTCCATTGGCTAATGCCGAACAAGGTATTAACTTTGAAATGAACAGAAAAGAAAATGGAGATGCACACCAAATTTATATTTATTTCTTTTCAGAGGCTCAGATATCCATTCAACACTGTCATCTAAATCAATCATGTCTTAGGCATCAATAAATATATCCCAGGCTGTGGTGTGCATCAGAGCTGTATACGAAAAGCTTTGTATTAGAAAAATCAGTGGAGTGACAAATTGTGAAAGGACTATGTTTGAACTAAATCCGATAAGGACCGAATCATAAACGTTTTCGATTACATCGTTGTCATCTGTCCAATGTTTGCTTCGGCAAGATTTATGATAGAAAATGGTTTTTCACATATCCAAACAAAGATGATAGCGATATCATGATATATTCTTTGGATAAATTGGATACGTGGTTAGAGATACTCGTTGACTGTTTGATGTGTATGAAGGTACATGTATATTTTGTTTATAATAAATGACTGTGGCACTCTTGACGGTGTAAAAACGATAGCAACTAACCTAAGCAAACTGGCTTTAAAATGCTATAAATTGTGTAATGTCTGTATTATTGATTGCGCTAAAGTACAAGTTAGTAATCGAAGAGTTTAGAGAGATTACACTTTTTTGGCTATCTTTTACATCAAGGACAAGAAAGCAATGGAAACTGTTTTAAGAGAGCCATATTATTCCAAACGGAATACAATTTTAAACTATAGACTCTTTGAAACAGAGTCAAACAAAACAAACTTTTAATGCGACTTGAATATCATTTTGTGCATAGCACAATTACAAGGCAATGTATGTATGTTGTCAACCAAATAAATTCTTGTCGACTTACAGAGACAATGTATGTATGTTGTCAACCAAATAAATTCACGTCGACTTACAGAGACAATGTTACTCTTTATATTTTGACACAATACATCTCTTGATTGTATGATCTGAGTAAATACCTCTCTTGATTGTATGATCTGAGTAAATACCTCTCTTGATTGTATGATCTGAGTAACTACCTCTCTTGATTGTATGATCTGAGTAAAATGCCTCTCTTGATTGTATGATCTGAGTAACTACCTCTCTTGATTGTATGATCTGAGTAAATGCCTCTCTTGATTGTATGATCTGAGTAAATACCTCTCTTGATTGTATGATCTGAGTAAATGCCTCTCTTGATTGTAGGATCTAAGTAAATGCCTCTCTTGATTGTATGATCTGAGTAAATACCTCTCTTGATTGTATGATCTGAGTAAATACCTCTCTTGATTGTAGGATCTGAGTAAATACATCTCTTGATTGTATAATCTGAGTAAATACCTCTCTTGATTGTAGGATCTGAGTAAATACCTCTCTTGATTGTAGGATCTGAGTAAATACCTCTCTTGATTGTATGATCTGAGTAAATACCTCTCTTGATTGTAGGATCTGAGTAAATGCCTCTCTTGATTGTATGATCTGAGTAAATGCCTCTCTTGAATGTATGATCTGAGTAAATGCCTCTCTTGATTGTATGATCTGAGTAAATACCTCTCTTGATAATTTTACCTGTGATTGAGTAAGCAATCTTTGTATATTTCGAATTTTAAATTCTTTATTCTTTATTACCTAGTCCTTTTTACAAGCTTTTTTTTTTTTTTTTTTTTTTGCCGTCTTCATCAGTCCTGAATGAATAATAGAAGACTATTTTGACATTAACCCACAAAAATCTAATTGGAACGCAGTTCAACGCTTAATACGTCCATGAAATTTTTTATTCTTTTGTGGAATACTTAATATGTTATCATTTCTATTGATACTAGTGTCATACATTTTGATATTATCCTCCATATCACTGTAAAAGTTTTGTTTAAACGTAGATGTACAGTGAATCAGTATCAGTATTTAAAAGTGTCATTTTATCATTGTATTTGTTTTCAACTTGTTGAAGTACAACGCGTACATCAACCATATGGATCACCCTATCACTTTAAATCGACCGTAAATTGGTTTTTGTTAATTTGCTTTTCTTGTTTTCTAAATAACCCGTACTAAGTAATTGCTATTCTTGCAAGTGATAGAACTTTCTGATATACTTCTAATGATGATGTAAAAGTGTACAAAGTTGCACACATTTATTTCAACTTGATTTAAAGTTACACAGCCAAAAGGAAAGTGTGATAGAAATTAAAATATTGAGCCGTGATCACAACCTCAAAGATAGAACCCCCCAATGTAGTATGCAACATACCTTCGAATGATAATGTATAAGTATGCCAAGTTTCATTCCTTAATATAAATAGGACTTAAAGATATAGAGCGGAAGCGAAAGTCTGACAGACGGACGAACGGAAATGCTTATACTATGTCCAGCGTTTTTCGTTGAAAAGGCAAGGTACAATATTCACAAAGAATGATATTCCACTTTTAAAGACTGCAAGGTATATACGTATACCACACGCGCAATATTTCACAAACTTTCTATTTGAAACAAGAGACTTGCAGACAAGGCTTTAATACCATCTAATATGCTACCACTCCTAATTTAACATCGGATATATAGGATATTTGAACTGATATTGAAAACCATTTCACCTTCTATTTCCTTTCTTAACCGAAGCTGTCAGAAATACTTATTTTTCTCCCTTTCCTTTCCAATTAAACATCATAGCCACCTTGTTCGACATGGTATGCTTCAAGGTGCTTCTGGTACAAGTCTAAATAGTATCCCCACCAATCAAACTCACATTTCATAACTGAAACAAGAGATGTTCTTAGCATACGAGTGCAGTGATTTTCAGTTACCTATGAAAGTATAATAATGTAATAACTTCAAAGAAAAAAGGCATATTGATATTCATAGACAGATATATAGAAGAAAATATATATCTTTCTAGTATACTTGTTGATTTTATACAATGTTTGTCAATGTTTCTACTACCTGGTATATCAAAGGATGGGATCTTAATTTGTTCTTTCAAAATCATTTCTTTTTCTTTGGGAGGAATAAGAAAAAAGTATTGCAAAACACTGATATCTTGGAAGATTCAAGCGATCATATGGAAGAACATTATTCCAGAAACAGTTATGTCCTTTTTACTCTCTTTAAATAAAAACGGCTCTATATAATCTTTAAAATATTATTCTATATTGTCTTTCCATTAAATGTTATTAAACAATTTATATACACATTTAAAACCTTATTTGATGCATTAATGTAATGCAAGTGTCATTTGTGTTCACAAATATGCCTACACTTTTCCTTCGCGAATGTGCATTCACGTCTATATTGGCGCAAGCAATGGCCAACGTCGCTAAAAGTGATAAAACCTGTAAGATGGCAATTAATATTCATTTCAAACAATGAATCTGGCAATGAAAACATTCAAGGTTTGTTGTAGTCAGCCGAGTTGCTAAAGTCTTTGATCGCCGCTATTGTAACGTATTTTCGAGGTTAAAGTCACACCTACGGCAGTGAAGATTTAATTTATTCTCGGGCCGAATTAATGAAAAAGGTACTAATTTATGCAAATAAACAATGTGTCATTTGATTAATGATTGAATACTTTTAAATTATTAAAATTCCATGGTGCAGTTAATTTCAGGTCAATCAGATATTCTAACATGTTGATGTTTTCTCGAGTTACTTTATCACATGTAAATGTCCAAGGAAAATATAAGAAAGTTTAGGTGGCAAAACTGTAGAAGCAAATAAGATTATCTCATTTTTAGCACTTCCAGTGCATTATGTACTACAATTTTCCTTTGTCCCTTTAAAATGTTGTGTTCCCTGACCTTTGTAACCTAGGTGCAACACTGCATTAGAGATTGAATGGTGCTGTTGTTCAACCTACCGAAATAATCATGTTTTGAATTTTATATCTGGAGTAAAAATCCGACATCAAAGAAACGTGTCCACTGATCACAAACTTTAATAACGATGGCTTCAACATTCTCATTCAATGCAGTCGGTGATGTGTAATAACATTTGTTTTTCAATACGCAGATGTACTTGCCTTCAGACAAATTGGGTTGTTCCACTTTGTGAACTTTACCTATGCAACTTAGCCTAATGGCTTCTCCATCAGCAGTGCTCAAAGGATTTCACACGACACATCACCCTAGCTATTGTGAGCCAATTCAGTAAATCTCTTAAAGGTGTCTATCTCTGACCGCCTTACCTTTTAATTGTCTCTAAAACGGCTGTATAAACTGTCCCATGGAGAGTTACATGAGCTCTGAGCAAGACTGTTTACTGTTTATACATACCACAGATTACGGGCATATATCACTGTGATCAAGAAATGTACATTTTTTTCTTTTTTTGGGGGGGGGGGATGTTATTTGCCAAGATTGCTGAAAATCGTGTTTTCCGAAACACGACCGTGTCGGGGGATTTGGGAGTCCAAAATCGTGTTTTTCGCGTGACACGTCGTTTTATGGAGTGTATGCTAATACTAATAATCCACGGCATTGGAAAAATACACAAAAATAAGCAGTAAAAGACAATACTCAGAAAAAAGTGCAAAGTAAAACATTATTCATAGCTTGGAGAATATTGATTCTATTGGAGCAAACTTGAAAGACTATTGGAAACATGTGCATCAATTTGTCAAGGAAAACCTTTTCAACCACAATACTGCCACTCAGGAGCACTAATGCGAATGGTTCATTATAAATAGCATTTTCCGATGTTGTCACAATGTTTTAATTCCCTTTTCACTGCTATAGCAAACGCTGACGATACCAATGTCCATCTACCAGATATACATTTGTGAACTAATAACAAACTTACTAATATATTAATAACAAAACAAGACATTTCAGCTGTACTCAACACCATATCCACCTACAAAGCATGTGGTATGAATAAATAAGTCACCATATCCTCAAAAGAACTGTCACATCCATAGCTAAAGCACTCTGCATTCTATTCAACGTGTCTCCTGTTAAAAAAGTGTTTTCAACTTTATGGAAAACCGCAAAAGTAATGCCAGTGTATACAAGTGAACATGCCAGTGATCCTATTTCACTATTGAGCAGTGTTGGAATAGTTATGGAAAGAATTATTTTTAAAATATCTCTACAACCACCTACATTCAAATGATTTTACATTCAACTATCTATCCGGTTTTCTTCCCAAAAATTCAGCAGTAGTTCAGTTTATATACATGTACCGTAGCATATGTACCGTGCTTGATAATAAGGATGCCATGTGTTGTCTGTTGCAATGTCTCGGCAAATGGACTAAGTATATTGACAACATATTTCATTCGACCTCAAAAATGATAAATGAATTGAAAATACTTAAATATATATTCAGCCGAAAAACGTTAGAAAGGATATATTTTACATACACCCGCCCTTTACTTGAATATGCTGATGTTGTATGGGATGGCTGTTCATCTAAAGACTCTCTTAACAAAAAAAAAGATGCTACAATTTAAGTAGGTAGAATTGTTTCAGATCATGTCACAAGATTTAAGAAGAAACTGGTTGACAGATAGACAAAAATTTCATAAACTTTGCTTCTTTCATAAATTTGTATACATCATCTCTCTTCTTCCTGACCTTCTACCACACTAGTCTGGTTGGTGAGATAAACAAGCATAATCTTTGAAAAAGGAGCAATTTTGTTTGAATTAATGCTACACTTAAAGTAACTAGAAAATCATTTTTACACTCTTCTATTCAGGTCTGGAATACACTCACTGATTCAATAATAGGTGAAAGTAACTATTCTATCTTCTGAAGTTGTTTGTTGTTGTTCGTCCTCGATTTCAGAGATGACCATAACATCACTAACAGGTTTGGTTTCTATAAGCACGTGAGTCGCTGACTGTTCTGGCTAAAATATGTTCTGAATTGTCTGCAGCACACTAGACCTGAGATGCTACTTGGGGTTGCTTGACCAATAGTAGTATATAGGACGTGCTGCAGTTCCGAGATTTATGCGGCTTACGCTTCTGCACAGCCGCTGCATTTTTCCTCAGCTCGTAGTCTGTATCTCAAGTATAGATTAGACTGCGCCAGGTGGAATGATCCTGTGCGAGATCTTCTCAAGACTCAGTCAATGTTGAAGTCTTTCAAGGATGACTTGATGGTGTCTTTGAAGCATTTCTTCTGACCTCCTTGAGATCGTTTTCCCTCCTTCAGCTCGCCGTAGAAGAACTTCTTTGGTAGTCGCTTGTCTGATTTCCTGGTGATGCGGCCTGCCCATCTCATCTGTGATTTCATCAGCAGAGTGTGGATGCTTGAAATGTCTGCTCAGTGTCTGGGACCCTGTCCTGCCCTTTTATCCTCATCAGTTTCCACAGGCAGCCCATGTGGAAATGGTTCAGCTTCTTGGCATGGCGTCTGTATACCTTCCAGCATACAGCAGGGTTGGCAGAAGTAAAATAGAGACCAATACCACAAACGTGCCTGCGTATTTCTTAGTTGGTAATAGGAAATGATCTATTCTAAAAACAGGAATTATAAAGAACTGTAGTGATTTACATTATGATGTATATTCTAACCATATGTGACATCATCTATTGTGTGCTTATGGTGAAGATATAAAAAATGCAACTCATGACATATTTATTTGAAAATACTACATGGAACAATGTAGGAAATTTGCTCAAAGTCTAAATCATCTCTCTTTAGCACTACAAATATTTTATTATATGCATCATTTCTCCACTCAATTAATTACTGCAAAATTCATAAACACAAACACGATGTTCTTCATTCCTAGTGATTGTTTTGTGTATTCTTTGCAGTGTATGTACTCTTCACCAATATTTCCCACGATCATCAATATCGATTCATTTATGATTTCATTCGTGTAATCAACTCTCTCTCCCTTCTACCTTATTTTCCCTGAATTGTGTATGTTTACATATAATTGTATGAAACCATATTATTTTGTGTCACTAATTATTTGAATTTCTAATCGATTTTTGGGAAAGGGTTTATTCTAAGTTGAAAGAACATTAGTGCAAATGAAATGTGTTTAAACGGAACACTGTATGTATATAATTCAGTTGCAAAAGCTGAGTGACCCCTCTGAATTTTGATATTACTCTTTTGGATTTGCTTTCATGATCGACTGCATTTAAATTGTTCTGAGAAATATCTTCTTTGGATATTTGCATGAAATCCATGTGGTGTTACAAGTGGTTTTACTTGAAGGGGCGATGGGCTAAGATCTTTGTGTGGCGAAGTGTCTGAAAATCTTGTTCATCTTTGACAATAGTATTCACGACGAACATTATAGCCCTGATTAGTTCCATTCTGAATCGTACCCCACCATTGATCCCATAAAGTAATTACCCAGTGCCGTTAAAATTAGCTCAGAATGATTTAATCCCTTCATTCCTTGCTCGGCACAAACTTTTGCAAGTTGGAAAAAAGTCAACGTGACTGGCCCCTGCAATGATAAATCCATGCTTCTTTTGGAAGACAGAACAGCCTAATGAATGTAAGGAGGTGCAGTATCTTCATGCAGACTGGGACGCAGGCAAATAATAGTCATCAACACACACACACACACACACGTGTGTGTGTGTGTTAAACGATAGGTGCCAGTGTTCTAATCTCGGGTAAGTTTCCTACTTGTTAAGAATAATGACTCTCCAACCTGTTTGATTTGATCATATATATATATATATATATATATATATATATATATATATATATATATATATATATATATATATATATATATATATATATATATGTGTGTGTGTGTGTGTGTGTGTGTGTGTGTGTGTGTGAATTTTGTAAAACAATACTCTAAAACTGATGAGTAATTTTTTTTTTGTCCAACCCACTAAAATTTCCTGTTTAAAAATATATATGAAATTGGGTTATTGGTTCCCTCCCTTTCATTTGTGGAAAGGGACAAATTGGGGATGGGGCTCCCTTTTTCCCAGTGCATGGAAGTGGAGTGGTAGCTATTTTTCTTGTTCAAAATTTTACAAAATAACCAAATTCTTGTTTTGTTCTATCAACAAAAAAATTAAAACAAGTAAAAAAAATTCATTCATTATTTTACTTTCAGATGAACAAAAGAAACACAAAACTTCCTCCAAAAATATATTTAACAAGAGTCCCTTGAATAGACTGGCGCTCTGACTGAAAGAATTTCCAGGTATTCAAGATAAAACCATTTCTTCCCTTTATCTGTGGAGTGTTGAAACCATCTTCGTTATTCTCCAGAGATTGCAAGATTTTCAAATTAACTGCTGTGTTGGACATATTGGTTATTAACTTAGCACCATTTTTGTCATGTCAATATGGCTTTCCGTTCAAGAGTAGCGATAACAAGAACTTCAAGATGGCCATTGTAGTGGCTATATTGAACATCAGATTGACACCGTTTACATTTAGGACCAACTAGACATCATATCAGGTCTTTTAGTGAAAACATCATGTCAAAATGACCATCCTTTCAGGAGGAGTAGCAACATCAAGATTTTCAAGATAACCACTAAGGTGGTCATATTAGATGTCCAAGCAGCACCGTTTTCACTTAGGAGCAAGTAGACCATGGGATGAATGTGTGCATAAAGTTTCATGGCAATACACCAAGTAGTTGAGGAGAAGTAGTAACAACAAACTTGAATTAACGGACAGACAGGTGGCTGAAAACGGACTACAGATCATCCCATAAGCTCTTCTGGTTTAGGACTAGTAGAGCTAAAACAAACTAAAAATACTATTGATTTTATTATGCATCTAGGAAAAGAAAGGTATTTTTCAGGTTATAAAAATTTTTTTTTCTATATGGCGATATCCAAATAAATCTTCTTCCATTGATGATGCCAAATTATTTTTTTTATTTATTGAACATAAGTTATCAGGATTTCACATGTTCCCCTACATCACCACCTGACCTGGTGTACGGGTCATTACCTTAAATTGTTTTGCATCCTGATCTTTACATATATTCCCTTACCGAGACACCATACATATTCATGCACACATGGACACACATATTTACAAATATTGTACACAATGACACACATAGAACCACCAAAGTGTTTTAAATTGCCTGTTTGCTTGTTGTTATTGTTGTTTTGTTTTTTTTTTTACATGTAATATTGTTTTCTTTGCTCAAAAAAAAAAAGAAAAGGAAAAATGAAAGTCATGAAAATGTAAAACAGCTACAAACAAAAAAATCATGTACCAAAAGTTGACAATGGAGTCCACTTTTTCTTGAACTCATCAATTCTGTTATTCACTTTGGCTACATATTTTTCCAGTGTTTTATATGATAAAACAATTTTTATAACAGGTGAGACTTGGGAATTTTGATGTACAACATGATCTGTATATAACATATTATGCAAGCAAAATTAGGAAGCTAATAAGATCATCAAAGTTATTATTTGCTATAAAGACGTCTTTTCATGTAATTCTAACATTTGGATCACAAGTTTAGACCCATTCCACATACAATTTTCAAAAGTGTTCAGTAACTGAACAGTCATAGAATAGGTGCTCAATTTATTCTAGAACCTCCTTACAAAAGGTGCATTTATGATTATCACTTAAGTGAATCTTCAAAAACTGGTTTGTGGCAATATTTCTATGAAGAAATCTAAAATTAAAACTAATCAGTTTTGTATCTTTTGTACAAAGTTTAGCCAAACAAAAGAGTTGGTCCATTCATCTGCACGAATTGCATTCTCTAGCTGCCTGGATAAAGTTTCATATTTACCATTTGACTTCTGTATCTTGGTTCTTATCAGGACTTTAAAATTAAATTTATTCTTTCCTCTTACACTATGGAGTGAAGTTTTATCGAAAACTAAATGAAAACTATTTCCACTTAAAAAAAACTTTTAATTTTCTTTTTCCCCTTCACTGGCATCTAAGAGATAAAAGCAAAGTACTGTATGAAATTATTAGTTTGTGTTTTTTGCTTTTTTTCATCAAAACTTAATAGAGATCCTTATGCATCAAAAAGACATTGAATAAGTACAACACCATTTTGTTCTCCACCTTGTGTACGACTCAAAATTATCTATAGTAACTAAATTAAGCATATCTTGAGACAAGTATTCATGAACAGTAGATGCTTAATTTTTCTATTGTGATAAAGCATAAATAACATCACACCAAAAATATTTTTAATTGATTTTAAAATTTCTTTAAATTTAGTTTTTCCTAATTTAAATGACAGTGTACCTCCATATTTTCCAAATATTTGTTCACAACCTGTTTCTGCCATAAACCATCTTGTTTAGTACAAGATACCTAATCCAGGGAAGTTTTATATAACACACTAATGAGTGCAAGTGAATCATATTTCTTCCTTAAAAGAAACTATAAGATTGTCTCTTTAAACCTTCTTTGTTTTAACGCCCCAAATGAACTGGAAAAATATTGTACTCAGTTCATTTTCCATGTGGGGTGGAGGATTTGGTAGAGCTGCAGAAGATGAATATACCTGGGCAAAATCAAAGATTTTATCAAAGTAATTTTTCCAATAAGGGATACATTTCTTCTGCTCCACCTGCCAAGCAGTTTTTACTTCCTTCAACTTCGTTGAATAATTTAATTCTACCATATCCTCCAAATTCAGAGAGAAATCTACTCCTAGTAATTTAAAATTGGACACTGGCCATTTAATATAAATTTCTGTACAAATTTCTTCATTAGAAATTTTTTTTATGTCGTCAAAAAGGTAAAATGTGTACCTTTTATCATTTGCTTTTAATTCAGGTTGACCTACTTTTGAGTATATGGCGCCACAAAGAAACAATGATAAAAGTGCATGTACACTTAATATTACTGCCACCACCTAGAATTTTAGGGCATTACAATATTGAATGAAAAGAAAGTCCACAGACTATTTTGTAAGGACTTGAAAATTGTCACTTGTTTTCTCTAGGTCTCAAAATAATGTTCTCAATGAAACCAAACTGCGTCCAAGACTGAATCGTTTTGCCTATCATGCTCTGAGCTTTTTCTACACGCTCTCTCCTGCTAACACAGTGAACTGGGTGGTACCTATGAACCACAAGATTGTCTTTATTTAGATCAATTCTATCCAATACCTGCCTGCCACGGTAATCAAAGCAACTTTTACGAATGACTACATGCATATCAAATACTCTCCCATCTTTCACGTCTTCCAGTCTGACAACGATTCCCTTATCAGATCCATACTCCACTACATCACCAAGTTGGATCTCATTCATAAGATGAACATCAGCTTTGCCCACCAAAAGGGAACTAAGACTACTAGAATGTGTATTTCTGGTTTCGTCATCTTCTAAGCATTCAGTTTCTTCAAAATTATACTCCGATTTTACCTTTGCCCACTGACACAAATGATCTGATATGTTAGATGATATATTCCACTTTCGCTCACCGATTCGTTTTCTGGCTCGATCCATGACCTCTCCAGGGGAAAAGGTAAACAAAGTATTAAATTGTACAATATTCACCTTTGATCTTTTGAGGTCAACTCGGAGAATTTCCTCCACAATTTCTCTTGTGCCAAAAAGTGAAGGTAGGGAATAATGAATCCCACGAACCGTGCCTTGTTTAGGATCATCATCCCATTTAACTTCTGAAACAACGACGAGATGTCTGAACCCACGGTAAGTTAGAGATGCAACATCACCAAGTTTCATTTCTGACAAGGTCTTGATTTCTTTTTCACTGTATTGAACTGGGGACCACAATGCTTTTCTGATCCTTGGGACAACCAAAGTCAGAGCGGTACCACCCAATACAAGCCCAACAGTAATAGGTACTGCAATCACTGGTATCTGCAATGGCAAGGCAAAATTTACGATGGCAAATGAGATGGCAGATGTCAGACCAAACGCTCCTAACTGTAGCCACAGATCCAACGGCTTCTCATTCAAACAATGCCTGCATATTTTTTTATCATTTCTGTACCGCTTGATTAGATATACTGACTTGATGAAACAGTAGATGCTAGCTGTAGAGCATGTTCCCAGTATGACTAGTGGAACATTTGGCATGGCATAATTTACAATGGCAATCATGATGACTGCTGTCAGGCTAAATGCTCCAAACTGTTGCCACAGATCCAATAGCTTCTCATTCAAGAAATCAGAGCTTACTTTGTGACGATTTCTGTACTGCTTGATTCGATATACTAGACATACTGTCCTGTAGATACAGTAGATAATGCTAGCTGCAGAGCATATTCCCAGTACAACTAGTGGAACATTTGTTACTTTGTTAAGTAATGAAGCTATTAAACAACTGCCTGCAATAATGTTCCACAATATTTGTATTATACGGTTAAAGAATGTATCAGCCTGTAAACTTCTCTCTTCCCCAAGGACACACCATATTGCAAAGTCCTCGCAGTTTTCGGTTAAGAAATCATAACTGTTGAAGATTTCCCAATTTTCTTTTTGTTTTAAAATGGATTCAGCTCTTTCCACAATCACATCAGGGCTGTATCGTGGATACGGATACTCAATTATGTACAGTTCATGTTCTTGCAGATTGAATTCCCTTGTCTGTTCATAAACCTCAATCTTACTATCCTCCTTCCAATAATGAATCAAAGTCACTTTGTTCTGAACAATTCTTTTGACAACTGCATGATGATGATATGGTGAAATCAGTTTGCCCAGTGGCTGGAAATAAATATTTGAATGTACCCCAGGAAAAGATATGTGTTGACCTCTCTGCAAACTACGCATGTCTTTTACTCGTCTTGCTATTGAACATTCAGCACAACTCCTGTTGTTGCTATCCTTGAACAATTCTTTGCTTGATCTTTGCTCTAATTCTGCCTTCTCAGTTTTCAGAGACACAGGATCATTATTTGAATGATTCAATTTCTTCAGCAGGTCTTGTTTTTCTTGATCTTTTCGAAACTTTTCCAAGTCTTCCTTTTCTGAAGCAAGTTTCTCACAGGACTCTTTATTCTCCTTTAGCTTTCGACACTCATTGTTATATTTGTCTTGTGTGCCTTCATGCTGTTTCTTCAAACACTCTACACCTTCCTGTAAACTATCTTCTCTAGAATTATTTGATGCCTCTTTTGTGTCCTTCAACAGAGCATTAGTATTTCCTAAATTCCTTTCAAATTTTTCATGCCTGCGGGCACCTTCCAAATCAATGACCCTGGACTCCGAAATATCCTTTGGGGTATTATGTCCAACCTCGAATGTCTTCTCTTCTTTGTCTGTGTAGCGAACCTGTAAAGATTAAAATGGTAATTGGTGTAGTAGTATGGGATTTACAGTCCAGACAGGGAGTACTAACATGATTTATGCAACTCAAAGTAATTATACAAAAGGTCATAGCAAAACCAGTTCTGAGCAACACAAGTTTGTCCCAAAATGCTCTCACAGTGTAAATATAATCTTAACTGGTTGAGTACTATAGTAGGTATAGTCCAGACAGAGAGGACAGCCAGATAAATGGACACATAAAGTGAATCCTACATATACCATTTGCTTCTTGAAATGGGGTTATAAATCAAGATGGAAGCCACTACAAATATCCACACTTCTGCATACATGACCTTTTGACCTAAACAAGAGGTCACTCAATGGGCTTGCACTCTACTGGCTAAGAAAAATTGAGGTATCCATGAAAAAAGTCAGTGGTTTTTTTTATTTTTTTTCTATTGCTGGGTATCAAAACCCCCGAGATATTTCTGAGGCACAAATGGAGCTTGGTCAAAACTCATCATTACATGCTTGAACTACTACTATACTTGCAAGTTATTTTTTCTACAAGAATCTAAGCTGGGTCATAAATAGGTCTAGTAATGAGGACAAGATTTTCAAGACGGCTACAGCCATTTTGAAATATTGGAGGGACATCATTTTAATTTAAACACAACTAACCACCAGGCAAACAGTGCACTTGAAGTTTCCTGATCAATATCGCCTCATGTATGTAAGTAAACAAGTAGCTTTTCCAAGAAGCTTGTCTCATGAACAAGTCTTTTCTTATGATAAAATACCTACATCACTCTTACAGTTAGTACACAAATAATCTGTTGTCAATGAGATACTTTCTTATATAAGCTCAGTATAAAGCTAGAATATTATAGGACAAGTAAAATTGTTAATAAAAAAAAATGTTTTATTACTTTTGATTAATATTTTTGGAAACCAACTTCAAGAAGCAATGGTTTTGGCACATCAAAAGTAGTTTTCAAAAGCAACTTGACCAAGTACTTTTAAAAACAAAAATTAATCCCTGCACAAGCTCAAAACAGCTACTGTATTATCCTGAAATTTCCAAAAATGATGCCACGACATAAAGGATCAATGTTTTTTTCCCCCCAAGTTCAATTTCCTTAATGTCACATTAAATGACCTGTTGTACATCTTTATTTAGTAATGACTGAAGGGTGTTCTAACTGTTTCACGATCAGACACTAAACCACTTCCATCACTGTCTTTAATAATTGAGTCAACTGAAGCAACAAAGCCCTTATTTATGTGTATGACTGAAAATGGTAGTGAAGCACCTTACATGTATACAAGAAAATTGCATGGTTAATCTTGTGGTTATGACCTCATGCTTATCGGCCAAATGTGTTAATAATTGCACCCTTTTTTGGATGGATATGGTGAATGACTGAGGCAACATAAACATAATGATAAACTCATATCAGTGTTGCCATTCCCTCCAAGGCTGCAACTTCTTTCCAATTATAATTAGATAAAAGCAGAGAATCAGAGCTATGATACAATGAATATACCTTTCCATGGTCTGCTGTTCCAGTACCATCACTAATACTGCCTAAACCGACTGAGGATGATTGTGTTTTTCCTGCTTCACTTGATGCACTTGGTGACTGTTCTTGTGGAACTCTAAAACCAGCTGTTTGGTTGGGGTATTCACGCAAGGTCACTAATGTTGATATATCAACACTGACATTACTGCTGCAAGACTGATCCTCTGAGGACCTATTCACCTCAATATATGCTGACGATAATGCTGGTTCAGGCAGAGCTCTTGGTGATTCCTTTTGTGTGCTCATGAATGTGGTTTGTTGATCGGTTGCCTGCGATATCGGTGACTGAACATTCGAAGGATGACCTGGATATGAACCACCAAGTATCAATCCCTCTCTTGATCCACTGGCTACCTGCTCATCTGTGAATCTGACATCATCCACATACACAAGTTCTGGTGCAGATGGTGTGTCACTCTCTCTTATTCCAGTCCTGTGGATGTTCTGTTCTAAAGATTCTTGTGCTATTGCTGAAGGAACAGGACCAACCGGCCTTGCAGCATCAGCTCCTGATCCACTAGTTGTCTGGTCATTTATGCATCCATCTTGATCACTGAGATAAACTGCTGATGCCAGGTCTGGAGCATTTTTTCCTGCAATTATTGCTAGTGGTGGTTGTTCTGGTGCAATCTTGATGCCCGCTATGTGACTGGGATGTCCATTAGCTTTCTGTGCTGTTGCAGGAAAATTAGTCAGACCACTTACATCACTGCTTGGACTGAAACTTTTTTTCAATGATGTCATCATCGATTCTTCCCCACCCTGGATTTCTTTCATCTGTAAGTTAGGGATTGCATCGACATCTGAATAAGAAGAAAAAATATTGAATGCATTGGTTTTCTTTCAGACCAAACTTACAATACAAATGTCCAGAATGTGGTGAATATTCAAATTTTAGACCCAAAAAGACATACTTCGAAAGCAAACCTTGTCACATCAAGAACATCCTGTTTTTATTAAACAATTCGTTGAGACTGAAAATCATCTATTATAACAGCGGAATACAGCAGTGTATGGGCTCAAAACTGAGGGCAATTTGGAACCTTTCATTAACTATTTGCTTCTGCAGTAAATATCCCTTGTTGAAACATTTGGTTAATCTCAAAATGCTCTCACATCAGAGATGCCCCCCTTTTGTTCAACAGCACCCTTTGTTATGAAACTTAAACTTGCCTTCTCTAACACTGTCTGTATGGTACAGGTTAAATTCCATTATAAAAAGGTCTTTATTACTTTACTGATGTACGTTGAAGCTATCTCCATGACCCTGAAGTCAAAGATAAACATTTATTTTGTTCTTTAATCATTCGAGGAATGATTCATAAATATAAATGTAATAATTACAGTAGCCATAAATGGTGAAAGCAAATTTATAAAAAAAAATTGTACCATAGCACACACATGAAAACAGATAATATTGTCTTCTTAATTTATTCCTAAGGCAATGTTTGAGATTAACTCTCCAGATACTATTGAAAGCTGGTCATTGAATTATTCAATTTGCATTGACCACCACATTTTTGCAAAGAAAAGTTGTCACCATGTCTTGTGAAGTATGCCCTTATTTAGACTGACAAACTGTGAAACCTCCAGCATGCTTTCTTTTATTGAATGTACTACACCTTTTTTTATGAATCAACATGTCCCACTTCTCGATGTGTAAATTTCAGCTTTTGTTCACCCTTCTTGTGAATCTCTGCCATCAATTTACCAAACTGCATGTGCCTTGAGTCAAGTTTTGTCTGGTCTAGTGGTAATGATGGATTTTTCTGAAATCTGATCTAAATCCTGTCCTGTTCAATTACATAAGAAATTCTTTTCTAATGTATCAGAAAGTAACAAATTGTGGCCTTGCAGCCAGGTGATCTAAAAATTTTAAAAGACCTTCTGTCAGGAGGAAACTAAGGGTTGTTGTACTTTTAGTACTATAATGGCTGCAATATCTGATAGATCTTCATCATTGGTTAAAAAAAGTCTTTAACCTGGATGCTTTTTAATTTTTCCAAGGTCAAATTCTGTTGAGCAGTTTCTAAGGAAAAGCCAATTTAAATCTTTTTTGTATTTAGTAATGGTAGCCATATTTGATGAAGGATGGACACATCATTTGTGCAAGCTTCAAAGGTTTCCTTTACAAAATTCTCTCTGCTAAACTAAAATGTGTCCCATGGTTTTTGCAAAGAGGTTTAAATAGCGATGGTGGAGAATCAATGCATGATGGAGACAGGATCATAAGCTCATTTGGCCTTATGGCCAGATAAGCTGAAAATTTGAAGTGAGGCCTATCTGTCAGGATCATCTCTGTCAAATAAGGTAAAAACTGATAAAAGTTCTTGTGAACAAGTTCTTTCATCTAATCTTATCCTGAATAACAGAAGCCATATTTCACATATTTTTGTAACAATTGTTTTAGCTTTGTAGGCCAAATTTGGCCAAAGCATTCAAAATTTTCTTGACAAAGAGTCACTGGATGAGTTCTTTTTGTCTTAGGAACAATGATGATATATAAGGTAGATATGGAGCATCTGTATAAACTTAAAGGGCACTGATGCCAAGGTGCTATCTAACATATTTGACTGAAATGGGTTAAACTGTTTTAGAGATCAAATTTTAGGACCACAAAAGACTTTAATAACAGTAAAAGAAATGTTTCAAACTGTTTATCTCTGATAAGCTTCTTCAAAATCTCAATGAGACCGATACATATGAAATTAAGCAAATTCATAACTATCCCAATAAAAATAGTAAAGGAGATACTGACTAGATTTGTATTTGTCCCCACTGTAGCCCAAAAGTCTAAGTCTTTAAAGTTCAAATAGTCAGAAAGATATTTGAAAAAATGATATGATGGCATGAAAATCTAAGCAAGTCATCTACATATGCATACAAACATGGATTCCAAATTTTATTTGTTGAACTCAAGTGGCTTTTGCTTAATCGTGCTAAAAAGGTTTTTGTAGAAAGCATCCAAGTCAAAAAAGTTTAAACCAGAATTTAATCAACTATTTATGTAACTCACCTCTACAAAGCTTTTAGAAGTCTCGAGTACCCATTGTAAACAATAATTATGAAGAAATAAATAAATTCAGCCTAAAGTGATCTTGACAAAGAAATGTTGGCAACTTTGTAACATCTTTTGGCCACCTTCATTGTGTTGCTTTGTTTGGGCATACCATTAAACAATATACATATGAACTGTGCCTGGCAAAACCAGAGTGTAATCAACATTTATATAGTTGACCTCTACAAAGCTTTTAGAAGTCTCCAGCAGCAGTTGCAAACATTAATTATAATGTAGAAAATAAATTCAGACTAATGTGATCGCAACAATGAAATGTTGTCCCATTTTCCAATCAATTTTTTTTGTAATCTTTACATTTTAACTTTTAATCTTGACATACTGCTAACCATATACAAACATACATACTGTGATGGGGCATCAAAGACATAATACAATAAAAAATAATGTTCTTTTCTATAATATCAAAGTAGAGGTACTATAATGAGCTGATAACAAGAGGCCCAAGTGGACATGATATCGCTTACCTGCATAGTTTATATGTCAGCTTGTGACTGCAAATTCACACACATATTGAAACTATAGAGGAAAAAAAGCTTGGAGCACATAGTTGCTACACTGCAACTATTAAGGTTAGTATCATTTATCTTCCTTCCTTCCTTCATGTATGTATGTATGTATATATATATATATATATATATATATACATAAATTTCTTTTTTTTCTGCATAGAAAGGGCAAGTCATTTACACAGCCAGCCTGGCATTATTCCCTGAATTTCTCACTGCCCCTGGAGTCCAGGCCCAGATTCACAACTTAGAAACTTTTCATAGCCCCACCCTTAAAGTACATACACCTACTTAGCATTAGGCCAACAAAAAAAATATGTGTTTCCTATTGCACTGGTTTTAAAATTAGGGTAGGGATGAAGGTTTTTTTTAGTTTTTTATATATATTATATATAAATCAATAATATTTAAAGCGCTTCAAAGTATTGGGCAAAACCGGCTCAATTAGATGCACAAATCAATTTCGGCAATGTGATTTTTTTTTTTTTTTTGAATTTTTTTTTTTTTTTTAGGTGGGGAAAAAGTGCTAGGGTTGGCAATGAGAAACAGGGACAGTCGGCCAACTGGAAACACACATTTGTTTTTTGGCCTTATAAGGGGAGTTCATCTGTGCAGTCAGCATGGATTCCTGGGTTTGTACTTACCCCTTGTGAAGCCACCCCTGGAGTCATAATTGAGAAATCATTGAGATTCCCACCAAAAGGAGCTGCAGTGGCTCAGTGGTTAAGTTTAAGGCACTGAATTCATTGCCAGTAAAGCTGTCAAAATTTCAGTAAACATCTACCAGGTACCCGTCAATCCTAATGATTGGTTACCCGGGTACCCGATCGAAATTGTATTACAGTAAATGTGTACAAACCGGAACTGCTTTGTTGTACGTTGACGATGGCACAAACGGCATGCAAAAGTGTATTTTTTGGTGGTTTCATTAAAAAAAGTTATTGATTTTAAATTGCTGCACTATCCTCTCTGAATACGGTATTGCATAATGATTAACTAATGATATGAAATGCCCAGTGTTTACTCGTGTAAGTTTCTCAACCAGTAACACGATCTTTAATCTTGCGGACAGAAGTGTCAGAGCAATTCAAACTGACAACTAGCATGAGCAAAGATGAAACAAAATGCTGCTTAACTACATGCACTTTATGATGAAGGGTAATTATATTTGTTGGAAATTGAGAGGTCGTTGTAAATAGTTAAGGTCCTTCACAGTCTTGGCTCCTATATTTTTTCATACAAGATCTCTTCCCCAAAATGATAATTAATTTTTTACAAATTATTTTTCGTACTTTCAAGAAGAAAAAAAACAAACATTCTGTTTACATATTGACTTCCTGGTCAAAAAGTATCAACTTATAGGCCAGCAGATACGGTCACTCCTGATGTCGGCAGATATAATCATCGATCTGAACTTAGTGGTGTTTTTTACATGAATTAAACGTGCACCCTATGGCTCATTTTATTACCTGGGTAATTATCAACGGGCAGGTACCCCTTGGCATCTTTAATTACCAGAAGGTTGCTGGTTTGATTTCCACCATATGATCAGCCTGGATCATCACTAATATGCATGGATGTCACTCATACTCAAACTCATCCTAAATCTTGCTTATACAAGCTTACATAGCAAGTCCAATCAAAATCTGTCTAGAAATACAATCTCTAGAGTGTTCACAAGCTCTGCCCATTAGATGCAAGACCACCTCATTAATATGAGTGGATGTCACTCAATCAAATTTGTCTGAGGCCTTGATGATACAAGCTTACAAACCAGGTCTGATCAGAATCTGATCAGAAATATGGTCTCTAGAGTGTTATGAAGCTCAGTCAATCAGATACAATATCACCTCATTAATATACATGTATGTCACTCATAACTGAACTCATGAGGTCTAGATGATATAAACTTACATTCCAAATCTGATCAGAAATATGGCCTCTAGAGTGTTCACAAGCTTAGCCAATCAAGTGCAAGATCAAACCATTAATATATGTGGCCATTGCTTATAATCAAACTCACCTGAGATTTTGATAATATAAGCTTACATATCAAATCTGATCAAGCTCAGTCAACCAGACAGAAGATCACCTTAGTAATATGTGTGGATGTCACTCACAATCAAGTTTATCAAAGATCTTGATGATATAAGCTTACATACCAAATCTGATAAAAAACTGATCAGAAATATGGCCTCAAGAAAATTCACAAGCTCAGCCAATCAGATGCAAGATCACCTCAGTAATATGCGTGGATGTCACTCATAACTGAGTTTATCCAAGATCATGATGATATAAGCTTACATACCAATTTAAATCAGATTAAAATCTGATCAGAAATATGGCCTCAAGAGTGTTCATGATTAAAACCTATATTCCAAGTTTTATCAAAATTAGATAAAAAAATATTGCCTCCAGAGTGGTAATAAGCAAATGTCAACCGATGGATGAGAGACGTAAGCTCACTCGACCTTACAGCCAGGTGAGCTGTATACCAAAGATTAATGCTAAAAAAAAATCTTCATTGTAAAAATCTACTTCATAAGCTACTATCACTGTCCACTCCTAGAAGTCCAATTTTACAAGGTGAAAGCAACAGGTTTTGAGTAGCCTTGGACTGACACACTATTATATGCATAGTGAATCATGCATCAGTAATTACCTTGATTAACCACTATAACTGAGGCCTCACATAAAAACCATGCAGCATCAAGTCCACTCCTATAATTTCTGCACTCGTTCACATGACTTGCACAATAATATACTTGTCAGAAATGACCTTCTGAGTAGGTTAGGTTGATTCTATAGCATGGGCAAATCTAAGTCATGAGATAAACACAAATACTTAACTTACGTTAGTAAAGCATAAAATATAGGTCACACTCACCTTTGGTTGCAAGAAGGTAGTACTAACAGGGTTGCGCCTAATTATCACATTTCATGATGCAACATAAACAGTACCCAATAAATGCACTTTAAATACAAAATTTCAAAAAAGTCACTAAAGTATGAAGTATATGTCACAGAGACCTCAATTTTCACTATGGATGTAGAACCAACTTTTATGATTCTAAAAAGACTAGTATGCATGTAGAATGCCAAAAACTCATGTGGTGATGAGCTAAATGTAACAACTTAATCAAAGCCAGTAAAAGATGAAATATAGAGATGAATATCAAACACAAAATTTAACCCAAGTCAGTGAAGCGTAAAATATGGGCCATATTGACCACCTGTTGAAAGAAAGGAGTAGTGCTCATCAAGCTGCGTCCCTTCACCAAGTTTCACAATGCTAGATAGGATAGTATGTTCAGATTATGTGAAAAACCTAGGTGGTCTTGAGTTAAACACAAAGACTTAACCAAAGCCAGTAAAATGTGAAATGCGAGTCACTGTGATGTTTTTTTGGATGGGTGTGGTACTAAGAAAGATGTATACAATCGTCTAGTTTAATAATTCAAGCATGAACAATAAAAACGAAAAAGTAACTAAAGTCAGTGAAGTGTAAAATATGGATCACAGTGACTTACTTGTGAAATGAGGGTGTAGTCCACATCAAGAAGCATCCCCTTGCCAAGTTTCATGAATCTAGTTATAACAGTATATATACTGGGAACAAAAACCTATTTGGTCATGAGCTAAATGCAAAAATGCAACCAAAGCCAGTAAAATGTGATATGTAGGTCACAGTTACCTTTTTTTGTTGTAAGGGTCAGGTACTAACAGAAGCATACATTCATCTAGTTCAATGATTCTAGCATGAACAGAGCTTGAGAAACAAGCAACACAAACTTTAACCAAAGTAAGTGAAGCATGAAATATGGGTCACAGTAAGCTACATTTGTGATGAGGATGTATTACTCCTTAAGATGCATCCCCTCACCAAGTTTGATCATTCCAGGTATAACTGTATTTTTAGTGTTTCCCACAGGCCATTTTAGGATTGAATTGTGCCATACTGTTTTATTCCTGCTCCTGGCTGTTCCCCCCGCCTCCCCCCCCCCTGTGCCAAGCCATTTTTGTTTACATACCACCATGCCTTTTTTCTAAGAACTTGCCCATTTTTTTTACTTAAAATGCCCCTTTTTGTGTCTCACTAACAAAAATGGTAGCTTGTGTGCTTGATAGAATTTCTATGATCTTAAGCGGAAGAGGTCTTTGTTTAATTAAACTGCTCAACTGGTAGTGTGTCCACTCACCAAACAGCATTTGACATGTCCGTGTTTAGATATGATTAAAAGGATTATCTTTCCAACATGAATTGCCCTTTCTGTGTCTCGCTAACAAAAATGGTCACTTGTGGGCTTGATATAATTTCTATGATTGTAAGTGGCAATTCATCTGTGCCCAAAGTGGATTAATACCATGTGATGATGAATAACGACAGTCTTTGTTTATTTCAACTGCTTGTGGCAATATGTCCACTCAGTGAACAGCATTTTGCATGCCATGAGTAGATATGACCAAAGGGATTATTTTTTCCAACTTGAATTCCCTTTGCAGATTCTCTTGGCTTGGTCTTGTAACATTTCTTTACTCAAATGACTTGCTATTATTGCCCATTCATCGGAGAAGCCACAACAAATTGCAGCGATTAGGCAGTGCTTATATTTTACAAAATGTATAGATGGTCATCTTAAAAACTGCATGAACACATAAGCTATTTGATGAACATTTTCTATTGTTATAAAATGAATGTATAAATTATAATCAAATGTATGACTTGACTTCTTATAGTTAAAGCTTGGCATGCTATTTATAAATGTATTAAAGATGATAAAAACTTGAACGTGTTTATTATGCTGAAATTTTTCTCCTGAAAGTATGTATTCAGTTTAACCAATGGGTAACATAATAATAATAATAATAATAATAATAATGATGATAATAATAATTATACTAAACTGTTTAACTGTTATCAATATTTTTATTATTATTACAAACTGAATGCTACATTGTGATAAAAACAAGGCTGCCCTTCAAAATCTTCAAAAGTGTGATAAAGGTGCCCTCTATGTACTGAAGGTGCCCTCTGGAAAGGATGATTACCATGCCTTTTACAGATTATGTGGGAAACACTAATTTATACAGTGTGCAAAAAGCCTGAGCAAAATGCAAGAACTTGACCAAGAATGTACATGTAAAAAGTCAGCCCCCTCCCATGGGATAGGTGCTATGAAATCCACTCCAAACTGTTGCACAAGACCTAGGAAGAAAGAACAATTGTGATTGTGTGTGGCCGTATGTATGCCTATGCTTTTTTTCTGTGCGGATAACAATGCCAAAGCTGATGGTAGTACACAGAGGTGAGCTAAAAGACATCAACAATAACAAAGAAATTTCTTTTCTATGATATCAAAATAGAGGTACTATATTGACTGGATACAAACCAGAGATTACTTTTTATCTTTTTTTTAAAATCATTTTTCTTAAAATCAGCTCAGAAGCTATTATCATTGTCCACACCAAGAAGCTAGATTTTACTGAGTGAAAGTCATATGCTTTGACTTCTTGGAGTGACAACAGTATTACAAGCCTAATTCATGCATCAGTAATTATCTTGATTTGCCACTACAGCCCAGGCCTGCATAACCAAAGTGTAATAAATGATCACATAGCTCACCTCTACTTTCACTAGTCTCCAATAGCCACTGTAAACATTATCATGCAGAAAATAAATCCAGACTACAGTGAACTTGGCCCCTTTTCTAACTACAGATTTTTGTTGAAATCTATATCTTTACATATGAACTTTTTACCATTTTAAATTCTTAAAGTTGCTGACATATAATGAAACCTCGTACCTACCTACCTACCTACCCACCTACCTACTGTGATAGGACAAATGAATCAAGATATTAATTAACAAACCCAGCTGATAGTCAGCTGGGCTCTATAGTCCCTGGGGTAAAGGTTTAAAACCTATATCTCCTACAGCCTTGAATCACTAAGCAATTAGTTATTTACGCATGCCTGTTTACAACCTAACTTTAGAATGAAGATGTTAAAATTGAAATAATGGATTTACATTTTACCTTCATTAATTCTCTGCCTGATAATCACATGCCTATATTCAACACTGATTTCAAAACAGTTCACAGGGATGATTCCAAGAACAAAGTTGTGGGGCCCCAACCCATAGAATTTGGACTTGTTCATCACAAAATGAGTATTTTGGGGAGTTTTTAACACTTAAGCTTTTAGTTTCTAACCTCCCAACCCTCATCACTCATAATTTTTGTTGTTATTTATTTTCAGATGTCCCTTTATAGCAGATTAAACAATTTATATTATAAACCAAAATTAGTTAGATAATTTTGTTCTTGTTTTGTAAAGAAGTTGCCTTTTTAAATAGTAGCAGTAGTAGAAATTGCTGTTGTTCCAGTGTTCTTGGTATTTAAAAAACCGCTTTTTTCATAAGAAATCCTTAAAATGAAACAAATGTATCTGTTTATTCATCTAACATAATATAAATTTAGGCTGCATTACAATAATTGTGTTTATTACTTACAGGTGTTATTGGAATAAAGGTGCTCTATGATCATATTGCACCATTAGTTAGTTTCACATTGAATGAAAGTTCTGTTTAAAGGGTAAGAATCTTTACAACATCTTTACCAAGCAGACACCAGTCAACAAATAAGAATATTATTTAAAACTACATTCCATTTATCAGTGGATGTATCCAGGTCCATTACCAATAAAATTAACAATTTTATCCAAGATTTCATTGCATCTTGACCTACATCAATAGGAATTTTGAATATGGAAGGAAAAATTTCCAAGTAGTCTATTAGCCTTTTAAGTTTTTGACTAACCTTCCTACCACTCCAAACATTATGACACTGTCACACTGTTTTATCCATAAATCTATCAAAAGATTCCATATTCAATGAATATTTTTGCAAAAAATATCTATTACACAAGACATGAATTCTTTGTGGGCATTAGTAATGCCAATATTAATGTCTCTTTGCTTGTCCTCATTGAAAACTTTCTTATCATCAGCACTCTGAAGGTCAAGTAGTACACTATGTGGACTCAATTAAGAAGCTTTCTGATGAGGTACCACCAGACAAAATCTTGGACTTCGTAAAATGTATGCATTTTTTATATAACAAATTTTGATACTATACCTTAAGCATGTAATATTTTTTACCATTATCATTTATTTTATATACCTTTGTTTAGAATTTCAACATTTTTACCATCTTTGATCCTGGATGAATACATGTTTACACGAATCTTTTAAATGGTCTATCTTCCAAATGTTTTTCACAATTTTTACCTTTATATTTTTGAAACTTTACTTTTAATTAGCACTATACAGCCTGGAATGTGCTTCCATGCTGTTAAACCCTATACATAGACGCACACTACACTATGCTACATTTTGTTCAGGTCCTCAAAGACAAATGTTTGGTCTTTCCCTTGTGCACATTAACTGGACCCAAATTCTAATTCTACTTCTCATCAAACTTTTCTGTACCCACACCCATTTCTAATTAACTGTTTCATTTTCTTTACCATTCTTGTTTTCCTCAACTGCCATGAAGGAGCCACTGTTGTTTTCCTGGACTTCATTTGATACTGAATCAGCATTTGATCCCAGGCTTGGATTTTGTTTGATTCCCGCCCTGAAAAGTAACATACGCAGAATGTTTAAAACAACAATTTGTCCACTCAAAGTAGACACAAACATCTTCCTCATGACCCCATTCCTACACCACTCCATATAACAAAACAGAAAGGGTTAAAGAGAATGCACCATTCAATGCCATGTACTGGTCTATGCAGATACCCATGATCACTTCATTGATCTTCATTGCCAAACAGCTTAACTTATTGTAGTACAGTAAACTCTTAATTGCACAGATGTGCACTGTGTTTATGTTTTACTCAAATGTTCAGAACACACTTTCTAAATGTCATAAAGAACACACTGTATTACTATGCACATTGAAATATAAGCTAAGCAATTTTTACATTTGTACTCAACCTAATCAACATGCAATTCTTAAAATTTGTTCACTTGAAATGACTTCCATACCTTTCATGCATGCAATCATTGTGGTCTGTCATATATTCTGAGTCCTTATGGTCATATGCTGTCCCCTTGTCTCTCTTGTATTCCTCATTATCCAAGGATGGACCCTTTTCTTTTGTTCTATTATTATACACCATATTACTACTTTCAATGTCATCACATCTGAAGGTTTTCATGGGCCCTGTGCCTTCAGTCTGGTCATCTGCTTTGTCATCTCTCTGGTCAGTGGAAATACTTTCAACAGTATGACCAAACTTTGAATCCAAGTCAACCACTTCTGAATCAACATTCGTGGAATTTTTGTTTTCCACTTCTACATTTTGTCCAGAGACAAATTCCATGATTTTTTTTACTTCATCACCAACTGGATCAGTGTTATGGCCATCACAGTCTTCTAAGATTTTTTCTGACATTGAATCTCTTTTATTTGCACACTATTGATTTCTTGAGTCTCTAGTGTCTACAACATTTCACAGCTCTGCATCAGATGGCCTTGTTAACTTCCTGCTATGTTAATTGACTGAAAAAAGATATAAGACATGTAAAAGACATGGAATAAGAAGGCTGCTGTGAATGAAAATGTAACAGCAATGTAACAACCATAAGAACTTTTCACTAAAAATGTTCTCTCTCTATCTATTACAGAACCTAAAGACAAAGTGACTTGTTATGAAGGTTTAGGTTTATAAGACCCAGCTATAGACCTGCACCTTGCACACATTCTTTTAAAGAGGACAGCTTCCAAAATAAACAAAGAAATTAAACTACTGACATATTAGGGAATCAGGTGATCGAATATTTTGCACTTAATTCGGTTCAAGTTATGTAGCTTGGCCAGACTGATTTTCAAAAAAGAACAAAGATTTTAATTATCAAGACATGTTCTCATGTTTGTTGGGTAAAGAATTTTCTTTAATAAAAAAGCTGCCTGACAACTAATCATACCTGTATGTCATAGTATTCGTCTGAAGTTGCAATTGTTATGCCAATGCTTACTGAAGGAAATAGAGGAATCATGTGATGACACTGGTACATCTGTATATGCATGATGTAAACCTTTTTTTTTTATAGACTTCATAATTTGGGGTATGACTGGGCTTGGTTTGCTGATGTGTCAAGCTGTTTTTATAAAGCAAAATACTATACTGAATAGCCTAAATTGTCTGAATCATGACTAAATGTCTTCAATTTTATATATTATGATTACTCATCTACATGTATGTCTGTATATAATTGTACAGATTTGTCCATCAATTCCTAAGCTGTCCTTGTAAACTGAACTCCACCTATACTGCTCGAGAGAGGGTGATAATACTGTGAATCCATTTATTTTTGTGGGTATTCATTTTTGTGGTTTGTAAGAAAAAAAAACATGTTTGTAGGAACTTTAATTTGTGGACTGGGCAAGGAGTTTTTCTTGTTTCAATATGAGGATAATTGTTTGTTGTGTCTTTAAATTCGTGGTTTGCAAACTTGTGTTCGCAACAACCACGAAATCCACAAAAATTGTACCTATATAATGAAAAATAATTAATTCACATTATTTTATATGATGTCTAATGAGGATGTGCAGATGACATAAATATTTTGAATCACTGATGATGCTAATGGGGTGGGGTGCTGTTAAGTCACATTTTTTCAGAGAGTTGTAATTGTAACCCAAGCTCTGTCTACACAAATTGAGGGAGATCATCTTATTTTATATGATGTTTCATGAGGATGAATAGATGAAAACAAAGGCCTCAGATCCTGGATGAACCAAGAAAGGGAGTGGGAAATGTCAAATTAAACAAGAGTCCCTTGAAGGGACTGACCCTCTACTGGGCAAAAAGATTTCAAGAAATTCAAAATTTGACCATTCTTCCTTTTCACTGTTGAGTGTTGAAACCATCTCTGATATTCTTCACAACATTTTCAAATTAGCTGCTGTGGTGGACATATTGGATGTATGATTGGCATCCATATGGGAAGAGTAGAGATAACAATATTTTCAAGCTGGTCACCATAGCAGCCACAGTGAGGGTAAATTTGCATCATTTTCATTTAGAACCAACTTGACAACACAAGTCTCCTGGTGAAAAACCCATGTCAATATGGCTTTCCATTATGGAGCAGTACCAATAACTAGATTTTCAAGACGGCTGCCATGGTGGCCATATTGAACATTCAGATAGGACCAACTAGACATCATAAGAAGTCTTCTGGTGAAAACCACATGTTGATATGCACATCCATTAAAGAGGGGTAGTGATTACAAGATTTTCAAGGTGACCACTGTGGCAGTCATATCAGACATCAGATCAGTACCATTTGAATTTTTAAGACCAACTAAACATCGTAGGAAGTCTTTTAGTAAAAACCCCATGTTAATATGACCATCTATTCTGGAGGAATAGCACTAACCAGATTCTTTAGATGGCAGTAGTGGCAGCCATATTAGATGTGCTAGTGGCACCATTTTCATTTAGGACCAACTTGACATCATAAGAAGTCTTTCTGTGAAAACCCCGTGCTGATATGACCATCCATTCAGGAGGTGTAACAATAGCAAGATTTTCAAGATGGCCACACTGGATGTCCGAGCAATACCATTTTCATTTAGGACCAACTAGACCTTGGGATGAATGTGTGTGTAAAGTTTTATAGCAATCCTCCAAGTAGTTTAGGAGGAGTAGCAATAACAAACTTGTGCTAACGGATGGACAACAGACGAAAAACCATCCCATAAGCTCTTCTTGTTTATGACCAATATAGATAAATAAAAAGTCAAAAAGTCACATGTACAACATGCAGATATTGGCAGGGCATCTCTCTCTAGTCTAAAATTTTTTTTTTTATTCATGCCAGCTGTATATGTACATCTACCAAAATTAGTATGACTTAGTAGAGCAATTTTCTAACTATACATATTCTTGATTATCTGAACAATTTTCACTTCACAAAACACGTTCTAATAAACAAGGTTATGCTTGAATAAGAAACAACCATTATGCATTTTCACACTGGCTATCTAATCAATCTTCACACATCAAAACTTTAAGAAACCAGAATGCAATGAACAATTACACAGGTTGCCTCTCCAAAGCTTTTAGTTGTGTCCAGCAGCCATTTTCAATATGAATTATGGTAAAGAAAATAAACTAAAGTGACCCTGATCCCAGTCATGTTGACCCCTCACATAGCATAAAAGTCATAAAACAACACAGAGCATTCTTACTCTTGATATCAAAGCAGAGGTACTATCAATGTTATCCACTGACTACTAGAACTGGGTGCTTGTTGCCTGTCAGGGTATTTAAGTGTGGTAATTTGTTTCATTTGAGAGCACTATTTCTGATGGTATTTTCATGCACTCCACTGATGCATTTATGATAATATTGCACTGCAAGTGAAAACTAGTGATAAATGATGCCAAGTTGATACCACAAGAATTCTGCAAAATGGTGTCACCCATACCACCACTAGGCATATTCCAAATGCATATGTAACAAAGCCACTAAGCCACTAGAGCAAAAAAATGTTACTGTCAGTTACATTTTTTAAGTGTTCATATTAATCCTAAAATGATAACTGAAAATGGTACATTATATACCTGCAAAGTTAAGTTATTTTGCGGAAACCATTTTTTTTGTTTCAGTTTATGGTGACCTTGACTTTGACCTTTTGACCCCAAATGTGGTAAGTGCATTTCATGTTTCAGATGCATGCCATCTACAAAGTTTGGTCATGGTGTGTGGCATAAAACTTGAGTTATTCTGTGGAAATCATTTTCCTTCTTGGAATCCCTCTGACCTTTTAGCTTTTATCCTTTATATCAGTGGGTGTCTCCCTTGTTTCAAATGTAAACCATCAACAAAAGTTTAGTCATGGCATGTGGTACAGAATTTGAGTAGTTTTTGGGAAATTATTTTTCCTTCCTTCAGTCCTTGTGACCTTTATCTTTGATATTTTGACCACCAAATGAATATGTGTCTTCCTTGTCTCAAATTCAAGCCACCCACAAAGTTTAGTCAGAGCAGGTAATATGGATCTCAAGATAGCAACAGAAACCTATTTTCTTCTTAGAGTCACTGTGATACTGGCCTTTGTCCTTCTGACCCCAAAATCAATAGGTGTCTTTCTTATTTCAAATGCAAGCCATTTACAATGTTTGGTCAAGGCAGCCGGTGTAAAAGTCAAGTTATTATAAGGAAAGCAGTTTTCATTCTTTCAGTCCCTGGTATCTAGACCTTTGACCTTTTAAACCTGGTATTGAAAGTTTCCATCCTTGACCCAGATTCAAGTTACTTACAAAGTTTGGTAATGGCTAATGGTAGAGAACTTGATTTATTGTGCAGAAATAGGGAATATATAGATGGATGGATGGATGGTATAATACGTATATATGTATTAGGGCTTCATGGCATGTCAGCACAATATTGGTTATTTGGTGCCTATTAAAAGTAAATGTAACTATAATTAACTGCAAGAAAGAATTTAGGAAGATAAACCCTTCCAAATAAATATAAACATGAAGTACTACAAGATTAAATATACATGTAATAGGTAAATATGTTACAATTCTGCAAATGGTATATAAAATATATGATAAAGGTAGAAAATATACAATCGTTCAAATATAGGGTCAAAATTTGCTACATAATTCGCATTCCCTCAAAAAGTCCAAGATTTTATCTGGAGTTACACAGCAAAAAACTTCTGTCTCACAGGGTGGAAGTTCATACACTCAAGAAGAATATGTTCCACTGTCAGTGGAAACTGGCAGGGTATCCACTCTGGCTGAGTTTCATCCTTTAGAAGGTACACATGTATGCATGAGTCTGAGCTGTGCTAAAGAAATTTTTTCTTCAGACAAAGGCCCAGGGCAAGAAGTTTTTGTAAAAATCACTTCCGCAACTCAAATGACTCCAAGTCCACTTGCCTGATAGAGCCATATTTTTTTAAATATTATTCTGATGCAATGTTGAAACTGCTATACTTTACATAAAAAATATATAAAAATGCTTTAAATTGCCTAATTTTCTGTGTATTTGCCTCTCATAATAGTGTACTACAGAAACATTTGTTTTACAATGTCTACTAAAATTTTGATTTCATTTAATTTCATTAAAAGCAATGTTTTTTCCAGGTCCTGATGTAAACCAGTACTCAGTAATTTTGTTTTCTGAATGCTGAAAAATCTCTATGTTGCTTGATCAAAGCTGCAAACAACAATTAAGTTGGAGAGGAATTAGTCTTTTCTTTTATATAAATCAGTAAAAACTAACTTCAAGTTTCATAATTAGTTCAGGTCATAGTACTGTGGATGTGTCACAATCACAGAAAACACTCACTTTTGTGGTAAGAATTTAGTAGTTATAAAAACACATTATCTCAGCAAATTTAATGATTTTATGTAAGATACACTGTAGAACATATCAGCCAGCAAATAATATATGTGGTCATGAACTAAACACAGACACTTAATTGAAGCATGAATTATTCTGTGAATTCACTATTTTTATATGGAACCAAGTTTTGTGGATTTTGTGGTCACTACAAACCACGAATTTAAAGACCCAATGAACAATAATCTTTCTTGGGAACTAAAAGATTCTTAATTTCTTCACCAATCCATGAATTTAAATATATTTGAAAATGTAATTCTATGCAAAATTATGAAACTTAATACCACTGTTTGAAATTCAAACTTGTACCTGCATGTAAATGCACTGGTGCACCTGTTGCATGAAAACTGGCTGCACACAAATATTTCACACTCAGCTGATAGTCTCGCAGGGTCATGGAAAGTTGCAAATTGAACATTGATTAAACCCAGAACTTTGGTATTATGGTTTGTTTGATGAAATTGTACTCTGCTCTTACTCTCACCAACTTAGCATTATGATGCTGACAGGTTTATTGTCAATTGTGCCACTGACTTCAAACTGATCACTTTCATCATAAGGTTTTGTTTTTGAAGGTGAAATGGAATGATATGATAGACTCACTATAGCAGGATGTTCATTTGCATGATTCACTCTTATTTCTGAACTAGAGGAATGGTGTGCAATTTGTTCATTTAAATATACCCCATCTCTCCCTCATCCCATGTCTACCCCATGATGGAGATGAGTTTCCAGTCCAAAAATGGCATGACTCTTCTAAAAACTGTTTCAGTACATTGACTGGTCAACATGCATATCTTCTGATGATGACCATAATACGCATTAAGTTTCATGGCAATCCACTAAATGCCACACAAGTGGCTGCATTCACAAGATTCTGTCATATATTGCATCCAGCTGTTTGGTAAAAAAGGGTAATAACTCTTACAAAAAATCAAGGGTGCACAAGGATTTGTCAGTATGTGCATCTTAAGATGATGATCATAATATGAACCAAGTTTAACCGCAATCCATTAAAAACTACAAGACAAGTTGCTTTCACAAGATTCTGTCTTACACTGTACTCAACTGCAGGACGAATATAGTTTCCTACAGACCATTTTAGGATGGTATCACACCATACTATTTCACTCTGGTGCTAGGCCATATTTTTTACAGCCTGCCAGGGTTTTTTCCAACAATTTGCCCTCATTTCAGTTGCAAAATGAACATTTTCATGTCCAACAAAAACAGTCACTTCTGTGCTTAACTTAACTTTTATGATTGTAAGCGGCAATACTTCTGTGCCCAAAGCTAATTAGGCTATTCATTGTGTCCACTGATTAACACCATTCAGTGAATCATAAAATAGGTCTTTGTTTATCTTAACTACTCAGAGCAGTGCATCCATTCACTTAATTTTACCCCAGGTAATTTCACAATGGCTCCATGCCATGCTGTTCTTTTCCCTCACCAGGTCATTAGTTTCTTGTGCCATGCCATACTTTACAATAGTGCACGACCTTTTTTTCCCTGCAACCTTCCCTTTTTCGGTTGGAAAATGCCCCTTTTTGTTTCTTGTGAACATAAAGAGTTGCTTATGACCTCAATTTAATTTCAGTATTGTTTACAATCATAAGCAGCAATATACCAGAGCAGGTCATTGTTAAATTAATGTCATGCCATGATGCATAAAGAAAGTCTTTGCATATTGAAAATGAACTGCTCATGGCGGTGTGTACACACATGGGAAAATGTTTTCACATGCAGTTAAGTAGATATGATTAAAGGGCTTATCTTTTTCAACATGAATTGTCTTTGCAGTTAATGGCTGGGTATTGTCAATTTTGTTTATTCTAAATGACATGCTGATTTTTTCCACAAATTCAAACAGTTACAATAATTAATGAGGAATAGCACTGCACTGGATATGAGCCTATCAGAATGACTGTCTTGTTCTCAAAAAGTTTCTGGCAGGTTTTTATTGTTGTCATTTAATAATTTAACCACATTCATGTAGTTTATTGCTACAAATTAAAGCTAAAAAGTGAATAGGAAATCTCTTTTGCCATTTTAGCAGCAGACTATTTCATTCTCGAAATAACGACACTGAAGGATACACTAAATGTTACTGACTGGTTTTAGGATTCTTTTTTAAAGGTACAGCTAATAAACACACAGATCATGCCCTTCAGTAAATTAATCATAGTTCATCCAAGGAATTTAAAGGGGGAGCATGAAAAAAGAATAAATACAAAACCAAGCAAAATTAAGACATTTCTTATATGTCACCTACAGTTACTGTAATTAATGATTATTATTAATAGCAATGAGATTTTAAATTTGCACCTGTACCTAACCATGCATTCAATTTCCTTTCAAAGCATTACTGCCACATGTAACTTCTGCTACGGAAAGATGAAAAAACAGAAGAAAATCAATACTTAGTAAGACTGTAGTCCTGCAACCTTTTGGGTTGATACATATGAAACATAGGATTCCTTTTTAACTTTACAAGTCAACTACTCTGAGACTCACAATTTCCTAATTTTACAATAATAATAATAAAAAGAACAATTCATGATGAAATAAGGTACCCTTTTGGGCATGAGATACATGTATAAAATGCCCTTTCTGGAGCTTAAAGTGCCTTTTGTGAGGATAATTACCATGCCCTTCTTAGATTCTAAGGTGAGGCCCTGGGTGACCGAGTGGTCTAAGGCACACACCCTTACAGATCACTGACATGTCACCTCTGTGTGGGTTTGAGTCTCGGCTTGGCCAATGTGGATATGTGAGAAAGCTTGCCAGTAGCTTCGTGTGGGTCAGTGGTTCTTCCTCCACCAAATATACTGGCCACCATGTATAGCCAATCATGTGCTGAAAAATGGTGTTAAACCCACAAAACCAAACCTTAGATTCTGGGGTAAACAATATACACTGAAACTGAATTAAAAGATAAAACTTAAACACAAATTTCACTTGACAAGCCTTACTGAACTGGTATTTATTTCTTAAAGTGTTGCCACCAGCAGGCACCACCAATACAGTCACTGATCAATATTTTGCTGTTTATTGTTATTTACAGTTTCTGAGATTTCTTTTTAAAGGAAATGTAACAAAATATATGACTTCTTATTAAAAGTTATGAATTACACGATGTTGATTCCAAATTTATGGGAACTAACTACCGTTTTCGATGATAAAACGAGCAATATCAAGGTTTTGTTTACCAATTTTGATTGCGATTTCATTCATGTTCAGCAAATAGGGATCTATTTTGTGGGGTATTTTCTGTAAGAAAAAATTGAATCCACACCTGCCTCCATGTTATAAGTGGGTTTGCAAGTTATTCAGGCATGATAAAAATGAGGGAGTGGTGCATATATATCAAGTGAACAATACTGAGCCACTTGTTTTAGTATAACTAAATTATTGAGATTGCATCAGTGTTCTGAAACAAAGAACCCTCATGGCTGATCTGTGGCAGGTCATAAATCACTAAAGATTTCCAGAGGCTTTGCATGCTTCTCATTTACCTTATCATTTTCTTCAACATGACTATTACTGTGATTATTTCAATTGTATAAAAATTTTTACTTCTTCAATTTTTAAAAAGAGGCAGAAGTCACAGCTACATGATTTTATGTCCAATCTCTTCCAGAATTCAAACTGCTATGATACACTTTGGTAATAAGTGGCATCATATTGATGATGTAATAATGATAATGTCATTTTGAGCTGTACTGGTAAGCAATGATTTTACAAAAGTGGACATCCTTATGTAATTATATGTCTTACTGCAGGAGTAGCAGTCAATGTCTGTCGGCTTGATTGTGGAGAAATAAACTGTATGTATGTATTAATGTTCACTGATACTGAAAAAGTTAATTCTCATTTAAAATGGCTCTTTAATCTTTTGTGATCAAATCACAATTTTCTGTGAGGAACTTTCTGAGGAAGAATTCCCTGTACACACAGGTACACATCCTAGCCTCTAGGCAGGGATTAGTGAATAGATCAATGGTTGTAATTAATCAGATAATGAGCTATGTCAGATGTAATAAACACTATTTCACAGAGCCTCTGGTCAGTTAACTGGCAAAACATAACTGCAGACAAACCATATGCCCTCTTAATGTTAACACTAATGGAGAGCTTTCATGATCTGTCATGTCAGTATTCTTGGACAAGATTTCATAGATTTCAGAGCTGACACGTGAATCACTTTCCTGATAATTAAAATTGAAATATGATGCCCTAAATCGACTTTTTCACCCAAATCACCTCTTAGTACGATTCCTGTTAGATCAATATTAACTTGATAATTGGATGTATCTCTGTTATTACCACCCTGGTACAAAAAGGTATGGTGACCTGTGTGAAATCGTTTATTTTCATGGGTATCCATTGTTCAAAATACATGGGTATACACATGCAAAATGCACCCAGCTAGGATGTGGTGCTCCTAACATTTCAATGATGGTGTGTGCATATAGAAAAAATTTGAGATGGAAAAATCAGAATGAAACATAAATTTTTTAGATTGAACTATTTTTAAAAAGCAATATATTATTGTATTTCACCTAAAGAATCAGCGATACTTAGGAATCAGCCTTCTGTCCATCACAATCTTGTGAATTCAACTAGTCTTGATGGTTCTGTTGATTACCATGAAACTTGGTAAATAGTCATGACCTGAAGATGCACATATCAACAAATCACCTTGCTTTCACATTTTTTGCTAGAGTTGACCTTTTGTCTTGCACCTGAAAGCAGTGTATGTCAGAATCTTGTGAATGCAACTTGTTTTTCATGAATTGCCATGAAACTTGTGAAATGTTATGGCCAACATTTGAAGATGTGCATACTGACAAATCACTATGCTCCTTCCTAAAAGAAAAATATGTACAGAGAGAGTAGTGACACCTTAAACCAAATAAATTTTTGATACTAATATTAGATATTTACATAATTTTCATTATTGCCAGCATTAAAGCTAAGGAAACGGTTTGATTATTATGATTTACTGCAGTTTTACTAACACTGTGAGAAACTTCTCTTTGCACTTAACCTAGTATCATACTACAGAAGACGATACAAATTGCCTTCATGAACTATCCCGTAACACCACATACAGTACACATCAGAGTTGACTACCATCAAAAAGGGGAAGATTTTAAACTTTTTGGAAACAAGGTATGCATATTTGATATAATAATAATAATAATAATAATAATAATGAGGACTTTGTATAGCACCTAATCTTTAGGAGCTCTAAGCGCTTTACAACATTATATAACACCTAAAACATATATAATGATATGATTACGAAAAACAAACACCATGAAATTAGAAAACAAAACCATGCTGAAAATAGTTAAGGTAATGAAACATTATTAAGTCTTTAGGTCTATTCTTGCAGTCGAAATAGGTGAGTTTTAAGAGCACTCTTGAATGAGATCACTGTGTCTTTGTGTCTAAATTCAGTGGGCAATTCGTTCCACGTTGCTGGGCCCTGGTATGCAAAAGAACGTTGTCCGTATGACTTCATTTTGATAGTGGGAATAATGAGAATACGAGTGTCGGAAGAGGAGTGTAAGTATCTTGCTGGTGTGTACACATGGGTGAGGTGAGATGGGTATGTTGGACTGGAGCCAGTCAATGAAACGTAGCACAGAGAACAAATTTTGTGTTTGATTCTGGATCTAATGGGTAGCCAGTGTAGGGTACAGAGCAGGGGGAGGTGTGCTCTGTTCGTGGTACTCTAAGAATGATCCGAGCAGCTGTGTTTTGAACTTTTTGAAGTTTCTGGAGTAGATACTGAGACGAACCAGATAGAATTGAGTTACAATAGTCCAGTCTTGAAAGTACTAAGGAACACACAAGTGTTTTAGTGGCATCAACTGAAAGATAATTGCGAATGGAGCTGATGCATCTCAGCTCAAGATATGCAGCCTTACATATGTTCATGACATGTTGGTGCAATTAGAGAGTACTGTCTAGAGTAACACCTAGGTTTCGTACTGACTCTGTGAATTTAATGTTGGTGTTGTTGATATTTATTGTTTGAGGTAAAGGATGTGAATGAGAAAGTCTTTGTGTTGTAATGAGAATGGCTTCAGTTTTATCATCATTCATCTGCAGCTTGTTACATGTCATCCATGATTTCACATCGGAAATGCACCTCTCTACACCTTGGATGGTAGCATCAACTTCAGTTGGGTGGCTCGATTTGTATATTTGAGTGTCATCAGCATACAATTGGTGAGACACTGGATGACGATCTATTACACTTGAGAGCGGCTGAGTGTAAAGAATGAAGAGAATAGGTCCAAGAACAAAACCTTGTGGAACACCAAAACATAGATCAACTGGGCTGGAGCGTTTTCCATTTGCGGACACAATTTGTGTCCTGTTGACCAAGTAGGACTTGAACCATAGTAAGGCTGTATCGTTAATGCCAAATACATGATGGAAACAGTGAAGTAATATATCATGGTCTATTGTGTCAAATGCTGCAGACAAGTCAAGGAGGGCTAGGACTGTAATCTTTCCACTATCCAAAAGCAGAGAGAAGGTCGTTAACTACTTTCAGAAGGGTAGTTTCGGTACTGTGGCGAGGGCAATATGTAGACTGTACATTGCTAAAAAGACTTTGAATTCAGATAATACAACTTGGGATAGAACAACTTTTCTAAGATTTTTGACATGAATGGGAGGTTAGAAACTGGGCGGTAGTTCTTTAAATCGTTATGGTCAAGTGTTGGTTTCTTCAGCAGAGGCTTTACAATGGCAGTTTTGAAAAATGATGGTAATTCCCCGGTTGAGAGAGAAGTATTAATGACATCAGTTAGTGAAGGCATTATTGGATCTAAGCACTCAAGCAGCAGTGATGTCAGAATCGGATCAAGTTCACATGACTTTGGGGCACTCTTCATCATGATTGTACGTACTAAATCCATAGAGACTGGTTCAAATTCTGCCAACGGTTGCCGCTGAAATTCTGTATCGCAACCTTATCTCTAATGGTTTGTACTTTGTCACGGAAGAAATTTGCAAAGTGGTCGGGAAGGTCGACTGGAGAGAAGGTAGTGGGAAGTGATGTACATTTGTTCCTTGACATTAGCTTGTTAGTAATCTCGAAGAGCTCTTTGCAGCTGGAACTTTCAGTGATCTTAGTACTGTAGTGGGCTGATTTCGCTGCATGGACTATGTTTGTAACATTCTTCTTAGCGGCTTCATAGATTTGCTTATGAATAGTGAGTCTGGTGGAAAGCCAAAGCCTCTCAGCCTTACGGCAGTCTCTTTTAGCAGTGTGAAGCTGGTCCCTAACACTGCTATACCACGGAGAACACTTTTGAATTGATACTCTGCACTTGGTTGCTGGAGCATGTTTGTCAAGCAATGAACGCAGGCAGTTATCAAGTTGTTCTGCTGTAGGAGGTAACAAAGTTGTTAGGATTGCTTGGATGTCATGCATTAGTTGGGTTCTATTTATCCTACGGAGGTTTCTCTTAGTAGCAAATAAAGATGGAGGGTTAGGGACTGATACATCAAGATGGCATATAATGCAGAAGTGATCTGATGCAAGTTCGTGGGACACCAGGGATGACTGTAGAATATAGTAAAGAAGATATTTAAAAGTGATAAAGTATTATCGTGAAATGCTTTTTTTTTTTTTGTTGCATTTTTGTTGCTGTTGTATTTTTTTCAAGTATCTGCCCTTATAGACGTGCAGCATATTTTAATACTTGTAGCAGATATCAAAATCAGTTTTGCTACTAACCTGCATCCGCAGCTGGTTCAAGTTCTTGTCACAAATTGGCAAAATCCAGGTGAATTAGTATCAGAATACAAACCACAAAACATACTGACAAATTATATATACACAGCAATCACTTTAACTAGTCCACGTGTCTAACTTTCGCTGAGTGATCGTAAAGTCAACTCCACAAATTCTGCAGCGATCATTATCATATGCTCAACCTCAGTGTTGTATTACCCCTCTCACGTTAATCTTTCTAAATTTGTAAAGCACTATTGATTTGTCTTTTTTTTCTGATTTGACATGTTTTAAAGTTTAAAAAGATCCTCTTCTCTAACATTTTTCAGTCATTTATAACATTCGAGAGTCACATCAATAAAGCCTGTTTCACTTAACATCTGCCGCCATTTTTTTAAAGTATAGACTGGTCCACTACCATATTCAATATATTAATATAATGATATTAATATAATGATTTTGTGAGAAAAACTTTACACTGAAGAAACCCATCTGTTTTCTTGAAAATGGGTCACATACAGCTGCTATAAATAGAAAATAAGGAAAGTCCACAAATGTATTCTTCCGTTATTCTTATGCAGCAGTCTTCCCTTTTTCTTAAAAATATTCTCAGATTTATATGATGTGTGGGATTAAAGAGATGATAATAAAAATGACAAACACAACTTTTTATTGCTTTATTATTATTTTTTTAATGTACCAGAAAAGCATAATCCATATACAGGCAATCGTAAGATGTAATTAGGTGAAAAAAAGTGGAATAATTACGCCAAAAGCGTAATGGTTGGCAGGTATGCAGCTGTGCTGTCCAAAGGAATGAACATGTCTCGACTGATAAAACACCTGCTGGAGGTCCTCTTTAATGATGACACTCTTGCAACCAGCAAGCATGATGGCAGTGGACCCAATGGCTATAAACCCTTAAACAAGACCATCACATGTGCAAATTTGTATCTGATATCAGTTTCTGGTTTCCTGGGGATGTGGTGGGGTTTGGGGGTTAGAATTTATTTGGTCTTGCCAAATCTGTGGAAAAGAAAAAAATTAACCAGTTGTTTCATTCAACTAGTTTACATTATTTTCATGTCTGAATATCAAACATTTCTTCCAATGCAAACAAATGTATGATTCCACTTATCACAAAACATTAGGTTCTGTACATCTGCAAAATAATTAGGCGATCAGTTGGCATTTCAAAATTATTTATTTTTCATCAGAAATTGATGCTGTGAATTTGAAGGGGAAATAATTCTGCAGCTGATGGCAGAACAGTTTTCCAAGTATAAATTTTATTTCAGTATAATGCAGTAATGTGGTTTATATAAAAAATAATTTGACCATATGTTTTAAGGATTTTATATTTTTTTCCTTATTATTTCATTTACTTTACTTTTAATTGGCACCACAGAGTGATTATTGTGTTGAGGTGCTATTAAACACAAGTACATTTGATATGTAAGAGCTAACACTTACAAACTGAAAATCAAGGATAACAACCAAAAAAATTCAGCATTTGTATACCAGAGATTTCCAGAGGCAACTGAGTTGGAAATGATTTTAAAAAATCAATGAAAAATGTGTGGACATGAGAAAAATGCTGAAGAAAAAATTGCAAACCCAGGGAAAATAATAATTAAGCAGCTGCAGTATTTGAACTCAGCTACCGCTAACAATTCCAGATGCAATGACAATAGAATAATTGCAAACTTGTTCATGATTAAAAGTGACAAAACTAACAAAATAACTTTCTTTTTCTTTATCACATGCTTGCTTAGTTAATTCTGTATCAATGTTATTTTTTTTAAAGCTGAATGTATATGTTTTAATGGTCTTAAATGTCAGGGATGTACTTTCTCATCTGCTAATAATGAACAAAGCAATTTTAAATGTTGAAATCCTCTCCTATACAAGCAATTACCACCCATCAAGTATGTCTGAACATTATATTTTACAGGATTTTACTATATATTGGGCAATGGACCTCCAGTACAGATGCCAATTTGCTATAGGAAAATCTAAATAGGAATTTTAAATGTCATTGGCAATTATAAATCTAGAAGTGTGGGCTGTGTAACTGGAATGTTAAAGCAACAGCCCCCTTTACAATGTAGACTATGTAAATATACTTGTATTCCTCGATATGGTTGTTAAGGGCTATAAAATACCTTGAAATTCTAAAGTTCTTCAAACAAAAGTATATCATATCTGAGATTTTGAAAGTAAAGATATTATAGAAAAATCAGAAGTTTGCAACAGCAGAGCATTCTATAATAGTGACCAGTTTTGGAAGTCTCACTATGTGAGAGTTACCATTATAGATTGAACACCCAGTCAATATTGTGCATGCAGAAACAGTTCAAGACATCACAAAAGAAATCTCTCATCTCAAATTAATAACTCTCTCTACTGGTGCACTAATGCCAAAAAGCTCTGGACCGTAAAAACACTGAAATAGTCCCCAGACCCAGTCTAAATCATCATAAAAAAGTCACTTTAAAGTAATAAAATTCAAGGCTTCAAAATCTTATAAAATGTTAGATTTCTACTTAGAATCATTAGCACAATACCGTTTTCACCGAAATCCCGTTTTGAATAAGTGTCTTTTCTGACGTGTACACAGCAAAATTTGCCAGCTATACTGGTACTGTAGACTTCTTGTGGTATCATATAACCACCCGATCTCGTGGCAGTCCTTCAATCGTGCGCCACGTTTCTTGCTATCTAACGCGCTTGTTTTGAGATAATGACATCATCAACTGTGTCACCAGCATTTTTCAAGAGTGACCGGAATGAATTAAACAGTAAAATCAAACAAATGAGATTTAAACAGGTAATTTCATGTAATTTAAAAAAATCTTAATGAAAATCTATATTTTCACTAATGCCTTTTTTGTGTCAGACATTTTGGACTTTAATTTTCAATTATATGCTAAAGATAGCGCTGCCTATCACATGATGGCTTTAGTTACATATTTTGAACAGGATAACCCACTTTGGGAATTTATACAACTGGATAGCCAATGTAAATATTTGGTTTTAATCATCTGGAGCTCTTAAGCAATGTAAGAAAAATTTACTCAAAATGTATATTCAGTACGGACTTTTTCGTTTCAGTATTATTTCATAATAAACATATATTCTACATCAAAAGACATTGAATCTATTATAATAAAATGTGTATCCATTCACCAGTGTCTATTTTTAAATTTCTCTCTCCCTCTCAGTCTATTAAGTCATGTATTTATATGGTGAAGAACAAGCAAGCAGTAATGTAAGTGCACAAACTGCATACAGAATTAACAGAAAAAAATTTCATTGCTAAATTTTATTTTTTGTTTCAAAAACATGGAGACGCTATAAACTAATCATATCCATACCTTGACCTAACTGGCACATTCCAGTCATATGCCACGTGACTTTTTAGTCAGTGTCACGAACCATGGATGCCACTTCCGGAAATAAGTAAACTTACACACGCTCTGAAAAATGGTAACTTTACACACGCTCACGCTCAGAAAAGCGGTAATTCTGACCTAATGTATCATCCCACACCCTATTTTGACGCTACCCTAATTTGACCCAGTGTCATAAACTCCCAGTTCTCGATAGAATGCATTTTTCAATGATGTCACAACCACAACATTAATTTACACTGATCAACATCAAGTCACACAGACCAAAAAATGTGTCGAAAATCCTATCCTTATCGGTTGTGAAATGAAACAAAGATACATACCTTGAAAAAAACGCCATTTCACTAATTCTCTTTTTTTTCAATCAGTAAGTCCTCATAAAAATAAATTTCCCGACATAATAGGCATCCAGTCTGCTACTCAGCATGTGTTAGCAACGTGACTCACAGCTGATAACTACATCAGTAACACTGTTTAGAAAAATGTACAATGTTAAACAGTTTGATGTGGATCTGTATAACTGATTTTCAAAGGTGGTTCTTTGCTATTATAATTTGTGGAAATTTACAAGAAACATATACTATTAAAATATATTTCATAATTACCAGTCACAGTCACAGTAGTCGACAGCGAACAGAGCAGTAGATAACACTACAAATAGCGCTAGCGATGGAAATTATACCAGAGCACGCCCTGAATGCCCTGAAGGGCCTTGGCCTTTCACTGGCATCAGGCTGGAGCTTAAGAGCTCAGGAGAAAAGGACAACTCTTCTCCTAATCTGGGAAGATAAAAGAAGTGTGTATGAAGACAGAACTCCAATGGATTGGAGAAACAGACCAGCGAGAGGACAACCGAAGCCTTAACAGAGGGAGCAACGAGTGCAGACCCAGCCGAGTGCTAGCGGCCCTGTCACGGTACTACCAACAGTAATACCAGCACTGACCACTCCACCCCCAGCAGCAGCAGCTGTAGCTGAAACTGTAGCTGGGACAAGAGGGAAAACACAAAAGGAAAAAAACACTCCAGAGGGGATCAACATGCAGGATGCGAGGGGAAAAAAAACTCCCCCACTTGCGCCTCAAGTCTCATCCGCGCCTATATCGGCTGTAAATAATCCGGCCAAACCATCGGTAAAACAGGTAGCGGCGGAAGCGTGGAAGTCACCCCCACCCACCCCGGAACCGAACACACCGCCGGAAATGAGTAGAGCCAAATTAGACCAACAGGCGTTCCAATATACGTACGACCAGTCATACGCAATGGGGTTGAATGAAGTCTGGCTGCAGAAGAAAACTGCCCAGAGATATATTGAGGATGTCAGGGAGGTCCTTGATGCAAGAAGGATGAAAGAACTAGGAGTCCCACAATCGAAGTATGGCAGAAACCGGGAAAGAAAATCAACAGCAAATCTTCTATAATACAAGTTACCGAATGCAAGTTAATACTAGCGGCATACATCTGCAATCATCTGATAGCGTACCACGAGCTCCAAACCAACTATGTTAGCTACCACACACCCTTGGGCGGATTGGATATGGCGGACATTTTAGACCCCAACAGTCCGAAAGTGCGAACCAGACGGATGCTAACACAGGGAATGCCAGACCACCTGAAGCCGTATTTCCTGAAGCCGCTACAGAAGAAACCCCTCAGTCCTTCTAAGGACTAAAAGAGTACGCAAAATGCCTATCGGGTTTCAAATTGGCACAGAAACCCCATTTTTTGACTAAAACTCTCTGAAAAACACAAATTTGATCAATTTCGAACCACCGTCAAAAATTATTACTCAAAATTGAAGTGTGCGTGATACGAAAATGAGATGAGTAATTTTTTACTCAAAGATTGGTATTGTTTTTGGAAAATAATATGTACACTTAGTACACAAAAATTTTACAAATCAGGAATAAGCGCGTTATTTTAAAAAAAAAAAAAAAAAATTCTTTGTAACTTGAAGTATTGTCATAATTGAACAAGTGGCTAACACTTCATTGGTATTAGGGACAGCCCGACTTAGTTAACTGGGCAGAATTTGACCTTTCCGCTTCGTGTCTCACTTGCCAAAGCCCAAGCCGCCTGCCACGTTCCTGACATAGCATGCTGTGCATGCCGTAAAGCGCAAGCGGTTTCTACAGCTCTGTTTAAACCGCTTGACGAACCCCAAACTGATGCTACAGCAACAGTTTGGGGGCAAATTAAATAGTGCGCTGTGCGCATATCAATCAGACGTACATGACGAGATTCGTCGCACACGTCTATAATCCAAATTCAGTCAGTCAGTATCCTTTACATTTTTGCCAATTTAAATCAAAGTATTAGGATTTTTTTATCTGGTAATTAAGCACTTTTACTTTAGCAGTAAATTTTAAATAATCATTTAAGACATTCTTGATATTTAGCTTATTTTGACCAATTTTTTTTTTAAAGATTTGTTTTGTAATGGCCCGAATGATAACAACTGAAAATAAAACCTTCTCCTGTAACTTTATGTATTCTGTCTGTGATTATTTGCATTATGGATAAAAAAAAGTTGTGAAGGATGCAAAACAGTTTTGATGTTCTAAAAACAGTACATTCAAGGATTGAGGTTCTGCATATTCACAATGCCAATTAAGTATTGGGAAAAAAGACACATGCTAAATCTAATAATTTTTTAATAATAAGTACACGATTTTATAATAATACCATCATGATTTTCCAAATTTGATTATTTTTGCTTTCAAGACAAAATCTGTGCCAAAATCAAATTTATGATAAATGTAAGAAAAGCTTTAGGAGTACCAAGTTAAATCTCTTTCTGTAAGTTTTCCTATAAACTTAAGTTTTCTATGTCCTATTGATGTTCCTCTGCAATATAGTTTTCTTCCCTGAGCATATGTTCAATGGTGTCACTAAAAGAAATAGACTTCTGTGAAGTGCGTCATAATGGGTGACTTATTACACAAACTTTCCAACAAGGGGTCGTCTGGTTGAAAGCATGCAAAGAAGATTATTAGGGAATATATCATTGTCATTTTTTATGCATACTTTGCTAAAATAACTAATGTTTCTAAAGTAATGAGAGGTATCACTATGAAACGAGTATATTTCTGACAAGGTGAAATTAAGTACTTATGTGCATCAAAATATGGGAGTCCAGGATACATGAGTGACAAATTATTTTTAATGATGATTAAATGAAGTAGATATAGTTGAACACTTTCTATGGTTATTTGAATAGATTATCACAATATTATAACGAACGCGTTAAAATTCACGTTAAGTGCATGAAAAGTGGTTTTTCGAGGATAATGAAGTTTACTTCTGAAACTAGCAACAGGTGCCGCCGCTAGAGGGCACTGGCGATCAAGATTAACATTTTCTCAAAATGTCAACCTCATTACACCTGGTACTTTCTCCGCTTTCGTATGTAAAAAGCCGAAATTATTATATCCGAATGTATTTATGGTTGAAAGGTCAAATGTCTATATTTAGCGTATATGACATTGGGCCTTTTCTACAACATATTCGGCGAAAATAAACGACAACCGAATTTTTCAAAACGCAGAAAAACTGAATAAACGAACATATACGCTCACCTACGCCTACTTTTTAAATACTTTGGAGTTCTTTTTACAAGAATAATGGTAAAATGTGTGCGAATATTGGTCATTCATTATACCAAATTTATTACAAAATTTTGGTACAACTTTTGTTGTGTAATGTATTTTCGAGGTTAGAGACTCGACGGAATGATATTGATAATATGTATGTGATTGTGATCACTAAGATATTATCAATTTCAGGTCATCTGCTCTAGGTACGATTCTTATCTAGAGACAATGGTATTCAAATTAAAATGTTCATGTTTAATAGGGGCAAAATAGAGGTAAAAGTTCAACTATTTTTCAGAATTTTGAAGAATGAAAACAAATTCATTTCATGCCATTTCTTGTGAATATCAATATGAATATTGTCATCATAAAGAACATAAAATCGATCTGTAGCATTTCTCTATTTAAACAAAAACATAATCATAACTATTTCTTGACAACCAACTCAATGCCAGAAGTAGAACTGTGGAAGTATTCAAAGTAAGTTATTTTTATGTTTTTTTTTTGGGGGGGGGGTTGTCATTGATTTTATTTTATAGATATGAAAACTGACCAAAAATATCATAACTAAATTCTAAAATGGCAATTGTTATTTAATAAATTGTGATTTCAGATCAATGTATATATGTACAAGAACACTTGGACTATTGCTTTTAAGAGTTACATACAATTTAAACTTGTGTATGACTCATGATTATGGTATTTCATGCAAAAATGTTAGGGGGGGGCGCATGATAAAAAGGAACAGAATGGCATCAAAAGTACATGGAACATAGAAAAAGTGAATTTATTCTTGAAGCTGAATGTTCACAACACATTTATATATAACCATATGTAAGAAATATGCAACTTTCAGCATGAAATAACATGATGTCAAGAATTTGCCAAAAGTGACCAAAGACCAATATTAACATTATGGTGGATGGCTCATGTGTTTGAATGCTTCCTGTGAATTTATTTGAAAAGATATCATAAAGATGGGTTCATTTTTTAATTATGCACACTCAAATTATCCAGAAAACATTCCTTTTTAAGAGCAACATATAATTTCAACTTGTGTATGACTCAAAAATATAGTATTTAATGCAAAAATGTTAGGGGGTTGCTTGATAAAAAGGCACGGGGGGGGGGGGGGGGGGGGGGGGGGTCACGGGGGGGGGGGGGGCTTCTGAATTACCTGGAACATAGAAAAAGTCAGTTTATTCTTAGAGCTGAATGTTCACAAAACATTTCTATATAAACATATGTAAGAAATATGCAAATTTCAGCTTGAAATAACATGAGGTCAAGAATTTGCAAAAAGTGACCAAAGACCAATATTAAAAATGGTGGACGGTACATGTGTTTGAATGCTTCATGTGAATTTATTTGAAAAGATATCATAAAGATGGGTTCAGTTTTGAAATCTGCACACTCTAATTATGCAGAAAACATTCCATTTTTGTATATTCTATAATTCTGAAAAAAATATCCCCTGTTGCTACTGAAACTTACCCAGCTCTCTAAGGCTTACGGTTTTTGCCATGGCCTCAATGGAGTATCGAATGCCTCTTGAAAATGGAAGTCTACTGAGTGCTTTCACATACTGACAAACTAACAGCATATCAATCAGTCCATTTATGTAAAGTTGTCTTGCACATTTTCCAGTCACGTTGCATCATACGGGGGATGCCATCTTGGGTCCTACTAACATTATCAACAGGTCCTACTAAACACCGCAAAGTCAGACAAAGTCTGTTTATTTTTGTTTTACTTGTATATATTTGCATACATTATACTATATTAACTTTGGTTTGATATTTAAATTTTAAAAAAGCGTGATTTAATGTTGTTTGAAAGTAAAATTGGTACATACGCATACTCTTCCCAGTACATGGGTACGTACAATTTAACATGGCAAAGATGGCACATAGAAATTTTAAAATGACAATAGTGGAAAATACTGAATGTTGATTCCAATTTTATAAAAATAGAAATGTTTCTATTGTCCATATGTTGTTCTTTTTTTTTTTTTTTTTTTTTTTAATGTCTGTTGGCACTCATAGTTGTAATGAATTATTGTAAATATTCCAAAATGTTTTTTGTCAACAAAAATGGAATCTTCTTATCATTATTTGTAACATATTTAATCTCATTTAACAATGATGCAGTAAATTCCGTGGGGAGCATATATTTTTAATATACATGTGGTAAGTACTATTTAAAGAGAAGCACGCAAAGACATTTAAAAATACTTTACTTAACTAAAAATGTCCTGTTAGTGGTACATGTATATAATCTATGTGTTCATGTTTTATAGTTTGAGTACACCACAAAGATGCGCAAAGACAGGCAAAGATGGGAAAAGACACGCAAATACATGGGAAAGACAGCACATAGATGTTAATAAACTAACAATACTGGTAAATACTGAATGTTAATTCCAATTTTATAAAAAAAGAAATGTCCATGTATTGTTCTTTTTTTTAAAATGTCTATTTGCACTCAGGAGTTGTAATGAATTATGGTAAATATTCAGAAATGTCTTTTGTCAACAAAAATGGAATCTTCTTATCATTATTTGTAACATTTTATCTCATTTAATAATGATGCAGTAAATTCCATGGGGGTATATATTTTTTTTTTTACATGTAAGTACTAGGAAAATAAGCGAACAAAGACATTAAAAAACTTTTCTTAACTGAAAATTTCCTGTTATTGGTATATGTTTCATCTAAAAAAAATATAAGAAATACACAATGTACATGTATATTTCCAGTTTCATTCTGCAAAAAATTGGGTTGGTCAGTCAGAATATGATCACTGAAGGTTTATTCGGTTTTGTGGCCTTTAATTCCATTGTTCAGTACATGATACATGGCAGCCAGTATATTTGGTAGAGGAAGAACCCGGGAAGAACCACTGACCCATGTGATGCTACTGGAAAGCTTTCTGAAGGTGAGCCAGGGTTGCTTGACCTAATTTTATTCCTTTCAGAAAAGAGCTTGTCAATATTACTAAACAACATGTTATATATTTAGATATGCACTCTATAGAATTACTTAAATAATCTGCATAATCTGCATTGTCTTCTGTAACTTTCTGTAAATTTGAAGTTGACTATATACATGTATAACTAACACCATGCAAAGGTAGCCATAACTGAATCATATGTTCAAGTCTACCGGTATGTCCAGTAATCACTTCAGGATATTGGGAGAAATAGTAAGCATCTTACTGAGCGTAATACTGTTATCTAGAAATGAAACAAATCCAGACTGGTCACAACATTTAGAAAATCTTAATTTTTAAAAAAAAATTTTTATTGTTGGAAAAATGTATAGGGTCAGCAGGAAAATATAGGGTTGGTCATAGAACTGGAAACAAAGTTATTTTTCTTTTAGGCCCTTTTTGATTTTGAGCTTGATTTAGTGTATGCCACAACCTTGTGAACACAACTAGTCACAGTTTTCAGTGGATTGCCAAGACACTTTGTACATTTTATAATTTTGTTAGTATTGCCCTTTTTGTCTCGCAGATGAATGCAATGTATAACAGATGAGCACAACTAACCCCTCTTTTATTGATTGATTGGTGTGAAACTTGGTACATATTATGGTCATCATTTGCAGATGCACATACCAACAAACCATTGTGTACCTATGATTTTTGTTAGAGCTATTGCTCTTATTGTCTTCGAACTTGACGTAGTGTATGATTGAATACTATGAATGCAGCTCAGGGTTCTTCACAGGACTATGAAAGTTGCAGTCCAGGACTCCTTCCTTGAAAAAAGTTGGAGTCCCAACCCTGAAAACAGTCCCAATAATGACTTTTATTCCCTTGCAACAATTCATAACATTATGTGTGTATTGTTGGATCAGCAATATATGCCATCAGACTGCTCATGCTCATTCATTGTGAAATATTTAGTATTATAGTAAAAGAATGCAAAACCAAAGCCAATTGAGAATAGTGATAATTGTGATTGTTTGTGATGTTATAGCTAGAAGGAATCAAGGAAGAGATTACAGTTTATTTTCTATTATATTACTTTATTTAATTAGCTTAATTCCACTTCAAATCAGTAAATTTGCCAAGACACTGGAAGAAGCAAATGACCATATTCAATTCACTTTTTTTCATCTCATCTTTAAAGAGCACAAAAAGCATACTACGTTCACTTTTTTCTTAAATAAACTTTTAACAAACGTCTCCACAGCAGATTTAGGATCAAAATCCTTAAGATCTGGACCTTCCAACATCGCCCTCATCAATTTCATTAGTTTCCTGTTTTAAATGTCCACAGCCCTTTGTCTTCATATGATTAAGTGACGAGAAACTTCTTTCACAAGCCACTGACATTATAGTTAAAACCAGCAACACTTCAGCTATAAGTCATAGTGCATAAAGCTAATAATGTTCCATTTTTTTCCTTCTCAATTTGCGGCTCATGGAAATATCCTATTCCATGATTCATTCCATGAATCTCTCAGTCTCTTTGATGTTCTGTTTTCTTTATTAAAATTAGATGTATTAACTACTTTCTAACAGCAAGTCTAGCAAGAATCTGGCTTATCTGCAGCCTTGTGCCTGGCACCAAAGAAATTAAATTATGAAAATTTTCCATTGGAAGATAGCACATGATAAACACTCGAAAACGAAACTATGTCATAGAAAAACAGCTGATTTTGATGATGATTTATGACAATTAACATAGGAGTTCGTATTTCTCTGACAAGCAAAAGAAGTACCAAAATCTTGGCACTATTTTTCTAAATACAGTATACTAAATAACACAAGTGTTCCAAAAATTGCAGAAGGATCTAACATACGCCAGATCTACAGTGTGCTGAATGATGCTTATCAAAGCAAGGTGTTATACATGTGTAATTAATCTTTTGATCAAAATGATCATTAGGTGCCAGCACTCGATTAACAGATGGATTAATCTCCTTGTCTGCTAAAATCTAACTTATGCAGCATCACCTAATCTCTTTACAATCACTTGAACGTTGTTGCTAACCCACACACAATATGATTGATACTTGTATTGTAGAAGTGGATCAAATAAAAGAGAAGTTCGCTGACAAAAAAGCTTGTGTACCAAGGACTCGGCTGTTGGATTTTTCATGTATCCAAAATTAAAAGTATGCAGACTTTAACAAGGACTTTGGTGTACTGGAGAACCTTGCACCTACAGTTTTTAGTGGATTGCAGTGAAACTTGCTACAAATTATGGTCATCATCAGAAGATATCCATTGTGCTCACCCTGTTTTTGAAGGAGTAGTGCTCAAAGAAAAATTTTCAGACACAGGCCCAGGGCAAGTGACTTAAACAAATCACAAGCCCTGACTCAAATTCTAGTAGCCCTGACTCAAATTCAATGTGCTTGAAAGGGTCCTATATTTTTTTACTATTATCTTGACACAACGTTGTAATTGCTGTGCTTGTGTCAGGATTTTATTCCATTTGGAGAAAGATACCAAAGTATAGTCTGACTAAAGCAATTATACCTCAATGTATGGAACAGTGTCAATATGGGCTGCCAAGTGTGCGAGATATTTCCCCCATCAGTCAACTGGGGAACATGCTATACAACACCGTTTTTGCTGGAAGAAAGAAGCTGTGCCCATCACATCATAAATATTAGAGTGGATATCTTACATTGTAGGAATATAGTATAAACCTATCCCCCCCAGCAGTTTGTACATCCTATCGATTTTAAAAACTAAAACATCAAGGATATAAAAATGCACAAAACTTAGTCATTTCATTCATCAATTTGTAATTTCTAACCTGATCATTGCTAGTGGGTCTCTAACACTGTCATCTTGTTCACATTTCAAACCAAACAGGAGTTTCTTTACTAACACGGTCGTCATATTTGTGTGGGGAAGTATATTTTTTCAGACAAGAGATGTGAAGTAGTTCGCCATCTTCAATAAGCTGTGAATAATTCCATAAATTTCTGCAACATTGGGAGTTACATCCCTTTGACCACATGTATGTAAGAGTTACACCTTTTTATTCTGTTCAATTTTTTTTAGAAATATTAAAACTACACATTGCAAATATTGGATGCAGACAACATAGTTTTACTAAAAATTGACTCTTCTAGGAACTGGAAAAGGACACTGAGAAGTCTGCCTGGCTGTTTACATCGACAGCTTCTATTTGGTTTGAAATGCGAACAAAATGACAATGTTAGGGGCCACCGGGCGACAATCAGGTTAGAAATTATAAAATGATGAATGAAATTACTAAGTTTTCTTCACTTTTTATATCCTTACTGCTTTTTGTTTTTAAAATTCCATAGGGGTACAAACTTCCAGGACTGAGGTTGAATACTATAGTGTAAAATGTGCATGCATTTCGCACCATTTCATACTAGGGTAGCCACTGACAGAACTCAAGAATATCGGACACTCCTTTGCACACACGCAAAAATAATCACATTAAAAAGGGGACAGACCAGTTGAAAACTGGACTGTCTGGTATAAAACTGGATGAACTGACACCCTATTTTGTACACAGTTTAATATCAACCAGCTGACTGAAAGGTTGACACCTTTAACTGAAAATGTTGTTAAATTTTTGTTGGAAAGTTATGTTCCATTGTTAAATTTTCTGCAGCAAATGAGTCTGAAGTGATTTCTATTCATATCAACGACATAAATACATTTTCATGACATGGATGAACTTGCATGTGAATTTAGATGTTGTGGGAATCTTTCCATCAGCATGATTGCAACCAGTTTTATTGGTTTTGCAAGTGACAAAGCCGAGATTGATGGTTCTGGTACTGTACGCCAGTTAACCACACATTGACCAGATATTCTAACACCAGTCAGGCCAGTCTCTTTCATAAGCAAGTGCATAGTCATAATATGGGCATGGAATCTGGTGCCAAAACAATTCAGCCATTTTGTAAATCGGTTGTTAGTGAGGAAGAAAAGGATGTAAATAGTGCAACATGGGAAAAGGACCTTACAGGGTTGAAACTTCTAAAGTCCGAGGTTGAAAGCTGGACAAGGAAAATATGAAGATGAAGCTAGAATTGGAAAATGAAAAACACAGAAAGAGACTACTTGAGAGCAGGGAAGAACAAGAAAGTTTAAAAAGTTTATAAGGTTCGAACTCCGAAATAGACGAATCAAAAGAAAATGCCGAAGATACCATCACAAAATCTAAGAAATCAGAAGGTACAAATAAGTCTTTTAAAGATAAGAAATGTGTCAGTGAGGAAGATGACAGAAAAATCACTTTGAATGAATTAAGAAAAATCAGTGGTCTTAGAAAAAGTGTTAGAAAAGAACTGTCACTAGGTTTACATGACTTACCTTCCAATTCAGATCCTGATTCTGACCTTTATTTTTTATCGGAAGATTTGGACAGTAAGACTTCTTCATATGAATTTGTTTCCAGTCAGTCAGAATCAGCTTTAACATGACTCAAGACCTATGAAAATTCAAATATAATTAATTCAAATATAATTGACAGCTTTTTGCCAGCATTAGTTGCATTTCAGCCGAATCAGAATGCTAAATTACCTAGCAAGTTGAATTCCAAATCCAGACAAAACCAAACAAATCAAAATATTTTGATTTATCATGGTACCCAATTAAGCTTTTCAGCTCAGTTCAAAGGTAACATTGTCAAAAATGCCATAGATCTTGTTCTAATATTCATAAAGCAAACAGTCTAAAAGATTTAATTTTAAAAAGTCCAGGATTCCAATTAATTTAAGAACAAACATAAAATAGTTTGTGAATTTCTTGAATTTGGATTCCCACTAGGTCATCACAGACTATTATGTATTATTAAATTTCTGGGATTTACAAATTTTATAAGAGTCAGCTTGCCCTGGGCAAGCTGACAAAAAAACTGAACTGGCCCTTGGGGAATCTGAGCATGCCCCAAACATAATATGGAATATTGTAAGGGAATTCCTTTTTGTGCCTAGATAAGATAGCAGACTCATTTCATAAACTACATCAACAATAATGAAAGTTAGATTGTTTGTAATAATTTATTTATACTCATAAATGGATTTCCGAACACTTATTTTATTCAATTACTTAATAATTATCATCTAATCACCTTCAAATTGGTGATATACATCAAAATATTTGACAAGCTGACTATTGAGATTGAGAACACTAATTTGTATCTATTTAATTGTTTACCAAGCAGTATGTATGTATCAGTCTCCTGTAATTATCACGTAAACAACAGATCATAAACACCACCTGTGGGCAAAACATTTTCAGAACATAAATTACGGTTTGAACAAAATCCTCCTGGTGGTTAACAGTTAGAGACAAGTGCTGTCTATTTCAAACACACCTAACAAAGAAATCACATGAGCTATATTATTAACAATTAACACCTACTCACCTTCAAATCGGCGACATGTATCAAAACAATCTTTCACAAATTGCCCGAGGCTAGGTTAGGGCCTGGAAGTCGGTTAATCCCAAATACATACAAATATTATGATTAAAATGTAACTGATAAGTTAAAATATAAATATTTATTCCTTATTTGTCAAAACTTGCTTTAAACAGTAAATATTCACAATTATCATGTCTGCATGAGAAAATGTGAGACTGACCTTGATATTGATGGAAATGACATATGATAGATGAAAGAAATTGTGGTTAGTTATGTAACGGAAGAATGCAGTACATATAAACTCTAAGTAAAGGTGCTCATATATGTACTGTCTTGAGATTGCAGGGTATAAAACCTGCACAGCATAAAGCATTACAAATGAAACATGACCCCTTTCTCCCTCTTTCTATCAATTTTTTGGACTTGCCCATGGGCAAGTACCTTGGAAACTTTACATTGGCCCAGAAGTCGGGCAAGTGGATTTGTAACTCCCTGCAGTCTGCATGGATAAGAGTTCATAATGTTTTCCAGCTTCTTCTTGTCAGTGTGTTACAAATCACAAACGTGCAAAGGAATTTCCGAAGACTATGGAAAATATTTGCAAAAAAATATAGAAGCTCAGATGGTATTCAACCCTTTTAAAACCTTTCCTCTTAATTCAGACATTAGAATCTCACCTTTCAATTCAGTGCCAAAAGGAAATTCTGCTGAATGGAGAGAATCATTTTGGATTGAAGTTTTCCAAACGTGTTTTCTGTAAATGACGGTATTGACAAAAAATATTACCTAAACAGGACATCAGATCTCATTTATTTAAAAGTGAATGATTTGGTCCAATTAAATAAGCAACAAGCAAAAGGCTGTTTGCTCTGTAAGAAAGATCTTAAACAAGCATACAGTGTAATGCCGGTATGGTTTATCTGGATCATTTGTAGTTCACATCGTCAATTTTAGCATGTTTACAGCACGGCATTTCTCGTTCACTGCACCATCGTAACTAGACCGACAAGCTGTTTTCCACCTTTTTTTCTGATATGACTGGTGTCATTACCAGTCATGTCAGGAAAAAAAAAAAAAAAAAAAAAAAGCGGAGAGCAATTTGCTGGCCTACATCGTATAGTGTGGCACGTCCTGTTACCGCGATAACATATGCGGTCATTCATAATTGTCGGAGTAAAATTGCACACCTAGATAGTAACGCGATAATAGGACGTACCGGCCTAAAGTGCATTTTTGTCCATAAAGTGTGCTATTTCAGACAATTATGAATGACCGCATATGTTATACGCATTTTGTACACTTAAATGTCCTAATGTTCATTCACAAAAAAGTAGACTTGTTTTGGCGAATGTGATTCGAATGTTCATTCATGTGGAACACGTGTGCCTTTTCCGTGGATGCAGCGAGACGTTTTTTTGACTGATTGAACATTTTTATTACACGGCTTGTCTACTTACATCTTAAGTGTATGATGTCTTGTGTAATTAGCATTTTGTTCGCAGTCATTCGTTGGGAAATCTGTAGGACTATTTCTAAAGCGTGTTTCGTGTTTTGGTTCCTCGTGTTTACTATGTTATGCTAGTCTGGTTCCCTGCTTCGGATGCTCCCTGTGTTTGCACTCCTCTATAGCCGCAGGGAGCATACGAAGCAGGGAACCAGATTATGTTATGCCGTGCATATCCGTAAGGTCTCACTGTACAGTTTCGTATTTTGACACCACTACCCCTAATTTTTAAGGTAGAAAGCATGAGCCTAATTAGCATAAGCCTAGTGTTTATAAATTCACACAGAAACTAAATCTGTAATATGGTTTTCATTTACTTTGAATTAGGCTTGAAAATGGGTTGGATTGTTTGGTGACTGCATGTCACAGTTAGACTAGCATTGAAGATCAAATGCGTAACTTGGGCTGCAAATGAACAGCCACCTTGGGTTATGCATTTTTGTATGTCTGCTACAGCGGTAAGTATCTCAAAATCGAGATGGTTAAGGGGTGATGAGAAGTATGTTAATTTGTTATCATACCAGTGAACTTTAATCATGCATAAGGCACATACCGATTCTTTGAGCGTCCTTGTCCCAGGAAAATATTCAAAATAGCTCTTTGCTGTCAAAAATGAATGTAAACAAGATGGGTTGGTGGTAGTGTCGGTTCAGTACAAAAGCCATCAGTTGTACAAGAATTAATCTGAATACCTCAGTCAAAATCTTACAAGCATGCTTTCCACAAAATTATTGGCTAGCTTTTATTTGTATCTTTAATGTAAAATTATTCTCATTTTTCTGCAACATGTCATTGTCGGATGAATATTCACCAAAACAACTGTACAGTGAGACCTAACAAGAACCTGGTCCTACTAAACACCGCAAAGACGTGATATTAAGGGCAAAGACGCGCCAAGATAGGCAAAAACAGGGTAAAGACGGGCAAAACCACACAAAGACAAAGCAAAGATGGCACATATACATTTTAAACTGACAATAGTGGAGAATATTTACTGTTGATACAAAATAAATATATAAGAATTAGAAAAGTTTGCTTTGTCTATGTGTTGATCGTTCTTTTTTTAATATCTATTTAACTCAATTAACATAGCGGTAGTACAAGGACAGAGACGTTTTTAAACTTACAATACTGGAAAATATTTACTGTTGATATACAATTTACGGTATATGGTAGTGAAGTGCTACTGTAATCCGATTAATACGTGTCAGCGCGTGTTACAATCACAAATAGCAGAGTAGACACGCGCTACCGTTAACTCAGTTAACATAGCGGTAGTACAAGAACAGTTTTAAAATGTTGATTACACAATATATAAGTTTATTAACCTGTGATTAGGATTTTTCCCCTTTATTTCGATTGCATTCTGTATTGTGTTTTTGTATCATGTTTAAATACTGAGCAACACAATTTCTACAGTTTCAAACTTCTCGCTAATGAACCAATACATGAAAGAGATGATTATCCAATTAATCGTATACAGATATTCACACCTCAAGATAGCCATAGTTAAATATAACATGATTAAAGGGGTGTGGCCATCAAATTAAGTCGGCTAAACAATTGATCAAATACTAATAACGTTAAAACTTCGATAATCCTTTGCTAATTACGTCGGCAAAGGAGATGATCAGATACTAATCATCTACAAACTTCGGAATTCTTTGATAATCGCAATCAGACATTCATTAATTTGTGCTCTATATAAACTGACCCTTGATAGACACATTATACATGCTTTCGAAGTAATATTTGTCAGTCGTTGTAATGTTTCGAGCTCGTATTCTTTATCAATATCTGACTGACAGTGACTTAGGTCTTCTTTCGGGGAATTTCCCCTACAGGTGTAACAAGCGCATTCTGGATGCTGACGGAGGCTTGTACAACTATCACAGATTGCAAGAGGTAAGTCCAATTATATTGTATTTAATGGACTGTCAGCGATGTTAACCATTTTTTGTCGACCGTCAGTTTTCAGGTTTTACAATAATCAGAAAAACAATTTAGAATCTTATTCATGCATTTTCATTTGGCAGCTATTAATAGAGTGTTATTTGCATAAACAAGCTGCAATACGTTTACATAGGTGTAAATCATAAATGTTCTCCTTGCCGAACAACAGTATCACACGAAATAAATTCTGAATAGTTACCATTAACAGTAACACTCGATTTAATATTTTGATAAAGTCTATATATAACTTTAAAACATTTCCCAGTGACTGTAAAATAACTTTTTTTTCTTTAATTTGGAAAATCTATATGAAGTATCATAACATTGTAACTCTGATAGTAAATTATTTTCTTCTAAACACGCATGTATTCATTTATTTAATAAGGATGTAACCAATTTTCCAAAATAACGTCAGCTTTGTTGAGGCTCTTACAACAATTAAATATTTTTATTCTGTGATATTTGTAGTTTGTATTTGAAATTTCAACCAATTCCGGTGAGTCATCTTTTGATACTACCGACAGACGGATAGAGTACAAATACTTCATAGTTTATTGGACAGTACTCCTGATTTTTCTTATAATGAATAAGGAGAGAATGGAAGAAAGAAGCAGGTGTTGATGGAACCACAACCACCCTCAAACAAGATGTTAACAACGCATAGATATTATACTAGTCTTAAGCGGGACGCCAACTACAGAAAGAGAGTAAGCTGGTTTGAGGGACTACCGACGAGTTTGGCCTCGAGGAAAAAACATTGCCATAGTAGAATACATGGGCATGTATGATGACAGAGAACTACCTCACGGTAGCTCCAAAGTAAACACTCAACCGTACTAACGAACTGATTCGAGTGTTTTAGATCAAGTTAAAGAAAATGTAAAGTTTCAGAAACCAAGTGATGTTTACGGACAAATGACAAATCTGGATGAGTCGTCTTCGTTTCCAAGAGACCTCAAACAATGCCAAAATACTAAAAGTGTACAACGAACGAAAGAGAAAAGTCAAAACAATAAACAACAAACGCAAACATGTGGCAGACGAAATACTTAATTTGATAGGAATGCTGAATGAGAACAAATTAGTGGCTGAAATCATTCATTCGAGGAACAACAAACCGCTGATTATCATATGCTATACGGACGAACAGTTGCAGGACCTGTGCTCATTCCTACAATGCAATGGTGGTGTAGTCGGAATTGACCGTACATTCAATATAGGACAATGTTTCGTTACTTTGACTGTTTACAAGAGTCATAAAGTTATACGAAAAAACAACGGTGAAGCACCCATTAGGGTCACTCATGCTACACTGGGATGGACAAACATCTTCATACTTCAGGTTCTTTTCCCATTTGAGAGGAATCCTAAACCAAATCTGAAAGAAATTGAACTTTTGTTAGGAACAGATGATGAAAAGGCGATGACAAACGCTCTTGACGCAACGTTCCCGCAATAAAAAAACAAACTATGTACCGAACACATAAAAGATAACATCACTAGGCAACTTACAGATAAGATACCAACAAGCCAGAAAGACAGGACTGCAATTTTAGATACAATATTCGGTGGCAACGGAGTTGCAAATGCAAATGACTCGACAACATTTGATGCAAGAAATAGAGAACTAAAAGAAAAACTTAAAGACCAACCAAAATTTCTTAACTATTATGACAAGTACGTGAAAGACAAAATTGACAAACACTGCAATAACCACGAAGACAAACTGTGGACAAATAACAACACAGAGTCAATAAACCATAGACTTAAAGTTGCATGTGATTGGAAACCACTGAAATGAGATGAACTCGTCAATAAGTTACATGAACTTGTGAACACCCAACTGGTGGACATTAGACGAGTTATTTACGAGTTATTTATTTATTCCGATTGGCGTGCCTATGATAGTCAACGTGGTCGCAATTCCCGCCACACCAAGACCAAGGGTTGTTGGTGCAGCGAGTCTACAAATCGCAGCTGCGACAATACACACGTGTTTGTATTTCGTGAGTACGGCGGTTTTTATTGGCGATTTTATCTCGCATTTGTGTTCTTCTTCGATTATTTGTTTAACTTTGAGGGTCCGTCGCAGTTCTTTTATTAATAATGTCACCGCGGAGTATAATTGCTCGACGGGCTGAAATTGTCCAGACGCATGGCGGCCGGGTGCAAGACGTACACGCACTTCCAGCTAAGCATTTTTCTTCGCTGGTACAACTGCCATGCAATCGTAGAAAATATTTTACAGGGTAATATTTATGTTTCCGGTGATTGTGCGTTCTGGGGGCTTGGCACCACGTTCACCTAAAACTAAATAGATTACGCCCTGGCTTTTTGTGTCAAACGGTTCTCGTTTTCGTCCAAGAACTATTACACGGACAAGCGCGTATTTTGTGAATATCAGTCGAGGTCTTTTCCTGGCCGAGTCAATGTTGGTGGTTCGATATAATTGATGGAGAATTTTATCACGGTGGATGTATCGGTGAAATCCACTTCGTTGTTGTAGAAACAATCCCTGGGTGTTTTCATGTCCGCCGGCGACGTAGCCGGCGACGAGGCGTTTTCGCGTGCCCGTACGACGATTCCGAGCTGGCCTCGAGTTGGTATTGGTACATCAGGGTGGTTCCAACCGTCGAGTTCTATTTGGCCTTCGCGTAGATTATATTTTAGCATATAAGACGGTTGGTTAACGGCACCCGGACGCAGATATTCATTGACAAGATGTACGAAAACGCCATCGATGTTGTCATCACTGTCAGCCGATTCAACACCCCGTCGGTAAATTCCGCAACATCGTAATCACGTGGCTATTCAGGATTCATCACGTATTTGTAATGGCAAATCTTAAACACAAACGCCAAAGGCGGTTAAGAAGCCATATGGATAGACGTTAAATACTTCGAACTGAATTTCATCTCCGGCGACCAATGACAATGACATCGTATATATGGAAATGTTTGCCCTGATGTCTTTGTTGCCAGTTGCTAGAAATGATCCATCATGCTGGATATTATTTACAATAATGCTATTCCAGCCCACCCGCCACTACCTACTCTTAAAATGAACAAATACGATCCAGACTTGTGCACCTTTAATATGTGATGTTTAGGCCAATCAAAGTCACCCCCGACTTCAACGAAAATAAATCGACCATTTCTTAAGATTGAGAGGTCAGTTGTTTCCTCTGCTTCACTGGTTAATTTTCCTTTGATTCTTCCCGATGAAGTTACTACGCGTATCGGTGAGGGTTGGGTCGATAGCACTGAGGCGGCCGATGCATCCACATATTGTTTCGTTGCAGCATCGGCATTTTCGACATTATTTTTGATAAATTCCACCGACACATCAGAGTCGCTGATTCCTCGGCTTCGTTAAACTCGGCCATGTTTTTAGGGGTTTTTTTCCGGCTTCTGAACAACATCGTTCATGTCCACGTTGGATGCTTTAAGTTTTCCAGTTTGATCTTGAAAAATCACAAGCTCGCTCGGGTAGACGTCAACAAGAACCCGGTTTCTTAACTCCAACAAATCGGCTTTGGTAGCAAACCTGGTCAGATACACATCGGCGTCGCGTCGGGTCGCTGCGCTTGCGCTTCCATAAATGTCAAATGGCATTTTGTATACTATCAAGATTAGCTTCTAAGTGACTTTGTCTTCGACAACACAAAATCGACAGTCGCGTGCTGGGTCGGTGAACGAGTTTTGCTTCCCGCGAGATGTCTACATATCGAGCGTCTGTTTGAGTTTTGAACAGTAGCGTTGAATAAAACAGTGGTGGAGAAGATCCACTTCCAAAAACTTTGTTTCTTGACGTGAAGCGTCTTTGTAAATAATCAACAACTTCACGTGGCGGTGAAAGCCCGTATGAGTCAAAATACAAAAGATGTTGAGGGGTCCAATGTGTTCCATGTCCTGTTGACGAATCCAAGTTGACAATGCCGATTTCCCACGCGAGGGGAATCATGGACGCAAGTTCATCCCCCATGAAGACGCCTCAGAAATGCTTGACTGATTTTGTCATTGCGAGTAAATCAAAACTGGTAAATGGACGCACTGCAATCATCAACGGCGAAGCCACAGCCGAAGACCTCTTCCGCTCCGAGTCAGCCCGGAGAGTAGAAGACCTTATCTTTTTTATTTTTAGAGAACCAAAGATTCCATATCCGCGGATCGCCTTTTTCAGAGCCATGCGACGACCCCTAACGCGGTCGGTTTTGCAACGGCAGGAGCCCCAGCCACCAACAGCGCTGGAATCGCCACGAAGAATGGATATATATACATGTATATATATATATATATATATATATATATATATATATATATATATATATATATATATATATATATATATATATATATATTCAAAACAGGTCCAATTAGGTCGTCTCCTTTTGATAATTGGAAGTGGCCGTTTTTAGCTCCGTCTGCTCGTTGCACTCATTTGGTATCATTTGATCGTAAAGTAACTATTGACGTTTTCATTAACACGAAATACACACCACTGTTTTCTAATTCTTTCTTTTTTTTATCTGCATCTGCGTTATGTTCTCTTTGCTGGAGTTAGTATTCATTTTACAAGCCTAACCAGAGAACATTCTAGTCACTGTCTTTTTTAATACATGCAACAATTAAAAGTGCTTATTTGTCACATTGTATACAAAGCTTTTAAAAATAGCAGAAATTAATTTAGTGAAAATTACCTTTGTGAAAGAATTGAAATATTTTGTGGTGTAAGGGAGATAATTCAATTCATATATTTGTGGTGCAGGAGTTTAGTCCAATCAATCAAGGATAAATCACTCTTTAAGGACTCTCGTAAAAATAAATTAGAACGAGACATGAATGGGTTTGGGAGACCATAATTAGTTGTTAATGACAAGTACAAATTAAGAAAAATCATATTTTCAAAGCTGATCCTATCGTTAACTGAAATGAGATGGGGGAAAAGGTTCTAATAATGCACTGTATTTTTTTTTATTTGTTGGGGTGGGGAGGGGGTTGTTTTCCTAGCTTGGTTTAGGAACCCCAATAACGAAAGCAGATGGTTTACTTCTTAAATGAGGAATAAATTATGAAAGTTTCAAGCGCGTGCAGTTTTCAAAAATGTCCTGGCTCATGGTTCTCTCGATATAGAAGCATACATCAAGGATGCATCTATGCTGTGAGATATGTGTTTGGTCTGGAGTATTTAGAAAAGTTATTTCATTTCCAATATTATGGTGTTTCAGTAGGTTTATAGTAGGAAGTGAACTAGTACCATGTGTCCTTTATAGTGTGAGAGTGAACTCTTTTCAGTGTAAAGATAATTTTTGTAATTTTTAATTAAGCAACCACAAAATTCTGTGATCGATTTGTATTTCAATAATTATGGCTCCTCGCAGGCAGGAAAAAAAAATCCGCAATCGCTCGAAATGTGGTTCAAACAATCGACTAAATCCTCTGTGTTGTTCTTCAATTGAAACGTGGCAATCGGAATAACCCCGGCCTTTCCTGTCAAGTCGAGAAAGAAATCTCGGATATATTTCACCACCACTGAGAACTATATTCCGAACTACTTTTTTCAATTGGCACAACAGAGCGGCGAAAGGAGACACAGTCACAATCGGAACATTGTCGACCATTTCTGCTGCAACATATGTTTTGCACTCCGCCGGAGACGAATAACCAAACCCATCAAATGTACGTGTTTTCCTACAACTACATCCAAGGTTGTTTCTCTCCTTGACGGAAATGGCCGAGCGATGTTTCGATTGGAAACGTGGTTGAAAAAAGGGGAAAATATGCTAATGCACATGTCATATAAATTATCTCTTGCTTCAAAGGACTTCACTCTTGCATTATTTTGTATTTTATTGGTTTGATGGTTCAGTTATTGCTTCAAGCTTATCATGGAATAATTCGAGAAACTTTTTAGTATGAAGTGTTGTAGTGTCCGGGTCGTTAGTACTCGGCTTACGATGACATTTGTCATGCCCTGGAATAACCAGGAAGGTTTCTAGTTAATGTACATGCTGTGGATTCTCTCACGAACCATTCATTTAATTGTGCTGCGGCCTTTAAACCGAAAGAGTCTTGGGTTTTGTATTTACTTCAGCCCTATGTTTTAATAATACCATCTAAGGAACAACAAATGTTTAAAAGGAATATGTTTTATGCTCTTTACAGATTTAAAGACAGCTAGAAATACAATAATTCCTGAAATCGATGTTTGATCAAATTCCGAGCGTAATTAATGGAACATATTACCGAGAGTAATTTCGAAATTGTACAATGTCCTTTGTGAACGGAGGCATGACATCATGTAAACTATGAAAATACTCTTTCAGGACATTAAAAATATTATAAAAGTCAGTTTGTCCAGGGCAAGGTGACTGCAAAATTGACTATGCCCTTGTGAGATTTGAGCTTGCCCGAAAATATGACAACATAATATCACAACTAAAATTAAAACATTAGGTAAAATAAAATATTGGATGGTGTAAGGAAATCGCGTTATATTTATTTTACAAATAAAGAACCTTTGTTTTGTCTTCTTATCCTTGTTTGCACCTTTGAACAATATGCCGATAATAAGAGTTGTCAAAAAATATATATATGTAAATAGTAAATGTAGACAGATGTGTAAAAGAGAAGAAAAGGAATGGTTAGAATGCATATATAGTTGAAAGAGTAAAGACAGACATATAACTGTGTATAGACAGATACATAGATAGATAGATAAGTAGTTTGGAAATATCTAGATATGAGAGAGAGAGAGATTGAGAGAGTGAGAGAGAGAGAGAGAGAGAGACTTAGGTAAAAGACCTTGACCTGAAAAATTAAACTACTTTTTTTTTTCTTTCAAACAGATCCATTAGATTTGTTTATGGAAACGTTTTTGTGGACACTTCCAGACCTCTAGCTATGATAAACTTGTAGGCCTATGAAGTGACACACAGACACACACACACACACACACACACACGCACTTTTGTTCGAATGTCTGAAGATTTTAGATCTATTGAATCTCCACCATCCCACCCACTCCACCCCATCTGCATTGTGCGTAATATTCAAAAACAAAAACAAAAAAATATTAAAAACAGACTTATAAGCAGAAATGAAAGTAGTTTTGAATGCTTTTCCTCTTCTCTTTTTGATGGCGACGTACTTGTTTAGATTCCTGTTGTCAGGTCTCCATTCTTTCCGTCTCGGGTCTAAATTGTATCTCAAAACAGATTCATAATCCCATTCCTCTGGCAGTATACCTTTTGGATCGTTTCCTCAGCCATTTCGAAAAGTCTGAGTGATACTTGCCAAGAATCGATATAGTTTTGTCCTTTTCATGAATGCAAAATTTGTGTTTTATTTGTTGTAAAAAAAATGTATTTTATCAAGTGATATGTATAGATGTCAGGACGTCATTTCCTTATGTAAAATCAGTTATGAGTTGATTGTTTTACAATCCTATATATAAGAGCAAGAAAGAAACATTGTTTTAAAAAACTGGAAAACTTTGTTTCTTATACTGAGTGAGTGTATTGTATGCCTATTTTGACACAATATTTTAGTATATTTTTATGTTTAGCTCCGTTTATGCTTTTGTTTTCTGAGACTCCTATGTGAGTTTGTCTACCATGCGTGACGCCTTGATAGCAGAGCCTCATATCATTATTATCATCCCTTAAGGGATATAACTCCCTATTTCTTTGTTTTACATCGCTATGTGTTACCACTTTTTGACATGTTAGTCTTATATTAGTTACTGTGAGTTTTATTTGTTTTTTGTTATATAGTTAGATTTGTTTCTTTTGTAGTCCCGTCTGTCCCTCTTCTGACTTTATTTTCAAAATTATTGGACAGATGAGACTACTTTGTGAGTGGGCATGGTCATCTCTTTTTGGGAGTGGAAATTTTTCTAGCATGTGAGAGTAGAGATTGACCAGGCTGAGCGAACCATCTCTCCTAATGGGAGTGATATAATCAATTGGTTCCCACCCATATACTGTACTTCTTTCCTCCCCCGTCTTACGCGACCGAAGTCCCTTTTTCAAAAGGTTAAAAAATAATATATTCGTACTGATTTACAAGAGATAACCGGCAAAAAGGTATTTAAAAGAGCTAAAAAAAAAAAAAATGAATGGAAATACGCAAACGCTGTTAAACTTTATAAATCATTGTCAAATGTTGTAATTTACAACGTGACATCACTGATTAGCAGGTTTCTTCAAATAGACAATTTAGTTTACAAATTAAACTGAAAGATGACTGCAAACTTCAAATGGTGCCAGCTACTTTACTGGATATTTGATGTTTCAATTGAAATTACATCTGTTTGCATTAGGTGCCAGTGTGAGAACAATTAAACGTATTAATTTTAAAAAGATCGAACAAGGTATTAACTTTGAAATGAACAGAAAAGAAAATGGAGATGCACACCAAATTTATATTTATTTCTTTTCAGAGGCTCAGATATCCATTCAGTACTGTCATCTAAATCAATCATGTTTTTGGCATCAATAAATAACTCCCAGGCCTTGGTGTGCATCAGAGCTGTATACGAAAAGCTTTTTATTAGAAAATCAGTGGAGTGACAAATTGTGAAAAGACTATGTTTGAACGAAATCCGATAAGGACCGAATCATAAACGGCTTCGATTACATCGTTGTCATCTGTCCAATGTTTGCTTCAGCAAGATTTATGATAGAAAATGGTTTTTCACACTTGCAAACAAAGATGATAGCGATATAATGATATATCCTGAGGGTAAATTGGATACGTGGTTCGAGATATTCGTTGACTGTTTGATTTGTATGAAGGTACATGTATATTTTGTTTATAATAAATGACTGTGGCAATCTTGACGATGTAAAAACGATAGCAACTAACCTAAGCTGACTAGCTTTTAATGCTATATATTGTGTAATGCCTGTATTGTTGATTGCGCAAAAGTACCAGTTAGTAATCAAAGAGTTTAGAGAGATTACACTCTTTTGGCTGTCTTTTACATCAAGGACAAGAAAGCAATGGCAACTGTTTTAAGAGAGCCATATTATTCCAAACGGAATACAATTTTAAACTATAGACTCCTTGAAACAGAGTAAAACTAAACAAAATTTTAATGCGACTTGAATATCCTTTTGTGCATAGCACAATTACAAGGCAATGTATGTATGTTGTCAACCAAATAAGTTCTCGTCTACTTACAGAGACAATGCTACTCTTTATATTTTGATACAATACATCTCTTCATTGTATGATCTGAGTAAATACCTCTCTTGATAATTTTACTTGTTATTGAGTAAGCAATCTTTGTATATTTCGAATTTTAATTTTTATTACCTAGTCCTTTTTACGATCTTTTTTTTTTCTTCTCGTCTTCATCAGTCTTGAATGAATAATATTTTGACATCAACCCACCAAACTCTCTAATTGGAATGCAGTTCAATCTATCCTTAATACGTCCATGAAATTTTCTATTCTTTTGTGGAATACCTAATATGTTATCATTTGTATTGATACTAGTGTCATAAATTTTGATATTATCCTTCACGTCATTGTAAAAGTTTTATGTTTCAACATAGATGTACAGTGAATCAGTATCAGTACTTAACAGTCCCATTATATCATTCTAATTGTTTTCAACTTGTTAAAGTAAAACGTGTACATCAACCATATGGATAACACTAGCACTGTAAATCTACCGTGAATTGGTTTTTGTTAGTTTGCTTTTCTTGTTTTCTAAATAACCCGTACTAGGTCATCGTCAATAATTGCTATTCTTGCAAGTGATAGAACTTTCTGATATACTTCTAATGATGATGTAAAAGTCCACAAAGTTACACTCATTTATTTCAAATTGATCTAAGGTTACAGAGTCAAAAGGAAAGTGCGATAGAAATTAAAATATTGAGCCGTGATCACAACCATCTGAAAGATACCCCCCCCCCCCCAATGTAGTATGCAACATACCTTCTAATGATAATGTATAAGTATGCCAAGTTTCATTCCTTAATATAAATAGGGCTTAAAGATTTAGAGCGGAAGCGGAAGTTTGACAGACGGACGAACGGAAATACTTATATTATGTTCAACGTTTTTCGTCGAAAAGGCAAGGGATAATATTCACAAAGAATGATATTCCATTTTTAAAGACTGCAAAGTATATGTATATCACACACGCAATCTTTCACAAACTTTCTATTTGAAACAAGAGACTTGAAGACAAGGCTTTAATACCGTTTAATATGCCACCATTCCTAATTTAACATCGGATATATAGTATATTTGAACTGATATTGAAAGCCATCTCACCTTCTCTTTCCTTTATTGCTGTCAGAAATACTTTTTTTTTCTCTCCATTTCCTTTCCAATTAAACATCATAGCCACCTTGTTCGACATGGTATGCTTCATGTTGCTTCTTGTACAAATCTGAATAGTGTCACCACCAATCAAACTCACATTTCATAACTGAAACAAGAGATGTTTGTAGCGTATGAGTGCAGAGTGATTTTCAGTTACCTATGAAAGTATAATAATGTAATAACTTCAAAGAAAAAAATGCATATTGATATTCATAGACAGATATATAGAAAAAAATATATATCTTTCTAGTTTACCTGTTGATTTTATACAATGTTTGTCATTACGGATCTATCCTTCTACTACCTGGTATATCAAAGTATGAGATCTTAATTTTTTCTTTCAAAATCATTTCTTTTTCTTTGGGAGCAATATAAAAAAAAGTATTCCAAAACACTGATATATTGGAAGGTTCGAGCGATCATATGGAAGAACATTACTCCAGAGATATTGCCATGTCCTTTTTACTCTCTTTAAATAAAAACGGCTCTAAATAATCTTTAAAATATTATTCGATATTGTCTCTCCATTAAATGTTATTAAACAATTTATATAAACATTTAAAACCTTATTTGAGGAATTAATGTAGTGATTTCCTTTTAAAAGCAATTTTTTTTACTATTGTTTCAAGTACCATTAGTGGAACATTAACCAAGGGAGATAAGTACTAGGCAGGTAAGTTACCTTATTTGACTTGCCTTCCTTGACAACCGATAAAGACAAACCAAACCTTTCTCTTTTGATAAATTTCAGCGCAGCCATTTTAGTAAATACTCATATAGTGCTGAAGTCACATGATTTTAGAACCAAATAATAGATGCTTACATCGAAACATAGAAATTGCAGAGCGAATTAGTGTGGTGGGAGTGAACGGGAGAAGCTATAGGACTCACGGTGCAAATTATATGGAAAATGTGAACCAGTCTAGAAATGGGTGATAAAAAAAAATAGAGTTTATATGGGTTTGGCTGGCCACGACTAGTTGATAATGAAAAGTAAAATGTTAGCAAAATGAATCTTTTGAGAGCTTATCCTATTTGTAACTGAAGAAAAAAAGAGACAATGTTTTATTGATGGAATTTCAGTCCTTTTGCAGACTTGACTTTGGAAAACTCATTACTGAAATTAGCACCTGATTTTTTATGTGCGGAATTGAAAACACAAATGTATCAAACACGTGTAGATCAAAATAATGCAGCGGCTCGTATGGTTTTCTCTGCACAAAAGCTTGAATCAAGGATGTGTCTATACTGAGAATTATAGATTCGACAATGAGCATTCAGAACTTTAAAGTTACTGAATTTTTAATCCCATGGTGTTTCCATAGGTTTACTATTTATAGCTGAATTAGTACCGTGAGTCCTATAGACTGTGCTAATTTCTCATACCTGGGCCTATTTGCCAGGTTCACAGGCTAAGTTGCGTCACTCGTATTCCAAACGTTGTCTATAATCCCTATCAACTGCAGACAAGAGAGAGAGAAAGAGAGAGAGCACATGAATGTACTATTATTACAAGTGCGAGTAAGTGAGCTCGCTATATTTTCTGTCGTAAATTATCGGATACATGGTTTTTTAACATAACAGACACGGCGTAAAGAATTAACAACTACTATCCACAAATTCCATCTAATTCATCAATCAGGGACAACTTGGACCAAAGACAACTTCGCCCAAGACAAGTCTGCCCAAGTTTGGGACAACTCGTACCCAGCGCCAAATCAGTTCGGCGTAGTGCACTTTGATGAAGGACAACTCCGACTATATTTGTTAAAGACAGCTTGGACTATTTTTTAAAAGACAACTCGGACTGAAAGATAGCGAGATCTAGTTACGAGACAAATCGGTCATAGTTCCAGTTTCATCGACGCTGTCAAACTGCACCACAGGTGGCGCTCGTAGTTATCGTCATATATGAAGCAATTTGCACTACCCAAGCAGCTCGCCTAGTGATGCTCTCACTTCTCTCGAGACGGCACTGCCAGCGCAATTTGATTTTTGCCGCTTTCTTGCAGAAACGCTCACCCTTGCTTTTATCTCATTTTGCAAGGGAATCCCAACAAGTAACGCACAATATAAAACTTTTCAAGCGTTGAGCCAGCAATTCTAGCACTGTTATTGTTAACTATTTACTTTTTACGCCAAAATTCAAGTCGAAAATGATTTAAATGTTTACTTAATACGAGGCAGTCCCGGGATCGCACGATCTCTGCAGGCAGTGGCTTTGTTTACATACGTCACTATAGAGCCATTTGTGCAAGGCCGTAACGTTGCTAGGGACATCATAGACAACACCAACGAAGGCAACTGCTAACAAAACCAACCCAAGCTGACTTTCAATCTAGAAAAAGAGCTTTTAAACAGCTTCCCTAATCAAATATCCAGAACTAACGGTAACGGTCCAAACGTCTATAACAAAGTACCAGGCTAAAGAAATCATGCGCTTGATGGAGCTCAGACGTAATCTCACTTGTCCAGATTAACTGTCACTGGATCGTCTCCCTGTCTATTGAAAAATTCGGTCTAAGAAGCTGTTAAAAATGGTCCGAGTTGTCTTTAAAAATTGCATGTGTTGTCCTTTATCAAAGTGCTTGAGGTCGAGTTTAATCGGGGTTTGATCTGAGTTGCACAAAACCTAGGCCGACTTGTCTCGGGGAGATCTGTCTTTTAGTCCGAGTTATCCTGTTTTCATAATTCACGCTCACGATCATTCAAAAACAAATAGTCCGTCACATGTTGTGAAGGCATATGTCGAGACAAGTTAAACATGTAAAATGACACTTTCTATTCTTACTCAACAAACTGTTGGCTTGGTTTGTGAACTGCGGCTCAACATCTTATAAGTCGTTGGCCTGCTCATACTAACGAATAAAACTAAACGAAACATAGCATTGTTTCATTTCACTTTTTCATGCATAAATGAGTTTGTTTATATCTAGATTTCTTTTTGTTTTAATCAGTCGCTGACATTTACAAGATTTCGACTGAGAAAAGTGGATCTTGTATGGATTTTGTATACAGTATATGTGAAGAAGAATGTATTTGCCGCTTATAAAATGCTGAATTCGTATGCATACATATTTGTTGTAATCAATATCCATCGTAATAAATATAGCATTCAGACATTTAGTGAAAGGCAAATATAGAGGTAGGATGAAGAATGTAGACTCAAATGTAAACATTTGTATCCAAACTATTATCGCCGACGAGGTGTACCATTGAAACGTCGCCGGAATAAAAAGGCACGAATAACCGAAGGAGACAACATTATGACCCAGATGGTTTCCATATACGGGATCTTGAGAGAGCCGATCATAGAAGTATCTTTTACCACGTGATTTCTCTCTTGATCGCGTATGCGATAATTCCCGCTTTCGGGACTAGAATATGAGATTTTGAGTCTCTAATATGTGATATAGAGAGAGGTCTTGTCACTATAACAACTTTCCGATTTGCTGTCTCAATATTGCATATTCCAGCCTCGAGAACGTGCATTCCTGTTGTCTCGAATACGCCATGTGATTTAAACAACTTTGCGTAGTGGCTGTCTCTCTCTCTGTATCGCATATTATGTAATCTTGTGATTCAAACTACTTTTCTGATTCGAGACCGCGTACTCGAGTGTCGAATACGCGCATTTAATCTTCTAGAATGCGAAATGTTTGTACGTTACGGCCCGTTGGCTTACCAGGTAGTGAGGAACTCTATCATGTGATTGAAAAGTATCTTCTGATTGGCGCTCTCGAGTTGGTGTAATCGAGCCCCGAGTTTACGAAGCGTGCCGACGATATGGCCCCGATGGCTTGCAATACTCAGAGCACCTGGAGATAGCCAACATGGTGTGTCTTTGCCATAATTAAATTTCGGCCAATATCTAGATTATCTGATTAGCCACATCCAGGGCCGGATTAAGACCTTTAGAGACCATAAGACCCTAATCCAGCACTGGCCACAACTTTGAAAATTTGTACAAAAGCTTGGAATTTAATTTAATATCATCAAGTCTGCACAATCGCAAGACAACAATGGATTCCATTGCTCTTATGGTTGGCGGAGCAGTTATCAAAGCCCTCGCATTTTCTGGCTCAAACACCCTCTTCTCTCAGATAGATAAAAAGCGGTCGACAAGGAACGATAAATATAGGGAACAGTTTCAGGCTGCGCAGGCTAAGTACCAACTTAAGCGCACCTTACATCAAGATTACCTCAACCAGAGGCAGCTCGCCCAGCAGCATTCCGAAATGGCGTATAAACGGGGTGGCGATGCTCTGCTCGAGTACTATGAGGTGACCGGCGAAACGCCTGGAACCGTCGGAACGACAGGAAACACGGACGACGGCAGCACAAGCGGTATTGGTGATGAACCCATTACCGAGAATGTGTTCTGCAAGAGTTAACGTCTCGTAGGCATGTATTATTTTATTATTGTATTATTATACGACCTTATTAAAACATTTGGATAATACAAGTCAGGACAAATTAATTCTTAAAACACTACATACATCAATACATTTGTTTGGTCTTCTTGTCTAACTCCTCTTTGTATTATTCACTGATTTCATCTTTTATATAATTTATCCGAGCACTAAATATATAAACTCTTTATGCCCATTTCTGTCTTTAATTCAGTTTAAAATGTATCTGTTTATGTTGTAAATGTTTACTCTAAATCATTAATTGCTTTTGTTTTGTTGTCAATACGACCTTGTATCACACCACCCTTTTCTTTTTGTTGTCAATACTACCTTATATCAAACCATCCTGTTGTTTTTGTTGTCAATACTACCTTGTATCACACCGATACTACTAATTTTTGGTGAACATATCCTTTCGTATCTGATTTCGAATGTTCTATTTCGAGAGTAAGCTCATCTTTAAGAGATGGTAAAGTTTGATCGTTTAACATTTTGATTTCTTCGTTTAAATCAGTGATAGACAATTTAGATAAGTTGTTCTAATACTGTTTATCATATTTGCATTCATATTCATTTTATTTGTACCATCCACTAATATTTTTTTCTGCAATTCTCACAAGGTATTAGCAGTTTGTTTTAGCAATTATCTTATTATTCAAGTTGGTAATATTATTATTGAATTCATTCATTAACATTTTACTCTTTATGCCATTTTGTTGTATGTTATTGCCCGATTCTTTCTATCATTGTTCTGGTTGAGATTGTAAAATGCAATAAGCTTCTAGAGACGTTCTTGTTGTCCCATTGTCCCATGTCACTCTCTTATGCATATATCTCTAAGTTTATTCCTAGCTCAGTTGGCTGTACGTATTGTTTAATATTTAGTATTCCACAAGTACTTTTGTTTACAGTTTGCATGTCTGTACAGCTCTAGATAGGGTTTTGAGTCTTTGTTTAAACAATTCGCGTGTATCTATATTTTTTTTCCGTTATCATCAATCCGTTTATGCCATTCTTGAATTTTATCAGCTCTTTCAGTATCACTTGGTTTAATAGCTGTTCGTTTATTGTTTACGTGTTCTATACGAAGTATCAACACGTCTTGCACAAACTGTATGTAGTTGTATCAGCTGATTTTGCTGGATAACCAACATTTGTAAATACTGATGTAATTCAAGTGTATGTCATTGTTTATTGATTTATGTTGTGTTATATCTTTGTCCTATGCTTTCTCAACGGATGTGAAATTAAGGTTAGTAGATATTCTTAGAGATACTCTTACCTAAGGGGAAAATCTATTACTTTTCTGTCTTCATTATCAATGCTAATATTTTATCTGTTTGTTGTACTACTCCGATTTTTATGTAATGACAATGAACACCATGAAAAAACATTTATTTTTAATAGGTAGAAATTCTAACAAATCACAAATCTGAATAATAACCATTAGAATAATTTCTGATATTATGAATGTGATTGATGGATATATATATATATATATATATATATATATATATATATATATATATATATAATTCAACAACCCATAAAAAGTATATTCGATTCAGTACATGTCAGTATATATCTTATTGTCTCTGATGGAGTAGAATATTATTTTTCAGATCATTTTGTACATTGTAATAACAAATAATAAAATACATTATTTCAAACGAAATGGATTGTTTACTATTTTTGCTATCAATTGAAGTATTACAATATATCTATTTATCAGGTAAACTTTCCCCGTAGCACAGATTTCCACTTTTATAGGAGGATTTTGTACAATCGAAAATTAAAGATGTATTCTTCATTTTATATCCTTTGTTTTACTGATTATGGATTTCCTGTTTGCTGTATGCTTCTCCAAAGTCTCTTTAGTTACTTTCCTTCCATCGTCCAAATATCGATTTGGTTTTTATAGTATTTTTAGTTTTCTGCTGCCTTCATTGCCTTCTTTGATGATCAAATTAAACCCTTGTGATTAACCTCGTTATTTCTTATTATTTTACTCGTTATATCATCACTACTGTTTATCTTACTGATAGCAGATCACAGTGTCTTATTATGTTTTCAAACTTTGCCGTATAACAACATTTGTTAGACAGCTTATGCAAGAAAGCATATCAATGTTGTTATAAAACTATGTAAAGACAGAGGGATGATGAATTTTGTTGCTCCGACCTGGAAAAGTCGACATGCTAACCTCGATCCAATTTAAAATTATATATGTTGTTTTGTAGTCCTGTTATATTTCTTTAACCAAATCATGCTTAATTTCATTGATCGATTGCAACCTAAAATTAATACCATTGTCAGTCGACAATGTAGGATACGAAAGTGCAGCACTTGGTATTGTATATCATATATATTTGCATGTGTTATGTATATAGAATCTATAATGTGTGCTTAACTTAGTTCATATAGTAAGTCGCACTTTAAGTTTGAGTTAAGTTGTGAACAACGTGTTTACCACATATGAGTTCAAAGCCAGTCCTATTTACAACTGTTTAGATCTAGGTTGGGAAGTTTCCACTAAATTGACGCACATCCTGTTGATGTGGGTCATTCGAACGACGCACGCCCTATTTTTTTTTTGGAGGTCATTATGAGACGTTTATATAATAGCGAATTGATATGCATTTAACCATTCCTGTTTTTATGATCAGTCTGTTTGGAATAATTTTGAGATCAGAGTTATTGTGTTGTGCCATTGAACTCAGATATAATTCGAGAGGAATTATTTACTTAAACATCCATGGGATTTAATAAAGTGCTCATTCGTCATTGACTTTTGGATTCATATATGATTTGGGGATTTATGTAAACTCATTCAAGTACATTCTGGATTATTTTATTGGAGTACATCATGACATTCAAGACTATTGCTGTGGTACACCAGGACATTCAAGACTATTCATTCATTCGGAACATTTATTCACTCGGAACATTCATGCACTCGGAACATTTTATAATTTCGGACTGGCATTTTGGACATTTAGGATTATTTGTAATTTAATTCACAAATTTGCCTTTTTAAATTTTCATTTTAATTTCAAAGAAATAAATTGTTTCTTGATTTTACATTTGTTGCTAATGTTACATGGCAAACAGTGCTAACTTACCAATATTACCATTTTGCAATATTTATGGGTATGGACTTGACTGTTCTTTCGGTAATTAAACAATTATTACTGACTGTTCCTTGACCAAATGTGTATTAACGCAACAACTAAAAGAAAATATTCCACCACCTATCCGGTAATTTTTTGAAATGGTCTCAGTTTCACTTTCAAGATGACTTTCAGGCAACACTGATTTTGTCTTGCTCCCGTTCTCCCGGTTTCTAATCTTTGAAATTCCTGTGAAAGTTGTCCAAGTTATTACCACGTTCAAACTCTACGTGCGTCTTTGATATTTGTGCAGTTACCTTCTCTGGTGATTGATTTTCATCTGTGTTGTGTCTTGATTATCTTCCATTTATTTGAATCGAAACTATGAGTTGAAGTCAACTATAGTTTTATCGGTTATTTGCAAATTAATCCACACATTTTCAACCAGCATTAACATCGACTTAAGCTTGATTTATGGTATGTTGCCTGATGACAGTAGTAAAGTGAATAGTATAAAAGTGATTGAAAATTTGATGGTATACGTAAATCATGAATATCTAGACATGTCTTAAATGTGAACATGTGAATGACATATATGCGTTTAGCGAAAACTCTGTACATCGCAAGCCATGAATAATATATTAGGTCTAGACAAAATAGTGCAGAGAATACAGAGAGTACATATATGAATACAAGAAGAATGAGTACATGAATCAAGATGCAACAACAATAACGATTTTATAATAATTAATATGATTAATATGGGTATATCAAAAATGTGATACGTGCTAAACAAACAGCATCAAATCAGGCAAAACATTGAAAATAATCGATGTAACGTATTGCAATCTGAGTAATAGTTTGCTGAATTTTATCAAATATGAGAGTGTTACTAATGATACTTTAGACATAGATCTTGTGATTCTTTGCTCTTCAGTTGACTGATGTGGTTATAAATACCAAACAAATGTTTATACAGGTCGAACGCACGATATATATAACATATCCAACGATTCTAGAATGTCATCCAAAAGAGAGATACCAGAGCACAATATAAAAGTTGTAACTTCCAAACTGCCTATTTGATCCTTGAGGAGATTTTTGGATAGCATACTTTAGTCAACTTTCATCTGTTCTCTATCTTTCCTGACAGACTTTATTATGTAATAGACATACACTCCAGTAATAAGAACCGTTGTTACAGTTGTCGTCAAAAGTAAAAATGCATGGACAGCAATTTGATATCATTTTATGTGTTTTGCTGTTCTTCCATTTACTTTATTTTAGAATTGATTTGTTTAAATGTCATCCAGCAAACATTCAGTTCTCACAGAGGTAATCTCAACTTGAATGATAAGAACTCATTGAAGTTTCTAATACCACTTGCTGTCATGTAATCTTTAAACTCTGTCTATAATTCAGATAATCAGTGGACAGAACTTTACTCATGAAAGATGTTACTTCCCTTATAACAACATCTTACAATGATTTAGATATTTAGCTGATCTTGCATTCACAAATATTTCCATAGGTTTTCTTGATTTGTTTTAGTCCATTTATTTTAACACCATGCCAGTTATTTTTTCCTGTTATCTCTTTGTAGGTTCCATTTCCTATATTTTAAATCCTGCTTGTATTCTTCAATTCCAGAAAAATAACGACACTGGCGTTTTATCTATCGTGAATCTTAATTCTTGTTCAAATTGTTTTCTTCAATTTACATAGCGTGAAAATAGAAGAAGGTAGTTTCGATGATTTTGATCACACATTTCAAAACTATCTTTACAACAATGATGGTCATGTGGAATAATTACGGATGCAATAAAAGCTTTTACCGATGTCAATGTGTGTGATGAGGAATTCGAAACCCATGTATTTGCAGTTTTGGTCAGCGACTACTAAGAATTTGCTAAATACAGTCTGATTTACACCTTTAATTTAATTTATATCTTTGCCATTGAATATTGAATACAATTTACTTTAAATCTTCATCCTATAACTATGGGTATATACACTTACTCAGAAATAATAATAATAATAATAATATTAATAATAATATGCATAATATCCAGATAAAATTCGTGCTATGAACAGGGTTGGGAATTGACGGTGTTTGCTGTTTTCACAGCTAATTTAATTTGAAGGGTGGAAAGTTAGAAATGGAGCTATACGAAACGGATAACAGCTCAGGAATGTGCAATTACGTTGCTGAAGTTTGTTTGCTTGTTGTTGTTGCTGTTGGGTTTTTTTTTAAATCACTGTCTTTTGTCATTATTATGATGGCGATGACGTGCTTATATATTTGTAAATGAGGATAAGAAAATATTGAGCACTGTCATCTTTTGATTTCTTTATACATTTCGAATACTTACATTCTGTGCATTTGTCATTGGAGATAAATTCAGTTGAGATACATTTTCATGGATTACGAGCTGCTTGTAAATACGTTTCGGGAGTTTAAGTTGGATCCCATTTAAGCTTCAATTGTCAGGTTCAATAACTGTAAGAGATTCAGACTCCATATTGCGGCATATTATCTGAATGAGTTTGTGGAAAGGACGCGTTTTATAAAAAAAAAAACATGATTAAAAGAATTAATACTCCTCTCTCCAGCAAAAATACGCGTGTGTCTATATCCTATGAATTAAAAAAAGGAAAAAAGAAAACAAACAAGACATTGACTTACCTTTGATATATTCTCGTAAATAAGAAACACAAAACATTTCAAACAAATTACAAAGGACCACTTTTTCCCTTCTTCTTAGGAATGTCTGGCTTTACATTTCTTCGCTGTAATGCATTCTTCGGCTTCTGCTTCTTCTTCTTCTTCCGAAATCTCCTCTTTATCCTTCTTTTTCTCTGCCTTCACGTTCCTTTGGAATTTCTTAGAGTAAGTGGGTTCTTCTGTTTCTAAAAGCTCCTTCTTTTTCTTTTCCTTCTCTTTCTTTGGACGTTCTGAACACTCTGAAGGACAATGTCCTTTTCCTTGACAATGATAACAGGTATCTTTATTTTTGTCTCTGGACCTGATTTCTCCTTTCTTTGGGACTTATTTTCTTTGACGTTGAGAACATTATGTGGCTCAATCTCCTTTGTCTTGACTGAAATAAGAGGTATCTTCAGTTGTGTTTCGAGATGAGTAGCCTTGAGTCTCTCCATAGGTCTTGAGTCTCTCCATGGGTCTTGAACCTCTCCAAAGGTCTTGAGTCTCTCCATAGGTCTTGAGTCTCTCCATAGGTCTTGTTTGGCTATGTGTATTGTGATTTATTCTCTGCAATTATCTAACCAGAGGTGTAACCTTAGGTTGCTCTTCCCTCTTCACAAGTTGAATGTGGAACTGAATGATAGTATTTTCTTACGTAAGGGTTATATATATATATATATATATATATATATATATATATATATATATATATATATATATATATATATATATATATATAACGGACTCTCCAATAGTTGCTCGAAGTGAGAAAAATCTCTTAAAATACCGGATAGTAAGTCGCATGTGTGAGATGAGACCTTATTCCAATAAGATTCATCTGAATTTGAATCCTGTGAATATTAAATTACACAATAATTATAGAGATACAATAGACATATCTTAGTTTTGAACAAAAATAAGAAATATAATTTTTTTGCGAGCCAATGACTTCGACCTAACGACAGCTGAAGATATCCAGTGGCGTCTTACTAAAATTCTGTATGTTGGGCGAATTGTTAATTTCGGCAGAAGATCGATATTTCTACACAACTTAGGCAAGATGCGCAACGCATGAAGCTGATGTATTCCAAGAAAACAGATCACATGGTTTCGCTATGGTAACATCGGCCATGATATATAAGCCAGGTCACTTCCTGCACAATTTTGGGTAAAATCTGTTCATTTTGTTAATATATCGTCGCAAAAACAACATTGTTAAAAACAAATTTGTTTTTTCGTTAGTACTCTCTCTCTCTCTCTCTCTCTCTCTCTCTCTCTCTCTCTCTCTCTCTCTCTCTCTCTCTCTCTCTCTCTCTCTCTCTGCTGGTGCATCATCCTGGCACTCATCCTGACCATCGTGACTTACAGCAGATGGAATTGGTAACACAGCCCTGTGTGGACTAAAATCAAAGTCTGAGAACAAGTCCAACGTAGATAAATTTGATATTCCTTTGGACTTGGACTGTCGGTTGACTCAACGCTACTGACTCATAATCCTCATGGATGTTTCTGTTACGCTGTTAAAGGAGTTTAAATGGTAGCAATTAAATTTAAAGAATTGTTTTTTTTTTATAATTGTTGTCATTTTATTTAATAATTATTCACACAGGACTCAGTTTCGTTTCCTTACAGGCATCTTGACATGAACAAAAATTTAGAATAATGTGTGTAAAAGTTTAATGCTCCATGCTTCATCCTGCATCGTTATCTCAGTAGCCAGCATCCTATTTACATGTCGTCTTGCCCTCGAGTTTCCGTACTTTCTCAGATTTACGATACCAACTTCACAGCTGAATATAGTACCTAATACCTGGAAATATAGGCTGATCACGCAGTTAGCATGAAGGTCATGTCTGACGCAGTTACACTAAACAAATGTCAAGGGTTTGGGGTAAAAGAAGAAATCAGTTAAATGATAAATATATTAGAATTGGAAATGAAACTGAAACCCTCAGTATTTGGCTCGATGTGATAAGCTGTAGATCCATACAGGTCATGTGGTAATAGGAGATAAGTGTCTCCCCAGAATATGCAGGTCCGCCGAGGTGTGTGTGTGTGTGTGTGTGTGTGTGTGTGTATAAAAAAATTAATCCTTGCAGTCACTATTAAAATTTGTTCCTTGTAAGCATCTAAGTTATGGTAGATTACTATAGGTTTGCTATGCAAAACTGTACACAGGTTTTTATATACCAAAAAATTAAACTAGTTTTGGGGCCCATGATTGTTCTGCCAAGGGCTCCGGAGTTTCTGTCGGCGGACCTGAGAATATGTCTTTCTGAAAACACAAGTCAAGGGACGAAACAAAAACTTATAACTTAAAATAAGCAGGAACTCGGATAACGAATTTGAATTATTCAAAAGCCGCACGTTCAATGAGCTCAAATATGGTTAAGATAAAGAGAAAATATAGTACAATATAGTTCAGTTACACTCGGATACAACGTCATAACTAAACAAAATAATGAAACAAAATACATAAATAAATAAATCATACACTCGAAATACAAATACCAGGATGCGTTGATATTTCACATTTCATTCAGTATTTTGCGAGATTGCATACATTTTTTACTATCATTTATATGAAATTGCCAGCGGTAGAACTTTATCTGTATCTCCATCTTAGCAATCAATCTTTATTTCATCGATGTAATTATATGGCCCTAGCCTTCCTAGGTTAAAATATTAACTGTTTGCATCACATCACGTGGGTGTGCTTAGACAATCACGGGCAGTAACTCTGCAAAATATATAAAAATCGTGCTTAATCTATTAATTTATCCAAGATCATGTTAAATTGCAAATTCGCAGTAAATTTGGTTGGAATTGTTAAAAATGTAATTGCTTGAATATTCACAATTCATTGGCGTATTTTTAGTCGACGAAAGGCAAGGAAAATGGTCAAAATTGGCAGATGATCGCACTGATCGGACATTCAATAAATGAATCTTCATAGTAAATTTTATTATTATCAAAAAGGTACTACCGGAGTATTTTAAAAGTAAGCCCGTTATACGGCGATTATGAGCCATAACTGAAAACAGCAAGCTAATCACTGAAGTTAGTTTCAACCATTTTAAGAAACAGCCTAACAAATAATTGAATGAAATTCAAAACATAAAATGTTAAGGCCTACAGTGTTTGAAAGCTTTTAGGTTGTAAGAAATTTGGGGATCAAAACTCTCGATAAAAGATCAAATTACATGATGGTGGCTGAATCTACTATCTTGTGAAGATGAAGCTTGAACGCATATTTGGTTGAAACAACATTAGAATGCCTGATTGCTAACATGCCTGCTTGTCGGTATGGATACAAGTCTTTCTGTCTTTACTGAACTCTGCTCTCTACGTTTATACTTCATGTATACCTATATGACTTTCCTAGATCTGTGTTAAACTTTTGTAAGTATTTACATGTGTCCATTGGAAAGATTGTCTTGTCGAGAGGTGTGATTGTTTCCGAAATAGATCACTAAAAATGTAAAAAGTTCTAATTACGAATTTTAAAAATACTAAACCTGAATTTAGTATGAATACTTTTATCTAAGTAAAATGTGGGCATAATGAAGAATTAATATTGATGTTGTGTAACCGAATCTGATATGGTTGTATTCAAAAGTGTCTTGTCTATTTGCAATGGTTGAAGTTGAGTGCACTGTATTTGTTAATCGTGTCGCATGCCTCGATCTTGCCGACCACTCTTATTAACATTCAGCGTGCTCAGACTTCATAAGTTCCGGTATTTTTCAAAACCGACCACTTCTATTTAGGCATTATGGGATTGCGGACTATATGCAAGATTTACTTTTCCCTCCGAAGTTGAACAGCTTTACATCGTGCATAACCACGCACCTTCGACACTGAAGATGAAGTGCTCCAATAAGCATGGGCTATTTTACATTTTGCAAAAACCCATGTTAGCACATCTTTTACGAAGAATTTTACTTAGCTTAAATTACAATCAAGATATAAATTAGACTGACCTTTGCAAGTCATGAAAATAAACAAAGTAATGGGGCCAAGTGTTTGGAACTATTTTGTTACTCTTAACATACATACGTGTCCTTCAAGTTGCTAGGCGTAGGGATAATATCCAAATTTGGATAGTAAATCTCCAGACAGCAGAAGCACTTACTGTCTGCACGTTTGAGGTTCGCGCATATCACGTGACCTTGTGCAATGCTGCTTTAAGAGTGTTTAAGTTGTTACAACTTCCTTTTCTGCTTGGATTTTGTACCATGCATATGTTTGAATATATACCTGGTTTTTTGAGCGAAACGGGAGAAAATAGTGGATACAGCAGGATAATTATATAATAATATACTTTAACAATGATGATAAAAAAACATCTTCAAATCGATCATTTTTATTGTCAAATGTTGCATGTAGTATTTAAAATAGCATTCAAATACTCTTTGTGAATAAAAAAACAACCCAAAACATATTTATTTTTATTCCATATCCGTAAAGTCTAATATGCTGCATCTTGTATGAATTTCCAACTATTTAAATTATTAAAGTTTATCATTTTTATAATTTTGTTCCCTTTTATATGTCAGCATGTATTGACTGCTGCTGTAAAAATAAATAGAGACTGAATAAGTTACTGAAAACATATTGGTTATTTAAGGTGCACACAACTAATGTGAAATCTGCATTTTGCTGCTGAAAAATTGTATAGTAAGTAGCAAACTGTATCACATTGAATGTTTAAACTAATTCTAAGATGAAGCATAAATATCAGGGTCAACGTCTAACATTGTAGGACTCATACATGTGCCGGATATGTAGCCACTACCAAAATCATAAATGTAAAATATAACTGGGCAATTAAGGCGTAAAGAGTAATATGTACATGTATCTGGTACATTTCTAATGACAACATATTTTCTAACGATAAAGACTGCACTCATATGCAGCAGAAACTCCTTGACCCCCTATCCAGTCAGCAGGCTTCAACAGGTTTTGTCTTGGTTTGGTGACCTAGAATTTTACGAATACGATAAATGCAAAATGATCGGTAGATACAACGAAAGATACATTATTGCACCACTCTGTAAATAAATCGAAACAGCGCCATCTTTCCTCTACCTTCACTGTACTTTACACACTAGGGGGCGCTAAATATATGTGCAATATTTGGATTCTTGAAAAGTTTATGTCTTTCAAATATTGTATATTTCTGCATATTTCTGACGGAATACGTGCTTATTTAAAACAAATATCAATCTATTTCTTTATGAGCTAGATTAAACAAAGATATAAACCTATTTTCATCGAAACTAACGCAACAAAATGGTCCTTCAACATAATGTTTGTAAGTTTGGTGCTTAATCATTGGAAAAGGAGCTGATTATTATTTTTTAGAGCAGTGGAATTATATCTCAACAAAGAATTTCCGACCGTAAAATCAGAAAAGTAAAGAAATTGATCGTGAAAAATTAGGTCGCAATCCTTTTTTCGACCCAATACACTCTTCGACACAATATCCGTTTCTTATACTCAAACTTCGACCAAATGTTATATATATATATATATATATATATATATATATATATATATATATATATATATATATATATATACATTGCGATACCTTGCTTGCCGACAATGTAAAGTTGTGCCATTATGTATGCTGTGTAAAATAAAACCCAGTTATGGTAATGCACATATAAGAAAGCTGTGTATACAACTTAGCTTTGGGCCATTATTTATGTTGTGTAAAAAACTGTATTCACAGTCTGAGTGGTCTAGTAATTATAATGGTTGGTTCAGAAATAGTGTCGTATCCGTACACAAAATTGTAATATAAAAATATATGAGTGGTCTAGCAAATTTTACATTTTTAAGTTGTAATATTGTCGCATCACTATACGAGATTTTAAAAGAAGACGTCACAATGTTGATGTGAAAACAAGTCATACGACAAGACGTCACAATATTGATGTGTAAACAAGTCATACGACAAGACGTCACAATATTGATGTGTAAACAAGTCATACGACAAGACGTCACAATATTGATGTGTAAACAAGTCATACGACAAGACGTCACAATGTTGATGTGAAAACAAGTTAACTATTGAGACCTCTCAACGTTGATGTTAAACAAGTCATATGATATGATCTCTCAACGTTGATGTTAAACAAGTCATATGATATGATCTGTCAACGTTGATGGATACTCAGTTCCACTCAGATACTCAGCTGTTGCGTGAGCAAGTTATATTTGACACATATAGCCAGTATTGTGCGGACGTGCCGTTAAATCCTACATACATACATACATACATACATATCTAGACAGACAAACAGACAGAACGACAAAAATATTAAATAATTAATCCATTCATTCATTCAGACTAATTCAGTCAGTTATTCGATTGTACATTGATGCAAATGGGAACAATCAGAAATGTTGAGATTACCACGTGCATGACAAACTGTGTTGTTTACAGGGAAATAACTTACTGGAGAAAAAATATGCCGGAGTGACTGTCCGTGGCAATAAAATAGGGTCTGCTGTGATTTACCTGGCTAATTATCAAGATGAGGTATCACAAATTTAAAGATTTAAAGTAATTGTGACCAGGGAACTCTCTGTCTGTACAGAGACCTTGAACCTGGCTTAGATTCGTATTTCCAGATACTAATTATCAAGTGGCCTATTGCTAGGTCAACATGCTCAAGTCCTACTTTTTGACAGTTGACAAATGTATATATTACGAATTTATATGGATCGTTGACACTTTTTCACTTGTGTGTACATATTCTCGACCTTAATTTCTTGAAAAACGAGGAAAGATAAAGACTACTACACAGGAGTCTGTATTTCCGTACGAAATAGGCACATATTTAAAATGAAAACTATTTTTGCACCATGATGTCCTGATTTTGTTATGAAATATTTGACATACGTTCAAGTGGTGTTGATATTATCTACAAATAAGGTATACTATTTGATTGGTTCATACCAAAGTAGGCGGAGCATTGTCAGGCAGCAATAAGTCCTATCTCTGCACATGTAGCATGTTAGCCGAGAAGAAGACCGCGACAAATTAGCTTTCGTGAGTTAGTAATTACTCTTTTGGTGATACAGAGAAACCTCATATTCTGATCCAGACATCGTAAGTATTCATTCAATGTTTTATATTTGTAATTTGCCTCATTTTCAATGCAAAACACAAATATTAATGTTCCATACTTACATTCACAGCCCGTCAGTCGTTACTAAACATGTAAGCTGGATCATATCTACACCATATAGTCCGCTAACAACATCTCAAAATTTTGTAACGAGTCGTTGACAAAATGAAATTAATATACTTATACATCATCCATTCTTCTGTTCTTAATCTCATTCAAAAACTGCAGTTGAACAAGTGAAAGCTAAAAATCATAAATTATTCGTTTTGAACGTTCACAAAGTTAAACAAATCGTCCAGCATAAGGTCATATTTTAATATAATTTTCAACTGCCTGAATGATCCGTCACTCATATAACATATAATATTTAATATTTAGGGACAAGAAGGGCTTTGCACAACGGTGTCGAATAAAATATCACTAAGAGCGTACCATATTTTTATGGACCGAACGTTTATCTAACATTTAATTTTCTGTTAAAAAAATATATGTTTATTCCTTAGAAACTCTTGAACAAATATAAAGATATAACGAAGTGTACAATAATAAAATAATGATCAGTATTGTTGTGGTATTCATATATTATTGCATTTCCTTTCATAGGCTAGTATGGCGGCGAAACTTGTACCTCGGTGGAAAAATATATCCGCTGTACTTGATAAATCCGACACTGATGATGATGAACCGATAAATGGCCTCTCTCATGATGAAATTCAATCACTTTTTGAGGAAATTGATACTCAACAATTACATAACGTTGAACGTCCAAATGAAAATGAAGCAGACAATGTTGCAGAAGATTTTAACAACAAGATTGAGGCATTAAAGAATTGTGACAAAACGAGTTGTGCAAATTGCTCGAAGGAGAAAAGAGTAGAAGATATGAGTTACTTGCAAAGAGGACAGCACATATCTGTTCCTGGGGATCATTTTAAGATTTACTTTAAACCTATGAACAAACAGATTTCTGTTTATAGACATCATGCTATTATAAAGGAAGTTACCAAAAGGTCAAGACATACAGCAGAGGTAGTTTGCATTCATTTTTCTAAGGACAATGAGAGCAAAGAAATCAAAGTATTGGAAGAAAAACGTATATTTGATTTAGAAAAAGACGAACTTTATGTGACTGAATATCAGCATCCGAGGTATACCCCTGATATCATCGTTCAGAGGGCCGAATCAATACTACAACAAAGTAACGAGGGGACAAGTTTTAAAGGTTACAACATGCTTGGGAAAAATTGCGAGCACTTTGCAACATGGTGTGTAGTTGGAAAGGAGGAGAGTTTCCAGGCTCGTAACTTCCTAGAAGATTTTACAACTGTAGTCAGCAACCTGTTTGGAACAAGCAGCAAAATAGCCAGATTAATACTCAGAGTATTGTATACTTCTTCTGATGAAATAGCATCGGGGCTTACAGCTTCTACCGCAATTCCGATTGCAGTTTTGGGTGGATGTTCTGCAGCCTACCTTATCTACTGCATTATCAGAACGATATACCTTATCAAACAGCACAATGCTAATAAAGAAATATGCTGGTCTTGCTTAAAGGGGAAGCTTCTGGATCTCTGGCTACAATTTGGAGCGTTTAGTGTGATATCTGCTGTTTCGTTCGTTCTTGTTAATTTTGCTCTGCCACTGCTTGCACCTGGCATAGGAATATCTATTGTTGTCTTGCTTGGTTTGCTTGGTACGGCACTGATGTTAGCTATCCCGAAGATCCGAACAGCGCTGCAGTCCCCATTTCAATGTGACAGAAAAGAAATTAAAACTTTGTCAGAACTGAAAATTGGTGACGCTGTCTCACTGACTTATTATGGTTTAAATCATTTGATCCTTGTTTCAGAAGTTAAGTTTGAAACTGATCCCAAACAAGGCATAGTACGTGGTATTCATTACTCACTACCTGGTTTGCTCAGCAGGCCGGTAATTGCTGAGGAGGACTTCCAGGTGGATCTCACAAAATCGACGGTTCAGGTCTTACAGTTGGAAGGGCTGAATACCTTCTCCCCGGAACTGGTTATAGATCGAGCCAGAAAACGAATCGGAGAGAAAAAGTGGGATGTATCTGCCAACAGATCAGATCATTTGTGTTACTGGGCAAAGATAAAGGCGGAGCAAAGTTCTACACACACAGAGTGGTCAACCAATGAAGATATTGGAAATTCTTCTTCTCTCATTCTGAGCTCCCTTTATATAGGAGAAGCTGATGTGCATCTTATTGATGAGATTCAACCAGGGGATGTAGTAGAGTATGTGTCTGATAAGGGAATCATCGTTGGACTCGAGGACGTGAAGGAAGGAAGAATATTTAATATGGATATAGTCGTGCATAAGGGTTTTTTCAAACCCTATGGCAGGCGCGTGTCACACAGGATCGATCTAAATACGGACAAAATCGTAGTTCGCAAATATCATCCGGCTCGATGTGTCAATAGAGACGAACGAGTACAAAAGGCACTTGACATGATAGACAAACCCAGCGACTGTCGGACGCAATCAGGCTTTATTGAGGATATTTTGAAACCCCATAGCAGCTAGTGACACTCTTCATGTTATCATAACTCTTACTGTCAAGTGTTTGGAATTCATCAGATCGTCAAGAACAGTTTTAAAAAAAATTCAGCAAATATTATATTTCCTTATACTCGAAAGTATAACATTTTCAGATTAAAAGTATAACACCATAGCACTGGAATGCGTGTATCTCGAACAAGTCACTATTTTATGAGGCTCAGAGTTGAATGTTAGAATATTTCTTCGTATAAAACAGAAGGACACAAAATTATAAACTATCAATGCGCTGCATTGAGCCATATTTACACACATCTATGCTTTGATATGAACAATATAAAGATACATGAAGATGAAATGGAATTTTGTGCAAAGCTGTCTATGTCGTTGTCCTATGGAAAGAGGAAGTTGGATATACCAAACATATCCCAATTATGTTTAATTTCTTTCAAATGTTTTCTTCAGGTTCTGATAATGCTGCAAACAATGAATCCATTTTGATTAAATTAAGCTTTAAATTGTACAAATATGTTTCGTTCCCTAAAACACAAACGTTCTTGGGTTGACCATTTGGCGAAATTCGCTTGAAATTTTCTTTCATTCAATTATGTTATATGTAAACTCTACTGGTCAAAGACCAAAAGAGCCTATCAAATGGTCATGCCTCTTCGTCCAATAGACGAGCTTCACTATCCCCGATAATCAGAGGTAACGCGGATGATCGCATTATCGCTGACGGAAAGCTAGGCTTAAGGCATATGTGCACAAAGGACAACAGTTGTGTTTCCACACACCTACATTTACTGACAACGGTGGACTATTATAGATGAATAACCGAGTTAGCTCTGTTATTGGAGATTAATGATTCTAGTATGAGAGTGGGCCTTTAAAATCGAATGAGAAATAACAATAATAGAAAAGGGTCTGGGTATAAATAGATTATAATGGCTACATTTTATATTCTTAATCCGATCTCCAATGCCAACAACTTGAATGAGTGTGAAATGCATCATCAAAACAAACGAAGAAGCCAGCTGTCTTTTATTAAATTATAAAACTTGCAATTGCCTATAAAGATTGAAAATTACATTAGATAATAACTTAAAATTATTTCCTCAATGTCACGTTAATTAGCCGTTTGACTTGTTAGAAGTGAGGACATGGGAAACGGTTTAAGAAAAATCAGTAGTTTTGGTACGAAAAACTGACATTTTTTAAATCGGTTCTTTTAAGAAGAATATATCTTAACTAGTGTGAAATAAAGAAGGAATAAAGAATTAAAATTGTTTTGAAAGGAAAAAAGACTGCCTAAAAAAACACGAGGAATACAGAGCAACTATTGCCTTTTTGACTGACAATATGTACCCAGGTGTGGACGCATTCTCCCACTTGAATGACTGTTGCACAACGTAATCATATGCATATAAATAAATGAAGTTAAATATACGGTGAATATACTAACTGTATACTCTTAATTGAAATGAAATCTCACTCGGAAAATAAATAAATAAACACACTATATGAGACAATGGCTTGGGGTGGTGGAGAGGTAGTATGTCTAGGCTTCGCATATATATAATACGTTTGTCGACAAATACCTTTATTAAAACAAGTGTTATGTATAATGTTTATATAATATTATAAATATTTTAGGAAATTATAAATGTTTCTTAACTTTAATATTTGCTTAAACCTTAATGTTAAGTATAATATTGACATGTTTAGCTATTGTCCTTGAATTAGGTTGTTTTCTTAGTATTTGAGTTCAAGGACAGTTTCGCAGTTTTGGTAAACAAGTTGTTTATTCCATTTGAGGTCTGGGTTGATTTTGTTTACAGATAAAAGTAGAATTTCCTTAGAGTTACGTGTTAAAAGTCACACACAACATATAATATTCTAGATCATTCTGTCATGTGACTTGTCTTATATTTATACAGCATTTGGTAAACAAGATTCATTCCAATTTTAAATCTTTTTTTAAAAACATTGTTGTTTTTTATGATCAGTCTTTTGTAATCATCAGATTGTTTGAAATCATAATTCTGCTGTAACCTTGTAATCCTGTAATGCCGTAATACTGTATTGTTATATACATAATTCGAAAGGAATTACTTATTGGAACATTCATTGGAGTTACCTAAAGTGCTTATATCAACCTTTGGATTTAAATATATGACTTTTGGATATATTGTTAGCTTCGCTTTCTTTCTGTTACATTTATTCTTAGACCATAGAGTCGTAACACAAGAACAAAATCCCCTAAAGATTCGAATTTGACCCAATGAACTAAATGGATTATCATTTCAAGTTTAATCCACTCAAATATATGAGAGGAACATGTAATGTTTTGCCGTGATCTTTGTGTCGCACTGCTGGCCAGGCAGTGTCTTTACACCTTTAGCCTTGTTCTCGATACGCTTCTAGCGCGGTTGGAAAACCCGAGGATGCTCCAATTGGAGTCATCCTAAATTATTCGGCGGGCAGTCATACAACTTGACACTGTGTTTCATCCTTAGAAAGAGTTAGTCATAAGTGGAAGCGATGGCCCAAAGATAGGCAATATGGCTGCCACAGCGTCCATCTTGAAAATCTTGTAAGCTCCTCTTGTTCTTTTTTTTTTTTTTTCTGGGGGGGGGGAATGAATGGTCGTATTGACATGGGGATATTCACTAAAATAATCTCTCTACAATGTGTTGTTGTGCCTAAATGAAAATGGTACAGATCTTACCTTCAATATGGCCTCTACATAGACCGCCTTGACAATGCTTTTATCGTTTCTGCTCCTGAATGGATGGGGATATCCACATGAGATTTTCACCAGAACACTTCCTATGGTATGTAGTATGTTCTAAATGCAAATGGTGGAGATCTGACATCTAATATTGTCATCATAATGGACAGATTTTAGTTTGACTATTTATGAATAATTTGTCAAGTTGTCATGTGGGACTTCATACAAAGAAGAAATTGGTTTTTCCATGAACACGGTGAACATCTTATCTCCAATATGGCTGGCACAGTTGCCATCTTGAAATAAATTTTCATCCTTACTCCTCCTAAATGGATGGTCATATCAATACCTAGCTTTCATTGGTGGACTTTGCTTGGCATGAAGATGGTCCTAATTTATCTCCAATGGAACATAAAAACTTTTAAAAATTAGATATCGACTTTCACGAAACTTAACATCATTGTATATTTCAGTTCTGCTTGACGAGTTTCACAACGGTCATATTAGATCCTTAGGGTCCAAGTTCCAATCCTTGCTAGAGTTTGTACTTCATTAATCTTATGGATACAATGATTTATACATAATTTTCAAACTAATGTTGACAAACATTGTATTTAGCTGCATTTTCACAAACAAACTGAGAGTCAGCACTCTGATATTGATTTCACGGTCAAAGGTATAACTTAGGTTTTTGTTCTGTAATTGTTTGTAATCATTTTTGCAAAACAAGTATGAATCAATCTTGATCAAACCTGGTTGCTGGATATATTTTAGGAATGCTTTGAGGGAATGTTAGATAAATTGTCATAGCATGTGTTTCTGAACTATAATGGCTTGTGAATACCAAAATTAAACAAATAGTAATTATGGATTTTATTCTAACTACTTAACATTCGGGTATGTCTTGGCAATACCTGAGACGAGTTCAGTGATCCGTAAAATGAGCGTCACTGCCAGCGTTTATAATGATTGTTTGTATTGCACTTCTCTCGAGAATATCTTTTCTTCAGGCAGAATCGGCATGTTGGAGATTTTCAAGAATATATCAGACTATTTTAATACTAGTCACTTAAAAATAATTAAATAAATGAAGAAACCAACTTCTTGTGGATTTCTACACCTTTTTTACAAGCTCTCCATAAGAAATCCAATCCAGTGCGAGTTTCACCTTTAGTGTTACATGTACGTTATTCATATAATCACGATCGTTGAAGGAGAAAGTAAAATATGTTATAAATACGTAATTATACCTGAATGACAAAAATAAGATTTGGCATTGACTGGTGCATCTAGATAAGATTAAATATGAAATGGTGTATCGAGTTGGGACTGGGTACTAAATAGTGTGTCGACATGGGATTCATTACGAAACAGTATGTCTAGATTCAAATGTCTTATTTACAATTTTATTCCATGACATCTAATAAAAATTTTGAGCATTTATTTCATTTGCTTGGGTGCATATACAATAATCTGTAAATAAATCTGTTTTGTCTTTGAAATTAAAGTTTATAAAAAGGACTTATTTAATTTCTTACTCCCACTCTGTGCAGACATTTAATCATGATAATTTCTTCCTCTGTAACTCAATATGATTCTAACATTTTGTGACAAACACTGTATTAGAAATATCTCCTAACACAATACAAGGAGTTACTGCACTTTTATAAATGTACCCGTAGACAAATTTACCTATTTTTGTGGATGCTTCCAATAGCGTTCACTGTGAGTTTTAATATTTTTGAACCTTGTTTTTACAAACTCTGTATGAAAAAAATGCTTTCAATCAAAAGTTGTTAGTCATAAAATCTGCAAATATGCTCTTTCATAATCATGTTAGTATTTTCATTAAAATAGATAACGGGAACTAGTCCACTAGAGAAATAGGAATTGTAGTTTGCATACTGAATTGTATGGTATAATTCATCCAAACCATACCAGCCAGATCCACGCACACTACGACTTGTTTTTGCGAATGATTTAGGCCCTCGAGAATATTGTACTGGAATTACAAATGGACAAGTTATTCCTGTCTAGGTGTAGGACAAAAGAATAAAAATAAACATAAGTAAGAACTTTATTTAAAATGTTTTAAATGTATCAAAAGTCAGTTAAATCTGAAGTCTGTATTATCCTTGGAACTTGAATGGTCAAATGACTGCCTAATTTTCTGATCTACAGCTGCATGATACTCAAGTAAAATTCACAAACTTAATTTTGCTGACATAACACCAGGTTCCATTTTCGTATAATATACTCAGCTCCGATTAAAAGCTCAACTCATATTTTGCGTGCAAATTTTTATAAACCTAAATAGGATAATTGTAGTTAATCTATGTTCGCAAGACATTTGTTTTTTTTTAGGCTTACAATGTATATACTGACCATAAAATTGACTTGATTTTAAAAAATGTACAGAGGGGTCAATTTTTGAGATGATTACGTACCGAAGTTGAGACGTTTTATGAACGAGAGGTAGGGTGTGCTCTCCGCACGCAACGCGTCTCCAGTAGAACACATATATACATAACGAGTTCAATAATGGAATGAGACTCTCTAATAAATCTGAACCAGTTGCAGCGAAAAGTCCTTTTAACTGGCGCGACTGATGCCACAAGTCAAAAATACACAGGCCATCTGTCGAATCAAAATTGCACCAATTATGGTCATGGTCATGGGGCGAGTTCTTCGTCAGCAAAAAGCAAACTGGAACCAGGACAATACCTAGTAACACTTTACATACAAATAACCAAAGGTCACCACAGGACACAAGAGGACAGGATACTAGAAACTTAGACTTCGATTCAAGATGTGGCAATGAAAAAGGAAGCGCGGACAACTAGGCATGTCGGGGGAAAGAGACTGTACGCTTTTCTCTATTAAATATTCAAGGGTTATCTACAAAAAGAGTAAATAAACTATAAACTAAAAAATAAAGAGCTAAACGAAATATTTTCCACAAATGATGTTATTCTTCTTACAGAAACTTGGACAAATGAATTATCTGACTTGGGTATACAAAATTTTACATCATTTGCTTTGCATAGAAAATGAAAGAAAAAGAATAGTAAAAGAAACTCTGGGGGAATAATTGTATATATTAGAGATAATCTTGTTAGGGATAATACCTTTGTTTACGGGTATGAGGATAATATAATATGGGTTAAATTTGATGGTTCAATATTTGGAGAGAAATTTGATTTATGTGTTTGCCTTTGCTATATTGTACCGGATGGATCTAGTAGGCAATCAATGGTAGATACAAATATTTTTGACATGCTCTTACAGTCTCTGGTAAGAATAGAAAGTGATTCCAATAAAGATTGTAAGTTTATCATATGTGGTGATTCTATTAGAATTTGAAAAAGCAAAATTTAATGATGCAAAGTTATACTGGAAAATGTTAAAATATGTTGTGAATCCTAACCCCTCAAATATTACAATGGATACTTTTGAAAAATATTTTAAAGCTGTAAACAATTCTAATGATCACTTGTTTATACCAGATAAGGATGTTTTACATTTTAATGAAAGATATGTAAAAGGAGATTTTAACGTCATGTTTAATGAACTAAATCAAGATATTTCCCTTCAGGAGGTAGAAAAAGCTTTACATCAAATAAAATTAGGCAGCAGTGCTGGTCCAGATATGATTATCAATGAGTTTCTTTACCATGGTAAAGATATACTTTTAAATATATTTTGTAATTTATTTAATGCTGTATTTAACAGCGGTCACTTTCCAGAAATGTGGTCTGAAGGTCTAGTTATACCATTGCTAAAAAAGGCAATTTAGATGATGTTAATAATTATAGAGGTATAACGCTTCTTAGTTGCACAGGTAAATTATTCACACGTATACTTAATAATAGACTTACTGACTGGGCAGAAAACAATCATGTCTTTATTGAAGCACAGGCTGGATTTACATGAGTACAGTTGACAATATTTTTATTTTACATGGGCTTATCTCACATATCATTAATAAAGGTAAAAACTTATTTTGTGCGTTTATTGATTTCACCAAAGCGTTTGATTACATAGTAAGGGATAACGTATGATATAAACTAATAAAGCTTGGTTTAAGGGGAAATATTTTAGATATAATCAAATCAATGTACAGCAATGTAAAGTCAAGAGTTAAATATGATAATATGTTAAGTGATGAATTCTCTTGTATTCTTGGTGTCCGGCAAGGTGAATGTTTATCACCATTTCTGTTTTCAATATTTGTAAATGATTTAGAGGAAGAGTTTGCCATGCATGGTATTGAAGGTATTGATATTGGCATGTTACATCTTTTTATTATTTTAGACGCAGATGACATTACCATCTTTTCAGGTTCGCCCGAAGGTCTTCAATCCGGGTTAAATTATTTGAAAGATTATTGTGCTAAGTGGAAACTTGTGGTGAACACCTCAAAAACAAAGGTTATGATTTTCAGAAAAGGTGGTACTTTACCTAGAAGCACAGACAACATTGGCAGGGCAAGCCAAAAAAGCGATATTTTTACTTGAAAAATACCTATTTAAATTTACGTCCTTAAAAACAAGCCATGTCATAAATCTTTTTGATAGACTGATAAAACCTATCTTAAATTATTGTTGCCAAGTTTGGGGATTTATTCCTGCTAAATGCATTGAAAGAGTGCATTTACATTTTTGTAAAAAGATATTAGGAGTGTAGAAAACGACACAAAATGATTTTATTTATGGGGAGTTAGGGCGTACGACAATGATTGTCAATAGATTTTATTACATTGTGAAGTACTGGTTTAAGATATTAGAGGTAACGGAGGACAAATATATAAAATGTATATACCAACAGATGTTGAACGATTTAGAAGCTCTACCCAATAAAGTAAATTGGGCATATTTAGTTAAAGATTTATTGTCAAGATTAGGATTCTATGAAGCTTGGGTTAACCAAGGGGTCAGCAACACTAACATATTTATACAGTCATTTAAATTAAGGCTATCTGACAATTTTATCCAAAATTGGATGGATCGTCTTAAAAACAGTAGTCAAGCATTATTTTATATAAATATTGCAAATTTCGGATCAAAACTTTACCTTGATAGCATCCGTTCTTTGAAAGATAGAAATGCAATTGCTAAATTTAGAGTATCCTCTCACAGACTCGAAGCTGAAGCGGGTAGATGGATGAGACCATAGAAACCAATTCATGATAAACTTTGTTCTATGTGTAACATCATTGAACATGAATATCATTTTGTCCTTGAATGTGTATTGTATAAAGATCTAAGAGACAAATATATAGAGAAATATTTCAGAAAAAGACCAAATATGTTTAAATTTATAGAACTTATGAATATCCAGAATACTAGAATTTTGAATAATTTGCCCACTTACATTTATAAAGCTTTTAATCATAGAAATACCGTCGTATATGCATAGATCATGTAAATATTTTGACTGACCACCATTTCAATATGAATTTGAATTACATAACCTCTGATTTTAACTTATTACATTTAATAATGTAGATATCTCTTTCTCCCTGCGGAGAAGTTTTGTGAATTAATCTGCTTATTTCATTTGCATGGATTTGTATCTGCATGCATATGTAATTTCGTTTCTTACTATGATTTCTTTGTATATTGTAGACTATAGATGATGATACCTTGTTGTTTATTGTACTATCTGCCATTCAATTCAATTCATTGAAAAAATGTATCCTCACAGTCCTTTTGGGCTATTGGAATGTATCCTCACAGTCCGTATGGGCTATTGGAATGTATCCTTACAGTCCGTATGGGCTATTGGAATGTATCCTTACGGTCCGTATGGGCTATTGGAATGTATCCTTACAGTCCGTATGGGCTATTGGAATGTATCCTTACAGTCCGTATGGGCTATTGGAATGAATAAAGACTCTTCTTCTTCTTCTTCATTTAATGTCCACATTGTGTCAGGATCTGACTACATGCACGGTGAACATGCGCAGCATTGGGTCAGTAAGATAAAAATTTTGACCATGACCTGACTTAATTGATCTTAAGCAACAAGCAGCAGACAAACAACTTACACGATGATTTCACCCAAAAAGTTCCACGGATGGGATGCTAAAGAGTTTGAATCTAATTGACTTTGAATAATCACAACATATAAACTAAAATGTGTACTTCCAAAATTTAGTTTTCCTTATTCAATATGCTTAGTTGCTGATGCGAACGTAGAAAAGTGTACGTTTGTCTAATTTAAAGTGTATTAACTTACTGTGGATAAAACAACAATTTTCAGCAACTTTCATCAGATACATTCTACCGTTAATGCGTTGGCATGATGTGAACTTTCAAGAAAGAGAGAACTGAAGGCTCGAACGTTTTCTTCTTTTCTCCAATTGCCGATCTCTTATGTTGCAGATGATAGAATTATAAGTCATAACACTTGATATCATAGGAAAGAAACCGACGTGTTACTGTATAGCATTGCTATACAGGGTTTAACAGTATCCATAGCTTTCAGGCAAATCGGATTATACAAGGTATGAGCTTTATTTCGCGTATTTGATTTGACGCTCCATCTGGTTGTAAATAAGATTTAAAGCAATCAGGAAAGAAAGGTATCGATATTATACCTTAATAACACCATCGTTTGATCAGATGCCAGCAACACCATTGAATGGCTTTTCTCAATACAAATATCACCTCTCTCTCTCTCTCTCTCTCTCTCTCTCTCTCTCTCTCTCTCTCTCTCTCTCTCTCTCTCTCTCTCTCTCTCTCTCTCTCTCTCTCTCTCTCTCGTCTCATGATCCTGAAACAACCTTTTGTTTCATTAATCACCAGCCATTCGTTCCCGAAGAAGGTTGTGTGAGTAAGTATATTCGTAGAGATTTGAATGTACGTCATTTCTTTGGTGGCTAGAGACTCAAATTAAGAAATTACAAGGTCACTTTTAATGAATGTTAGTCCTTAAAAATATCCGTTTTCAAACCCAAAAATTAATTTTCAAGAGGACCTAATATTTTTGTATACAACTTTCACAAATCGGCTACGAATTCTTTGAAGATCCTCAAAAAATAAAATAGCTGACATAAATTAAACTTACAGAAATAATTTTAAAATATACTTTTGTACAATTCTAAACCTGTCTAGGGGGTTTTCCCGACTTTAGAATGCCTTCATTTTACAGATAAATCACGGGGTACGCGACTGAACTTTACATGCAAATTCATATCTTTTGAACATATTTTTCAAAACGCGATTTTAATATTTATGGTGCTATTTCAGACTAGCTCAGTCGGTAGAGTGATAGTAAAGTTTCACAGAGATATCGAGATCAAAACCCAATAAGGATTATTATGTTTGTTTATCATCCTCTTCTTAGCCTGTCAGAATTAAGTGAAGTCGCCTTACCTTTTACTATACAAACATATCGCATATGGTTTTCAATGTATTGCTTTTTTATAGTTAGATAAATATGTAGAAAAATATTTCAGCAGCATTAACCTTCTGTCTGATAAAACAATTTATATATATATATATATATATATATATATATATATATATATATATATATATATATATATATACATATAATGAGAGAGAGAGAATACAAATCATATGGCGAATAACAATCCTTTCAAGTGCTCTGGATCCAGCAAGGTATCGCGTGTCAGGGATTGATTAAGATAATGCAATAAACTGACAACGAACAGTGCAAAACTAGTTTTTAACTGGCCTATGCGCTTTCGACTCTCAGTGGGTCTTTTTCAAAGGCAAACACAAACAGAGCCAAGACAAACAATAAACACAAAAAGCAGTCGAGTGGAAGCCAACTAGACGACACATCAAACATTGTTCAAAGGCAAACACAAAACAGGGACAAGGCAAACACAAAACAGGGACAAGACAAACAATAAACACAGAAAAGCAGTCGAGTTGAGGCCAACTAGACGACATCTCAAACATTTTCAAGCTGTAATTCCCTTAGAAATAGTTATGTAAACTTTTGTAACTTCGGCGCTTTTATCTAGCACATGTTTGCTTTATTTGAAAGATTAAAGAAATATATCTTATCTCTTTTCAAGTCTGGCCTGGTATTTGTAACAAGGCGGAAGAGTTGGATTAACTTGTATGCTCCTCAGCAGTCAGCTGGTGATACCAAGGCCTCATTAGGACATGTCCAATGCACCTGGCAAAAGTCACCAGGATTAGTTCATACTACCGCACTGGGATATAGTAAATCAAAGACATGGCTTAAGTCTTCATCAGAGAGATCAACACCATTATTCAGTGAGGTACAGCCTCTCTGGGGTTGTATTTCCCTATTACATGACTACCTTTTATGTCCATTAAAACACTTTGCAGTTTTGCTATAAAACATGGTATTGGTCCCATCACCATGGGTAATTTGAATGTGATATATCTAATCTAACAACTGGCTGAGTGCCTGATATAAATCATCTAGAACATAGAACTTGCCATTATTTGTTTAGTATGTACACCTGTACACATCTGAACATGCATATTGCAATTTGTCTCAAAAATCTCTCTCAAAAAATTACTGTGAGCTATCGCGCTTCACTATCCCTGAAACAAAATGTTATAAGTTGCACAGACTAAAGTTACCACTTGTTTTGAATATCATTCATTGGTCCACTTTACTGTCTAAAGTATAGCAGTTTCATGTTAAATTTGTATTTAAAATTATATTTAAAAATACATCTATAGTTCTTTTTGTTACGATATACAGTAAATAGATTTACTGAGAGCATATTTAGATTAACACCGTACTATCAATGTTTACGTGTACTACGTCATCAAAGGGGAATATAAAGAAAGCTACCACATGAAACATGGTGTCAGATGTGAAACCAGACAATATTTTCACCAAATGCAGGCTGAATTAAACGTTGTCGACATCAGGAAGGAATCGGGTATACACAGGAATATACGGACTACGTGACTGTTTAACAAATTCTGGATTTATCGTGTTTTCAGACCGGAATCGAACGTTTTGTGACTTGTGATCGTCGTCCTCGTGTTTCCCGCCCGCTTCAAGATGGCTTCAGGCAAACTTCCAGTGCCTTTTCCAATGGAAGTGAAGGGTAATCTAAGGGATAACTGGACTTTCTTTGAATCTCAATGGGACAATTATGAGATAGCAACAGGTCTGGATAAAAAAGAAGACAATATTCGCGCGGCTACTCTGTTGAGTGTTATGGGTAGAGAGTGCTATCGAATTTTTCAACATTTAGATATTCCGGACGGCGATCGGAAGAAGGTGAGTACAATACTCAAAGCACTAAAGGAACATTTCATTCCAAAGACAAACGTCATATATGAACGATATGTTTTCAATACATCCGATCAATTACAAAACGAAGGTGTAGACGTCTACGTTACCAGGCTTAGGGGTCTCTCCAACTCATGTGAATTTGGCACGCTACAAAGCCAAATGATTCGTGATAGAATAGTGTTAGGCACCAGAGACAGTGGAGCAAGGTCACGCATGCTGCGTGAACCGGACTTAACATTTGAGAAAGCGGTAGACATGTGTAGAGCTAGCGAGATAGCAGATAGCCAAATGAGGAAACTTTCTTCTACCGAAGAAGTGAACTATGCGTCGAAACAAAAAGTCAAACATGAAAAAAAGAAGCGTACTTCAGAAATGGAAGAACAGAGTAACTGTCGGTACTGTGGTGGAACACACGCCAAGCGAGAATGTCCAGCGTATGGAAAGGTGTGCTCAAAATGCAAGAAAAAGAACCATTTTGCAAAAGTCTGTCTTCAAAGCTCGAGACCAAAAGTTAACAGTGTAGAAGAAACGGACAGTAGTAGTGATGAGTCAATCTATACACTGAATGCCCTTACCGATAAGCAGTGGTTTGTAAACGTAACCATGTCAATGCCGAACACTCCAAATAAGAAGTCAATCAAGTGTCAAATAGACACTGGTGCGTCATGCAACGTAATATCAACCAGTGTTCTATCACGCATAGCAAAACAGAAAAAGCCAAGAATGGTGCCAACAAAAACGAAGCTGAAATTATATGATGGGAGCACATTATTACCAGTTGGAAAATGCGTAATTAAATGTACCGTAGGTCAAGTAAAAAAAAAATCTGGAATTTCATGTTGTGGAGATTGCCGGCAAAGATGCTACAACATTATTGTCAGCAGCAGCTAGCGTAAAGTTGGGCATCATCACTGTAAACGTGGTAAACAGTGTGGTGCAAACTACCGAGACAATACTAACCAAGGAAGTCATTTTTAAAGATTATAGTGATGTGTTTGATGGCCTTGGATGCCTACCAGGGACATACAGCATTGAAATTGATAAAACTATAAAACCGGTTCAGCATCAGCCTAGACGGGTACCAGTTGCCCAGAAAGCAGAAGTGAAAGCAGAAATCGAACGACTAGTGACCAAAGGGATCATTACAAAAGTGGTGGAACCTACTGACTGGATTAGTAGTATGGTAGTTGTAAGAAAACCAAAAAAGCTCAGGGTGTGTTTGGATCCTAAAGATCTTAACAAAGCCATAAAGCGTTCCAAGTACATGATGCCGACAATTGATGACATTCTTCCTAAAGTGTCAAAAGCCAAAGTATTTACAGTTCTTGATGCAAAGGATGGATTTTGGCAAGTAAAACTTGAAGAAAAAAGTAGCTACCTTACAACATTCTGGACTCCATTTGGCCGATATAGGTGGTTACGTCTCCCTTTTGGAATTTCGTCTGCACCAGAGGAATTTCAGCGCAGACAACATGATGCTTTAGAAGGGCTACAAGGTACTGAAGTTATCGTGGACGATATTTTGGTATATGGTCAAGGCGAAACCATGGAAGAAGCCATAAGAGATCATGATAAGAAACTGGTTAGTGTTCTAGAGCGAGCAAGAGCGGTAGGATTAAAGCTGAACAAGGACAAACTGAAGCTTCGACAAACTGAAGTAAGTTACATGGGCCACATACTCACGTCCAGTGGTATACGTCCAGATCCAAAGAAGATACAAGCAATATTAGACATGCCGAAGCCAACCGACGTAAAAGGGGTACAGCGCTTTATTGGACTAGTGACATATCTTTCCAAATTCTTACCACATTTGTCAGAAGCATGTGAACCGTTGCGAAGATTGACAACAAAAGATAAATTGTGGTATTGGCAATCACAACAAGAAGAAGCCTTTGACACCATAAAGCGACTAGTAACTGAGCAACCAGTGCTTAGATACTATGATTTGGAAGACGAAGTAACTCTACAATGTGACGCGAGTGAAGCAGGGCTTGGAGCAACATTGCTTCAGAATGGACAACCAGTTGCATTTGCCTCAAGAGCGTTAAGCACTGCAGAAAAACATTATGCACAGATCGAGAAAGAGTGCTTAGCAATAGTATTCGCGTGTGAACGGTTTGAACATTATATATATGGTCGTTCTCAAGTCACTGTTCATACAGATCACAAACCTCTAGAAACAATCTATGGAAAACCACTGTTAAATGCGCCAAAGAGGTTACAACGTATGCTCTTAAGACTGCAGAAATACAGTTTATGTATTCAATACACAAAAGGGACCGAGATGTACATAGCCGATACATTATCTAGAGCATTCTTACCGACAACATGGAAGGACAATGATGACACTATTGAAGTTTTCAGCATTCAACAGCAGAAGCTTGACCAAGATCTATCAGCAATTAACTTTGCTGAAACAGTTAATGTGACTGAACAGCGTTTTAAGCAAATTCAAGTACATTCATACCAAGATGAAGCGTTACAAACACTAAAATCAGTTATTCTGGCAGGATGGCCAGATTCCAAAGCGGAAGTACCTGTCATAATTCGTGAATACTGGACGATTCGAGATGAATTAGCAGTCCAAGACGGGGTGGTTTTCAAGGGAGCCAGACTAATAGTGCCAAAGACACTTCGCAGTGAAATGCTTACGCGAATACATGCAAGTCACATGGGGGTCGAGTCATGTCTAAGGAAATCTCGCGACACACTCTTCTGGCCAAATATGAACAGTGAAATTCGCGATCATGTTGAAAAATGTAGCGTATGTAATGAATACAGTGCAAACCAACAGAAAGAGACGCTTATGACACATGATATTCCAGACAGGCCCTGGAGCAAGGTGGCCATTGATATTTTCACATTTAGGCAGTCAGACTACTTAGTTACAGTTGACTACTATTCAGATTTCTGGGAATTGGACTTATTACCAGACACAACCTCAGCTGCTATAATTAATTGTCTGAAAGGTCATTTTAGTAGGCACGGCATTCCAGATACTCTGATATCAGACAACGGTCCTCAGCTGTGTAGTGTGGAATTCAGTAAATTCTCACAACAATGGGAATTCGACCATGCCACATCATCACCGTACCATAGCCAGTCAAACGGAAAGGCAGAGTCAGCTGTCAAAATTGCGAAGGGGTTGGTAAAAAGGGCCACTAAAAGCAACATGGATATTTGGAAGGCTATCCTCGACTGGAGAAACACCCCAACAGAAGGAATGGACAGCAGTCCAACGCAACGTTTAATGTCCAGGCGAACTAGAAACACATTGCCAATTTCAGACGAGCTTCTAAAACCGAAAGTAGTAGAAAACGTGCGACAGAAGAAAATGCTGAAACACCAGCAGTCCAAGTTCCAGTACGACAAAGGAGCAAAGGACTTGCCAGAGTTGGTGATCGGACAATCTGTCCGTATGGCGCCTCTACCAAATGATCGAGAGAGAAAATGGCGGCTCGGAACCTGTATGGAACAACATTCACCACGATCATATGTAGTCGATGTAAATGGGCATCTATACAGAAGGAACCGAAAGTACATCAGGGCTACATCAGAAGCCATTCCAGAGCCAATGATCAGTGATCCAAGTGTTTTCAATGATCAAAAGTGTGTAAAAAAAACAGCTTATGAAGAGCAAAGTGCAAGTGAATCTAGTGTCAAGTCTAGTAAAAATACAGCCACTAGTGAAGAAGTAAATATGGAAGGCAAAAGTTCTCAGTGTAAAGAAAATTCAATTCATGTGGAATCATCGCCCAAACCAAAAGCAGTGAGCGGACATCCTGTGGTCAATCTCGAAAACTCATACAAATCAACAAGGACCAGAAACATTAAACCGCCAAAGAAATATGAAGATTTTGTCTAAGAACATGTGTACTCAGAAATAGACTAGTTAAGTTAGTTATTGTTAGACATAAGTCAAGTTCTTTAAGCTGTATTATCATACACAGTGAGTGTTTTAATTTTTTTGTTTTTACATGTACAAAGTTTCGTTATTTCTTTGTTTTTTTTTTTGTGAAAAGAAGGAAGGATGTTACGATATACAGTAAATAGATTTACTGAGAGCATATTTAGATTAACACCGTACTATCAATGTTTACTGTGTACTACGTCATCAAAGGGGAATATATAAAGAAAGCTACCACATGAAACACTTTTTCTCCATTTCAAGTATATTTTCGGATAGAATTATCTTCTATCAGAAATAAGTTTTTCAGCGTTGCAAAATTCCTATCATTATGGAAGTTATGGTAAATTTAGTCACACTCCTTGTTTGCCATGAAAATGAATAACTTTTGGTGAATAAAGTTTAAATATGTGTCGCATGTAATTATAAGAGTTTGACTAAAATTGTCCATAAATAAGTTGTCCTGATAAGACTTAGATAACAATTATTACTCCCAGGTCAGTTAGGAAAATACTTGTATACAGTGTCCAGCTAGCCATAAGTGACGTAGAGAAAAGTGTACATATAGGTTAAATTCTAAGTCAGTTAGAGTTATTAAGATAAATTTTAACAATCCGTCCGCATGTTATGACTCGCTGCCTTGGGTTTCTTAATTGTTAAGATTCTTCTTAATAAACTCTAATACATAGGGAAGGTAGCTCTCACATACCCTTTGTACTCGCTCATAAGTCGAGTCCAGCCAAAAAAAACATAGACCCTGATTTAATGTCACATTATGCGCAGGCAGATTAGGGTGTATGTTGTTTGTTTTACTGACTACGCCGAACAAACTGCATAGACCTAGATCTGCCGGCGCATTATTGGACGACATATCTGGGTCCGTGCAGTGTGCAGTTGGACTCTTATAAGCGAATATATGCTATAGTTTCTATAACTAAATGAAGTATCTTATTTTCATTGCTGTAGCTATGGAATAAACTTCTGATTGACTCAAGTTTCGTTTTCGTTTTAATCTTTTTGCACTTAGAGACCTAACATTCAAGAATAAATTCATTACTCACTGGCATGACTCATTCCAAAGCAAAACTACCCGCTCTCGTCCCACTACCCTGGATTCCTGGCTCCTCGTGACCTTGGAACAAAGTTATAATGTTGATCTTTATGTATTATTTTATATTCAGTTTAGGGATCTCTCTCTCTCTCTCTCTCTCTCTCTCTCTCTCTCTCTCTCTCTCTCTCTCTCTCTCTCTCATATTAATTCTTTCAACATCCACATTAAGTTCATTAAGTAAATTGCAGTCATCATAAAAGATTACATATGTGATGAAATCACTACCGTTGATAACATAGATGATAATGATGATGATGATGATGACAAGAAGAAAGAAGAAAATCTTGATAAAGGTATATACATTCTTCTTATTATTATTGTTATTATTATTATTATTATTATTATTATTATTATTATTATTTATCGTAGTCATCATCGTAGTTCTCGTCATCATCAGCATGATCATCATCTGTTACTGAGACAAATAATCTAAATTTTGCTTGTAAGCAGTATTTCGAGACACAAATGAATGCCGTGTTTACACACTCAAACATTCATTCAAATGTAAACAACCATCTGCCCATCAATGCGCCCAGAGAGAGAAAAAAAACAACCATCTGGCCATGTATCCGTTCAGAGAGACAAAAACAACCATCTACCCGTGCATGCGCCCAGAGAGACAAAATCAACCATCTGCCCATGCATACCCCCAAGGAGACTAAAACAACCATCTTCCCATGCATACACCCATGGAGACAAAAATTTAATAATAACCTTTAATGGTTTCTTTTCAAAATGGTAGAAAGCTAGTGTCTCTTTTAACTCATACTGAAAAAAAACACTCACACACAGATATATACACACCCATAAATGCAAAATAAATTCCTGAAAATACGACCAACAAGCTTGCCAGAAATGTGGTACATTTTGCATCTATTTGCATACAAAGAGAGCGGTGAGTGAAGGCATTTCTTTTCATCTTCTATGTCCTGTGAGTATTACACTCTGCCCTTCCTCTCTGCAAGTAGAAAAGATTCCCAAAACAATTAAATGTAGGCCAATGAAATTTTGCTGCCGTGTTTGTATATATAACTAGAAGACCTGAATAGAGTATCTAGCCATTATATCAATTTTTCAATCTTTTGCACATTTATTTATCTTCATCAGCTTTAGAAAGAAAAAAACAAAACGAAACTTATTAGCATTATTAAGCAAAAACTACGTGCGGCAGACAAATAAGAGTTGATAGATTAATTGTATTTATATGTACAGAACGTGACTAGATTTTGAGGCCATTACAGCAATTTTATTTTTAATGTGTACACATTTTAAAACTTTCTGGATTTAGACTTTTCGACCAAAAAAAAAATTGTTAGCATGATTAAGCAAAAACCACTTGAGATATACAAATGTAATTTAGTACGCATATTTGTATGCATATTGAGATGGCTCGATTATATTTTCATGTCATTATAGCAAGTTTTCAATTTTGTATAAATTGTTTAACTTTTGGGACATTAACTTCTTTTGCATGCAGTGAGCCATTGAGGACATAAGGGTTTTGCAAACATAAAATCATTTTTTTTTAGTTCCAAGTCAAGAGAAACATCATAATTCACACATTTGAACCGTCTTCATCTCTGTCAGTTATCAATAAATTAATCAATCAATAAATCATATGACAAATATACATGAAATTATTGCGTAATCATGCTAATAAGATATACTGGGACGGACTTAACGGAGAGAATGACGAAAAGGAGAAAAGCATGATACAACTGGTCCAAGCCGTGGAAGCATGAAAACAAATTTAAAGCATTTATATTAGTCTGTCAATCTTTATCACTTTTTTCCTTGTGTTTTGTGTGCGTGCGTGCGTGCGTGTGTGTATGTGTGTGTGCGTGTGTGTGATCCGACTCGTCTGTATACTTTATTAATTGCTTGTAGTTATCCCCCATCACCGATGATAGGGATGTAGAGAAGACACTTACAATCAAGATATAGTTTTCCATGCGAAATAGTTGTCACCTTGAAATCTGTGTCAAATATTGGTCTGCCAAGTGGGAGAGGGGTGGTGATATGGAAAAAGTTATCAGTTTTCATTGAACTTTTCATTGAACTTTATCTAGCAAAAGGACGTGTGCTGTTCTATTTTAGGTTGCGTATCTAATGGAAAATGTTGTTATTAGCACACCTTTATCAACAGGGCCGGCGCAAGAGTATTTGGCGCCCTAAGCGAATCTTCAGCCTTGCGCAACCCAACCCCCCCTCCCCCGCAATTAACTTTCGAAATTAATATTTTACATTTATTCTTTCCTTCTGTTTTTCTCTTTCTATTTTTAGACTCTTATTATCTTCTACTTTACGCTATTTCTCTTTCTTTTTTTATTCATTCAGTTTTTTGCCGCCCCTTAAATTTTGCCGCCCTAGGCGGACGCCTAGTTTGCCTAGTGGTTAAACCGGCCCTGTTTATCAAACTGCAGTGTATTCACAATGTAAGTCCCAGTAACTGACAATCTTGTAGAAATATTGTTCTGCTGCAATTCCAAAAGATACTTGGTGTGAGTTTGTTAAAAGAGCAATGATAAATTAATGATTATGCTGCCATCAATATTTCTCTAAATAAAGTTTTTGACTCTACTTCTTTGTAATCAAAATATAGGGAAATATGATGTTATCCTTGTACAGTGTGATGGACATGGATGGAGAGTATTTACCGTATATACTCGCCTATAAGACGGGTACAAATGCAACCAACATAGACCCTGATATGCCGTCGCGTAATGCGCTGGCAGATCAGGGTCTATGTTGTTTGTTCTACTGATTAGTCATTACAAAACTGCATATACCCCGATCTGCCGGCGCATTATGCGACGACAGATCTGGGTCTATGCAGTTTGCAGTTGGTATCGCATTATACTCGAGTATAGACGGTACCTACTTGGAAATTTGTTCGGTAAGATTAGAGATATAGGCTGCACATTTTTTAAAAACGCTTTTTTAACAAGGAAATTTATGCTTTTTACCTAAACATTGCTATTACATTTTATACCTTGACATGGGGCTACAAAATGAGGAGCATCTAACAGAGTAAAAGAACTTTCTGCTTGACTCAGATAAGCGCATGTAGAACACTCTTTTGCTGTGGAATTTTAGCTTTCAATATAATCCTAATGACGCCCCAACCTTATTTGACTTTTCAACCATGAATACATTCGGATATAATAATGTCGGCTTTTTACATACAAAAGAGGAGAAAGTACCAGGAGTAACGATGTTGACATTTTGAGAAAGTGTTAATCTTGATTGCCAGTGACCTCTAGCGGTGGCGACTGTTGCTAATCGTTGACACTTTTTCACTTGTGTGTACATATTCTCGACCTTAGTTTCTTGAAAAACGAGGAAAGATAAAGACTACTACACTGGAGTCAGAATTTCCGTACGAAATAGGCACATATTTAAAATGAAAACTCGTTTTCACCATGACGTCCTGAATTTGTTATGAAATATTTGACATAATCTCAAGTGGTGTTGATATTATCTACAAATAAGATATACTATTTGATTGCTCATACCAAAGTAGGCGGAGCATTGTCAGGCAGCAATAAGTCCTATCTCTGCACATGTAACATGTTAGCCGAGAAGAAGACCGCGACAAATTAGCTTTCGTGAGTTAGCAATTACTCTTTTGGTTATACAGAGAGCCCTCATATTCTGATCCATACATCGTAAGTATTCATTCAATGTTTTATATTTGTAAGTTGTCTCATTTTCAATGCAAAACACAAATATTAATGTTCCATACTTACATTCACAGCCCGTCAGTCGTTACTAAACATGTAAGCTGGCTCATATCTACACCATATAGTCCGCTAACAACATCTCAAAATTTTGTAACGAGTCGTTGACAAAATGAAATTAATATACTTATACATCCTCCATTCTTCTTTTCTTAATCTCATCGAAAACTGCAGTTAAACAAGTGAAAGCTAAAAATCATAAATTATTCGTTTTGAACGTTCACAAAGTTAAACAAATCGTCCAGCATAAGGTCATATTTTAATATAATTTTCAACTGTCTGAATGATCCGTCACTCATATAACATATAATATTTAATATTTAGGGACAAGAAGGGCTTTGCACAACGGTATCGAATAAAATATCACTAAGAGCATACTATATTCTTATGGACCGAAGGTTTATCTAATATTTAATTTTCTGTTAAAAAATATATGTTTATTTATTCCTTAGAAGCTCTTGAACAAATATAAAGATATAACGAAGTGTACAATAATAAAATAATGATCAGTATTGTTGTGGTATTCATATATTATTGCATTTCCTTTCATAGGCTAGTATGGCGGCGAAACTTGTACCTCGGGTGAAAAACATATCCACTGTACTTGATGAATCCGACACTGATGACGATGAACCGATAAATGGCCTCTCTCATGATGAAATACAATCACTTTTTGAGGAAATTGGTACTCGACAATTACACAACGTTGAACGTCCAAATGAAAATGAAGCAGACAATGTTGCAGAAGATTTTAACAACAAGATTGAGGCATTAAAGAATTGTGACAAAACTAGTTGTGCAAATTGCTCGAAGGAGAAAAGAGTAGAAGATATGAGTTACTTGCAAAGAGGACAGCACATATCTGTTCCTGGGGATCATTTTAAGATTTACTTTAAACCTATGAACAAACAGATTTCTGTTTATAAGCATCATGCTATTATAAAGGAAGTTACCAAAAGGTCAAGACATACAGCAGAGGTAGTTTGCATTCATTTTTCTAAGGACAATGAGAGCAAAGAAATCAAAGTATTGGAAGAAAAACGTATATTTGATTTAGAGAAAGACGAACTTTATGTGACTGAATATCAGCATCAGAGGTATACCCCTGATGTCATCGTTCAAAGGGCCGAATCAATACTACAACAAAGTAACGAGGGGAAAAGTTTTAAAGGTTACAGCATGCTTGGGAAAAATTGCGAGCACTTTGCAACATGGTGTGTAGTTGGAAAGGAGGAGAGTTTCCAGGCTCGTAACTTCCTAGAACATTTTATAACTGTAGTGAACAACCTGTTTGGAATAGGCAGCAAAATAGCCAGATTAATACTCAAAGCGCTGTATACTTCTTCTGATGAAATAGCATTGGGGTTTAGAGCTTGTACCGCAATTCCGAATGCAATTTTGGGTGGATGTTCTGCAGCCTACCTTATCTACTGCATTATCAGAACGGTATACCTTATCAATCAGTACAATGCTAATAAAGAAATATGCTGGTCTTGCTTGAAGGAGAAGCTTATGGATCTCTGGATACAATTTGGAGCGTTTGGTGTGATATCTGCTGTTTCGTTCGTTCTTGTTAATTTTGCTCAGCCACTGCTTGCACCTAGCATAGGAATTGTTGTCGTGCTTGGTTTGCTTGGTACGGCACTGATTTTAGCTGTCCCGAAGATCCGAAAAGCGCTGCAGTCCCCATTTCAATGTGACAGAAAAGAAATTAAAACTTTGTCAGAACTTAAAACTGGTGACGCTGTCTCACTGACTTATTATGGTTTAAAGCATTTGATCCTTGTTTCAGAAGTTAAGTTTGAAACTGATCCCAAACATGGCATGGTTCGTGGTATTCATTACTCACTACCTGGTTTGCTCAGCAGGCCAGTAATTGCTGAGGAAGACTTCCAGGTGGATCTCACAAAATCGACGGTTCAGGTCTTACAGTTGGAAGGGCTGAATACCTTCTCCCCTGAGCTGGTTATAGATCGAGCCAGAAAACGAGTCGGTGAGAAAAAGTGGCACGTATCTGCCAACAGATCGGATCATTTGTGTTACTGGGCAAAGATAAAGGCGGAGCAAAGTTCTACACACACAGAGTGGTCAACCAATGAAGATATTGGAAATTCTTCTTCTCTCATTCTGAGCTCCCTTTATATAGGAGAAGCTGATGTGCATCTTATTGATGAGATTCAACCAGGGGATGTAGTAGAGTATGGGTCTGATAAGGGAATCATCGTTGGACTCGAGGACGTGAAGGAAGGAAGAATATTTAATATGGATATAGTCGTGCATAAGGGTTTTTTCAAACCCTATGGCAGGCGCGTGTCACACAGGATCGATCTAAATACGGACAAAATCGTAGTTCACAAATATCATCCGGCTCGATGTGTCAATAGAGACGAACGAGTGCAAAAGGCACTTGACATGATAAACAAACCCAGCGACTGTCGGACGCAATCAGGCTTTATTGAGGATATTTTGAAACCACAGAGCGACTAGTGACACTTTTCAAGTTATCATAACTCTTATTGTAAAGTGTTTGGAATTCATCAGATCGTCAAGAACAGTTTTTAAAAAAAATTCAGCAAATTTTATATTTCCTTATACTCGAAAGTATAACATTTTCAGATTAAAAGCATAACACCATAGCACTGGAATGCGTGTATCTCGAACGTGTCACTATTTTATGAGACTCAGAGTTGAATGTTAGAATTTTTCTTCGTATAAAACAGAAGGAGACAAAATGATAAATTATCAATGCGCTGCATTGAGCCATATTTACACACATGTATGCTTTTGATATGAACAATATAAAGATACATGAAGATGAAATGGAATTTTTTGCAAAGCTGTCTATGTCGTTGTCCTAAGGAAACACTAAGTTGGAAATACCAAACATATCACAATTATGTTTCATTCCTTTCAAATGTTTTCTTCAGGTTCTGATAATGCTGCAAGCAATGAATCCATCGTGATTAAATTCAGCTTTAGATTGTACAAATATGTGTCGCCGCCTAAAACACAAACGTGCTTGGGTTGACCATTTGGCTAAATCCGCTTGAATTTTCTTTGCATTCAGTTATGTCATATGTAAACTCAGATAAGCAATATGGCCGCCACAGCGTCCATCTTGAAAATCTTGTAAGCGCCTCTTTTTTTTATAGGATGGTCGTATTGACAATACTCGTCACTTTAAAATAATTAAATAAAGGAAGAAACCAATTTCTCGTGGATTTCTACACTTTTTTTTACAAGTTCTCTATAAGAAACCCAATCCATTGCGAGTTTCACCTTTAGTGTTACATGTACGTTATTCATATAATCACGATCGTTGAAGGAGAAAGTAAAATGTGTTATCAATACGTAATTATACCTGAATGACAAAAATAAGATTTGGCATTGACTAGTGCATCTAGATGAGATTAAATATGAAATGTGGTATTGAGTTGGGACTGGGTACTAACTAGTGTGTCGACATGGGATTCATTATGAAACAGTATGTCTAGATTCAAATGTCTTATTTACAATTCTATACCATGACATCTAATAACAATTTTGAGCATTTATTTCATTTGCTTGGGTGCATATCAAATAATCTGTAAATAAATCTGTTTTTTCTTTGAAATTAAAGTTTATAAAAAGTACTGTATTTCATTTCTAACTCCCACTCTGTGCAGACATTTAAGCATGATATTTTTTCCCTGTGTAACTCAATATGCGTCCAGCATTTTGTGACAAACACTGTATTTTGTGACAAACACTGAAATATCTCCTAACACAATACAAGGAGTTATTGCACTTTTAAAAATGCACCCGTAGACAAATTTACCTATGAGTTTTAATATTTTTGAACCTTGTTTTTACAAACTCTGTCTGATAAAAAAAATGCTTTTAATCAAAAGTTGTTGGTCACAAAATCTACAAATATGCTCTTCAGGACCATGTTAGTCTTTTCATTAAAATAGATAACAGGTGCCACAAGTTAAAACACAGGCTTGTGCATTTGATGTCCACATTGTGTCAGGATGTGACTACATGCACGGTGAGCATGCGCAGCATTGGGTCAGCAAGATAAAAATTTTGACCATGACCTGACTTAATTAATCTTGCGGTACAAGCAGCAGACCAAGAAATTACACGATGATTTCACCCAAAAAGTTCCACGGATGGGATGCTAAAGAGTTTGAATCTCACTGAGTTTGAATAATCACAACATATAAATTAAAATCTGTACTTCCAAATTTAGTTTTCCCTATTCAATATACTTAGTTGCTGATACAAACGTAGAAAATTGTGCGTTTGTCTAAATTTAAAGTGTATTAACTTACTGTGGATAAGACAACAATTTTCAGCAACTTTCGTCAAATACATTCTACTGTTAACGCGTTGGCATGAGGTGAACTTTCAAGAAAGGGAGAATTGAAAGCTCGACCATTTTCTTCTTTTCTCCATTGCCGGTCTCTTATCTTGCAGATGCCAAAATTAGATGTCATAAAACTTGATAGCACAGGAACGAAACCGATGTGTTACTGTATAGCATTGCTATACAGGGTTAAATATTATCCATAAATTTCAGGAAAATATGATTAAACAAGATATTTCGCGTATATTTTGATTTGACGCTCTATCTGGTTGTAAATAAGATATTTAAAGCAAGCGGGAAAGAAAGGTATCGATATTATACCTTAATAACACCATCGTATGATCAGATGCCAGCAACACCATTGAATGACTGTTCTCACTATAAATAGCACATCTCTCTCTCTCTCTCTCTCTCTCTCTCTCTCTCTCTCTCTCTCTCTTTCTCTCTCTCTCTCTCTCTCTCATGACCCTGAAACAACCTGTTGTTTCATTAGTCACAAGTCATCCGTTCCCGAAGAAGGTTGTGTGAGTAAGTATATTCGTAGAGATTTGAATGTACGTCATTTCTTTGGTGGCTAGAGACTCAAATTAAGAAATTACAAGGTCACTTTTAATGAATGTTAGTCCCTAAAAATATCCGTTTTCAAAACCCAAAAATTAATTTTCAAGAGGACCTAATATTTTTGTGTACAACTTTCACAAATCGGCTACGAATTCTTTGAAGATCCTCAAAAAGTAAAATAGCTGACATAAATTAAACTTACAGAAATAATTTTAAAATATACTTTTGTACAATTCTAAACCTGTCTAGGGGGTTTTCCCGACTTTAGAATGCCTTCATTTTACAGATAAATCACGGAGTACGCGACTGAACTTTACATGCAAATTCATATCTTTTGAACATATTTCAAAATGCGATTTTAATATTTATGGTGCTATTTCAGACTAGCTCAGTCGGTAGAGTGATAGTAAAGTTTTCAATGTATTGCTTTTTTATAGTTAGATAAATATGTAGAAAAATATTGCAGCAGCATTAACCTTCTGTGTGATAAAACAATTTATATATATTATATTATGTATCGTAGTTATCATCGTAGTTCTCGTCATCATCAGCATGATCATCATGCGCCCAGAGAGACAAAAACAACCATCTGTCCATGCAATCTCCCAGAGAGGCAAAAACAACCATCAGCCCATGCATACCCCCAAGGAGACTAAAACAACCATCTGCCCATGGATGCGCCCAAGGAGACAAAAATTGAATAATAACCTTTAATGGTATCTTTTCCAAATGGTCGAAAGCTAGTGTCTCATACTGGAAAAAAAAAACACTCACACACAGATACATACACACCCATAAATGCAAAATAAATTCCTGAAAATACGACCAACAAGCTTGCCAGAAATGTGGTACATTTTTCATCTATTTACATACAAGAAGAGCGGTGAGTGAAGGCATTTCTTTTCATCTTCTATGTCCTGTGAGTATTACACTCTCCCCTTCCTCTCTGCAAGTAGAAAAGATTCCCAAAACAATTAAATGTAGGCCAATGAAATTTTGCTGCCGTGTTTGTATATATATCTAGAAGACCTTAATAGATTATCTAGCATTATATCAATTTTTCAATCTTTTGCACATTTATTTATCTTCATCAGCTTTAAAAAGAAAAAAACAAAACGAAACTTATTAGCATTATTAAGCAAAAACTACGTGCGGCAGACAAATAAGAGTTGATAGATTAATTGTATTTATATGTACATAACGTGATTAGATTTTGAGGCCATTACAGCAATTTTATTTTGAATGTGTACACATTTTAAAACTTTCTGGATTTAGACTTTTCGACAAAAAAGACATTGCCCGCATGATTAAGCAAAAACCACTTGAGATATACAAATGTAATTTAGTACGCATATTTGAATGCATATTGAGATGGCTCGAATATATTTTCATGTCATTATAGCAAGTTTTCAATTTTGTATAAATTGTTTAACTTTTGGGACATTAACTTCTTTTGCATGCAGTGAGACATTGAGGACATATAGGTTTTGCAAACATAAAATCATTTTTTTTTAGTTCCAAGTCAAGAGAAACATCATAATTCACACATTTGAAACGTCTTCATCTCTGTCAGATGTCAATAAATTAATCAATCAATAAATCATATGACAAATATACATGAAATTATTGCGTAATCATGCTAATAAGATATACTGGGACGGACTTAACGGAGAGAATGACGAAAAGGAGAAAAGCATGATACAACTGCTCCAAGCCGCGGAAGCATGAAAAAAAAATTAAAGCAATTATATTAGTCTGTCAATCTTTATCACTTTTTTCCTTGTGTTTTGTGTGCGTGCGTACGTACGTGCGTGCGTGCGTGTGTGTGTGTGTGTGTGATCCGACCCGTCTGTATACTTTACTAATTGCTTGTATTTATCCCCCATCACCGATAGAGTTTTCCATGCGAAATAGTTGTCACCATGAAATCTGTGTCAAATATTGGTCTGCCAAGTGGGAGAGGGGTGGTGATATGGGAAAAGCGCTTGCATACATATCTTTGCAGCCTACTTCAAGTTACTGATCCTAATCAATTTAAAGTAAACTGACCGTATTGCACAAAGCAAGTTATCAGTTTTCATTGAACTTTTCACTGAACTTTATCTAGCAAAAGGACGGGTGCTGTTCTATTTTAGGTTGCGTATCTAATGGAAAATATTGTTATTAGCACACCTTTATCAACAGGGCCGGCGCAAGGGTATTTGGCGCCCTAGGCGAATCTTCAGCCTTGCGCAACTCCCAACCCCTCCCCCGCAATTAACTTTAGAAAATTAATATTTTACATTTATTCTTTCTTTCTGTTTTTCTCTTTCTATTTTTAGACGCTTATTATCTTCTACTTTACGCTATTTCTCTTTCTTTTTTATTCATTCTGTTTTTTTGCCACCCCTTAAATTTTGCCGCCCTAGGCGACCGCCTAGTTTGCCTAGTGGTTAAACCGGCCCTGTTTATCAAACTGCAGTGTATTCACAATGTAAGTCCCAGTAACTGACAATCTTGCAGAAATATTGTTCTGCTGCAATTCCAAAAGATACTTGATGTGAGTTTGTTAAACAGCAATGATAAATTAATGATTATGCTGCCATCAATATTTCTCTAAATAAAGCTTTTGACTCCACGCCCTTGTAACTAAAATATAGGGAAATATGATGTTATCCTTGTACAGTGTGATGGACATGGATGGAGAGTATTTACCGTATATACTCGCCTATAAGACGGGTACAAATGCAACCAACATAGACCCTGATATGCCGTCGCATAATGCGCCGGCAGATCAGGGTCTATGTTGTTTGTTCTACTGATTAGTCATTACAAAACTGCATATACCCCGATCTGCCGGCGCATTATGCGACGACAGATCTGGGTCTATGCAGTTTGCAGTTGGTATAGCATTATACGCGAGTATAGACGGTACCTACTTGGAAATTTGTTCGGTAAGATTAGAGATATAGGCTGTACATTTTTTAAAAACGCTTTTTTAACAGGGGAATTTATGCTTTTTACCTAAACATTGCTATTACATTTTATACCTTGACATGGGGCTACAAAATGAGGAGCATCTAACAGAGTAAAAGAACTTTCTGCTTGACTCAGATAAGCGCATGTAGAACACTCTTTTGCTGTGTAATTTTAGCTTTTAATATAATTCTAATGCCGCCCCAACCTTTTTTTTTTTTTTTTTTTTTGGGGGGGGGGGGGAGTGGGGGGATTGTAACATTAATAAGGTTATGTCTGGTTTGACTTTCCGAAATGCTGATACGTATAGATTACATAACGATGTGGAGATGCATCTGAACTTTGAGAGACTGCTCTGGAACACTGACACCAAAAGTCGAGCTGTTCCAGAGCGGTCGTTCCATGTTCAGATCAAACAACAAACAAGATAAACAAATATTCCACGGAACCCGGTCTCTGGACTGTGAACGGAGTAATGGTGACTCACGTTTCTACTTACGCAGGCGAGAAAAGATATCCTTACTCATCAGAGCACACAGTCTGAGGAATATCGTAGTATTGCACTAAAGTTGCAGTTGAATATAGCAACTGATGCAGAAGATACATGACTTTAAACATTTTTAACCTAAACATTGTTGACGCCGCAGCCAGAAAAGCGATACTTTTTTTGTACCATTCACAAGCGAAACAATACACACCGTACACAGTGACAGAAAAGGTGAGAACTGATGGATAAATAAATATGAAATTATATAACATATATTACATGGCCATATCACACGAGTTGCACTTGATAGTAACGTGTTTGAAGTCGGGTTTAATGTTGTGGATAAGCCTCGATAGAATAATTACAGCTTGACACAGGGCCGGATTAAGACCTTTAGAGGCTCTAAGCACTGAAAAGATTATGGTGCCCCCACCCCCATGTAATTCAAAATAAAAACAATACTATATATTTCTCTTCTTTTTTTATAGAGAGAGAGAGAGAGAGAGATGTGTGTGTGTGTACACACTACCTACATTAGGAGGAAAACCCCATTTTCACACACCAACATTAGGAGGAAATCGACATTAGGAGGGTGTCCTCCTAATCTTTCCTCCTAATGTTTGTGGAATAACATGTTAAATATTAGAATTTTGGAGGTTCTTGAGATTTGATCATTATAGTTTTTGGTCACACAGGCAGTCCCAACATCATACAGGCAGTCCCAACATCATACAGGCAAGTCCGAACATTATACAGGCAGTCCCAACATTGTGGAACAATATGATTACAGGTATTTAAAAAAAGGACCTGAAATAAATGCGTAACACTTGTGGCTGAAAAGTTTAAGTTATCTCTAATAACAAAAATTATGCCGTTATTATTTTTCCAAAATTTAACGTAATTGATTTGTAAATGAAAAAATACACAACTATTTTATGCAGTCCCCTCAGCGTTGTTGTGTAAACAAGTCATACGACAAGACGTCACAATATTGATGTGTAAACAAGTCATACGACAAGACGTCACAATGTTGATGTGTAAACAAGTTAACTATTGAGACCTCTCAACGTTGATTTTAAACAAGTCATATGATATGATCTCTCAACGTTGATTTTAAACAAGTCATATGATATGATCTCTCAACGTTGATGTTAAACAAGTCATATGATATGATCTCTCAACGTTGATGTTAAACAAGTCATATGATATGATCTCTCAACGTTGATGGATACTCAGTTCGACTCAGATACTCAGCTGTTGCGTGAGCAAGTTATATTTGACACATATAGCCAGTATTGTGCGGACGTGCCGTTAAATCCTACATACATACATACATACATACATACATACATACATACATACATACATACATACATACATACATACATACATACATACATACATACATACATACATACATACATACATACATACATACATACATACTTGCATGTATGTAGTATTTGTGGGTGTTAAATACCTTTAAAGAGTGAAGTTACATGTTTGACATCACAGGCTCATTTTTAAAATTGCATATTGTGTTTAAAATTTTATAAAAAATCTTGATAAATGTTTCATAATCCCTGTGAACCTGTACAAAATGAACTGAAATATTATAAATATAATTACGGTTCGTGCTCAAACGCAGACCAGTCTGCTGACGTCAGCGTTTTGCAGGAAATTTTTTTTAAAAAGAATTGCTGACCAAATGCTAAAATGCTAAACAGCCAACCGTTATAGATGTCGATTAATTTGATTTATCTGCAGATTTGCATCATAAAAACGACGGTTTGGACTATTTCTCATCGTTTGTTAAGGGAGGTCGTTAAATTATTGACAAAATAACCGAATATATCAAGACCCGTTTAGAAGAAAAAATAAAATTCTGCAACACACTGACCAATCCGCGATACAACGGGTGTGATCTGACAGACGTACCATAACCACATAGTAAGTCCTTTTTATTGTTGTTATCATACCTATCGTGACATTATAAAAAAAATACTCAGGCGTATCTTCTCAAACATATAAATTAACACTGATTAGGTGCAAATAATGTATGCTATTTTCGTACAAATTTTTTTTTTTTACTCATTAATACCGAAAAGAAAATATATTTTATCATTTCAATAATAATAATAATAATAATAATGTTTGGATTTCTTTTTGTATATGTTTTCACATTTTGCAATCCATTTTATTTTTTACTAAACATCATCTATTCATGGCATAAATATTGTCAGGGAATGAAAGCAGCAAGCATAATAGTTGTGTATAGGTTTCAAGACAGTTTTAAATATAGAAATGAAAGTATTGAAGATAGCAAGTAAATAAGATTTGTATTATAGTGGCATGTGCCCGCAATTTATTTAAATGTAAAAGCAGTACCTGGGTTCATGGACATACAAGTCACTTTTAGTAGATATGAATATAAGCATATTAAGACGAGTGTTGAAACATCGCCACTCCCAAAAAAAAAAAAATTCCTTTCTTTGGCAAGGCTGTGGACATTTATTTCGTATCCAAAGGTAAGTAAACTAATTATTTGAAAGTACATGTATTTTATACAATGATATCTACTACATACATATTTTACACATGCTGTAAATGAGACCTAAATATGGTCGAACCTGTCTTAAAGGTCGCCTCCATTAAGCAAGTACCTTTCTTCAAGAGCTACATTTTTAAGGACTTTGCATCAGACATATAGCAGAAATTACCCTCTATAAAGCAACCAGCAGTTCGGACGCTACTTGTCACACTTCCCAAATATGGCTCCTTAAGACGGGGTTGACTGCATGAATTTAATAAGACATAATAGACGAGCAAAAACAGTATGGGCACCAAATAATTTATTTTATACAGCTGACAGAACAAAGTTAAACTACATGTAAATAAAGCACATTACCAATTTCACTGCCGCAGAAAAAGACCACACCAATTTGTACCTGGTATATGTTGGCTTTTTAAATAAAAGCCCAAATAACATGCATTGTGGTAATATCTACCTTTAGCCTAAAATAAACGCTATCAAATTCCTGAGATGCAGGTCCGTCATGTGAACACCAATGTCTGATTTTGATATATGACTCGTGAGTTTAGTTTTCGAATTTAATGTGGCTGAAAACATCATTCATTCCTTTGACTAAATTCTGCTTACACTTTATATGCTCTCATGAAACAAACTCAAGAATATTAATTTTAGTACAGAAAATGCCGTCGTTAAGCTTCTTCAAAACAATGACTTGAAACAAAATGTTTCTCCAATTTTCTAGTGATAGTATATATGTGCAGTTTTTAAGCTTCTTCATAATAATGATTTGAAACAAAATGTGTCCCCAGTTGCTACTGACCAGACCTACACCTACTTACCAACACCTACACTTACCAGCGACCATAATTACTAACATAGGTTCAAGGGTAGGATGTAAAGTAAGGGTGTTAATATAAGCCAAACACCTAAAATCAAAATTAAAACGATACAACCCTGTAACCCTACAACCTCTTACAACCTCCTACAACCCCTACAAACAAAACAAAACTAAAAAGAACCTACATCCCTTACAACCCCAATGACTCTATAGACCCAAAGGAGGTTGTAAGGTAGGAACGCTTACACTAACACAAAAACATACTATCATACTTATGTACTATCACATACTAAAAGGACAGAAGAGTGGAAGGGAACATAAGTTTTGCATGGAAGATAAAACAATAGACATAATTCATCGACAAACAAACAAACACACATAAAACACAGAGTTTTTGGCAATATCAGAGTAGTATCTCTGTTTCTGATAGATCTGGGTAGCCCTAAAAACGGTCTTTTGGTGGTTAACAAAAGAGTATTAACACTGGTGACACCGCTTCACTGTTCTTCGTCGCCAGCTTATCTGCACCGCACGTCTATACACCAACATTCTCTTCAAACACCCTTGCCTCTCTGCGTAGACTTTTCTTTTCCATAAGTCATTGTCTCTGGTGTGTGTGATCTGACATTCACCGGCTAGTTCGGATTAAACAACATGCTGGAAATAATGGTTGAAGATTCTACACTTTCATTCATCTTGTTGGTTGTCTTGAGAATGGATTGCACCTTGGATGAACGCACCTCTATAAATAGACTAGGTCTGGATCGAAACTGAATTTTAGTCTCCACCAATCAAAACGCGTGCCACATAATTCACCGATAACGTGTTTCATATCCACCAATCAAAACGCGGGAAGAATGTGATGTTACATTCATTATATATACCCTAGTGCCTTTCTACGATTCATAAGTGCGAAGCAATACAAGTACAATACGCATGGCTGAACTTAAGACGAAGATTTTGTGTTGGGCTACACATGACGTAGATACGTATACCCGGAGAGACAGCATTACTACTGCTGATATCGAAAGTATTATTCCACAGACGCTGAAAAGTCCATCATTTTTATCAAAACCCAACTGTCCTTTTCAGGGTCACCAATATCTCTCAGAAACGAGATACTACTCAAAAATGCCTAATCAAAAAAGCAAACAACAGCCCTTATTCAACGAGAAACTTTAAAAACTTCGCAGAAGATGCGCGTTAAGAAGACATGCCATTTCTATTTATTTTCATTTTTTTAATTATTTTTTAGTTTACATTTATTTATTTTTTTTAGGGGGGAGGGGGAGAGGAATAGCCATTTGCAAAACGCATTTCTAACTTGAGTGCAGATTTCAAATCGCTCTCTTGCCAGCTTTAACAATGGGAACAACCAAAAGGCGCATGGTGACAAGTCTATAAATGGGATGTGTTTACTCTAAGACAATGGCGCTGATTGGTGCGCTGTCACTAAGAAGCAAAAGTGGCTTTCGGCTATCTGTACAACATATTTCCATATCAAATCCGATGTTTGACAACTTGTAAATCATAACACAACCTTACTCCCAGTCACCATTTCGAATTACCTGGCTCCATCGGTTGGCAAACATTGCATTTTATACGGAAATATGCTGTACAGATAGCTAAAAGCCTCTTCAACCGACAATAACTCAAAATCCACGAGAATTACCGGTAAGTGTCTAAAAACGATCAATATGTGCGGTAGTGTGTTGCGGACAAATCTTTCTGCAGTCAGTTGCACAGTTTTATGAATAGGTGAGAACAGGTCTCAAACCACCTATCGGTAGTAATGCAGGTTTAGACGCTGATATATCGGACTTCAGAAACTATTCTTTATAATGAAATCTGAAAATGTACTTATATAATTCATTGGTTGTCTTTATAGAGTATTTTCATAAAAACTCTTCAAAATTCTACTTAGATATTAAATAATTATCTTCTATATTCCAGTTATATCAATAAAATCGGTAATGTCAAAGTAAATATTGGACCAGACGTAGGTCCGAATCCAATGAAGAGAACGAGCTATATGTCTAAACATATAAACCCTTTTGCTGTATAGGACTATGAAACCTTCCTTAAATAGTTGAAAAGAGCCAAAGAGAGGTATGTTATAAATACAAACTGCATTCGTGTTTTGTTTCGAGTTGTCGGAAAGAACTCGGCCTAACGGCCTTGATGTATTCCTAGGCGATATCGACGTCGTTCATTCCCCCAGCTCGAAACAAAACAAGTGGGTAGTTTTGTATATTCCTGCGACTTGAAAGTTGTGTTCTCCACTTCAGATTGGAAATATCGACCCTAGTGTTGCGAAATTCGATCAAATCAAACGTAACCACATATTCATGTTAGGTTCACGAGCACGAGCTTCCCGTTTTACTTGTGTTCCATGACGAACTCACGTGTTCTTCATCTATAATTTTCAACACCTATCTATCAAGCATTTAAAGTCTTCGCGATTATCATAGTTTTCTTCGTATTAATTACATTTCTCAGACCAGCCACTTTCAAGGGGTAATCTGGTTTTATACCTGGTCATTCAACCACATATCAGCTCATGGATATCTATCATAACATCTGCAATGTCATTGACCGAAGTGAAATTTCATGCATTATATTCTGTGACATATCCAAAGCCTTTGATAGAGTGTGGCATAGGGGATTAATACATGCATTTAAAAGCTATGGAATTAATGGAAATCTATTGGCATGGATAGATGATTACTTAGCTAACAGGACTCAAAGAGTCATGGTTGGAAGTACATTTTCAAACCTTGGACAACTCACTGCAGGAGTACCTCAGGGATCAGTTTCAGGTCCCTTTCTCTTTCTTGTATACATTATTGATATAGCTGAAAGTTTAAAATCACTGATTAGATTCTTTACAGACGATTCCTCTTTACAATGCATATCGCCTGATCCACTTTTTATTCAAAGTATATTAAACGATGATCTTCAAATATTATCGAATTGGGCAAATCGTCTGGCTTGTTAACTTTAATCCATCCAAAACAGAGTGCGTCCTTTTCACCAACAGGGAACTAGAATACATACCAGACCTTGAATTTTCGGGTGAAAAGATTCATTTTGTTATATCACATCGACATCTGGGAATTATTTTATCATGCAACGGCTCTTGGAACAACCATATTAAATCTAAAATTGATTATGTATTTATGCGAATTGGACAACTGAGGAAGTTTAAATATGTATTATCAAAACATAATCTGAATACAATTTATTTAACATTCATTCGCCCAATTCTAAAATATTGTCTTCCTGTACTAACTCAGATTCTGAAAAACCTGAAAAATTAGAGCTTGAAGCAGCCAGCATAGTTTCCGGACTACGAAAATTTGCCAGCAGAGAAGCACTTTATTTTGAAACTAGGTGGCCAACTCTTGCAGAAGTGTGAACGATCAAACAATCTCTGCATTTTTTTACAAAATTATCAACAACCAGGCTCCAATTATATAACCGATTTATTCCCACCTTGTTCATGAGACACAGTGCCTTATTATCTGAGAAACTCGAATAATATCGTCCAATATCAATGTAGAATCTCTTTGTTCAAAATTCGTATATACCAACACTTGCCGATCATGGAACGGTCTGCCACAATCCACAAGAAATTGTTCACCTATACTAACCTTCAACAAAGAAACTACCGAGCGCAAAACTTCTGCTCCAAGTTATTTAGCATTTGGTAATAGGCAAGCTTCATTGCTATTAAGCCAGTTAAGACACAAATGCAGTTCGCTGATCATTCCTGTTCCTGTGGATTTCCAATAGAGAACGTCCATCATTTTTTTAATGCAGACCATTGAATACCGCAAGAAATGAGCTTTATCGCAGATTGTCATTAATGAATATCAATATTGATACTGACACACTTTTATTTGGCAACGTACTTTACACATCAGAAACAAACATTTTGCTACAAAAGGAAATGCAGAAATTTATTATTAACACATAAAGATTCACAAACATATGATTACTTTTTGTTCCATTATGATTACACTTAAAATTGTGCATACCGGACCACACTAAACACTATCCCTCCGCTCTATGCTTCTTTCATTCCTCTCCTTTCATTATATGTGTGCACGTCACCTATCTTGACTTTTTTTTAGAACTCTTGCCTGCATGCTCGTTAATTAATTATTTATGTTTATAATGGAAAGCAACTTGTAAGTTGAAAAACTTGTTTCCAATCCTTTTTCCCTGCATCCATACTTGTGATCTTCTTGGCAATAAAATATGTTTAAACCAAGGGTATTTATGGAAAGTTATTATGAACTATTTCATGATTACATACACTATGTTTCGTCATATTTTCAGAACAATATCACACTATAGATATGAATCAAACTGTGTGCGTCTGCTTCAAGCAATTTCAATTCCATGACAATACGTATGCAACGGTCTATACTCACAATAGAGACATAATTGTTGATATTCGAGTATTCCTCAATCGGACGGCTACGATTCAAGGTACACCTTTGAATCTCCAACAGTGGGTTTGAACCATTGATTTAGCCATTTTCGAAGTAAGCACGTATTGGAAACATTAAATCAGCAAAACATATAAGAGGGCACGACAGATGGAAATAAGGTGTTCAATATGGAAATCAGCTACTACTACTTGTATCTAACGAGTGAAGATTTTCCAAGCACAAACATCGGGAGAAATTCACCTTCTGATTTTACGGTCGAACTGCCAAGCCGTCTAGTGCTGGAAGATAACTGGGAGTGTTGTTTAAGAGAAGAAGGATTTTCAGCCGATATAGACGTAGGCGTGCTGCGTGTGTGTAGCCAAGCGCATTTCCGATAAGATTCGTCAATAACCGTGGGTCATCGTCATCTATACTGAGTAGCTATTGTGTGTCAATGAGAACACTATATTACATTTATATTGGGGAACATTTTCATCAAAATACTCAAAATTCTACTCTTCAATTAACTCACGGCTGCCACCAATAGAAAATAAATATTTTCGTTATTTCGAAAGATCTTTTCGAAATAACGAAAACGTCTTTTCCAAATGACGCAAATTTTTTCGTTATTTCGAAAAACATATTCTCGTTATTAAAACAACTTTTCGTTATTTCGTTATTTTTTTCTCGAAATAACAACGTTTCCTTACATTTTTGAAATAACAAAACAATTTGCCATATACGAAAACATGATTTTAGATAAAGAATATACAGTTGATTATTTCTAAAAGTATGTTTTTATTATAACGAATAAATTCTCGTTACCACGAGAAGATCGTTTTGAAATAACTTTTGTATATCGTTATTGAGAAAACAGGTACTAGCGGTAATGCTCCACCGTACTATCAACTTTAGAAGAAAATAAAGAAACAAATCTCGGGACAGTCATTGAACAAAATGAATATTCATAATGTGACCATTAATACTACCGTAAGAAATTATATTGCTACCTAAATTCTTATCAAACACGTGTTTCCTCCCAAAATTATCTGCCTTTACGGGAATTTTGTTCTAATTAAGAAAACAAACATTATAGTTAGGCCAGTATTGTAAGTTTCAATTTTGCTTCTGAGTTATTGTCAAGAGCAACCTTTTTTTTTTTTTTTGGTAGAAGGATCTGCTCTTTCCTGAGTAACAACTTCAAGGAAGATAACCCAAATAATCGTTATTCATTACGTCCCTTTGGGTAAGTTCCTGGAGTGTTCCAACATTTGAGCTCTCTGTACGCGAAAATTTATACGGTCTTCTTTATCTAATATAAAAAATATACAAAAAGTCTGAAAACTAACATTGTTACTTGGAAACCTGATCTTTTTTTAAAAACATAATTCTCGATCACTAACCCAACGAGCTTTAATTGACAAAAATTTCAGCACAACAATTACATCCGGAATGATTGAAATCTAATTTACTTTAGACCTTTAAAAATGTGTAAAATTTAAATTTTGTTACCGAATTAAGATAATTACAAGGATTCTGGTCAAATAAATGTTATCTTATTTTTGTCTAAACAAGATGGATGTGCCTTACAATTCTATATTTTATTCATGACGATGACAACGATGTTGATGATTCAAATTATGATTTAATGTAATATCAAGAGAGACAATAATTCCCGAGATAAGTATCTGTCAAAAATCCTTTACAAAGACTTTATGATTATTTTCACACATGTTAACTAGAAGTCGAAATAATTGCCGTTTGTGTCGCACTGTATTTGAAAACATTTATATGATGACTTGATGTATGTCATATCAGAATGTGGTAGATACTGGTACAGTAAAGACCGAACAGGACACAAAAGGGCCGTCTTTAAGCGCTGCAAGAACACTAACAACACAATTCAGTTCATGGTTCTGTTGGTATGACACTATCTAATCAAGCACTGATACAATTATGACGTAAAGTGACACAAGGATGGTGAAAAGACGTGATTAAGAAACAAGCAGATTCATAATCACGGTAAAACATATATTATTTTGAACACTGAAATTAATTGTTAACATTTTTTTCGAAGTTTTTAAATACTTATTAATTGGAGATTTCTACTGTTTGATTTTATAGTTTGTTACACAGTTCTCTCCCTTATTTGCTTATTCATTAAACTATCAATAACACGAAGAACGATCTATTCAGACGCAATTTTTTGTTGTTGTAAATAATGAAGCGTTTTCAAGTAAAAATTAAGAAAGCTTTCTCGTATATATTTATCTTTAAACCCAGTGTACAATCTTTAAAATAATATGAACATGAAGACACGAATGCACCGTTTCTTAATGAAAAACCAAAAATACATTGTTGTATGTTGTATATGAATATTTTGTCAGTTTTCCCACGTAAAAACCGAAGAAAACAACACAAATCTAATTTGTATTTTCTCTTTAGAAGCAAAATAGTTTTAAAATAATAAAACATGGAGAGGATTGATAATGTTTTAATTTTTAACGCGGCTTCATGTTCATCGTTGTTCTTGTTTAACCTCAGTCGTATATAATTGGACAATTATCATTTTATATCAACGATATTTCACCTGGCAGAATAACAATCCTTAGTATTGGAACAAGGGTTCAATATTTTTATTTTTTATTCCTAATCTGAGAAATACCGTATATATATACATTTATACTGGAAAAAATAATTATTATTATTCAAATGTACTTTAGTGTTAGATTTTTCGGAGCTTGAATAATTTTCAGCTTGTACCATGTATTAAGAAGAAAAGACCTAAAGTAACTTTCGTCAATAAATTGTTCTTTTCTTAGAAAATATCAACTCTGAAGCTTTATTATATGCTTTTTGCCTATGGTTCAAATCTTGGTCTAAATGTATTAGTTTTGTATTAATTTTGTATTTGAGATACCCTCCTTTTGTGACTTTTATCATATATCCTAGAGATCGCCTTACTATTTTATTTGGTTTTCCGACTTTGTCAAGATGTTTTACAGTTTAGGATACATTGTGGCTAACATTCCCTGTTTATAGTTGAATAATGTGAGTAATGTTCTCAAGGAATATTGCATATCAACGATTTTACAATACCAGGTACGTGAAGCAAAGACTATATTGTTTGACTGGATTCAAACAGGTAGGCTCGCCTACTTAGATTTCTTTCAAACCTTGTACTTTGAAAGCTTCTGATTTTACCGGTATACCTTCCTCCGTCCAAAATACAGAGAAGATAACCAAGATCAACTTATCCCTCGAAGGGCAAGTTAACCTATGGTATCTTCTTCCTTCATATCGGATATATTTCATGTGTTTTATCATTTTGTCATACTCTCATCGATTGTATATCAACAATATAAACTACATATGTTCCATGATATCTTTATTTCCCCCTTCACCCTCCAGTGCGTCACTAATACAGATACGATGGTATGTAATTTTTAATCCTCTGCCTTATAGATTTTTTTTCCGATTTAGAAAGAGGCGAACCGGGCATAGTAACCTTTTCTTTAAGTTTTCCAAACAGCAGTTTTGGAGACATTCTTCCTCTACAAGACAGAAACTCTGTGTGTGTTTGTGTATCTGTGCGTGTGTGTGTTAGAGGTGGGGTGGAGGGGAGTGGTGTGGTGTGGTGTGGAGTGGTGTGGAGGAGGGGGAGACACCCAAGACAATGTAATGGTCATTTTTTACATTTGTTTTTCCATGCAGCGTGGAGAACTAAAAAATTTGTGGTAGATGCCAAACAAATTATGTCTTGTTTTGAATCACACCTCTTTCAAAATAGCTTATGCAAAACATCCAACATCTAATTTCTACACGTGTTTTCTTTGGGCTAGTTTCTGTACTAATGTACCTTTCATCTATTGCATTTTTTAGTTTGCGCGTAAGATAATTGATTCATGAGGTAATCCAGCAATTATCAGACCTAATGACAAAAATGACCAGGACCATGTGATTGATATTACACTCCAGAATTCAGTTTTAAAAAATTGTGTTATCTGTAACTATAATATTTAACTTTATGTATATTTCTCTAACAAAACTTGCATTAAATAAAAACAATCACTCTTTACAGCAATCTCAAGAGACCACATAATTTTGTCTTTTGCATAGAGGTTTCATTTATATAGAGGTTTGATATAGCAGTGAAATTAAGAAAAATGAGTTTATAAAAGTTGTCCTATATAGACATGTGTCTTTTGAATGGATGTGCCAGATAAGACAACATAGCTGTATTTGCTGAAAGAAATAGTCGTTGACAGTTCAGTTGTAAGCACTGTTTTCCATTAGCGTAATAAGCACTGTTTTCCATTAGGGTCATAAGCACTGTTTTCCATTAGGGTAATAAGAACTATTTTCCATTAGGGTAATAAGCACTGTTTTCCATTAGGCTAATAAACACTCTTTCCCATTAGGGTAATAAGCACTATTTTCCATTAGGGTAATAATCACTGTTTTCCATCAGGGTAATAAGCACTGTTTTCCATTAGGGTAATAAGCACTGTTTTCCATTAATGTAATAAGCACTGTTTTCCATTAGAGTAACAAGCATTGTTTTCCGTTAGGGTAATAGGCACTATTTTCCATTAGGGTAATTATTATGTTCCTAACATTCCAGTACTTTGGTTATTAATTGTGGCAATGCTTAAACATTAAAAGCTTAATGCGTTTTTCTGGTAAATATCTTTCTTATGTCCAAGTTATTTCTTTATAATCATGTATAGTTATATTTCACTAAAACAGCTACTTAGACTGTGTACCGTTTCTGAAAGAAGTGAATCTTTCATACTTCTTAACAGCTTTACTGAATAAACATTTACCTCCCTTTATTTGTGCACTGACTTTAACACACACTGAAGTTTGGCTAAAATTACGCATATCTGAAATCTGGAGTCATTCAACTAGTGCTAATTAATAAAATGTTGACATTATATTTGCTGTTATTTAGTTATTTATACATATGTGATACTCATTTTGTGGCGATATTTTTATTTTAGATTTTTTATATTTGCTGTTATTTACTTATTTATACATATGTGATACTCATTTTGTGGCGATATTTTTATTTTAGATTTTTTATATTTGCTGTTATTTAGTTATTTACACATATGTGATACTCATTTTGTGGCGATATTTTTATTTTAGATTTTTTTATATTTGCTGTTATTTAGTTATTTATACATATGTGATACTCCTTTTGTGGCGATATTTGTATTTTAGATTTTTTTATATTTGCTGTTATTTACTTATTTATACATATGTGATACTCATTTTGTGGCGATATTTTTATTTTAGATTTTTTGGTTGGAGTTTGTGCTATATATTTATATTGTTAAAAATGTTGCAACAAATGAATGCATTTTTGCAATAATGTTAATGTATGTGTCATATATTATCCTAAAATATGTGTGTTATTGACTGGTAAAATGGTTAGATGTATCCAATTTACCGTAGCAGATAGCATTATGCTTCGGGTGGACAATTAACGAAATCCTCCTATGGGTTTTAGTGAATAAGGGAATATGGATATTTATTGTCAGGCTACATAGGAAGTTGATGCTTATTTTCAAAGAACAATGGAACAGAGTGAATTTAAGATCCTTCTATGGAACAAGGAGTTCGATTTCTTGTAAACATAAAAGCAAAATCAATAATTTTCAGAGGGGAAAAAAGGGAACGCAGACATTCTCCTGAGGGAACCCCTCATACATGTTCATGCTCTAAAGTAAAGAAACCATGAAAGCTGAGTAAATCCGGATGTTTCACAGAGAATCTCACTCTATATAATAGGTTGTGTAAGTGAGATGGTTCAATGGTTACCAGGGAATACAATTATATGTATTTCTTTTCTGTGGAGATACAAAGATTTTTCTAACAATATCAAGACAAAGTGTATAGCTGAATGTTTGCATTAAAATACACTTTTATTTCAATTTGCAACAATAACGATTGAAGTAAGCATTAAAATCCTGAATCTCAAATGTCTTTGGTATATGTGTGTCATTATTGTCAAATATTTCATAATTATTATGCATTGATGTCTAATCCCTTGTTTTTAAGTAAAATTCTAGTGTCGTTTTTGTAGAAGAATAAGAACATTAGAATATATATAAGCATAACTTTTGCAGACCTATTGTTGTGCTTTCATGATCAAAATATATGTTTATTTATAGGCTTTGTATTTCAAAGTCCTTTTTAAATATTAGACATTTTTGTATCTGTCTCATGGAATATACTATGTCTTTCAAAGTCCATTTTAAATTTTAGACATTGTCTGTATCTTTCCATGGAATATACTATGCCTTTCAAAGTCCATTTTAAACTTTAGACATTATCTGTATCTTTCCATGGAATATACTATGCCTTTCAAAGTCCATTTTAAACTTTAGACATTATCTGTATCTGTTCCATGGAATATACTATGTTTTTCAAAGATCATTTTAAACATTTGACATTATCTGTATATGTACCATGGAACATAATACCTCTCTCAAAGTCCATTTTCAACTCTAGACATTATCTTTATCTGTCCCATCGAATATGCTATGTCTTTCAAAGTTTATTTTTATCAACATACGCACTTGTCTTTCCTAAGATCTTTATTTTGTCAGGCATTTTATTGTTCTGGATATATATTTGTTTTTATTTATATACACTTTTACCTACTTATTTTATGTGACTAATATACATGTATGGTTTTATGTGTTTATTGCTCCAATAAACACATTTAATTTGTGTTTATGCTTAGTGTGTCCAGATCTCTACAAGCAAAATCCAAATCAAATATCATCTCATGGGATTTTATTGCATAAACTATGATTTCTGCACAAATATTCTACAGCAAAGAACAGTAATCCATGTTTTGATTTTTAGAAAATACTAATACGGTAAGAATTATTTAGTTCATAATCAATATTGTTCATAAATTTAAAAATCTGAAAGTTTTCAAACAATACTTCTTCTTTTATTTTTCTTTCTGTATAACCATTTCTTAATAAGTAAGTAAAAATGTTTCTTATACATTATAATGTGTAAGTCTTAAACTGCACTGATTAGGGAGAAACAAGAGTATTTCTTTATTATCCATTGAGTAGCGCGACCAAAGGACTTTGTAAATTTCTGTTATTCTTTTATATGTTGGTTCATTACAAAAATAATACTTGTTGGGTTGCTCAACGATATCATAATGGTATTTATAATGTTATTTATAAATAGATTGAGTCCAATTAACTTTCATTTCTTGTTAAAAAATTAATGTTTAGTCAAGTCACCATAATGTTCATGAGAAATTTGAATATGATCAGAATGGGAGCTACAGTAGTTTCACTGAGAGATTTTACAAACCTGAGTATGATCGCACAGTCATTACAGATGAGATGATCATCCAATCATTCAGTGATAGACTACTGAAAACAGAGGAAAGCGTAGGTTGATATAAAGAAATATGTGGTGCCACCTGTGGAATGATGCCATCTAAACCGGCGAAATATCGTGAGAGGGTTTTGCCAAATTATTCAGTCTTTTGGTCATGACGCTAACCACTGAGCCACCGCAGCTCTGATTGTGGATCGCAAGCTTATTGCCCGAGTCTGTGCTAGATAAAAAATAATTTGTCTTGATCATGTGTCCGCATGTTTTGCATTGTTTGTCCCTGCAGGAGTTTTGAGAAACCCAGGGGTTGTGTGTTTGCCTCCGGTTTTAGTTTAAGTCTAACAAGTATGGCTCTCGTGTTTTTAGATCTGCCAGAGGCTATAACAAGTTCGTTTGGAAAGACCTCCCTCAAAGTTTCAGACAATTCAGTCATAGGCCAAAGCCTTCGGATGCTTCGACCTAACGAATTCATTTATTTGTAGAATTCATTAAAAAAACACTTGGTCAGTATACCCTCTTCTTCTCTGTATTTATAATAGTGACTGAATAAGACAAAACCGGTCTCTCCACTTAAACATGATGATTCAAGATTCTTCGATTTGCATGCACATCAGCGGTTCATGTTTCAGTGAGGAAGTTATAGAGCAGACCGCTTTACAGGAGCCATTAACAGCGAAGTCACAGTCAAACATTGCCAAAATGTTACACAAGAAAGATAGAACTGCGGGCTTTTACGGGTCACATTGGAAGATCAGCATGTAAAGAAGAACACAAGATGAGGCGCAAAACAAAAGAACTCTAAAACTATGCATGACCGTAATAGTTAAGACAATTTCTGTATGTCATACTAATAATAATAGAAGAAGAAGAAGAAAAAGATGATGATGATGATGATGACTTTCAAACATACACATAATTTACAACAATATTATTTACCCTAAATTCCTTTAAACAACTTTATAATTAAATCATACGTGGAAAGAAGCGTACACAGTGTCACCCTGTATTTGACAACATTTTAAATAATGCCTTAAAGTATGCCAAATCAGAATGTGGGGTACCTTGTGGTATAGCAAGGAACATGCACAACATGGAGGTGCTACCTATAAGCTCTACAAGGACAAGAGCAGCACAACAGAGTTCAGTTGATTTCAGTCTGAAACATATAATAGGCAAGCATGTATCGAGGGCGGGCACCTCGATCAAGAAAAAAGACACGAAGACCGTGAGAGGAAGTGATTAAGAACCATACAGCATTGATTGATTATAATAGAAGTGGAAATTTCTTTTTTTTTCAAGTTTGTTTTCTCCGTTGGCTACTGTATAACAAATCGGGACCATTCTCAAGTGGTAGCTCTCTCATATCATCTGGATTGTTGTTTGAAACTTGTTTTCCTAATTTTTGTGTTATATTGTATTTATTTTGTTTCTGTAGTACGGTTATATTCTAAATCGTATAGGCTCCATCTTTATTTTTTTTTTGGCTTTTCTGAGTTATCTGCAGCTTGTTTGTATGTTTTTTGAAGGGTATATAACCTACGTATAGTAACGAAAGACCGTCATTTGCAGATGGAAGGTTATGTGTCAATCATGACTTTAAATAATCCAGAGACTATTTTTTGGGTTTCCTATGACAGTGATTAAAGCAAGCAGAAAATTATTGTATTTCAAATTTATTTCCTATATGTTGCTCATTTTTTCCCAGTTTATAATTTTGAGTAAAAGATTATTAATTCTCTATTAGATATAATAAATTGTACATGTTAATATCGAAGGGTATACATACATGAATTTTGTTGACCGTATCAACATTTCAGTTTATTTGTAGCACTTGTCTTTCAATGTTTTTAAAGGGTTTTTTGTAAATAAACAGGAACTCTAAAGGAGTAATTGAGATACAGACTTCATTAGAGCATTGAAGCGAGCATATTATTTTAAAGAACACCTCGTTTTGCAATTATTCTCTTGTACCTAGTTTTCTACATACCAGTAGTAGTTAATAAATGTCTCTCTAAGTCCAGTAAGTTTACTACATACCAGTACTAACTAGTTAATAAATGTCTAAGTCCAGTAAGTTTACAACATACCAGTACTAGCTAATAAATGTCTCTCTAAGTCCAGTAAGTTTACTACATACCAGTACTAGTTAATAAATGTCTAAGTCCAGTAAGTTTACAACAAACCAGTACTAGTTAATAAATGTCTCTCTAAGTCCAGTAAGTTTACTATATACCAGTACTAGTTAATAAATGTTTATCTAAGTCCAGTAAGTTTACTACATACCAGTACTAGTTAATAAATGTCTAAGTCCAGTAAGTTTACAACATACCAGTACTAGTTAATAAACGTCTCTCTCAGTCCAGTAAGTTTAAAACATACCAGTACTAGTTAAAAAACGTCTCTCTAAGTCCAGTAAGTTTACTACATACCAGTGCTAGTTAATAAATGTCTCTCTAAGTCCAGTAAGTTTACTACATACCAGTACTAGTTAATAAATGTCTCTCTAAGTCCAGTAAGTTTACTACATACCAGTGCTAGTTAATAAATGTCTCTCTAAGTCCAGTAAGTTTACTACATACCAGTGCTAGTTAATAAATGTCTCTCTAAGTCCAGTAAGTTTACAACATACCAGTACTAGTTAATAAATGTCTCTCTAAGTCCAGTAAGTTTACTACATACCAGTACTATTTAATAAACGTCTCTCCAAGTCCAGTAAGTTTACTACATACCAGTACTAGTTAATAAACGTCTCTCCAAGTCCAGTAAGTTTACTACATACCAGTACTATTTAATAAACGTCTCTCTAAGTCCAGTAAGTTTAAAACATACCAGTACTAGTTAATAAACGTCACTCTAAGTCCAGTAAGTTTACAACATACCAGTACCAGTTAATAAATGTTTCTCTAAGTCCAGTAAGTTTACAACATGCCAGTACTAGTTAATAAACGTCTTAGTCCAGTAAGTTTACAACATACCAGTACTACTTAATAAACGTCTCTCTAAGTCCAGTAAGTTTAACACATACCAGTACTAGTTAAAAAATGTCTCTCTAAGTCCAGTAAGTTTACTACATACCAGTACTAGTTAATAAATGTCTAAGTCCAGTAAGTTTACAACATACCAGTACTAGTTAATAAATGTCTCTCTAAGTCCAGTAAGTTTACTACATACCAGTACTAGTTAATAAATGTCTCTCTAAGTCCAGTAAGTTTACTACATACCAGTGCTAGTTAATAAATGTCTCTCTAAGTCCAGTAAGTTTACTACATACCAGTGCTAGTTAATAAATGTCTCTCTAAGTCCAGTAAGTTTACAACATACCAGTACTAGTTAATAAATGTCTCTCTAAGTCCAGTAAGTTTACTACATACCAGTACTATTTAATAAACGTCTCTCCAAGTCCAGTAAGTTTACTACATACCAGTACTAGTTAATAAACGTCTCTCCAAGTCCAGTAAGTTTACTACATACCAGTACTATTTAATAAACGTCTCTCTAAGTCCAGTAAGTTTAAAACATACCAGTACTAGTTAATAAATATCTAAGTCCAGTAAGTTTACAACATACCAGTACTATTTAATAAACGTCTCTCTAAGTCCAGTAAGTTTAAAACATACCAGTACTAGTTAATAAACGTCTCTCTAAGTCCAGTAAGTTTACAACATACCAGTACTAGTTAATAAATGTTTCTCTAAGTCCAGTAAGTTTACAACATGCCAGTACTAGTTAATAAACGTCTTAATCCAGTAAGTTTACAACATACCAGTACTATTTAATAAACGTCTCTCTAAGTCCAGTAAGTTTAAAACATACCAGTACTAGTTAATAAACGTCTTACTCCAGTAAGTTTACTATATACCAGTACTATTTAATAAACGTCTCTCTAAGTCCAGTAAGTTTAAAACATACCAGTACTAGTTAATAAACGTCTCTCTAAGTCCAGTAAGTTTAAAACATACCAGTACTAGTTAATAAACGTCTTACTCCAGTAAGTTTACTACATACCAGTACTATTTAATAAACGTCTCTCTAAGTCCAGTAAGTTTACAACATACCAGTACTAGTTAATAAACGTCTTAGTCCAGTAAGTTCATGACAAACAATATATATATATATATATATATATATATATATATATATATATTGGGTTTAACGGCACATCAGCACAATTCTAGCCATATAGTGCCAATTAAAAGTTCACCTCTAAAAATGTAAAGATACAAATTACACATAAAGTTCAGTCATAGCAAACAAATCAGTGATCAACATTAGCTTATGTTATCATCATCAACGTTGAAATGTTTTTGCAAGGATTTGTCTTTCAATATGTAAACGACAGAGTTTTATACGTCGAGGGAAAGACTTAGATATTGAGAGGCAAAAGTCAGACGACAAGTTAAAAGGGACGTAAGCCACTAGGACAAGTTAAGAATATGTATGCTCCCGTACTTGTCAAAATGGCAGCAAGAAATTTTTCAGGACATAAAGTATATTAACTTAACCAAAGTCAGACTTTACTATGTTTCTAACAAAGTTGTATATAAATGAATATTTAAGAAGAAAAAGAAGAAAAGAAAAAAAAAACTTATTTGATGTTTTCCAAATTACATGGAACGATCTCCTACATTTGTTTGTTTCAGTTTTAAACGCCTGTCAGTTTCAAAATTAATGGATATCCCTCATCACTCTTGTCTATCAGTAGATGGCGTTTAAGGGATTGTTAGACTGGTTCTCAGCATCCGGAAGCTTCTTCTAATGAGCAAAACTCCTGAATTTTATTACTGCAAGCAGGAAATCAAGTTAAAAAGTGCACACACACCATCTCTAGGAGTAGTGTGTTGCTGAGTTCAGTATTTGTCCTATACTGAGTGTTTAAAAAGTTGTGTCTGTTCAAAGTAAAGTAGAACATTTAATTCGATGCGCAAAATTAACTTCTTTTGCTTGTAGTATAAATGCAAAAGCAAACTGTTTTTGCCCATTGAGACATACTATTTATACCCTTTGGGACATGTAAAAGGGCAAAAGAAATGTGAAACATACGACTGCAGAAACCATCCAACGAATTTGCGACACACTCTCGTAATAACTTTGTCTGGAGCACTATGGAACAATTCGTTGCTTGAAGAATGCGAAAAAGGTAGTTGTGCTGGGTCTGTCACTCACAAGCAGAAACTAGTTAATGTGTATATAATGCCATCCCATTTTCGAATCAAGCTGTTAGCGTTATAGTTTTTGAATGAATAGAGTATCTATCTATCTATCTATCTATCTATCTATCTATCTATCTATCTATCTATCTATCTATCTATCTATCTATCTATCCACGAGGGGTATTTGAAAAGTTCTGAATATTTTGTTATAACATTTTTGTTTCTTTGAACCTATGAATCAATGTAATGGCGATCAAAAGACAAAATAACGTTCTATAATATGATCTGCAGCAATGCGTGTGACGTAACATAGGTAAATGACAGTGACGTAAAAAATGGCAGAGAAGGAGAACAATTCTGCTACTGTGCAAATGGCATACTGTAAAATCCAGGTGCTGTTGTAGGTACTCTCTGACTGTTATCAAGTCCGACTTTGATAAATTTTCGGGTACAATTCTCCATCATATCCTACAATTTTTAGGTGATTACGTCGTTTGAATGATGATCGTGAATCCATGGAAAATGATTCACATTCTGGAGGACCGTTGTCTGCGATTGATGAACCAGAAGTGACTGTTGTGAAGGAGGCAATTGATGAAGATGCTCGATACACCGTGGAAGATATTTCTATAATCACGAGCATTAATTCGTCAGCTGTTTTTAATAAAATGAAGAATCATTCGAAGCTAAAAAAAAAAAGGTTTGTGCAAGATGGGTACCGCATTTGTTGACGGCTGATCACAAACAGACTCGGGTTGAAATCGCCATAGCTACTCGCCAAATACGAAAAGAGTGACCGGAGACGTTTGAGTGACATTGTCACAGGTGATGAAAGGTGGATTTACATTTTTTAACCCGACTCAAGAGAAAATAATAAAGTTCGGATCGGAGAAATCGAGCAGAGACCATAAATTGCTCGGCGTAGTCGGACTGCAAAGAGAGTTGTATACGTATTATTTCTTCACGCAAAAGGCCCAGTAGTCCAGGCACCTGTTCCTGACTCTGCTATTGTCACTAGATATTTGTATGCCTCCAAATTGTTGCCAAAAGTTATGGAATACTAACGAACAACCCGTCCGCAAACCGGTACCCGAGGTATCAATCTACTCCATGACAACTCACCGGCGCATAAATCCGCCGTTGTGACTGATTTCCTGAAGGAGCCTGATTTAGCTCTAAGTGATTTTTGGCTGAATCCCTTTTTATCAAAGATTCGCTGAGAGACAGACGTTATGAAAGCCGCCATGCGGTTGGCAGTGCAGTTTTCCAGTGCATGAACAACATACCAAACAGTTAATACAAAATGGCATTTAATAATCAGATAATCAGACTGAGAAAGTGTGTAGAAGTGCATGGGGAGTAGTTTGAGATGATGCACTGACGTACTGTTTACTAATAAAGAACTTTGTTTTACAGCGCACTAATATTCAGAACTGTTTAAATGACCCTCGTATTTATCGCTCTAAAAGAGGTAATAAATCGCATTGTCCACTCATACTATGTTGTTTATTTGGTTCCTTGGTTTTAGCGGCACATCAGTTGGAGTAAACAGCCTTGCCCAGGGACGCACCACTGCCGCCAACCCGGTCTGATCGGGGCAGATTCTAATTCTCACGCTTTTTGGTCGCCAGCCAATGTGATAGCTATCTAACGACAGAAAAAAATGACCAGTACACTCCACTGAGCAATATAATTCCGTGATTATTCTCTGGCTATTCCCGAGGGTGCATTTAATTTATTTTTCATGAGATATAAATGTTGACAAATTTTATGATGCATTACCCATAGAAACATCGCTTAATGTGGGAAGTATAATTAATTTTATTTGCGTGGTACTGTTTGACAAGGGTGACAATTTTCTTTTCATTGTAGTGTTGTCCGCAACTACTCGAATTTAAAATGTTGAATTACATACTTCTACTACAATTCATTTATTTGTATTGTTTCTAGGCTTCTTTGTCTTAGAAAAGCAAGTTGATCCAACTCACAAGTTAAGTCACGTGAGATATAATTTACGACAGCCGTGACTTTTGTATGGCGCCCGAGCAAAGCAGACGATAGTCTGGATATATTGATTTTTCCTCGTAGCTCTTGTTGAAAACCGGGATTAAGTACAGATGCGAAAAAAAAAAAAGAAACAATGGGGCCTTGTCAGGGAAAACTTGCAATTCAGCCTTCCATTTTTGTTTTTAAAAAATCTTCATGCACTCACTATTGTATTGTAAAGTCAAGGTGCAAAGCCACTCTCTACTTCCTTCAGAAGTTGAAATTGCACTAAGTTATGTCTATGTCTGAGCTCTCATTATTTAAAATAGAACTCTAGTCATAACTTCTGAGCACTTTTAAAACCTTTCTGCCATTTTGCTAGGTCAGGCCCTACATTGTTTTAATCTGGTGCATTCCATCTTGTCAAGAATTGTGGTGTCAATTTTGAAAACGAATTGATATATCACGTAAAGGTTTTCCCGTTGATTCTACTCTGCATGTGATGTTATGCAGTGTCTGACATATTATTCAACCTTGATACTGCATGTGATGTTATACAGTGTCTAATATAGTATACTCTGCATGTGATGTTATACAGTGTCTCATATAGTATGCTCTGCATGTGATGTTATACAGTGTTTAATATATTATACTCTGCATGTGATGTTATACAGTGTTTAATATCTTATACTCTGCATGTGATGTTATACAGTGTTTAATATAGCATGCTCTGCATGTGATGTTATACAGTGTCTAATATATTATACTCTGCATGTGATGTTATACAGTGTCTAATATAGTATACTCTGCATGTGATGTTATACAGTGTATAATATAGTATGCTCTGCATGTGATGTTATACAGTGTTTAATATATTATACTCTGCATGTGATGTTATACAGTGTTTAATATCTTATACTCTGCATGTGATGTTATACAGTGTCTAATATATTATACTCTGCATGTGATGTTATACAGTGTTTAATATCTTATACTCTGCATGTGATGTTAGACAGTGTCTAATATAGTATGCTCTGCATGTGATGTTATACAGTGTTTAATATCTTATACTCTGCATGTGATGTTATACAGTGTCTAATATATTATACGCTGTATGTGATGTTATACAGTGTTTAATATCTTATACTCTGTATGTGATGTTATACAGTTTCTAATATATTATACTCTGCATGTGATGTTATACAGTGTTTTATATCTTATACTCTGCATGTGATGTTATACAGTGTCTAATATTTTATACTCTGTATGTGATGTTATACAGTGTCTAATATATTATGCTCTGCATGTGATGTTATACAGTGTCTAATATAGTATGCTCTGCATGTGATGTTATACAGTGTCTAATATATTATACTCTGCATGTGATGTTATACAGTGTCTAATATATTATACTCTGCATGTGATGTTATACAGTGTTTAATATCTTATACTCTGCATGTGATGTTATACAGTGTCTAATATATTATACTCTGCATGTGATGTTATACAGTGTATAATATATTATACTCTGCATGTGATGTTATACAGTGTATAATATATTATACGCTGCATGTGATGTTATACAGTGATTAATATATTATACGCTGCATGTGATGTTATGCAGTGTTTAATATAGTATACGCTGCATGTGATGTTATACAGTGTTTAATATATTATTCAACCTTGATAATGGCAAAATTTAAAAGGTCCTTAGTCACTGGAAAATGAGGTTTGAAACTAACCTTTACTGTCCAAATTTTATACGGAGATTTCCTCTTAAAAGTATAGAAACAAAAGACAACGGCCTGTATTGTATTTATTGCTAAATGATGATTGAAATTCACAAACTTTCCGTAAAAACCAGGAATGGTTGGCTAATATAGTAAAACGAAAAAGCTATTAAGAATGGTGTTGTTTAATTAACTGATTTTTGTTTTTCCAGAAAATAATTTCCAAACGAAAAATGGTCTCATGTATAGCCTCTTCTGTCTTCAAAAATGATTTAGATGTTAATTGGAGAAAGGTTGGATTAGTCTAAACTATATGTACGTCATAAGCTTAATCAAGGAAAACCCAGGACACTGTCCTAAAGAAATTAAAGCAGTAGGACTTGTTATCTACTGCTCTTTAGGCTGTTTCATTGTAATCACCAAAGTCAAAAAGAGAAAGAAAATAACAAAAATCTAAGTTTGGACAAAAAATTTGCACAAAGAAGAAACAGAAAAATGAGGATGTAGGTGATTATGACGACGACGATAATATTAGTATTTATTTAACCAGTGTGACTTAATAAACTGTAATCTAGTTTTCATTATAGCCTCGCATTAAAATGTTTCGTAGCGTTATCTTCCTTAGTGCTCCGTCAGATGCTTATAGCAAGCCATCAGGATCATAACGTGCTTCGGCAGACGTTTACACACAATGCAAACTGGGTATGATCTATGATCCCTCTACTTGTATCTGATCATATATATATATATATATATATATATATATATATATATATATATATATATATATATATATACCTCCACATTTTTTCAAACCTGTAAAATCAGTAATATTCTTGGGGATAATATGTCGTGCTGCAGGATTAAATATATACTATTTCATGTGGATGACACTTAGTAGAGTCAGACCGTTGACTTTTTAACACCCAATTTGTAATACTTATTTTGATTGTGGATTTAATTTCGTGGATATTCTTTACCAACGAAAATAATGAAATAAATTCCTCCACGAATATTTCTAATTTTATAGTAATGACAAGTACAAGTATGTAAGTTAACAATTGATCAGCTTCGAATTGTACATTCCCATTTACCAATAGAAAACGGAGAATTTACTCTAACTTCCGTTAGGATCACCAGGTTCCTTTATAGGCATACAAATTCTTAAGTCTACCGTGCCTCATGTTGTTATAAACAATAAATAAATAAACAATTAATTAAATAAATAAATAAATAAATACATAAAGGGAACAATCTTGCGGCCGGTTCAGTTTGCATTATGGAAGAAGATGAGGCCTCATCCGGGTGTTTGATTACACATCTTCTCTTCTCAGTAACTTTTCTGCCTCAATCAAAAATCAAGGAGAAGAGAAATGCAGAAGACAGAAGAAATATGGCTTTCAGATACATACCAGCGCAGTTCCCATACCTCAAATGCCAACTTGCTTATTGCACTATTATGTTTGAAGGCGTGGTAATTTAGGTAATTTCCTGACAAACAATTTCGTGGACTAAAAACACGCGACTTTAATCATCTAATGCGAGATTAGACAAAAGCAAATGTTCAGTGTGCAAAGTTATCTGTCAAAACGCTGCTGCAGGCGAGTTCGCTATTTTATAATACAGTTTCTAAGTCGTAAAATGTTCAGTTTAGACACCAAATTCCTGCTTTAGAAGAGATGGAATCGAACCTGCCATGACAAACTAGAATTGTTGATAGAGAAATATACAGAGGAATATTAAAAGTATATTGATTTTAATCAAAATTGTGGAAGAATATTACACAAACGATAACAATAATAAAGCTTTATTTTGAACTTCACGACGAATAATGTAACAAAAAAAAAAAACAATTTGAAAGAGATCGATGCATTTGATATTTTAACACTTTGTTGCTTCTATTACACTTATAAACTCTAATTATCTACATATTTTTTGTTGTTGTTTTTTTTTTTTTTTTAGTTCAGACGGACAAGTTGAAACTCTTTGTGTTACTGTACATACATTTGATTTGGAAGGCCATAGAAGTGCGTCTCTCATACAAATGTAAATACTTGAACTGATAATAAAGTACGAATTCAAATATTGAAATGGAATAAATTGTATCAAAAAAAAAACAAAAAAAAACTGCGTCGAAAATTCTCTGTTATCACTTTTCTTATATTATACCAATTATTACTGACTGCGAAGAGAATATCGGGTCTCAAATGACGATAAAGTTTCCATCTCGTTTTCAAGTATGAATAATAATGCATTCTACTGTGGAATTCGATGATTACTGTACTGTATATAAAAGAAGACTGCGTTAAAGACTTTGCAAATGCATCCTGGATATTCTTGTACGAACATCATAATAATAGGTTGTGGTAGGCATCAGAGGGTATTCATAAGCTGAGTACATTATAGTCTGTTTCAAACAACTTGATCGATCATACAATTCAAATGCCAAGAACGTAAGAGGACACATCAGAAAATGTATAAGACTTCCTAGAATAAAGTCAAACGTGCTATTTCTGATGTGTGTATTTTTAAACTTTTCAATTTTAGTCACGCTGTTTTTGTTGGAGGATGGGTCGCTTTGATGTCAGCATTATTAAATAAAATCATATCAACTGACTGTCGATACAGAGGGAACAGCCAATATCAGGTAACACACTTTTAATAATAGTAATAATACTAAACATGGACTTACTGTTGGTGAGTTGATACGATATCTACTTTTCTGAGACAGCCCATTCCAACTATTAACTGTTCGAGGTAGAATAACTAATAAATTGCAACGGTTGGTTGATAGAGAAATGGCTGTATAAAAGCGCTAAAAGCATATAACTTTTTGATAATCGAAGACGACAAAATTGAATTCAGATCTACTTTGAAGCTGCATTGTCCATTCAGATGATTTTCTCACCTATAAATTGCCTGCCCAACTCCTTCCCCAGCATCCCTTTCCTATAACCCAACACAAGGGTTTAGATTTAAAACCCTAAACTGTCGAGACTTAATACTAAATCACAGGCACTTAGAGACTGGGTGTAAATACATATATAATATATAAAATACATATTGTTAGTTTGGATGCAAATTTTGAACTGCCGGTTTGGCCTGGTTTTCGATACGAATGCCTTATTCGGTAAGTATTAAAGGATCTGACACGAAAATGTATAAGGCTTATTTTAATTGTGCAATTCTGAGGAGACATCCCTAGCCCAAAATTTCATATGTTCAAAATTGTTTCTAAACATGAAGAAATATCTCAGACGTAATAAGATGAATTGTGATAGAATTTCAAACAAAAATTCACGAGCCTACAAGCATAAGTGAAAGACCTTCACGTTGCAATTAAAGTGTATGGGAAAATTATGAATAGAAAGTTTAGAGCGATACGGATTTTATATATCAAGCTGTGTACCAGATAAATACAAAAAATCTGGGAACTATTACATACGACAGGTGAAATTAGACACCACTTGTCTGTTGCGACACTTAAATAACAATTTATGTATATATATATATATATATATATATATATATATATATATATATATATATATATATATATATATATATTTAAAAGTATATTATTTCTATAGACAAAAAAATAATATTAATTATTTCCCATATCAGTCAACTTGTAGAAAAGACAGATAGTCCTAGAAATCTATTGCATATATAGATTCCATCTTTTAAGAGACCCAGGAATAGTTTACCTCCATATTATTAAATATGGCTATCTTGTTCCATTCTCCTAGTGAGCACAACAACAAAAAAACAACGTATAAGGAAAGGTTGACTTTAATATCAACTTAATAATAATAATAATAATAATAATAATAATAATAATAATAATAGACTAAATTTATTTTATATTTAAAAAAAAGTAACTTCAAATTGATCTGGGGTTGATTTAGGCTGATTGGAGTTAACTTCCCTATGTGTATTAATTGACTATACAAACCTCACTAGCAAATGAACAATGGATTATTGGAATGAACCTCAGTCACTAGCACAACTCTCTCTCTCTCTCTCTCTCTCTCTCTCTCTCTCTCTCTCTCTCTCTCTCTCTCTCTCTCTCTCTCTCTCTCAATCAAAATTACAAAGCTAACCTAAAGGCAACATGCAATTGGTAGCTGAAAATTAATTTGTGTTATGATCTTACTAAGGCAAAATATTGAGACTATCTCTTAATTCTAAAATCTTCAACTTTTTTCAATCAGTTTCACATGATGTGAAGTTAGGACAAGTATTTGATTAGCCATATTGAAAAACACGTCAAATCTGAGGCAAGATTTTGCCTGTTATTTTACTCAAATTTGCCGCAATTCGGACTTTGTGTTTTTAATGATGGCGGATAAAGCACTTGCACTTAACATCACTTACTTTGAAGCAGGTCCTTCACATTTCTCTAGTATAGTTTACATCAACGATATTTCCTATGGAAAAAAAAATTAAGCATCATAGAAACTAATGCAAAATCGAGATAGCGCCTGAATAAAAGCAATTACTCCCCCCTCTAAATGCTCAGATCACGCATTTCCAGTGAAATGATGTATTTTTAAGTACGAAAAAGATAACAAAATTGGTCATTAAGATAGAACACTACATCGCAAAAAGAAATTACGATTCAAATACGAAACATCTAAACTTGAGCCTCGCAAAGATTTATGTACAAATCGCTATCATACGAAACTGTGGCAGTCGACTCTTTTTCCTGGCTCGGCGGATCGAAGTAATCTATCTTGACATTGTCAGAGCTTCTCCGAAACTTTTTACTCTCACTCGATCGGGACGAATTACTTCCCTTGTTGGTTTTATCAGTATTGTGCGAGTTGGTGCTTTCTGACGGGTAATCTACGTGATTGTCGACGAAGCAATGGGACGATTCTTTGTCACAAGTGTCCCGTTTACTCGAAAGACTGTCCGTCCCTTTAACAACACTTGACATGTTAGGCACCTCGTTAAAATCAAGTCTAAGTCCCTCTTTGTCCTCTGTTATTCTAGACAACACAATTTGCTTTGGTTTCTCTTTGTCTATGTGTTGAATAAAGCACTGCATTTGAATTTTTCCGCCATCTTTACAATTGTTTTTCATTCGAGATGGAGATACTATGAACTGAACATTGTTCAATGGCTTAGTTACTATGGCGTCTGTAAGGTCAAGGTCAAGCAAGGCTGCAGCCTCAGCAGAGTTTTTCGAGCATGTGTTATTCTGCTTTTGGATGATCTCATGGTTGGAGAAATGCCTTTCAAATGGGGGCATGCAATAGAAGAGCAGGCCACCGCATAACATGGTTACACCAGCGAAAATGTAGCCAGCGGAGTGGTTTGAGTAAGATTCGTTGAGGTAAACTATAAAAGAAAGAAAATACATATTATAACAAACTGGGTCTCATAAACAATGATTTAAGGGTATTAATAATAGATTGTATTGATAAATGGCAATTGTATATTGGGCCCTGTGAATGGTCATATTTGTGCACTTTCTTTCCAAAACTGTATTTCCTTCGAGTAGATTTCAGTACAAGTTTTTACAACTCTACGGATATGATGTTGGCGTGATGAAGTCCTTAAAATGGAGGAAACCGCAGACCCCAAAGGGAACCACCGATCTCGGATAGGCAACCATTTACACTTGCATACCGGAACTGGCCTGACTGGATAAATTTTCACATCTGTAATAAGTTAAGATTAATTATCTACTGAATTGAATCTTCTTTTTATATAAGTATAAAATGTATATTACATAACCAATATGAAATTACAGGCGATAGATGTAACCAGGTACAAAAAATCTACTTCAGCAACAAATTTAAAAGGCGATCTAATAATATCGTAGTTTAATACTTTTTATTTGAAGTTTTAATATTTTGGTAATACTGCATTTTATATGGTTAAAATAGTATGGCAGCTTATGAAAGTGCATCTTTTATCTCCTTGTTAAAGAATCAGTTATCGTGAAACTAATAGCGATGTATGAAACTAAAACTTATAAAAGCTGTAGTTTTAAATAGGTGATAACTTTAATGTCATGACCAAAGACTGTACTTCGAAATAGAGAGTAGGGTGCAAAACTGATAAGAGAAAACACTTTTGTTGTTGAATGACAGGCAAAGCAATGTCACTGTCTCGTCAAAATGTATCAATGACATTTGAGGCATTAAAAATAGAGAAATTAATATTTCCCATAGAATATTTTCTAGCTTAGGGTTACAACGTAAGAATGAAAGACTCGTTTAATAGATGGTGGGGAGAGGGATTAGGATGTGAGGGGTGTGGATAACAATTTTTCATTGATTACACCAAAGTAAATGATCGTTCCTGTTTCAGTAAATGTTATAACTCGTTTGGTACTTTTTTTAAATCCGCAACGAAATTCATCATATTTGGTACACGACTGGGTAAAAGTTTCGCGAGAAAACATTACAACTCTTTCCAAAATTGTCATCGCCTAAAGGTTGTTCCCACTCACCATTCCAAACTCGCCTCCCACGTTACTGAACGTGTCTTTTTATATAACTTACCAGCAAGTGGAGGTCCCAATAGGTAGGATAGAAATTGAGCAGCATTAATGAATCCCCAACCTCTCTCCATAACTTTCTCTTTCACAAGGTCGTATATGTACATTTTGATAGTGTAATAGTATCCACCACATGCAATACCATACGCCCAAGCATAGAGGGCATGGGAATTAAAGTCTTTGGCCATGATGAGCAAAAGGGTAAAGACACCGCACATGAATACACACGACTGGCACAGATGTCGTCTGGAAATCGCGCATTCACTACTGTCCCGGATGATTATGAAACCGAAGACGAGGCAGCCAATCAAAAAACCAAGGCCCAGAAACACATTCAGAAGAAACAAATATTCCAGGCCTAAGCCATGATGTTTGGCCGTCTTCATCTGTGAGAAGAATAGACAAAATATTAACATTCTATAAATATTGTTATATTTTAAAACAAAGAAACATAATTTAATATAAAGTTTAACAGAAAATGTCCAGTAAATCTTGAGTCCACATACATATTTATATTTGCTGTTCCAAGTTGTTCCCGCTGTTAGACATGTATTTAATACACCTTCGATAACAGATGTTAACAAATACAATTTCTAAAAATGTCAGCAGCTAGGTTATGGGAATGAAAATGTTGTCATTGATTTTGGGAATTGTATCATAAAGTCCAGCCATTTTTTTAGTATAGCATGAGCAACAAAAATACTGAATGGAAATTAAAAAGTAAATGAGTAACACAGACTGCCAAGAAAAAAAATCAGATTATATATCCTTCATATCTCGGCTTGAGTTTGAATGCAGAAATTACCGGAAATTTAGAATTGAAATTTCTTCTGAAACCATGGCGAGTTTCTCCTTAGCAGCAAAGGTGAGAAAAGACACAAATACAACCCGTAAATGGTTCATTTACATGCGTGTCAAGTTATTTCCTTGGATAAAAATAAACAATGTATAATATTCCTTTCTTTGCGCATAATTTTTCTGCAGTATTTATTTTTCGGCATTGACATTTGTCTGGAACAATGTCTGAAATGACAACATTTGTCAGAAATAAATATAAGAAACTACTTATCTGCAAAAGAAATTATAAAAGGACTATTTGTACATTTTTAAGTTTTCTCCAGTGTATCAAAATATAAACTTGAACAAGATGGTAAAGTCAGGTATAATTGCTAAAGATATATTCATATAGAATAAAGCGATGCCACTGTCATCATTCTTCCCAAAAACTGAATCCTGTATAATTCAGTAATCAGATGCATCAGTTTTGCATTAAGCGTTCTAGTTCTTAATTCTTCACACAAACGAGAACGCACATTATTTTCAAAATTAAATAACTGTATGTCCATCAATCTCATTGTTCATTCCACAAGTATAATCAGCAAGAAATATTTGCATATGGGTCACATCAACTGAGAGTTAGCTTACCAATAAGATGAATGGCACATGAATTCCAAGAGCAATCACGGCGACAATAAACATCAATCCTTGCGTGGCCCGCATGCGGAGTGCACTGAAGTCGAAATAGGATGGCTTCTCAATATCCCTCTCTCGTCTGCTTTTCTTTTGGTTCTTTATGTGAAGGATTACACTTCGTCGCGGATGATACAGTGAAGACGAGCGGTACATCGCCCCTGCAAACATGGTCAGCGCAAGTAGACCGGCGATTGATTGAAGAGTATGAGACCAGCCAATCGAGCTACAAAATTTAATCAGAACAATGCAAAAAAATATATTTTTGTGATATCACGTTATGGCATTTTATTGGAAAAAATCAGTGCTTACACTGTATCCTAGAAATATATTATCGATGTATTTTATCTGCTTGCTACTATCCCATTAGGACAACAATTTAAGAGAAGAAAGAAACTTTAGACATTCGGACAATCTTAAAATTAAAATAAATTGAAACTTTTCAATGCTGACACTTCAGTAAATCGAAATACTCTTGCAACTAAAATAGTGTTCGGGTCCCAAATGTTCCCTTCTTACAAAAAGGAAATTATGTCAGTAAATCCCAAACTTCTCAAAACGAATATTTTAATTCGATCCCGGGTTTTCTCGGTCTTGAGAGGTTTCACTTTTAGTTGCAAAGGCATGTCAGATTGATTTCTCATGGTACAAAACAAAATAAGATACATAATTTCACCAAGGGTCGCGGGTTCAATGCCCGCTCAGACCAGCACATGTCGACTACTTCGTTGTGTCCTTAGGAAAAGCACTTAGCTCCCATTTTTTCGGCATGATATAGCCAATAACGTCTTAAACGTGCTGTTAAACCAACAAAAAGAAAACAACATTTTCATGGACAATTGTTGGCAAGTACTGTAAACATCATCTGGTTCATGTTACTTTAAATCAATGATGTCAGTGTTCTTTGGAAAACACAATGGTTACTGACATCATTGATTTAAAGTAACATGAACATCAGAATGTGCTAATTTTTATTGCATAGCTGCTCTTAAAGACTGTTGACTGTGGAAGCTGAATGCACACATGGCATATGAGAACTTTAATATCATAACAAGTGTTAGCTTTCCAAAACGCTTTAAGTTCCACTATTCTCAATTCATTGTCTGGTTTGGAAAGAAAGAAACTTAAAACAGAATAGTGGACGGGGGTGCAGGAGATCAGATAACCTATTTTGAAGAAGGAATATTATTTTCACATTGAGCAGGTGTTGGATTGCTTTAAGATGGAATACTTTTTGTCTTGTAATTGTTGGTAGTAATTGGACTTTCAGGGCTTCTTTTAAAGTCTTTTGACTGTGGAAGTGAAGGTGAACATTGGCATGTGAAAACTTTATTCTCATAACAAGTATTAGCTTTCCAAAACGCTTTAAGGTCTGACCATATTTAATTCAATGTTTGTTTTAGAAAGCAAGAAACATAAAACAAAATAGTTGCATGGGGCCGGAGATGTACGTCAGATAATCTGATTGAAGAAGGAATATTTTTCTCATATTGGTCAGGTGTGGCTTCATTTTAAGGTGGGAGAGTTTTGTCATCATATTCTTGCGAGTAATTAAATTTCTTTAGGTTCCTTTAAAGTCTTTTTGACAGCAGAAGTGGAAGGTAGACATAGCATATGATAACTTTAATCTTGTATCAAGTATTAGCTTGAAGGCTCAGCTATATATAATTCGTTGTTTTTGTTTTGAAAGAAAGAACCATTTTTTGTTAAATAGTGGCAGGGGGTAGAAGATGTAGGTCAGATTATCTATTTGCAGAAGGCATATTCTTTTTATATAAAGTAGGTGTGGAATAACGTTAAGGTCGAATGTATTTTCTTATGGGATTGTTGAGAGCAGTGCTGGAGTACCCAATAGGCAGACTAAGCACGTACTTAGGGCACCAGCAAAGCAGGGGCACCACCATAAAAATGAGAAATTACGGTTTAGTATTGTTTTTATTTTGATTTACATGGGGGGGGGGCACCATAATCTTTTCAGTGTTCAAGGTCCTCTAAAGGTCTTATTCCGGCCCTGGTTGAGAGTAATTACATTTTTATGACTAAGGAAATCCTTCTATCGTGAAATAGCAGCGCATGAATTGGGTTACCTCTCAAAGAGAAAATGTCGCAATGTACATGAAGCCTAATTGTAGTCACACGCATGCGCTTCTGGTATGACAAAACTAATGAAATGCGATTTCCTGGTGGCCCCAACAAATTGGTGACAGATAATGGCAACCTATTTCCTTTTATTTTTATTTATTTCTTTCATTTTGCGTGTCTCTATACATACAATAATGCTAAGTGCTTTCGTTTTGTTTTTTCATGCATTGACATATATTTATACTACTTTAATATGATACTAGCACCTGACAGATTTTCAAAGTGAAGTGTAAAAAAGCACTTCTAGCAACGTGCATCCATGCATTTTTTTTAGGGTGAACCATTCTAAGAGTACTGCACAAAATGATTTTCCTATTGCCATTTTGTGTCTGTTATCAATCTGCAAACCGAGATACAGGACGAAATTGTAAAGATTTGTTTTTATTTATCTATTTTGAAATAAATGATATGATCACATACACACACACACACACACACACACACACATACACACACACACATATATATATATATATATAATAGTTCCCTCAGACCTGTAATTGTATAGTGTAGTGCTCCCTTACGCGTGTATTTAACTTGACATGCCTAATTACGCCTGATTACAGTTATTGCCAAAATTAGCCGATGCAGATCCTATTCATTTACTCGCATTAAGAATAAAGATACAAAAAAAAAAAAGGACTTTTTTAAATTTCCGAATGCAACTTAGATTGATATCACGAGGTCTCGTAAATTGCAAGCCAGCACATAAGCCCTGTTAGGCGTCTGCGGGGGATGCAAGGGGATGCAGTTGCCCCCGCCCCACAGATTTTTTAAAAATCCGTTGTGCAGTGTATATATATATATATATATATATATATATATATATATATATATATATATATATATATATATATATATATATGTCTGTAAGCCTGCAATAAGATTCAAACAAACCGCCAAAATATGAAACCACCCAAATCCGAATGTGGGAGCTTGCCTTTCCCCTTGATCCTATTGGCACCACTTTGAAGGCTCGTTTCTTTGATTTTGGCTTTGCTCCCCTCCCCCCCCCCCCCCCCGCCACGAAACTTTTCTGCGAACGCACATGCATGTAACATTTGATACTGCACAATTGACATCTTCTTAGCCAACTGAAACTCCTGTAAGAAAAACTCTAGCATGCACCGCCTACACTAACATGAAATAATTTAGTTCCGCACCGGTGTGATAGCGTGTCACTTCAAATGCAACCAATCCGAGATCCTATCTTATACGGATTTCGGGTACATTTGCATCAAAATGGCAAAAATATTTTCTGAAATTAACATACTCTGCGCCTTGCACGAAAGAAAGCGTACATATTGTGTTGCCATTTCCAATAATACATGTAACTAATATTATGTTTAGATATCTTAAAGTGGCCGTCTCTTAGATAATTTACAGAAAGGTGACAACGATTAGGCTACCTTCTTCTCAGCCTAAGCTATATAAATTTCAAACATCGTGTAGCGCGTACTTTTCTCTGACGTAATATTTAGCTATTTGCTAAAAAAAGGGGGAATTCTAATTTTTGCTATGTATGTCTTAAAGACTGCGTATCTGCAGTGGATATAGAAAGCACAGCTCGAGCCGCCCGTGTAGCGAGTTCCTATGATAAAGCGTATCAATATGAACACTTTCCAACGCGGATGCTTTGAAAACGTTTCATTAAGCGCAAGTTTGTCGTGAAATCGAAACAGAGCTGGCAAGCGAAAAAAAAAGAAGAAAAAAGCCTGAGATCTCGAAATAAATTACTGATCCCGATCTCGACTCGTTAACAGAGCAATATTGTATAACAAGTTACATACAAGTCAAACAGTTTTGAATACATTTTAATCTTTTCTTATTCGTACGAAACAATCAAGAAATTAACCGTGCAATATATGATAATTTCTTTAAGAATGAGCACGCACCGCAGTTCGAAAACTTTCCATACTTTCAGCATACACATTACGTCAGCTGCACTTGAGATTTAGGTTACGCCTAATTTCAAATTAGCGAAAAGCACCTCGAGTGGCGCAAAGCCAGTTCTTAATAAAACGCATATTATTATACAGATAGTCTATAGTCGATGCTTTGACAAATGCTTGTCAGTATTTTGATTCCTTTCTTTTCTTTCAAGTATTTTTGTTGCTACATATGGGTTGGCTTCATTTATAATTTACAGGTTTTTGTTAATTTTCTACACACGAATGGTGAAGAAGTGAATAAGTCATCAGATGGGATAAATCAAAGCATGACTTACTCGTTTAACGTTGGTATGATGTAGGCCATGAGTGCCCCGCCAACACCAGTGCTTCCGACTAACAGCATCTCTGCTAACTCTCGCTTCCGCCAGAAGTAGCGGCCAACTATAATGTTTGCGGTGTTGAGAGTGATACCGGTGCCGATGGCGAGTACTAAGCAATGACTGATGAACAACTGCTCAATTTGGTCAGAGAAGGCCAAGAATAAGCTCCCTAGGGAGCTAATCAGACCCCCTATGACAGCGTAAAGACGGGGACTCTTTCGTCGGCAGATCGTAGTGACAAGCGGAGACAACAGAAGGGTGATACTCATTCCCGTGCTGCCAAGCCAAACTGAAAAGAATAGAACACACATTTTATTTAGCATTAAATTACACAAGTAATTTATAACTACAAACGTGAGAATGCACACATATGTCACACTGCAAAGGAGAGGCAAGACAATTCTATTGAATATTAAATATACATATCATCCATTCAAAAATGAATGCAGAGACCAAATTACAATTAATTCTATTAGTCTCAGAATAGAATTTAATCATGAATTACTTACACAAAATGTGTTATTTTCTGACCTTTTATTTTGCATAAAATATAAAAATTTCTACAATGCATTTAAAATTCTTGTTTAATTTGCAGACATATGGGCTTTGAAATTTTTCTATATTTGGCCAGGAACCGTTATATCGTGGTACATACTTTCTACTGAATTTCTATATTCAAGTTATGCGATACTGCTCTAAATCTTCTTAGTGCAAGTTTAAAATGAGCTTCATTTATCACATGCAAGTACTTTTCAAATGAAAAATAATCTTTATAAGAGGAATATTTATACTACAGCTTGTGTTTTATTTTATTTATTTATTTTTTTAATATTTTTTTTTTCTTAGACTGATCAAAAACCTCTATCTCCTATTTTACCGAGTGGTATCACAATATCAAATTGACTTTTCGATACATAAGATAATCCAGGATCATTTAACTGAGTTTTCACTTGAAAAGCCTCATTTTTCCCATCGTAAAAGTTACCGTTATCAGCATGTTTTTTTTTATATTATTTTTTTAATAATTTTTTTACATAGTATAAGTTCTAAAATTGAAACTGTCTTTATTAACCAATATTCGAGTCGAATTATATATATATATATATATATATATATATATATATATATATATATATATATATATATATATATATATATATCCCATTCATCGATTATGAGCATGAGTTCCATAATATCGACCACAATTTGATATTATCGAACTCATTCTCATAATCGATAAATGTGCGATATCGATATATATATATATATATATATATATATATATATATATATATATATATATATATATATATATATATATATATATATATATATATATATATATATATTACCAGAACTCAGTTCCTTGGTAATAATTGCGTTAATTACAAATATGCTATCTAAAAGTGGATTTTTTCTTCTGGAAACCATATTGGTTGTCAATTATCGTTTCATACTTGTCATCTCATTTACAAAATCGTTCAATTAGTATATTTGAATAAAATGTTGTTAATGTACTAATAAGCGTAATACCCATATAGTTAACGACTTCATCTATATTACCTTTCTTGTGAATTGGTACTATGACACATTTATTTGAAAAATCTGGGTATCGACCACTTCCGAAAATAGCATTACAGAGCTCTACAAGGAAATTAATGATAGAATCAATACAGTCAACAATCATTTCGGACAGTATATATAGCCCTGTTGATTTAAGACTTTTCAATGTCTAAACTGCTTTTTTATTTTCTCTGACGAGACTGACTCGTTATCTTCAGAATGATAACCGTACATGTTTTGACAATGCTCAAAACTGTCATTCGCGCATAATTCACTTGATGGTTTTTATAATCTTTATTAATCTCTCTCCAAAAGCCTCCAGGGTTAGATTTCATCATATTGATTAATTTGATACCTTATTTATAGTGATTCTTCTTCCCAATCTTCTTAGTAATATTCGACCTTAATCTAGTTTTGAAATATTTATCACAGTTTTCTTTTTAAATTGTTAAGAAGATACTGGTTTCTAGGTAGACTAAATTCAGTTCGTTCTATCTGACAACTATCATCAAATCAAACATCACTTTTCCTTTTGTTTTGATGAGATTTTGATGATACTTTCTTTCTAAACAAATGAAGTGCACATTCCAAAAATGTTAGAATAAAAATGTCAACAATATCATTTATTACACGAACATGAAAGGAGATTGAAACTGTTCATCTTTAAACCTTTTGATATTAGTATAGACGCTAGTTTAGCTTATTTTCATTTGGTCAAGGACTGGCCTAATTTCATGGGTCGCTAGGTAAGCCCAGAGTCAAATTCCTTTTCACACTGTCAGTCCAGAACCAGCTGAAGGCCATGGTCTGAATTTGGATAATGTCAAGTGGAGCCAGTACTCAGGCCATCTCTAATCAGTCCGAAGCCCAGCCTTACTCGTAAGTGTCAAGAAACAAAAGAAGAAAAAAACAACTCTTTCTTAGATGGACTTCAGGCATTTTTAGGACAGCCTAAGTTATTAGTAATATGAAAAGAGTTCACATCTCAAACAAAACACTTAGAGCTGACAAAATAAGTATGTACTTTGAAGTACAATACAGTACATACTACGTATATATACAAAATAAATGAAAAGAGGGACTAGGGTGAAGAGCGAGATTTCTTTATACCAGTACAAGGTAGCATTAATGATTGAACTGTTACTTATTTTAGCAATGGTTGTCATTTGGCGCTTGTCTATTGTACAATGGTCGACAGGGAAATGTCACTACCCTTATCTCTGTATGTAAGAAAGTGCAAATACTCAGGGAAATGTGACTACCCTTATATCTGTGTGTCATAAGGTGCAAACACTCAGGGAAATATGACTACCCTTATATCTGTGTGTCATAAGGTGTAAACACTCAGGGAAATATGACTACCCTTATTTCTGTGTGTCATAAGGTGCAAACACTCAGGGAAATATAACTACCCTTATATATGTGTGTCCTAAGGTGCAAACACTCAGGGAAATGTGACTTCCCTTATCTCTGTGTGTCATAAGGTGCAAACACTCAGGGAAATGTGACTACCCTTATCTCTGTGTGTCATAAGGTGTAAACACTCAGGGAAATATCACTACCCTTATCTCTGTGTGTCATAAGGTGTAAACACTCAGGGAAATATCACTACCCTTATCTCTGTGTGTCATAAGGTGCAAACACTCAGGGAAATATGACTCCCCTTATCTCATTGTGTCATAAGGTGCAAACACTTTGGGAAATATGACTCCCCTTATCTCTGTGTGTCATAAGGGCCAAACACTTTGGGAAATATGACTCCCCTTATCTCTGTGTGTCATAAGGGCCAAACACTTTGGGAAATATGACTCCTCTTATATCTGTATGTGAGAAGGTGCAAACACTCAGGGAAATATGACTACCCTTATCACTGTGTGTAAGAAGGTGCAAATACTACCAATGAGTTGTCCGTTGAGCATATTTGCAATACATAAGATGGATGATAAACAAAATCGACAAACGCTGTATTTAGTCATAAAAATTAGCTACTTATACTCCATAGATTGTTGTTAATCCTTCGAGTTTGAAGATGACAATGACATCACTAACTGGTTTGGTTTCTGTGAGAACGTGAGTGGCTGATCAGGCCAATTTGTTCTCTGAACTGTCTGTGGCACACTGGACAGGAGATGCCGCATGGGGTTGCTTGATCAATAGAGGACGTGCTGCAGTTCTGAGATTTACGTTGCACTGCCTCTGCAGATATCATGAGTTCAAAGTCTGTAGCTCCAGTATGGATGATACTGCGCCAGGTGGAGCGATTCTGTGCGAAATCTTCCCAAGACTCAGGGTCAATGTTGAAATGTTTCAAGGATGACTTGAGGGAATCTTTGAAGTGTTTCTTCTGACCACCCTGAGATCGCTTTCCGTCCTTCATCTCACCGTAGATCTTCTTTGGTAGTCGCTCTTCTGACATCCTGGTGACGTGGCCTGCCCATCTCATATGTAATTTCATCGGCAGAGTGTGGATGCTTAGAATGCCTGCTCGTGTGAGAACCTCAGTATCTGGAACCCTGTCCTGCCATCTTATCCTCATCAATTTCCTCAGGGAGCCCATGTGCAATGATTCAGCTTCTTGGCATGGCGTCTGTACACCGTCCAGGTTTCTCATGCATACAGCAGGGTTGGCAACACAGTGGCTTTGTAGACCATGGATCCATGGATTACATCAACCGTAACTACTAAGTAATTAATAAACCAAAATAACTCTGTATTCATATAGTCGCTTTACACATCAAATGGTTCCGAGAGTGTAATCGTCCTGGTAAATCCCCGTAAGCATCAATTCTTTGTCCGTGTTTTTTTTCTTCCCGTTATTATATTTTATTATTGTACCAACTCTCTCAAATCCATGTCAGTGTTTTCCAGCTATTACCTTTTATTATTTTATCAACTCTCTTAACTCCATGTCAGTGTTTTCTTATTATTATACTAGTATTTAATTACTTTACCAACTCTCCCAGTAGAATCTAAGTTTCTTAATTTCAAACGTTTTTTCGTTGTCGAAGTGACCCATATTTTTATTCTACCTCTAAATAAATATGGGAATAAATTTCTTTTTTAATAAATTCATTATCTATTTTTTTCTCTCCATTTTGTGCGTACAAACTGATTTGTCCATACAAAAGAAAGCTATAGCTAAAAATATCATACACATTTCCAAGTGCTTTTTATCAGTCATGAGTTTTTCAACTATGCTTTATCTATACCATTCCAAAGTTGAATTAGGTGAAAAACTACATTCAATCGTTTGTTCACATCACGAGACGTTCACACAGTATAAATATTTGTTTTCTTTGGCTTAGTGCTATTACGGCACATCAACACACGAAGGTTATACTGTGACGAGGCATTAGGAGTAGAGTGCATTACCCAGGGACACATCACAGTAGTGGATTTGTGTTTTTCCAGTGGCAGGGTTCGAAATCCCCACCCTTTTGTTCGTGAGTCAGAAACACTAACTTCTGAGACACCGCGGCTCCTCTTAACGACACGAAGCATCTGCCTACAAAAGTGAATTTGCATTTACGCGATAACTACTATATCAACAGATAAAGTAGCAAACAAGATATGCCTTAGCATAATGTGCGGGCAGATCTAGGTTTGTGCTGTTATACTGAAATCATGTATAAAACAAATATCGTAGACTCCCATCTGCGTCGACCTCTTAGCAATTGGATGCGCGCTCACGCGATCAAATATGGAATTTCTGGGTTCCCTTTATGACGTCACATCCATCCATGCGCATTTAAGTGGCCATCAATGCAACGGCCACTGCTTTGTAATTGTATGTACAGTTATCATATTTAGTGTCTAGGTTCAGCTGTTAGACCTCAGAAGTGTCTTCTAGAGAAAATAAAAACTTAAAGAGGGCTAGACCAAACAAACTAAAATATTGTTATGTGTCTCTGATATACACTAATAGGTTCAGCTATATTTCATCTAACAAAATTCCCAGACTTCTAAGGCTTTAATCAATTCTTATTGCTAGCAGTTCTGTATCACATATCTACCTATTAATTTTTAATTAGTAATTTAAAACAATATGGATGTTGAATCTGGGATTGTCCTAACATTATATAATCCACAATACAATTAATTCTATTAAAAGCTGACTTTCCAGTTCATATCTTCAAAATTACTCTTTTTCTTACCTTAATGCAATCGAATTTTGCTTATATTTTGCGTTCCTATTTAAAATAATTTGTCTATTGAGGTCGATTTTCATATTACCGTTTATATGACAATGGCCATGAATAACAACTTCACTTCGACGTAAAAACAATTCCAATGTAAAGCCTAACATAGTTAAGTACACACAAAAAATATTACCGAATATTTACTGAAATTAATACATTATACAGACATGAATACATTATACAGAGTCATGAATACATTATACAGAGTCATGAATTCATTATACAGAGTCATGAATACATTATACAGGGTCATATTTGATTCAGAGAAAAGGACAAGTTTCTAAGCGATTATTGTTTAAATTCGGCTTTATGGAAATCTCTATCGATAATAGTGAAGAGCAAGCATTGTAACCAAAATCTTATTTCAACATTTACTAAATATTTTCGACTGAATATATGATTGGAAAGGAGAAAGTAAATCATTTTCTTACAATTTAACTACTTAACTGTGTATGAGATAATAAAGAGTTATCGTTTGTTCTGTCCGTATTTGAGATGGTATGTGTGAGCGTAGGCTATTGTCATTCATGTTTAACATTGATTCACAGTATGTGCCTAATTTTCATGTAAACATTAAATGATGTAGACGATGAGAATTTGAATATTTAAAGACAAAGAAGTTCAAATAAATACATCCCAGCCATATTACTCCCAGTTTACACCATTGAAAGCCTGATGACGGCCGGGCTATCCTCGTTACTAAAAATAGTACCCTACCGCGTCATCACAAAAACCTCCCACACGGCATATAATGTTATTCTTCATATCACGATGTTTGATTGAGAATCTACTCATTTTTCTCCATTTCAAATGTCATAGGGTAATTGCGAAATATAATGAAAGACAAAATGATTATGAATAAACACGTTCGAAATTATATATAGAAATTCTGTATTGATTGAACATCTTTTGAAGTAAACAGTTCTTCATTGTTCAATATGCTGATCATGTCTAGTGAATTTCTACATGAAATTTCACTTTCAAACGCTCGAAACTGTTTTATTTCTGAAGGCTAAAAGAACATATACCACAGTGTCCTGTCTTAGGAGGTGTCAACTGACGCAGGTTTTGTGCGACATGTTTTACATCCCAATAGCTACGCCCAACGCTTTTCCTGGCACAAAGTTATTCAGTATATATATATATATATATATATATATATATATATATATATATATATATATATATATATATATATATATATATATATATATATATATATATATATATACACACTCTTCCGGTCATCAGTGTGAACTAAATTCCTCGTTGTAATTCTTTTTGTATTACCAGTAAACCTGCCTTAACCTGTCCCTATGAACTGCAAGTATTTGCATGTGTGGTGCCATGTAAAAAGTAATGAGGAAAAAAGTTTACTGAATAAAAATAATTATTTTTTATTTATTTTTTTATTAGTTGACATTTTTCTTATCTGAGTGAAAGTATTGTAGCAAATTAGTTTTCCATCGTTATTACCTGACATTTCCCCTCACCTTCTTGCTTTTGTTTAATATTTAATGATATCCTTACAATGAAAGATGTGTTTTAGTATTTTAATTTATGATAAATCTCTAATTTATTAACTGTCGGATCGATCGAGTGATGGACTAATTTTTCGTATTTTATTTTAATGTCCGGGTACATAGGATCAGAGCCGAGCACAGAGTGTGATGTGTAATACAATTAAATGCAGACTGGTAACCGATTTCTTTTTACTAATGAAAACTTCAACAGTGACCTAATTGGCCACACGATTCGTCTACTTGCGCAGCAACATGGCGATTTGAATGCATTATTAATGTGACATTTGATCGTAGATTCCACAGTGTTTCAATACTGTTCGGTTTCTTATTTAGAAGTGCGAGTTATTATTGTGGTAAATAAAATATTCACTGTTTGTCAGACGTTGTACGGCAAACTTTTAACGTTCAGCAAAATGTCTACAGGAGTCACGTCGGCCGAGTCTGTGACCTTGAACTAGGACTTAACAATATTGTAAGTAGTCGTTTCACCACTACATTGACATTTTTAACGTTCAATCTGAATAAGGAGTTGGAGAAACCGCCGAACAGGCACCTGATTGGTTACTTACATGCCTGATTGACAGGACTATTCACACCTGTAATGGAGAGCTCTACCCAGGTGGTTTGAAAACACAGCCTCTTCGTCTTTTATCATGAGTTATGACTAGAAAAAAAAGTCTTTTGCTTACTTCTAGTTAACTATATTTCCAATTTTCAACACTGGTTGACTGGAAGATATGTTAGAAGAATTATTCTCCAGGTAGATGTCGTAGCTTAACGGTGCAGATTGTTTCCAACAAATGTATTGCCCTGATTTATAAATATAAGAATGGGATCAAATCAAAAGATACCCCAGTTATCAAGAGCCTTCTTTCTTGTCATACTTATTTATACATAAAGCAGCACAAGGTATTTATTATCACATATAATGTATCTATTGTATTTGATGATTAAATGATGAATATGAAACTGTGATATGCAAATATAAACGGATATATAATTGAACAAAGAGATGGACAGGTAAGGAATGCAAGCATAACAAGAAAATTGGAAGTACGAACGCAGTAAACGATGCAAATGCATGCAAATCTTTAACTGTTAATTAGTAATTTTATGATACTTTATATGTATACAAAAGGTAATACCGACATTTTACTTGAGAGGTTCAACATTTGCCCTGATATAGACATGTTAATCGTGTGTTTATTTCCAAACTCTCAAATAGTCTGACAAAATATCGTTTGTTTTAATGGAAAGAATGAACTTCCAGTATGCATATAATTTTAGCACACGTGTCCTACACTTTCTAGCAACTAGGAATTGCGATGTAGCTAATGTGGTGTACGATTCCTAGTTCTGCACCAAAATGTTCATGATGTGTGGCGTCCCTGAATACCGATGGCTAGAAAGATTTTGTTGTGCACAACCTCCCAGGAAGTGTGGAAAGTATGTCATCAGTTTACGAAACATTTTGATTCAAACCGTTCTTTCACTCTTCTTTCTGAGGAGAAAAATATCGAAATGCAAAGGTGTTCAATATCAATGAAGGTACATACATACATACATACATACATACATACATACATACATACATACATACATACATACATACATACATACATACATACATACATACATACAAGAAAGGGTGTTACACAGTTTGGTATTAATTAAATTTGGAAGAATAAGACAGTTTTATGATAGTCTTTGGTCGCTTTTGCCAGCCATTAGTGCGAGAAAACATTTTAATGTATGTGTTGTTCGTAAAATGTAAATACATTATCAACAGATGATATCAAAATGACGATACGTGTGTTACAATTAGCTTTTCATCTGAGTCAAAACTTCCAATCAAAACTTGCAAGGATTCTTAAAAAGGAAACTGAGCAGGATTCACTTAAAAACTAGTAAAAGTTTTTACTGAACTGAACAGGATTCACTTTTAATCTTGTATTAGACATTCTATTACGTCCTGTAAGGAAAGAATAATCTTTTTGGATCTCACATGTGCTTAACAACACCCAATACGTGATCGACGACGTCCAAGCGATAATCACAAGAGCTAGTCGTTAGATACACAATAAAATAATTTTTTTCAATAAAATTCTTATAATGGTTGTTCTGATAATAATAATAATAATAATAATAATAATAATAATAATAATAATAATAACAATAGCAGCAGTAGTATTGTTGTTGTTGTAGCAGCGGGAGCAGTATCAACAGCAGTGGTAGTAGTAGCTGTTGTTCTTCTTCATAGTGTAGTGCTGCTTCTGTTAGTGATAAACAGAAGAGTGGTGATTGATAAGTGGTAGTGCTGTTGTTCATAGAAACGGTTTTACTTGTCTTAGTGGTGTTGGTGGTGGTGGTTGTAGTTATCGGGATATTTTGCTACAGTTGTTCTTTAGTCAGTAAACAATGTAGATATGTAGATGTAACAAGCAAAAAATGGCCGCTTATACTGACATCTGACATCTAACATGGAACATCTGACATTCCTAGATCAGCTCCCCCCCCCCCTTCCCCAGCTTTGCACAAATCAAAACAAGATGATTTAGTGTTTCCTTTGTTTTCGGCTGCGCTGACATCTTGTCTTCTACTGCTATGGCCCGCCAGACTTCCAGAAGAAATCAATATGGTATTAATCTCACAAACGTCATTGTCAAGATAGAAGTGAAGATATTTCCTAAAATAGACATTTCTATTGAACAGATTCGATATTCATGCGAGGTTCACTCTCTGACATTTTGCCTTGTATAGCAGTCTGGCTAGTGCTTTAAACTTACTAAGATAATGTCAGCTCCCGGGAACGGTTTTGACCTTTGACAAAAGATTGTTCTTTCAATGTGCATGCCCCTGATAATTTGAACACACTTTGTTTAGCAAGATGGCTTTTCAAAATAAAGTAGGATCTCGCATAATCCACAGAGTGCGGGCATTGCCAGTGACCACTGACAACTGACACATTCTTGTCGATTGCATGAACGTCCACCGTGCTAGAGAATACTTATTTTGTTGTGGATTTTATTTATTTATTTTTTTTTTCTTCTTCTTCTTCTTCATTTTGTCAACTCAAGAGCATTTCGATTATGTGCGCAGAGATAATATTCTTGGATTTTCTGCAATATATAATTAGTTCTATATTTTAAGGATTCTGTCTTGTTACCTTTGTCTATATAGTTTTAAAAGAAATTTTTTATTTTTTATCTTTTATCTAATAGAAGTACACTTCTATTTTTATTCGGAAGGGTTTATTTTCTAAAGATTTTTGCAATTATATATTTGTTTGTACCTTTGCCATTTTTACTGCCTAACTATTATTCGTCACTTTATAGCTAGGACTGTGCTGATGTGCCGTTAAAGCCCATGCATACATACATATATTTGCTTGAATGAGTTTAGGTTATTCCAAATCTGCATGTAAGGGGCATATACATGTAGTTCTGATAGGCCAATAATCCGAATAGACGAGGTTAAGTAAACGATATTTGACTGCATTTTTGTTGCATGAATAATATGGAGAGCTCCATACTTACTTCCATGACATTATTTGCTGAGAAAGAGACGATGCCGCAAAACTAAGTGACTATGTACATTGACGATCAAAGGAAAATCGTATCGCTTTGGAGACTACTGTGGCGGATCCAGAAATATCTAAGGAGGAGAGGGGGCGTAAATAAGTAGGCGCGGGATCTGTGGGATGGAATCCCCGGAAGTTCCTGCATTTTAAGTGTATCCAGGGCACAATTGTAACCATCTAACTGTAAAGATTACTTACTATAGGAAATGTTTCTGTTGTTAGGCGCTCTTTTTGTTTCGGGGGGAGGGGGGCTTTTCTCCCGAACCCCTCGCCCACCCCTACCCCAACGCCCGATTAATTAGAGATACAGTCAAGCCTGTCATAGGCAATCACCTCTTTGAATTAAAAAAAAAGCGCTTCTCTCGATGGGTGGCATTTTAAGAGACATTGTATTTCGATAATAAATTGTTCCCATGATCTAGACTAAGTGGTTGTTCTAGGCATGTGATTGCTTACTATAGATGAATTTCAAGGCTTGAATTGATTTTAAAAAATTATACTGATCTAATCATCTATGTCAATAGTGAAAGCTCTTTTAGAGTGTTAAAATATTTGTAAATATAAAAATTTAATATTTTCGATACTTCTTTGCCAAGTAGAATTTTAGCATCATTGAAGTCGTAAATTTGTAACAGCTAAGTATCATTGAGACAAGATAGCCAACAGTTTAGAAAACAAAAAATACTGGATCATTTACAGTCTATACTCGCGTATAACCCGGGTCCAAATGCAAACAACATAGACCCTGATCTGCCGTCGCATAATGCGCCAGCAGATCAAGATCTGTGTTGTTTGCTCTACTGATTAGTCTTTACAAACTGCATAGACCCAGATCTGCCGGCGCATTGTGCGACGGCAGATCTGGGTCTATGCAGTTTGCAGTTGGTATCAGTTTATACGCGAGAATATGCGGTAAGTAAAACGATTTTCGAAATCATAGAATCAGTCTACCAAGCAAAACTGCCAGGTCCTCGACTGATTACTACCTGGCTGAATTCATGTAAAACTCAATTCAAATAAAACAGTCAGACTTGTATCCGGAAATTAGCTTTAGAAATAATGGTTTCAGCCAAGCGAAAACTTTAAATATTTGCATAAATATTTTATAAAAGCATAGAAGTCAGAGCTGATAATTGTAGGAAATGGCACTCACTAATAATTCTTATCTGCCGCTCATGGCGTGAGTACACCCATGGATTTTTATACTGGTTCTCTGTGTAAGAGAGCTTCGTTTATAAGAAAAATTTCTGCAACAGTGTACGAAAACATCGACAGCACATATAAGCCACCTGGAGGAATAATGTCTAGGTGACATCCATTATCATCAATATCTTCAATGATATTTTCTCTCTAAGTTTTGAAGAAAAACCAAATCCCAGTCTCAGTCTTGAAGTTTGTATGAACTCATGGACTTTTAAACCCAAACAATGGGAGGAAAGTTTTAACACTTCTAGCTGCGTAAGTAACATCATTCAGATTTTCTTCAGAAAATATACAGCTTAGACATTAAACATGTGGTATTGATTCTATTCAAAAACGCAACTATTTGCAACCCTGCGCAGCTGTAAACTCCACTTTCTGTCGAGGGTTCAAAACATAGACTATCCAAATTTCAAAAGAAAGTGAAGGAAATATTTCTAGATCATATTACGAATATCCGACCAATATGGCACATGAAAAATTGCCAAGTGTTCCATTTTCTTAGTCGTAACCTCATAGTTGTAAGTTTCATACTCGACCAAGATAATTGAATCCAGACTTCGTTTCCGAGTTTCTCATTCCAACAATATATTGTTTTAGCTTAAGGCCTTTCCTTAATTGTCATGAATGTGCATCTATACTTATGCATGGTATTCAGGAAGAATATTGCAATTATGTTTCACCTTGCAACCAGTCTCGGTATAAGCAAGGGCTGATGAATCAAGTTCCATGATAAGAAAGAGACCTCTAAACGTGCTGAATATACACATATTTCTCCTGGTGGTGCATTATCAAACGATTTACCTGTCTAAAATTTAAAATACAATACCAGTCGAAGAATTTGAAGGAGGAAGTATAATACATGAAATGGTGTCATAGTTCAGTACAATTGTTTGAGAAATACCACGATTGTACGTAGGCATATAATTTAGTACAATGGATTCTGCTATTGTACAATCAGTTCATAATAAAAATAGCTGAATCACTTAAGTAAAAGGCCAATAGGTGAAGAAACTGCTAAAAATATATAGCGTTAACGCCAGACTCCAGACCTCAGACTCTACACTCCACTCCAAGACTCCACTCTGTATTTTACACAATGCCAGCATTAGATACATACTGGTTACATCATGTTCGTGTATGATACTGACTATACATTTTCAAAGCCTTTGGGTGTCACGAGGGCGTATGAAAATATATAACCAGTGTCTGTTATACAACAGTGAGACTATTGAATCAAAGTACTGAACGTACTATAAGAAGCCGGCCATCAAGCAGTGGCTGGATATGGTTCATTGGTTTTTTATCCTAAGGCATGTACGCAATTTACTTCTCAGCTTTGAAATAGTTTTGAACAATTACTTAATCAACTCTTTGAAAAAGACTTATTACCTGAACCTCAGATATGCAGTATTGATCAAAACCTGATCTATTTTGTTGCATGAGGCATTTCACGACACTAAATTTAAACACAACTGATGAAACAACATTGTCAGAAAGATTGTATCCTTGTCTGATTGTTTCAGACGCAATTCAACAAGACCTATCTTTAATCCATTCAGATACCATTGAGGACAGAGAATTGCCAATGTACATCGCCTAGGTTGTGTGTGTGTATGTGGCTAAGTGTGTGTGTCTGTGTGTGTCTGTGTGTGTGGTAGTGTGTTTGGCAGAAAAGTGCTAAGCATGCTTTGCATTAATATCGTTTCGTACCAAGCGTAACATCGGCTACCTTTTTCAACTATGAAACTCACAAATGTAAGAAAACCTCGGCGCACGTTTGAGAGAGAGAGAGAGAGAGAGAGAGAGGGGGGGGGAGGAGCAAGATTTTCAAAGCCTACAATAAATCACAACATATCTTTAAAACAAGTGCAAGTGTAGAGTCTGTACGTGTGTACACAGGATGTAATTGCTAAGCGACCACTAAATGGAAAATATAATTGATTTTAGTCTGATTTTGACTCAGATGAGCAGAAACTGTACACGAGTTGTCCTATACAAGAAAGCTACTCTCAAGACTGTATTTTAGCTAGTTTTTAAATAGGCTAATATGAGTGCACTCTCGATGCTATAGTAAAATCCTGTGTTGCTTCAACACGGCAGAGACACGGGCTGAGCTCAATGCGAATCGGTAGTACAGACCTATCCATTGGAAAGTTCTTCCATATTTACCTTCGAATGGCCGCTAATCACAATACACGCGTCCGCCATTACCGAACTGATTATGGGCACTGTTTTTTTTATGTGCCTATATAAATGGCGACACCGCGAACACTTTCGTATTCCTTTATTACTATGACTAAACTTAATCACCGCATTAAATATGTACCGTCAAACTCTAGAATAAACAGTTACATCAGAACATAAAGAAAGAAAAAATGACACATTTATCACTGACGTTCAATAAATTTCTTTGTCCTTGTTTCTGAAAAAGTCATAATGGAGGAAAATAAAGCAATAAACCATCTGTGCCTTTCATTTAGTTGAAACGTTTAAACTTATTTAAAGAAATGTTCAAATTTTAACTTATAGAGAAATCCTGAAATTAGACAAAATAAAACGAGGCCGAAAAACCATTTCATCGGAAACACTTAATGGTATAATTTGTTACCTCTTTCGTGTATCATCATAACTCGAGAAACAAAATATATGTAGGATCATTGTGATTATTTTCATCCTTTTCTTGAATTTAAAAAAAAGATGATCGTAATAAAAATGCTGTAGTTTGAAAAAGTCTTTTTAATATTTGTTTTTTTTTTTTTTGCGATTTTGCTATACAACTATTTCGTGGAAAGAAATAGCATTTTTCTTTCATGTGTATAGGATTTTTAGGTATACTAACTCAACATATGAGGTCCATAAAAATAAATGCAAAAAAGGATTATATGTAATGTTAGGGTTATAAGTGCTGGTTTTTTCCCCGTGCTTCTTAATTTCATCGGAATAAAATCTTCTCTGTGTAGTAAACGGCATCGTTTATATTGAAAATCTAGAAACATACTGAAATTCAGTCATGTTGAAAGTGTAAGTTTTTATTTTTATTTCTTTTGCATTTAATAATTATTGCGATATCACAAACATAATGTGAATGAATTAAAGTTTTGATAAGAAAAATAGTGTATTCTCAATTTCGTTTTAAATTGTTACATTCATTGGTGCACTGAACAGGAATATTATTTTTTGTTTAATGTAATTATTTGTTTAGTTCAATACTTATTCAATTGATTCATTTGTATGTTCATTCATATATTCATTGATGTACCTATTTATGTGATATTGTCACAAAAATCTAAAATAATTAGTGATGGAAAGAATACGGGAACGAAAGTGAAGGTACGAAATTTATAACCTGTTCTAGATGGCATGATTGATAAGGCGAAAATCTTTTATTTAAAAGTAGTTTCTAAACAATTTGGTGAAATTAGTTAAATAATTCAAACTTCATAACCATGATATAAATAATTCAGAAAAATCATTTCTCGGGATAAAAAAAGAAATAACGACATAAAATTATACGGATAAAGTGGCAAATCATAACAACATTGGAACATTTGGGTATCCGATTCAATAAATATTGTTTGACAGCGATGCTCTGTTAACTTAAAAATACTTGAGCAAATAAATTATATTACAGCGAATGCTGTACGAAAACAAGTTTCTACATTGCCGAGCTCTGTGCGATACATGTACCATCGTGGCGGAATGTCACGTGATATAAATATAGCCGCGCGCTTTATAACAGTAATATACCCTTGCGACAAGCAACCATTCTTAGCACCTTCTGATCTAATTACCAATGGCCAATGGGAATGCCATCTGCTACCTGGTGTGAGTAGTTTCATCATGTTACGTACTGAGGGTTCACATGTATGAAATTTTTCCAAAACCTGGACTAAAATATAGGAAATAACATTGAGCCAAAATATCACAGAATATACTGCCTTGACTTTGTTCAAGTTTTCAAGATGACATTCTATTATTTTAAGTAATAATTCTTTAAAATTTTATTTTATTTGTTTGTTTCAGTGTGTGTGTGTGTGTGTGTGTGTGTGTGTGTGTGTGTGTGCATTAGAAAAGACTTTTTATGCAAGTCAGCACTTTCAGGGCTTAACGCAAATTTCGGAAAGGTCCATTGCGGTTTTATAGGGCGTGGCATATACTCGCATCTCATGACATTCCACCATTAGCCTAATGATGTCGCCGAACGCTCGGTACTCTAGAGACTGTATTCGCACTCATTTAAAGTGAATTTCATTTATTTGCACCGGTACTTAAGTTAGCAGTTCATCGCTGTGAAAGATTATGGAGTGATTTGGGTACCCTAAAGTTTCAATGTTGTTTCCATGTGCGCATTTTCCCATATAATTTCATCTAATTAGATCTTCTTTTTTATCCCGAGGCAGTAATTCATGGTGTTATTTTATTTTCCTCAATTATTTATATCATGGTCCTAGTTTGAAACATTTTTTGGTGACTTGTAAACCCTCAAGTTTTATTTTTTGTTATAATTTGTGCCTTTTCGCGTACAGTTTCGTCTAATTATTTTCTTTTTCATCCCAATGCAGTAATTCATGATATATTCGTCATTGCGCAGTGTCTGTTACCGAAATAGACTGCAAGCTTGTCACGGTTAAACATTCATGTTTCAACGCAGAAATGAACAAAATAAAAAACCAAATTCCATACAAGTAAACTCACAATCATTAAAATATTTTGTTTAAAGATGTTACGCTCTAAAATCTGTCAGATGTGACGGGTCTGTGATGTTTCTACAGTACCGCAAAACGAACAATGTTCACTGTATCAATCAGCGCAAGAAATGTGTTGACGTTTTTTGAGTCGATATAAGGAAATTCGCCACTCGTGACAATACAATGTTTCCACTTCACTCGTGAAATATTTCCTTATATCGACTCAAAAAACGTAGATTTTCTTTATATTATATACATTTTAAGGCAAAAGCCTTTGATTTGCATGGATTTGTTTCTCCATGCTGTTGTTTCTCCATCATGTGTTCCGAAATTTTACAATAGTTTTAAAACAGCGACTTTTTACAAATTTAGATTGTACATATAATGCTTCAGATTCTGCATTTTGTCAAATTATTTAATGTTTTCATACGAAAATTAAGAGATTTTGTATTTACGTCAACACATTTTTTGCGCTGATTGATACAGTCAACATTGCTTGGATGGAGGTACTGTAGAAACATGACAGAACGGTCAACTGTCATAAGAGCTTAACATCATTAAACAACAGCTTTTTAATTATTGTGAGTTTACTTGTAAGGATTTTGGTTTCTATTTTTTTTATTTCTGCATTCAGACGTGAATTTTTGTGTGTTGGCAAGCTTGCAGTCTATTTCGGTAACATACGCTGCACCCAGATTTCGATTGTCACTTAATTTCTGTTTGCAATCAACACTAATCAATGCCTGATTTCTCCATAGTTTTCAGACATGATTATGATTGTGATGAAAATTGCTACTCAAACAATTTTATTACTATATGTAATCAAGAGTTTTTCTTAAAAATGTGTACCATTTGTCGCTGAGTGTAACAGGTATACCATACTGTATGGGTAACACCCAATATCGAATAGCAACAGGTCATGTAAGCTAAGTCACTGGAAAAGTAATTATAAAAAAGTTAATACATGCAGCCAGCTTTTTGTTGTTTGGGGTTCAGTTTTAGGCATTCTTCATGGCGACTTCTCGTTGATTACATAAATGTATACGAGAGGGTCAACAGTCTTGACACATTTTAAAATCTATTCATCCTAATGGGGAGAGAGAGAGAGAGAGAGAGAGAGAGGAAGGGTGGGAGAGAGAGAGAGAGAGCGAGAGAATGAAAAGAAGAAGAAAAAATGAAATAGGCCTAAATGTGGAAACACAGGTCTGAATAACATACATAAGATATACTTCCTAGATGGAAAAGAAAGTAGTTCCAAAAGTAGTATCGCCAATGTGGCGATATAATTTTTCTCCCACTAATATATTTTAATACCTCATTATGAATTATCACATAGTTGGTACACTTTACATATAGCGTGTGCAGTTTAATATTTTTTATATGTTAACATGTTAACATATCACTTTATGTGAATCTGATTGGTCCAACTAAGCATATGATATTCTTGCGCAGTATTCTCTTTACTGATTGACTGCGACCGTGGGAATTTTCCTTTCCTCACCTCGTGGAACTTTAGTTTTTTACTATTACTATCAACATTTTGGCAGTCATTTTTCGAATCGATTGCCCAAGGGGCATTGAGAAAAAAAAGGTTACGTCTGTCGGAAATTATCCCACAGGGTCTCGTTATGAATACAAGTAAGGGTATCAGTCAATGGGTAGAGGGCTGGAGCGGATAATAAACCTGTAACAGGGACCCCACCCTATGACAACCGTGGTTTAAATGTTAACCTATAGGAGTAAATCAATTCACCTTTGTTTAGAGAAAAATGCGGACAAATGCCGGTCTCCAAACTGACAGAAAGTTCTCCAACCACAGCAATGATCCAAATCAAATAATGTGACATCGATGTATATGGCGCGCCTAACTTAACCCGAGTGAACTATGTGACATCACACAGGAATTTCCATCTGAGATCCAGTGTTGAAAAATGATGTTCTCTGTGTCAAATGTTCTATTGATTTGGAAGGACATTTGCTCTTTGAAAAAAATCTTGTTTTAAATGTTACTAGTTATAGAAATGCGGATTATTAATTCAACTAGCGTCTGGGACTATTTTTTCTACGCGCAACAATTGAAAGGTGCAGCGTGTGAGCCATTTCCATTAAAATAAAAACTATGTGATAAACAGAATTAATATTAAACTTATGAAACTCGTTGAATAAATTTAATATTAAATCATTACCCATTTGAAATCCTCTGTATATATAATAATTCCTTATATCTACCCAAAAAACGTAAGTATCCTCTATATCATAATTTATGTAACACGTGTAATAACACCTCATCACGTCACAAATTACGTCATAACGTTATTAGAAGGAATGGCGTAACGACCGAGGCATCCGAATGTATTTCAAAAGTCATTTTCACTACACTAGTATGCGGTTTGGTCAAATAAAATCAGTACTTCTCGTCATAAAATAAACAGAATCTTAAATTTGTTCTCATTTCAAATGAAATGTTATGAAACTCATCGAATAATTTCAATCATATAGAAGGATAGAATTATTTATTCATTTGAAATGAGCACTCATATAAGATCCTCTATATATACTTTCTCGTGTTTCGATATAGAAAACTTATTTTTGGCTTCGCAACTTGGAAGCAGTGGCGGACAGAGGGGTTTCAAGGGGACCATTGCCCCCGGGCGCCATGCGAAGGGGGGGGGGCGCCGTCGGGAGCAATTTTTTGTTTTATTTAATTAATTTATTTATTTATTTTGCAGCTGAAATTTTCGTAGTATTTCACCTCACCTTAGTGTAACGGGGGCAATTCTTCACAAAACTTATATTTAGGAGAGGGGGGGAGGAGGGAGGTTGGCAACTGACATAGAAACTGTTTTCTGTGGCAAAGATACTAAGAAAGTACCAGAAATGCTTGGAAAATTAAAACAAATGGCCGAAGTACCACCCAGGAGAGGCTGTGATATGCACTTTCTGCATCGAGTATTCAAAGACCTATACTCTAAGTTCTTTCGCCGATACAAAATCTACTCTGAATTTCAGTCCAATTTATACCAAAAGTTAGGGTTGAGACTATTGATGTCTTTGCTACATACTTTAGCTAGTAATTGATTCTTTCGTTGCTGTTTTTTTATTCTTTTTATTTTTATTTTTATTTTTATTTTTATTTTCTTAATCTAAGGGTAAAAAAAATCGTGTAGATTTGAAATTTTGTATTTCAAAGAAACGCGCAGAACGAATATAAATTTATCTTAATGGCGAGGTGAGCTTTTGGTTTTTCTTTTTTGTAACACATATGCTCATATGGAAACTAATGGAGCTACCTTGAATTGGATAGAAAACACCTCAAAACTGCATATTGGAATTACTACCTATTGTATTTTGTTATGTATAAGTGATGTGAAATACACGTAAACAAAATAGACTTTTGCGGTCCTACCTGGTATGATTCCCAATTTATACAAAAGAACACTTATTGCATGCATGCATCAACTTATTACTAGTACATCAATATATTAGGTGCAAGAAGAGTTCCAACTGACCTATCGCCATAGTAGACCTAACCCCGCCCTACTCATCAGCATAGCACACCATATAAAGTCAACGTATTTTATTTATATTGACACTTACCCAGTGTGAATTAGTGTTCATTGTGTAGTTCATACTGAAAATCCTACGAAAATGGTTAGACAATATTTAAATTATGACGATTTGAATTTGTATATGATATATAGTGTCAGTCAGATATATGACGGACATTAGGCCTGAAAATCCGTCAAGATACCAATGCGCCTGTAAACCACGTGATGCCCACACCTTTTCCAGCGATAGCGTTGATCGGTGGTCTATAAATATCGGCACGTGTTAGGGTCTGAGTGACATATGGCGTTACGTTAATTCTTTTTTGACAATAACTCTGACTTGGTGTTTAAATCAAAAGAAGGCATATAACCAGGCAAAAAATAAACCATTTTGCATTATTGGAGGCACATATCTGCATGATGAAATAAAGGATACTCGTGTAATTGTATTAATTTGCAAGAATTGTTAATAGTCCACAGCATATTGCCTTTTATCTACTTGTAAAACAAGGTTCAAAGTCAGGTGAAATTCAGTCAGCACAGGGCTGTTGCTCTGATACAGGCTGCATTGTGATTTTTGGTAAACACAGTCTTAAGTAACAGAAAATTTTTAATTTTAGAACACAAATTTACGATTTAGATCTTGTGTCTCGTGAAATGTAGATTTGAAGCTTTAATTGTCTGGAAATTACAATTTATGGAAAGGAGAATTTCATTATCTAGTAACTGCCGAACCGATGGACGGATTATTACAACGGTAAATAGGTAACAACGTCCTGTTCAAAGCCGGTTGATTTTACCATACATACCTTTACTGCAAATTATTTTTGAAAGAAAGCTGGAAAGAGCAAAGAGTGAGATATGGAAAGAGCAAAGAGTAAGATATAATCATTTTTGGTCCGTGCCTGAAAGGGGTTTATTCAGTCATTTCTGATAGTTGTGAGTCACAGATGCAGTATATAGGTTATCAAGACGATCTAATCTTTGCTAATCTAAGCGTACAGCTATAAACACATTCATTTCTAATTGGTTCTTCATCTCAGATCTGAGGATACGTCGCCCGAAAACATATAACTTTAGCCTCTGAACCTTGAGACTCGTTCGATGTTTGAAGCTCTTGCAAAACTTCATGAATTACTCGGAGTCATAAGACATCTTTTTAACGGAGATGTCAAGAAGGCAAATGAAGTTATTATCTTCGTGACTTCACCGGATTCCGGAAAACCCCGCCAAGTCGGAATTTCGTTGCAAGTTCTATAACTTCCTAGTTAGTACGGAGGGCTTGACTGATATTTTTCAGACCGTTTCAGATAAACGTTAGTAGAAATGGAATTTTGTAACATATATTCTTTCACCATCAAGCCCGCTTTAGCTGCTTTGATCCGTTCAATTTCGTGACGTAAGAATTAAAAAAATTAAACTCTTTTGTTTTCCTCAAGTATTTGGTATATAATTTACGTACTAATTGAACTATCATGTAAGAATAACGATCATACACGATTTGCTGTGTACAAAAGTTTACGAGCGTATTCGGGATAAACTTGGAACCCTTTAGCTTTATCTCTGCACTAGTACTCAAGTAAAATATTTTCAAACACCAAGCCGTGCATGTTCCCTATATTGTTTATAATGTGAAATGGAGAATGGCTAGTTTAGAATATGCATGAAAAACATATATATCAAGGTGATAAAATATGTTAGTAAACCATATTACCCGCGTATAAGTCTCAATTCTACTGCATAATGCGCAAGCAGACCTGGCTCTATGCAGTTTGTTAAGAGTAGTCAGTTGAACAAACAATATAGACCCTGATCTGCCGGCGCCATATGTGACGGTAGATTTGAGTCTATGTTGTTTGCATTTGAATCCGACTATTAATCGAGTATATACGATGTATCTCGATTCAGCAAAACTAAAGGTGAAAATTGCTAAGTTACTTTCGTATGTCCTGATTTCTGGAAAATACCCGCGAGTACAGTCACCCTGTATGTGCCTACCTTATTATTGACCAATAAATCTGTTGCTATAACGATCTAGTTTTCGTTTCAATGTTGAATGAATCACACGAATACAATAATCGTTTTCTTGCCATACTGATGCATATGTTATCTTGACATACTGATGCATCTGTTATCTTGACATACTGATACATCCGTTATCTTGACATACTGATGCATCTGTCTCCAGTACTAAAATAACAATATATAACCTATCAGATAGTTCCATTTTTATATGATACAGATATATTTCAATTCTCAGTTTTCCACACAGAGTTAATTTATTAATAAGTTAATTGGTTTTGTCTACCGTTACCAGCGGAGCGTACTCCGCTGGACGCGGGGATCGTCTAGTTATATACATTATGCATGGTCTTAACTACCAGTTGCAGTGCACCAAGATACATGTATGATAGTTGATATGTTTTGTAAACTTCCAACGACCAAGGTGTACAGTTCCTTCTTATTTATGTTAGTAATTATTTATGATGTGGTCTTCCTACACTATTTTCTTTAATTTTCAGGCACACGTTTCCAAAACGTGCGTATTGGTGCATTTGCATTCCACTGAATATGGTGGGATACTATAATGCGATAAGTGTTGGTTCTAAAAAAAAAGGAAAACAGACAAATGAACAACGGTGAATTCACACACATACCCCTACAAAAAAATCACCCACCCCTTTCTCGTAAAAAAAAATGGTTACAGTCAATTGGAGCCAGTGTTTGAGTTTGAAATCACATACAGAAACACATTCTCAAACTGTCACACTCACAGCCCAGAATAAGAACCCAACTGCTATAATACAAATTAGCCAACAGAAGTTTGCAATGCAGGATACAAACGCAGGATAGTAACAAATCTCATGACGAAAAACGGTATTGATCGGCAAATAAGCCATCAACAGAAGACTAAATGTTCAATGTCATAGCATCTAAAATAATTCTTGCACAATATTTTATCGATTGTCGAGAGATATATCCGATGCTGATGACTTTTTTTCTTCTACGAGCTATTTTCTCTTCAAAAAATTGGTTATCGAGAAAATCACTCCAGTGTCTGTCTGTCTGTATGTGTATGTATGTATGTATGTATGTATGTATGTATGTATGTATGTATGTATGTATGTATGTATGTATGTATGTATGTATGTATGTATGTATGTATATATGTATGTATGTATGTATGTATGTATGTATGTATGTATGTATGTATGTATGTATGTATGTATGTATGTATGTAAAGACATGCATGTATATATGTATATATGTTTCCAAGTATGTATGAATGAATGAATTAATGCATTTATATATATGTATGTATTTGTATTTATCTACATATACTTGGTTGGTTGACAGTAAGTTGGATTAACAGATTTCTAGTATGTTTTTCGCTTACTGCTCCTTCCGTCTCTTGTTTGTTCGTTATTGTTGTTCGTGGTGGTGGTGGTGGTGGTTTTCTGTAACTGTAAACTGTTAAATATAAACTCATTACGAATTAAGAGCAATTTGCCTATTTTAAAGATCGCAACTTCCTGTTGGGGTTGTGGGATATATATATATATGTATATATATATATATATATATATATATATATATATATATATATATATATATATATATATATATATGCGACATAGCTATGGATGGAACGTTGGAAGACCTATAACTGGTTTGGCACCCGCTGCAGGCTCAATTTTTGAGGCATGGCAAGACATTGAGGCTCAGTGGTTAGCGTGTCCTTGGGCAAGGCACTTTATTCCAATTTTCTTGGCACTAATTAACTTCTTGTCTCGCTGTGCCGTAAAACCAAAACAACAGCAACAAATGAAACAACTTGTTTGGCAAAATAGTCAATGTAGTCAAGAACTTTCCACTCTATTATGCATTTTATTCTATGTATGTATGTATGTATGTATGTATGTATGTATGTATGTATGTATGTATGTATGTATGTATGTATGTATGTATGTATGTATGTATGTATGTATGTATGTATGTATGTATGTATGTATGTATGTATGTACGTATGTATGTTTGTATGTATGTATAGGCCTAGCCTGTGGCACAGTCCGTTTTAGTTCTCGAGAATGATGGCCTGTGGACCTGCGAAAAATTGAGCGCAGCACCATCTGCTTTTCACTCACGGATTCAATGGGCTAATTTCACGTTTGGTAACTCTGATCAAGTTGTCCCGAAATATACCATTTTAATGTTATATCCACATTATATAGAAACAACTGGTTCATGTTTTCGTTATCAAAATGTCCGAATAAATTCAGTTGAAACACTACGAAAGTGCAAAATTATCTCCGTGTAATTGAACCGTGTAATCCGATTACATAAAATGGCGAGTGCAGCAGCATGCTTGCCTCGTCTTGGATAAGGTCACCGTCATGTGTAAATTGGCTATTAAATAGGATTAATCAACACGGAAAACACACCCCATGTCCCCAGGCGTCGATATCGCCACGGTCTCAATATGGTGTCAGTAATTAATGATAATCTTTTTTCGACGGATTATCAGCGGGGGAATAAAAAGAAAAGAATATATTGCCAAAGCGAGCATACATCGACAACTGTACCCAGGCTTGGATACGCCCAATCCATAGATTCTGGCCCTGCATGCCATAAAAGACAACTAATGGCAGAACTTGTTTGGCGTGGAATGCGTGCCGTTATGATTTTCCACCCGGAAATGACTTGGACGTTTTACAGAGTGCTGTTATACAGACAAAGTTTGACCTTGTTTTTTGAGGATTTTACCCTTTCTTGCCTTGTTCTTTTTCTTGTATGTCTTTGTTTTTGTTTTTTGGGGGTGCAACATTTTTACCTTTATATTTCGTCTCATGGTTCATTACTTTTGGTTTGAGTGATTTGTCTTTACCATTTTTGCTCGGCACTATAGAGTCAGGATTGTACTGATGTACCGTTCATCCATACATACATACATACATACATACATACATACATACATACATACATACATACATACATACATACATACATACATACATACATACATACATACATACATACATAGCGTTGATTACTCGTTTGCTTGCTTTCTGCTTGAAATGCGCGTCAGCTGCTGATAATCTTGTTGAGCTATTTAACAAGACAAATATTCCTAAAATAAATTATGTTTTTTGTTGCTAATTTTTTTTAGCTTGATTAAAATCAAGATGTAATGCTGACCTATAAATTGTAATTTCTGCATTCAAAGGGTACAAATGAAACAAGGAAATAGTCAAATTACATAATGTAAATATTTCTTTCAACTATTGACAAGAATAAATGGGAATTTATCCTCAAATATCTAAGAATGATTATTAGGGACCTTACTGTCAGCTTTTTCGTGGCAGATTGACGGCACGGTGGGTCAGAGGACGGACTGAAGCATTACAGCCCTCATTTAGTCAAAACCCTTTTCCATGACAAGTCCCTATTTGTCGTAAATTTAGCGCTCAGCGTTTTATTATTTTCGGAACGGAAAGGGGAAAAGGGAGAGGTAACAGATTTTCTTCGACTCACCCAACACAATTTACTCTGGATATTACCTTGTTTGAATATCTAGTTTTGTTTAGGTTTATTTTGTTTTGTTTTTCTAAATATATTATTACAACATCTACAGTTCAACTTTAAAAAAAAAAACTTTGTTATTTGTTTACAAAGACAGTGATATGTACCTCTACCATTGGTATTTCTGGATTGCTTAATTCTGAGTGACATTAACATGTTGTCGAAGACACTGTGTAGTATGGAATATTGAAACAGTGATCAATCCCATACCACAAAATATGGTATATATATATATATATATATATATATATATATATATATATATATATATATATATATATATATATATATATATATATATTATACCTTGTAAATTGCACCTTAGTCGGATACTTTAAAAATTAATTATCCGTTTTAACTTTTCATTTTCTTAACTGCAATATAAATTTTGAGGAAGAATTACATTAGGTTTATTTAATGCCGATACAATTGAGTGAACTTCCTTGCCCCGGGAAACACCACGGTTGCCGATCCAGGTTGATCCTATGATAGGATTCGAAAACGCACCCTTTCGGTTGCAAATCCTTCACGTTAAGCACTGAGCTACTGTAGTTTCACACAACTAAAAGGGACGTGGGCATAATTATAAGCTTTTTGTTATTGTTGAGACAAGATAATCAGGAGCGAAGGGGAGGGAGGGAGTGGTAAGTCATCAAATATGATATAATACAGATGATAAATGTCTGGGGGATGAGTGGAGGGTGGTGTCTAAAATTCCGACTATGCCCTCTAGAAAATTCATCCGACGGGAAAATATTTGACAATTTCATTTTCTGATAATCTTAATAATTAAGTGTCTTCGGGTTAGAACTTAGTCTGTTGATACATGGTTGTACTTATCATGTAAGAAGAAAAAGCATCATGTAGAAAAAAATTAGATAATAAAAGCTTACCTGAATTTATGGCATCAGCCTTCAATTTTTCTCTCTCTGTGATTATCAGAAGTAGGGTCCCGAAGGCAAAGTGGAAGCCATTACACAGAATGTATACCACCATCGCGGAACAGACAATGACCCATCCCCACCCACCGTCGGGGTAGTGGTCCCCAAAGTCGATGCGTGTAACCGGCTTTATATCCGGTGCTACCACAGGAATGTCTTTGCGGGATTGCATTTTCATTCTCATGGAGGAAGCCTTGTGAATGGGAAAAATGACGGAAAATTAGTTGAGGATTTTTTCTCGAACTGAACGAAGTCTGTTCTCTTTGTATTGTCTATTCTCTCATGGTTTAACTATGCAAATTTAGGAAGTCAAATCTTGTCTTCCAACGGGTTTCACAAAGACAGAGAAAGGAGCACGATGGATTCGTGTCTTCATGACAAAAGAGTGACTCGTCCTTGGGAATTGGATTCTTGGATATTGGATTTCCTATCTGAAACCTTCCTGTTACATTTACGCAGTCTTTTTAATCCCAGTATCACTTTCACCGTGTTCAGTTCAAACACAACATCAGTGACTTCTATGACAATGAGTCATAACCAGTCAGCATGACAAATCCCTCATCTTCATATTGATTGAAATGTCACCTAAGTCATTAATCAAAGTTGTTCGCAGTTCGAAACTTTCTCATAGTTTATGAACATAATTCCTGGTAATAAGACAAAGAATGCAATTAACAGTTTTAAATAAGTCTCTCTTCACATGCATCTGCAATTGACAATAACTGAAAATTTAGCATAAAAAAACATATCGGTAACCTTCTTTCTGGCACCTGATTTAACTATTCCATCATTATAATTATACCCCTCTAGTCAAGTCAAAGACGTTATATATCATATGTGTCTGTTACTGGAGCTGCAGAAACATATAAATAATTTCAAAAGCGATGCACGTTTCGTTACGAAATGTTTCAAAATACGTCTTAGGCATCAAGTCAGTCTAATCGCTAATAGCTTTCCTGGATGACTGCCAAATCAAGCTGTTACTATAGCTCAAAGTAAGCCTTTAGTATTGTGGTTTGTTTATCTAAATATTTACTCCTATTCTACAACGTGTCCACTCCACAAAATGATATAGTTCATTTATCCTATGTTCTTGTCTGCAATCCATTTATCGCGTTTTATGCACTTTCCAAAAAAATATAGTAAATATATCACCACCACTTGCAAATATCAAAGTCTGTCATTCCATCCACAGAATATCGTATCAGCACCGCCTCATCGTCGTATCAGCCAATAAACTCTCTCCATGAATTTGACATTTTAAAATAACAGCCAAAATTGCAAGAATTGTTAGTAACATTGTCCAAAATTAGTCCCATTTTCCTTCATAAATCGGCATTTCAGTTCCGCTATGGAGCTAGCGCCTGTAAGAGTAAGCAGCGATTCCAGCCTTGACAGTCGGCTAAAAAAGAATTACATCGTCTTTCCGATGAAACGGTTGGTAAGGTAACATGACGTAGATCCAGCGCACGAGAAATTAAATGTATGCAACTAGTGTAATAGGCCGAGAGTTCCCTAGCTGCTGTTTGGCTTGCGAGGAGAAGAGCGTTTTCTATCTCGTCTGGTTCGCTTGGCAATTGCACTTGGTGGGAATCGATCAAGAGGCACCGATGGGGAATATTAGCTATTCTTTGGACCAAAATAGATCCCCGATAGGCAACATCCCAGTTCGATGCTAGAGCGCTAAAATGATTATCGATCGATTCAGACTCCACATGCAAGCTCCGCGAAGTGTTTGCTTACATAATGTATCTGCAAGGCGAGACATAAATTGACCATGTCGTTAAAATGGATAATTACTGGCTGGTGTTGTTTGGGTTTTGTGTAGTTATAGAATTCATGTTATTCTGAAACTATTCTCAAAAGGCCGCAAGGAAAACTATGTTTGATGAGAAAGAGTATAAACCAATACAAATATTATCCAATAAAATCATATATTATTGATCAGAGAAGTAATTAACCAAATTCAATCTTCCTTTTAACGCTATATGACGAAAACGTGCTGGCAATTCACGTAGCTAAATCACATTTCACAAATATGCCATTGCTTTTAAATAGTGCCATAACCTTGGTATTTTGTTTCTAGTTTACGTCACTATGACGTCGAAGAGAAAGGAAATACAAAACAAACCACACGTTTAAGTGTTCTGTAAATATCTGGCATGATGGTATTACTGTTTCATTTGTTGAAAAGATTATTTAGCAATCATCTCAAGATATTTTTGCATCTTAAAATATTGCCGCATCTTCTCTCGATGATCTTATTCATTTCTCTTGCATCATACATTGCGCAAGTCAAGACATATCAACTATTGTGACGTCTGTCAAATGACTAGCAGTCGTTCCGATCAGTGTTTTTGTTTGTTTGTTCTTATTATTTTTCGAAAGCAAGTAAGAAAAAAAATTAGAGATTATCGAGTCCGCACAGTCATGGGCGTTGCTGTTAGTCAAGATCTGCGTCCAACTTCCATGGAAAAGATATTATTTTCTATCTGTTCTTGGACTTCCTCAGTTTCACAGGCTAGAAATTAGACTTTTTAGAACCTGTGTTCTGTAGTTGTGGGGTTGTTATGCATCCATCTAATAGTATCTGATTTTTGTTTCTTCAACTTAAGTATATCAGCATGAATGACCCTCCATGTCCTGTCATGATCTGCGTGCAAACAAAGTCGTGTCAAATTCTCATGACAGGGATTTATTGTGAATAACACGTTGAAGTTTGATTTCTATTTTTTAAAAAAAGAACATTGACTAAATTGTTTGTTTTTTCCACTTATATTTCCAGATATTATGCTATTAGTATGTTCCTTTGAATGCATAATTCAGATTGAAATTAAATGGGAAAAGACATTGGCGTAACAAAGGTAAATTTTCTAGGTCAACAACTTTAACTCTTTGGGTCAAAATTCTCTCTCTCTCTCTCTCTCTCTCTCTCTCTCTCTCTCTCTCTCTCTCTCTCTCTCTCTCTCTCTCTCTTCCAAGATGTCCTTCCCAAAGGGACTCTTTAAAACATTTTCCCAAAAGTTAGCACATCTCACTTTACACTTTCTTAGGTTTTGTTTGAAAAATAATTATACTTATATTACCTCGAAATTCTAAAAAAGGAAACAAACACAAAAAATGAATTCAGCAATTTTGATCACTGTGGATTCATTTAATTTCTTGGAGATCCATTTTTGTGGGGATATCGATTCTTACATTCGTGCATATGCCTCTGATAGAGACAAGGTTTTATTATCTTTATGGATTGATCCGTTTTCATTGGTTCTCAAATTCGTTATTTGTGACTCCTACAAACAATCGAAATAATTATTACTAACCCGCCAATAAAAGTAAATCTTCAGCGTTACCAGTTCTTGTATTCTATTCTCAATCCCCCATGCGGCATAAATCAACTTTAGGTCTTGGCCATTACAAAACTGTAACTCTGATACATCTCTTCCACTTCTATAGCAAAGTTTGAAAAAAGTTATCATTGGATTAACATTACACAAACAAGTGAACCGAAACACTGAAAAAACAATGCAACTCTTCACTCACTGGACAGAGACAAAAATCCAGCAAGACTGGAATTGTACAGAGTCACTTAATATGCACACGCACTGACTATTTGATTTAACGGTTAAACAGATGTTAGTTGACAGCAATGGTTTCATTAAGGTTCTTGCAAGAGTAAAATCTTAAAAAGTTCTAAGTGTTCTCCGAGTGGTCAACAATGTTATTTTTTCTTTCCAACAGGAAAACATCCAGCTTTGATGACTTACGTTTACTTCAAACGATATAATGGAATTCCCCCCACCACCCCAAAAAAAGTCTTAAACTCTTCACGCAGCTTGCACTTCAGAAAATAATATATATATGTGTGTGTGTGTGTATGGTTAACTCGCTTTTTCGTCACTGTAAGATGAAAGAACTGCAAAAAGAGAGCGAATCCAGAGAATAGTAAAAGAAATATTGTTTAAAGAAAGTGAAACCAACAATGTAAATAATAATAACAAGCAATTTATTTCCCTATAATACAAAGTGAAATTCAGGAGATATTTACAATATTGTGAATCAAATTCTAAATAATCCTAAATGTCCTAATCACAAGTCCAAAAATATAGAATGTTCCGAATGAGTTCCAATAGTCCTGAATGTCCTGATATAACACAATGATACAATCCAGAATGTCTTTGAATGAGTTCAAAAAAGTACAAGGTATGTATTAATTCAAAAGACAATGAGCACTTTAGTAATTCCAATGAATATATGAAATAAATAATTGCTCTCGAATTATATCTGATTTCAATGGCACAAATTGTAAAATCTGATCTCAAATGGATTCCCACAGACTGATCTAACACAGGAATTAATTATTTGTTTACCAAATCCCTATTTATACACATTTTCACTGACCTATATCATAACAGGATGTGAAGCAATAAAATGGAAAAAAACAGTCTAACTGTCAACAAGACTGACCTTGAACTTAAATGCTTATAAACATTCTGTTTACAAGTGACCAGAATCTAAAGTACAACTTACCTTCATGGACAAGATTGAAACATACATCATATATTAAATATACATAACGCATATAATTTAAAGATAATATATTGTTATGTATGATGTTTATATACTTATCTTTTGTCTGTGATTGTAAGATATATGGTTTTTTGAAAATACATACTTAACTTTTGTCCCGTTGTTTACATGGTATTTTCATAGGAATTTCGCAATTAGAATTTTGTGGCATATGTCAGGTAGACCAGTATTTTTCCATTAGAAATACTCATATTCTGATGTGACATAGGTCATGTAAGCATGTGTATTTATATACAAATTTATGTAAACAAATTCATTCCTATTCTGAAAATTCGGTTCTAAAAGATCAGTCTGTAAGGAATCTATTTTATCAATGTTTTTGAAATCAGATATAATTTGAGAGCAATTATTTATTTACAATATTCATTGGAAATACTAAAGTTTTCATTAACTTTTGGATTAATACATGATTTTGGGATTTATTTGAACTCATTCAAATACAATCTGGATTACATCATTGTGGTACATCAGGACATTCAAGACTATTGGAATTCATTCTGAACATTCTATTATTTTGGACTTGTGATTAGGACATTTAGGTTTACTTGGAATTAAACTGACAAATTGTAAGTGTCTTTTGAATTGTCACTTTTATTGTCTGGAAATAAATTTCTTGTTGATTTCACTTAACTTTTTTGGTTCCACTTTCTTTCTGTTACATTTTTAAGACCTAGAGCAGTAACAATATCATTATATATATATATGGAAAATATTAGCATTTTTACCAAAATATTTAATATATGCATATATAGGGATACTCATTCACAAAAAGATACAAATACACATACATACATATATCTACATTCACATATACACATCACCCCCATATATACACCCCATATATACACAGATATCTACATATGTATACCCATACACACACATGTTTCCAATAACATAGTTTATGACTCTATTAACTGTTTGTACAATAACCATTTTTGCATGCACAGAGTTTTGTTCCTGCAATTCGATGACAACTAAGAGCAAATCATCAATAGTAACAACTAACAGTGAAAATTTTGTCATCATTTAATGCTTTTAACTTTCAAGATCTGTTACGGCAATTTTTCTTTTTTACAGATTCGAAAACTTAACGAATAATAAAAGTTTATGTTGAAAGTTTAATAGATTGCCTTCTTTGAGTAATTTCATTATTATCATAAGTACGCAAATATTAATTACGTATTTAACATTTGTGGAGGAAAACTGCCTATATTTGTATTACTTGAAACGAAAGGTCAGCTTCCCTAAACGACCCTGGCCTGATGAGAAAAACAATAGCTGTTCAAGTAGTTTGGTTTAGCAAAAGTGACCATAACTGATAGATTATTGCCACTATATGTATTAATGGAAAAGGGACTCTGTCCGATTTTGCAGTAATTTAAACGTGACTCTGTCCGATTTTGTAGTAATTTAAACGTGACTATGTCCGATTTTGCATAGATTTAAATGGGACTCTGTCCGATTTTGTAATTATTTAAAAGGGACTCTGTCCGTTTTTGTAATAATTTAAAAGGGAGTCTGTCCGATTTTGTATTATTTATAAAAGTTTCCGTTAGATTTTGTCAAATTCTGTTGAGAATAATGATAACGCATGACGAACGCTGAAATATACTATACACTCAAAAAATACCATGTAAGCTAATAAGAATCGAGGAAAGTACCTAGTAAATCGCTTTTACTACTATGCTATCTAAACTAGTCTTAATATTACGATAGAAAGCCTTTTTCTTTAGAACATATATTGATAATTACTTCATTAAGAAACGCTAGGAAATTCATTTGTAGTTAACATTTTGTTTCAGCTTGTTTTTTTCAAAGAAAAAAATAAAAATTAAATTAAAAAAACATGCCAGAAAACAACTGGCATCTACTTCTTGATGCGGAAAGAAGAAATCTCGGTATAAGAAGTTTATTCACGATTTTCTATTATTTTTTTTTCACATGCACATATGATTGACATTTGTAAGTTATGGTCACAATGAATTGTTTGTTTTATTTTATTTTTGCAAAAAAAAAAAAAAAAAAAAAAAAAAAAACAGAATCCCCTTACTGTTCTTGAAAATGGTAGGTAGCAAAAAGTACAATCGCGACAAAAATCGATTTAACATTGATTTAACGGATTTTTTTTAAAATTTCGTACAAATCCTCATTTTTGAATTTCACGGGTTTTAGAGACATGTATAAATTTCAAAGTCTTGATGCCTGGATGATTTCTTTCAGAATTTGTCAAATTCTGCTGAGCTGTTTTTGAGAAACAGTAGTTAAAAAGCTTCGATTGTCTTTAATGGCAACCCAATCTGATGTCAGATATGCATTACTGGGATGAATTGCAAAGAACTTGTTTTCAGGTTGGCTTGTGCCAAATTTGGTCAAATTCTGTTAAGTGCCTTTTGAAATTAGATCATTAGAGGTTTTCTGATTTTTCACAACGGCGGTTATATTGATGGCACATTTGTAAAACATATCAAAAAACCTTGAGGCCAGAATGCTCTCTGTCAAAATTGATCAAAGTGTATTTTTGATTAAATTTAAAAGTACTTGACGTACTTGCATGCTCTATTTCGAAACTGGTTCAATATGTTGAGTTATGTTTAAGAAGTACTTTTTATAGTTTTATATATGGCTGGTTAGAACTTTGGAATCGACCCCTCGTAAAACTCAGTTTAAATAGTCAGAATTTTAGTAAATTTTTATTAAAACGTCCAATCAAAATTTTGTTGTGAGGTAATGTATATATATATATATATATATATATATATATATATATATATATATATATATATATATATATATATATATATATATATATATAAGGGGGGTATGTGTGTGTGTGTGTGCAGATGATACATCACAATATCCTAGTGATAAAGATATTAGCATTGTTGAGAGCAAACTAAATGAATATTTATAATTAGCTATGATATGCATGTATGACGATAAACATAGCTGAAACTTACAGACACCCAGTTTATGCTTATCTGCTCAGTACAACGGGTAGCCGAATGAAGTGAAGTGTAGATAGAAATAAATGGTACAACAATTGTAGCTGTTAAATGTGCCAAACTTGTAAGTACTCCTTTTTGATAATACTTTATCCTGGTCCAACCACTTGGAAACACTCTTTATAAAAGTATTTAAGAAAATAGGAGTTTTTAAAAGGTTTAGATGTTTATGTCGGATCACGTGATCCTAAAGCGTCCTAAATGTTGCTTACACCTCTGCTTTGTGGGGAGAACCCCGCAATTATTCTTACATACAGAGACTATACAGTGTATTGAAAAGAGCAGCCAGGGTGACTTTAAATACTAAAGCTGTTTTTACATTTACATCACCTCCTTTCAATACTCTTAGATGGATGCCAATAAAGGATAACCGTCTGTACTCGCGTATAGACCGATATCAACTGCAAACTGCATAGACCCAGATCTGCCGTCGCATAATGCGCCGGCAGATCTGGGTCCATACAGTTTGTAAGGACTAATCAGAAAAACAAACAACATAGACCCTGATCTGCCGGCGCATTATGCGACGGCAGATCAGGGTCTATGTTGTTTGCATTTGGACCAAAATTATACGTGAGTATAGACGGTATATTATTTTCAGGAAAGCTGTTTTTACTTTCAATGTTTTAAATAATTTAGCACCAGAGTGTCATAATCTATTTAATTTGTAAAGAACATTAGTATAAGGAGTACACAGTCGAGTGAAGACAATGATTTATGTATACTAACAGTTAGGACAGAGTATGTCAAGAAATAATTTGCTTACCCTGATACAGTTTTATGCAACAGTTTGCAGCATAATATTAAACCAGCAACTAATGTTTCATCTTTTAAGAAATTATACTTTTGCAAATATGTTTATCCTGCTTGCATGACCGCATACCATTTATACTTTGTAGCTGTGATATATATATATATATATATATATATATATATATATATGTGTGTGTGTGTGTGTGTGTGTGTGTGTGTGTGTGTGTGTGTGTGTGTGTGTGTGTGATAACAGTTTGTTAACCCCTCTAATATGTATTACATTACGTTATATTTTGGAACTTTTATGCAGTGCACGTTAACCTTGCATATGTTTACTAATTACATGTATACTTGTTTCAATTGCATGGCCATAATGTAAAATAGCTGCTAGCTAATTATGTCAGCCTGGATAAATAAATGATAGTATTAATATTATTATTATTATTGTTGTTGAAAAAAAAACAAGCTATTGTGTTGAAAATGTAGTTTTACTAATTTTCACTAATTACTGGAGGGTATGTGGATGTGAAAATAAAGTCAGAATACAACTGAGAAAATGTTTGTCATGCAAATATTTTATTTACAGTTTCTTCGTCCTCTTGCAATCATGAAAAATATACATGCGGATGTATGCATTGTATTGTATTGCAGTGGGTGTATTTTCATGCGAGACTGCATGCAGTAGCGTACTAACGGGGGCGGGGGTCGGACGGGGCGGTTGCCCCGATCGCCAGAGGTCTTGGGGAAACAGCTGATACAAATTCGGCCCTTTCCGCCATCATCGTCGCCCCGGGCGCCATTTACCCTTAGTACGCCAATGACTGCATGTCGGCACTTAGACTATGCCCTATAATAGTTAGTGTTATCTAAGATAACAGAATAATGTAAACACGTTTTAATTCTTGCAGCAGATGACTGATATAATTTTCGTTTTGAATGTCCTTTTTATTATGAACTCATATAAAGTATATTCCCAAGTCTTACTGGAGCAGTTACACAGTCAAAACACGTTTAAACGTGTGGATTTAATTTCTAGTTCGTATGCATCTCTGGTGAGAAAGACATCTATTTTGTTATCTATAAAGCTTATTTATTTTAAATGCTTTATAATTCCATTATATGTTTGAGATCATAATAAATAACTCTAAATAATTAGCAAAATGCACGAATATGTAAACAATATATTTGATGCCAAATTACATTGCAAGATGTATGAAGAAATTTCCTCTTTTTCTGCTATCGCTATGATATCTGTTTTACACTTGAATGAATACTATTTCTTATTTTTATTTTTGTGATCAAGGTATATTTCTATTTTAAATGTAGTGAATCAATAAATTGAAATTCTCTTAATACGTGTATATGTTCATATGTATTCCTGCTATCCACGTTGAAATGTTAATATTGTATGTTTGCACAGATGCCAATTTGCCTATTGCATTACAATTATTATCCTAATACTAGTATACCAACAGCCCGCAGACATCTTTTCTCAAAAGTACTAAGATCAACTCTAAAATATTGTAAAATGAGACAAACAATTTATTGTTATTGCCTTAAACAGAATTTTGTGTCTGACTTTTTTCTTCAGCTACACATTCTGGCGAACTGATTGCATTATGCCAGCCACCGAAAGAAAGCACTGTGTAACTAATATTTTAAAATCATCTGATAACAGAGTGCAGAAAGATCATTGTGTTCAGAAAGAAAGAAAAAAGAAACGCCTTTTTTCTTCAGTATATTAGAAAAATGCCCATTGTGTTCAGTATATTAGAAAAACGCCCATTGTGTTCAGTATATTGTAAAAACGCCTTTTGTGTTCACTACTTTAGAAAAATGCCTAATGTGTTCACTATATGGTAAAAACGACCATTGTGTTCAGTATATTAGAAAAACGTCTATTGTGTTCAATATATTTCATTTATGTAAGCTAAAATGTATATGTGTAAAACTTCGTATAGGAAAGATCAGATTTTTGTTGTTGGTTTATTATTATTATTATTATTATTGTTGTTGTTGTTGTTGTTGTTGTTGTTGTTGTTGTTATTATTATTATTATTATTATTATAATTGAATATTATTTCTCACTTCCGTGGACTGTTGGGAAGAGGAAAATAGGAAAATATCAGTCTCAAATAAGGGAAGAAACAAAAATGGGTTGGTTTTTCTTTCTTTTTTTTTTTTTTAAATCGCATGGAACTCCATCAATTTTGAACTGCACTATGAAGATAAAAAAAATAAAAACTAGCTTTTAATTCTTAATTCTGCAATATCATGTGAAAAATTGCTTTATAAATTTTAGCGAATAGAAAGAAGAAAAATGTATATATCTATGCATCTGTCTATGCTGAACTCATGCACATGCCGGGATTTTGTCGCGAACTGCTGATATCTTCTTGCTGTCGCGGTTTTGAGGTGGAAATAGCCAGCATGTGTGCGAATTTCTCAGAGAATGTGACCATGATTGACTGAAAGTGTGCTTCAATGTCCGTCTAAGTAGGATTAAGCATTTGACTGCCTCGTTATCAATAAGTTTAATGAATAAATTATCACAAAGGAAAGAAGTCATTAAAGAAGAATACATATTGTGGATACTTAAAAGATCAAATTTAGACCATCATAAAATTTATACGACCCTTCGTAAGAAAATGTCTTGCCCAACCCCTCCCCCAAATTATCCAATCTTCGGAATTTTCACGAATCAAGTGTGATCACTACGGCTATAATTATCTATCTATCTATCTATCTATCTATCTATCTATCTATCTATCTATCTATCTATCTATCTATCTGTCTGTCTGTCTATCTATCTATCTATCTATCGAGCGAGCGAGCGAGCGGGAGATCTATCGATCTGTAACATGCCAGGGATCTTACAGCATCGCACTGCCGAACGAATCAAACAACACCTGCGACAGGCTGGCTTGATGTCGATGTTCCTATTTCCAAGGACCTTAAGACAACAGTAGTTGCCAAGTGAAGAGTTCCTAAACGCGATAATGCCACAAATAAATTTCCTCTAATCAACTAACGACCAAACATTCAGGAGACTCTAACTTCACACTTGCATGGTGGTTTTTTTTTTTTTTTTTTTTTTGCTTCGCATTTGTACGACTAATCCGTACGCTTTACCAAGCTGCAGACTGGTATTTCATGCCACGTACAACGAAAAATGACCCAAACGCCTAATGCACAGAATTAGTTCTATTTTAAATGACCAAACACGTATACGTGAGAAAATGCCGAGAATTTCTTATGTTAATAAATTAGGAAGGGTCCATTTCACGAAACTAATCCATGCTACAATAAAGTCCTGTAAATACTGTACATTATGGCGTTTGCTCCTAGTAATTAGCTCATTAATAGGTTTGAGAAATATCTTCCTAACACAACTCCCTATAATTAAACAAATACTAACAAAACTATAAACAGAGACGTAAACACAAATAGCATATACCCTAGGTTTGTTACATTACCCACACCTCCGAAAATCACTCGTCCCCAAGTAATCACAAACGTCATACTTCATACCCAACCCCTCCCCTCCATACTTCAATTGATTCATCCATCAGAATCAACCACCAACTTGATTCGTTATTTCCAAACATGATTGCAGAACATGTTTCCTTCACAACATTCTGCTTTGCATGTATGCTAGCAGAATCCAATGTGGATTGCACCAATTTTTTTTTTTTTGGGGGGGGGGGGGAGGGGGGTATTTTATTTTCAATTACTACTAGATGTCAAATGAAAGTTTTGAAAATATTGTATCTTCAAAATCTGTATATCTACTCACCATGAAAAGTAATGGCTTTTACTGCATATATGTGATGTAAAAATTCCTCACATATCAACAGATTTTGTTGAATTTTGTGGTAATTCTTTATGAGTGACTGTTTCATGGATGCGTTAAAATTGTATATGGTAGGCTTTTATATTTTGTCCATGAAAAATGCAGAGTTGATTGTGTAATTATGAGAAGCGAACGTGCAATGTTGTTATGATTGCATCAAGATTTATGTGATATTCATTACCTTTTATCTTTTACAAAATCTCGTTTACTAGTTTCTGATATGTTGTATTGTAGCTGAGATTTTTTTTTAGCTTCTTCTTAGCTGCAGCTGGAATCGACTTCATATTTTTGAATGTTAACTATTTTCAATTCTTCTGTGACAATATTTATTAACGTGCTGGGACATTGTCTTCCTTGTGGTGGTTTTATCAAGTGTTCCAGGTGATCACCATTTTGTTACTTACATATATTTTGTTTGGATGTACATTGTTTTTTTGTTTTTTTTTCCAGCTGGTGTCGTGATCAAAAACAATTTGCATCACGTGCATGTTTTAATTCCCTCAGTTTATAATGCGCTTTCGTTACTAAATCTGTTAAATCATAGAATATCGTTATCTTTCAAAAACTCAATGTTTCCATTCTCCTTAATACTGTTATCTACGTATTATGCCTCATTCATTTATTTTAATAGAACAATGTTTGTTGCTGGCTCCCAACTACTAAACGATTCATCATATTCCTTCCACTTCACAAGTACATACCGTTTACCTTTCATTCTTAAAGTCTTCAAAATCTTTTCAACTTTGTATACGTCATCTTTTTTTTTTTTTTTTGTCGTATAGAGATAACACTTCTTCGCAAAACATACCCCAAATATCCTCTATCTTCAAGTCTTTCAGTTCATAAACAGATGGATTATTTAATATTACTTGCCTGATTATGACTATTTCTTCATTAAAGCTAGGAAGGTATCCTTTTAAAACAATTGTCTTATATTTTGAAATTCAGACTGTTTGACCGATTATGAATTTAGACGTTCCAAATCTATTAGTTGTCAAGTAACCAAATAGATTATCCATACTTTTGATATGTTTTCTTCACTGCTTGCTTCAACCCGAATCATGTTAGTTCGTCTGTGATGAATGTTATTGTAACCATCAATTACCTTTGGTAAAACTTCAATCCATTTTTCGGTTTCATTTTGAGGGAAATACTTCCACATTCTAATCTTTAATTTTCTGTCTAAACTCTCCATGCCAGATGATTTTTGGCTGAGTAAGTTCAAAAGTCGTTAGTGTTCTCTATTTCCAACAAATCCTGAACTTTCCTGTCATGAAACTATTATACTTCAGCAAACTGTATCTTTCAGGTTTTTGCTCTTGCAGACTTCAATAAAAGCATCAGAGATCTTAAAGATGTACTGTAAATTTATCCCAAAACAAGTCTGTGTATTTATCCACATCAAACACGTAATTTATACCTTTCTCATACTGCACTGTTTTCATTTTTTTTCCCACAGGGGTTGATGTTGATTATTTCAATGTTATCATCCTTACAAGTAATGCATAGATTTATGATGCATTATAGGATATATTTTTGAATGTTTGAAACCAACAAATTGACACTTATATTCTTTTGAATATTATTCTTCAACACAACAAGCTCTGACCACACTTTTATTTCTTCCAAACTTGTAAACGAATAGGCATTATATCCAGATCTAGACGTTGTTATTTTCATGTCAAACTCACAAAATATTTCTATAACCTTTCTGAAAATGGTCGAAGTTTGTGCGATTATTTATGATTTGTAAAATAAAAATGTCAACTTATTATTTAGTGCTCGCTTTGCTAGTGCGCTAGTAATGTTTTTGTTTTTAGTTTGATGTTGTCGTATCCGTTACACGTGAAAATATATATACTGAGCTATACGGAACATACACACACACACAAATTTGTATACAGAGAGCAAGTTAAATCTCCAGTTCTTTGTCACATAGTACGCACCGGAGTTAAATATTCAGGATATTTATAAAAGCATCGCTCTCCCTTACATCATCAAGCGTTTCGTTATTGGAATAGTTCTTCTACCTCAAAAACATGACTAATAGTTATGGTGATAATATACATATGAGAACCAATTACTGTGAATTCACCAATTTTCGTCGATTTCGTGGTTGCTACAAGCCACGAATTTAAGAACCCAACGAACAATGTTTATTCTAGTGAAAATATGTGACTATCTTTAATTTAATTACAACAAAAATTTCATTTTTCCCAAAACCATGAACATTTTATACCCACAAGAATAAATAAATTCACAGTAATTTATAAGTAGATCGATTTATTGATGAATGCGTCAATTAAGCAAATATTATTCATCCACCGCGCTTTCCGAAATGGCAGTTAAAGAACTTTAAAATATATATATCATGACAATCATAATTAAATCTGTATAAATTGGGGGGCGGGGGCATTTTCACTCAGCAATATAGCCATATAATTCATTCCCCTTATTGCAAAATTCACAGTAGAAAAGATATTTGAGCTAAATAAGAAAGGATACGATATGGACCAAATGCAATAACTAAACCCTCTTTTCTTAATGAGTGCGATTAGAAGCAGCATAAATAAAAATCACCCATAGTCGCATTTGTAAACAATATACAGGAGCAAAGAACCTGAAAAAGTTACTTAAAAAAAGACTAAAAATATCCACTTAGAGTTGAACTTGGTAGACAACATGGAAAATATCTACATGAATTTAAAACAGTCAAATATGAACATATAAAGAAAGAATAGAAGACTATGAAACGTCACAAGATACAGCAAGTGTGACTTCAGTGCACGGCATATTACGTGAATAAAACGATACAGGTTCTAGCTGCACGATCCACAAAGTGGTGTAGCTGTTTCCGGCATCTTGCTGAATTTGTCTATAACGTTGTTTCTGTTGTTAAAGCTGATGCAATGGCAAAATCTGTACAAAACATAACGTTAAAGACTAAAACTATCAACACCACTAAAAGAACAACAGCATAGCCTGTACAAACACCACTAAAAGAACAACAGCATAGCGTGTACACAGTTAGGCTTTGTCCGTCGTTTGATTTTTAAAATGACAAGACTTTTCAACATACAACGACGAGGCCCCAACCAATATCAGAGATGCTTTAACTTTTCGCTTAATAAGTAGAATTGATTTCCCTACAAATAAATGTCGAGTGAGCCAAAAATATATTACTAAATCTGTTTATCATATAACACTAAACTCTACTTAAACAGATGCATACAGCATGGGTTTAAAGACGTTGCTTAAGATGTCAATATGGCCACTACAAAACACGAATAGCATATAGCCTTTTATCTGAAAATGTTTTTAATATCATAGAGGCATAAGGAAAATCTCTAGGGAAAAGCCCATAGGCAATATTCTTGGTATCAGGTTCCAAATAAATAACGAGATTAAAAGTTTTTAGTCAGAGACATCGAACACTATTGAGGTGTGAGAAAGAAGTATAGAATAGCATACCAAGTTTTGAAGTGAATGGAGGCGAGAGTGACAACAGTTTCAGGTTATATGAAAATAACATGAGATAGATTACGTGCTGCAGGAATAGTTACTAGAGTAGTCGTTCCTACCTCAGTGAGTCAGGGGCAACATTTATGGGAACTGAAGCAAAAGCTTTAATGAAGTTAATCTAAAACAGTACTTAAACGTATGATAAAACAATAACATCTGAAATTATTAAACGGCATTGAGGATATGACAAGCAAAGCAATAAGTGACAATGAAAGTAACAATAGGGAGTTTATTTTGATTATCAACGAGTACAAAAAGATAAATCAATCAGAAATAAAATAAACAATATAGGAAATCAAGATTTCGGTGAGTCATTAAAAATTGGACATCGAGCAGTTGAAAAAAGCATTTTCTGAGGATGAAGAGCAAAAATTGAACGAGAACGAGATTTTGGAAAAGTTAACTGAAAGTCTATCATCAATGCAAAAAGTTGAACAGTAAAACATGAATGGCGGGAGTCTGTGTCTTCGACACAGTAATGAATGTTTAAATTTTTCCTAACTTAATGTTCCGCATAAGCGAATCGTCATCCCTCGAAACATAGCGTTGCATCTGCAGAGTAAAATGGAGAACTATGTTACAATGGACCAACTCCATGAAAAAGAAGTTTATCTCAGCAATCTAATTGATAACAAAAATGGCAATCTGACCATTTCATTACAGATAATATATTTTATTGTTGGATATTACAATATTTCTAATGAACTAAAAACGTATATTTTACTACATCAATGAGAAGAATGCAACATGAACTTCTTATTTCCTTAAGGGTTTTACAGCCTTGAGACGTACATCAACAAAGTCTGATATGCAGTAAAGACAGCGAGGAAATTATAGATGTTGAATATCTAAAATACAATTCAACAGTTAAAATCATTCTAAGTAACAATTACACAGTGTATATCACCAACTGCAATGATAAACTATTACGATGCAATAACCAGAGACTTATACATTTATCTACTGAGGCTGATATAGTATGTGCAATTTTGAAACCCAGAATGTAAACATTTGTCTTGACCAAATCAGTGACACACACACACACACACACACACAACAAAAACACAACTGTTTCATTGGATATCGGCATAAAAGATGAAGAATTTTAGGGTACGACTGAAACATACGGTTCTCAAGTAAAGTAAGTTATAAAAAGAAGACACAAATATATCTGACATGACCAATTGACCTTGGTTTACCTTTTAACATTAAAATAAAATCAAAAGAGAAATAGGTAATACTAGTCAGACAATTTAACACTTGCTTAAATCTCAACCATAACCATATCACAAATTTACGTGATCCTGTCAAATAACTGATTGAGCTACGAGCCGGTTTCATCCATATAGGTGTTGATACTCCAATACGAAAGACTTAGGAGGATACTAGTTTAATTGATGTAAAAACACGGTGGGAGAAAATTGACAGAGAGTTAATTAAAGAGCTAACAAAATCTCGGAACTACAGAAACAGATTGACCAGAACAACAAATATTTTAGATGCACATGAATTGTTCATACAGGGATTCAGGACCCTATATAGTACCGTACAACACTGCAGGTTCTTCGAGAAAGAATACTTACGATTTATCTATTACTGATTTGAGCGATAAGATCAAAGCGATTCAAGCTGTACATTCGCTGAACATTACAACAAGTTATAAGCTGAAGTTGAACAATCAAAATCAGATATAAAAGAATATGTGATGAACTGATTAATAATATTGGTGCTGAGCAAAGTTAGTATTGATGAAATAGACAAAAGAATTAAACAAATAATTAGGATGGCGACACTTTTATATTGACGATATTGATGATTGTTATTTATTTTTACATCGAATTAGACGTAAACAATCACCGTGTTGTTTACTCATTAGACGTTGAAATGGAACTTGAACCTAATCTTTACAGTGTAGATAAATACTATCTTGAAGAGAACAATATCTTAACATTTAGATTAGAACCAAAAGAGTATTTACAATAAAAACTGTCAGCAGTATCAAATGCGTTATTCATGAATAGAATATTTGCGGAACAAACCTTTTTATTATTCAGCGCAAGATAATTCTTAAAATGGCTACAGCAAGAGTAATTACTGCTGGATCAGTCTGATCAGTAGGTAACAGTCTGGCATTTACATGAAATAACTCTCTGTTCAAGTTATTTGATCATAATGGAGCTGATGAAGAAGCAGTTAGATGGGACAAATTGATGAGATAATTAACATATTAATGATAATCGGGTTTAAAGCAGCATAAACAAGATAAATACTATACGTTCTGTGCAACATGTATTAACTTACATGTGAAGTACTTTATATTGTTAAACGAATGCTGTAATGGAGATAACCCAGTTTACCAGCTATAACATAAGCCTCTGCAGCTGTGATCCTGTTGCATCTAAATTTACTGTTGATTCGGACCCAGTTTCAGTTAATAAACAGCTTGTAACAAGCATGTACAAATTTCGCAGAAAAGTTATAGATGTTTCATTTTAGATCTTACTCCTACTAATTTATGGATGTCTTTTAGAAATGGGACCAGGGTACTGAACATATGAGAGGAATCCGCAATCGTCGTCTTTTTATGCGGCAAAGGGTTTCCATCTTGAGACGACAAATCGCGAGTCTCATGCAGTTATGTAGTTGAGGTGAAGCTGCATCGTCCAGTGGTTGAGGAGTATGATGAGCACAGTAGCAAACAGATGATTGAAGAGCTACCTAGGTTCAAACTACATCAGGTTGTCGTTTTTCTCGCAGTATAGCTAGATGAGTTCGCGCTATTTGGGGTTATTGAACTGGCCAATGCTTCACTGCAGATATCAAGGGGATCTACCTATTGTTCATCTCATTCTGCACAACAGAGCTGGCTGTTTCTGTTTGTCTATTCAGCGTTAAAACACTTTGGTTACTCAGCGTTCGAACTATGCTGACATTTGTTTTTCTTTTCACAAACAGAGGCTTTAAAATCTTTGTATCTGCAATATACTGTAGTACTCATTTTTTAGTATTGGCAAATTTATAGAGTGCGTCCAGTGGATCATTCCTTTAATAGTTCTTGTCGTAGCATTCTTGATTACTTGTTCCCAACCAATTACTGCACAGAACAGTCTATTGAGTACACGATAATTCATGTTTTGTCAGCAAGCTAAATGGTCGAGATCGGCTAGTAGTGTTTTATATATAAATAAAGCTACTCGTTGTATCTTTAGCATGCTAAAAAAAACTTTACGCGTAATGTGGTCCAGAATGTCCCTCCTCATACTTCCTTTTATTTGTACGGTATATTGCAGTGGCAACATAGGTGGTTATAAAAAAAAACTTTATATTTAGATCAGAGCCTGATTATCGGAATATATTAGGGTCCAATATCAACACCCCCAAAACTTATGTTTCCATCCTAAACCAGCTAAACATACAAATGTTTGAATTAAAATCAAATACAGTAATTATTAGAACCGTTTTCATATTATTCCTGTATTATGTGTTATTATGCTACTAATCCAGGTCATTTATGTTGCATTAGGAGGTACGGGAAGGGCTTATATTTATGAATTTTTGTGACTTTGACATTTTATGACTTTCGCACCCGTAAAGTGTAGTTCCGAAATTACTTTGCAACAATTTCACCATACTTGTAAAATCACAAACCTAAAAAGTGATTAATTTTCGGCTGCAAAATGATTTTCCCCCATTTCTTTGAACAACGAGTCAATCGAGAACGAAAGAATTTTTGAATTGGTTGGGAATATAAGAGATATAAACATCATGTTGAATTAATCAATGGTTTCACTCACAATGAGTGGTTTTTGCTAAGTTTTGGGTGACTCTGGCCACTTTATAAAGATATTTGCAAGCACAGTAAATATAATTCTAACTTTTGTTTGCATCCCTTACTCGAAAGTCGCCCTTACAAAATATCAAGCAAATATTCCACCTAAAACTAGGCTGAAGCTGCGATAATTCAGAATGCAAGCAATTAAACATGGAATGGAATGGAAGTTTTTCTTGATTGTAAAACAATAACTGAGTAAATTATATGGCATATTTAGTTAACTGACACAGGAGAATGTGTCCTTTGGAGTTAATACAAGAATGTGCTAGTTGTATAGTTTGTAGACACATAAACAGCCACATGATTATCAAGTTTCACATACCTAGGGAGCAAAGAAGAGAAATGTTCAAGACAAGGCTAGACCACAGGCGTGAAAGTCTACACAGGCGCTTTCGGATTGCAGAGATAATGGACATGTCGCCATTGTCTGAAATGACCTGTTTATTGACAAAAAGAAACAAGCATAAATATTGTATTAACTGAGTGTACTCAGTGAATTTGTCGAGACATGGCAAGGTACACAGCTTCATGGGGTCTTGAAGGCAAGAAGTGTGCTTTGTTACAGTAGTAGCATGTGGTAATTTTATAATGGCACTGTTGTACATGCCTTCTGGTGTGCTTTTGGAATACAAGCATAGGCCATTTCTTGTTGTTGAATCCTGAAAAGAAATGAAAAGATATTCGAGGAAAAATGGATTTTTTTCTTCTTCTATTTTAAGGTAATTTGTATGCTTAAAAGATTATGCTTAGATACTTTCATGACATTTGGTCTGTATCCATATGTAGTATTTGATATTAGTTACTATGCTTGTTGTATGTAAATCAATTGATGTAAACTAATTAAAGAGTATATGCGTTTAGGTGTGTGTAGAATACCGGATCATGTTTCTAACAATGTTTAATGCTGTGTTTGTAGAATACCTGATCACTATTTTCGATATTTAATGCAATATCAAATAGTCCTTGGTTTGTTTGGTTTGTTGTTTTACGGCACATCAACACAAGTAGGTCATTTAGCAACTGGACTAAAGTGCATTGTTCAAAGACACAATGCTTCAGTTTTGCCCGAGCTTATCCGATGATAATATTCGAACCCACACCCTTTAAATTACTATCTAGCACGCTAACCACTGAGCCACCGCCTCTTACGATATGTTACATCCAAGAACCCGGATGAATAGAACTCTTGAGATTTTATGAACATGTAGGCTCTGAAACAGACACTGTTTGACATAGGCACGTGAAAATCATGGATAATACATGTATCTGCAAGTTGAGCACTAGAGTGGATTTTGGTGCCTTGAAATGTTTTTGCATATTGTCTACCTTTACCTAATCCTCTGGTCCTACACTTCTGAAGTTATTGTAGCTAATGTATTGTACAAACATGAACCCACTCAAATCATGGTTGTCTGTTTTGCCTAAGTGCAGTAACTGTTTCTAATTTGTACAGAAGTTTGGCAAATATTTATTAAAGATATTTGTACCTGATTATAATCTCATCCCGTTTTTAGTAGATAATTTATTAGGTTGCAATCATGGGCTTATCATAGAAGATATATTGTTCACTAGAATAAATATGCTCTTTCCTTGTTTCACAGTAAATAATATACATGTATTGATAAAGCACGGTTGTCAAATAAAATAAGAGACATTTATTTTCCAGAAAACATTGTTACTAAGAAAATTTATAAATCAAATCAAATCAAATAGATCAAAATAGAAATTTATCATCTCTTCTTCGTGTATCCTGGAATGGTTATACATGGTACACATTTGAATAAATATGCAATAAATTACATTAAAGCTATTACATTTTGTTTGCCATATATTTCGGAAAGTTTTACTGTATATTTATGCATGTTTGTAGAGAAAAAAGGTCAATACATTCGTGAGATGAAAAACTGTATTTCGGTGTATTCAACTACTTTTGTACATCAAAGATTTTTTACAATCTTTGTGTAACTTTTTAATTCAACATTTATGTGGAAAACATTTATTTTATCTAATTCGCAGTTGTGTATATGTTTAGAAGACAAGTCTTTGTCTCCGTATGCATACAAGAAAGAAACTGACGTATAATGTGCTTATGAAACTGATTGACCTTTGAGAGTATGAATAAAGAATTTTTAATCTCAGTTTTAAGGCGATCTTACTTTTACGGTCGGTCAACTTTAAATTTGTTTTGTATTCAGGATAAAACTTAAATTGCAGCAGGATAAACGTATCAAGCTTTGTGCAGCATTTGAAAATGAATGCTGCTGCAAAACCAAGAATAGAAACCTTGTGGGGGGTGAAGGAGGCCTTTCTTCAAATTTAGGAAGTGCCAGGTTTTCTTCATCTCTAACTTTAAAATGTAGTGTGTCTGATGGTAAAAACTAGAGAAAAAGACTGCTTTATATTGGACTTAGAAACTCATATTCAATATGCATGTATATGGCAAATGTGTTTTCTTCTTTCGACATAGGAAAGCTGTAATAGAATAGTAAGTTTTGTCTTTTGTACCTGAGAAATCTTGTCAGTGTTTAGGAACCATACATAGAAAATGTCATTGAAATATATTGTAGCAGTCATAGGTCTTTTTGAACTTGTAACCTTTGTATCCATCCCCCCGGGCCTATGGTTTTAGAGAGGGACTACAACAGTTGGAAGTAAAGCATGGATCGTGCTACTTTCGTATCATGGTCGAAATCTCATGCAGATGCCATCAATGTGTGTCTGAAACTTTATGACAAATCAGGTCGAGGAACAGACTGAGAGACAAGCAGACAGATGCAGGCAAGAACAATATTTCACGCTTTCTAAAATGTGTAACCGGGTTATAATTAAGTGTTTTACCTTTGAATGTGACGGTGTTGTATGCCTGTCTGTAAGAGATTGGTTGTTTCATAACTAGACTTATGTTCCTGAGATAACAAATATGTGAGAAGGAGAAAATGTCAGAAATGGAAGATTTAAATAATACCTTGTACTGTACTCTTAACCTTTGCTTGTGTTTTTGTAGTGTGTCTGTGTCTCTCCATACTTGTATGCAGTGGTCATGGACACAACATCTCCTCGGCTGAATGATGTATCAGAATCTTCTCCAAAGAGGCCGACTTCGCAGTTTTACCGGTTTGTTTGCCTTTGAGACTGCCAAACTTAATTGCAAGCTTATCAATGCAAATATAATTCCTTGGTGATGACTGCACAAGAAGATATCACATAAATAGTTAATCTTTGTTTTACCAAAAATGACGGCAAGTTACATTGTCAACACTTTACAGCAGATCAATTGGACATTTAAGTTGATTGTCCATTGCAGCTGCTAATCATAGCAGCAGGAAAAGTAATGACTGCATTCATCAGCTGACATTGTACAAAATAAATACATATATATAATTAGTATTAAGTAACTGTATAGAATATGAAACTGCTGATATTTAAATGTAAAATTATATTCTGAAGCAGACGACCGGTATGGGTTTTCCAATAGCAATGAAATGTATTGATATTTATGTTCACCTTAATGAAGTAATATATTACAGGATATATTCTAAAACCCATATAAGCTGATATTTTGTTTTCAGACAAACATTTTATTTCGTATAAGAAAAACTGACTTTAAAATCAATTGTAAGGAATTTCTGAATCTCTTTGAAGGTCTGCACACACATGGCTCCCACGGTACATATATAAAAAGAAACAAGGTTTGTAACTTGAAAAAAGGCCAGAGAATGTAAATTGTTTTTCCTCTGGTAGGACAACGTTATGCTAGCTCTGGGTCGACAGTATTTTGACGACCGTATAGTATTTTTTTGTATACATAATTACCACACCCAAGCAAAGTTGCCGGCAGATATTTATCTCGGTATCGATTTTAGTCAAATCTGTATTTCTAGGGAGCTTACTCAAAGACGCCTATCTACAGGAAGATTGCAGATTGGCTAAAACAATTGAAAGTCATGACCCCAATAAATTTCGACCAATCAGAAGTTGTCTTGACAGCATTGGATTTTAAACGCATTACAATGGCGAGGATGATGGGAAATTTGATAGACATATACAGTGATGCTTGGAATTCTTCTACGGATGTAAGCTAGCGACATGTTCATGTGAAAAAAGCAACTACATACTTAAATTATGCTGGTATCTTTCCTCTGGCTTGACAATATATCAAGAAAGCTGTACAGTCTTGAAAATGCCGGTGACCCAAAACGAGGGAAACACTGTCCCGCAAGGGGAAAGGACACAAAAGTTTAACATTATTTGTCTCATAAGTTCTCACAGGTGGAATACATTGAGCTGTGTGGCAGCTCGTTGTAAAGGGACTTTCTCCATATTAAAATGACGCACAGAATCCTGAACAGAGTGTCTGTAAACCCAAACACCATTAAGAAATTATGGGTCATGTGTCAAATTGCAATTTGTCAAGTAGGACTCCTACCTTCCCTCCCACACCCTTGATGAAAAGATGCAATGGGATATGACTCTGTTTCGAAAAGAATCTTTGCACATAGCCAACACAGTTTTCTGGTTTCCAATATGCGAGAGTAAACTCGGACCATGACATTCGACAGACCTACAGACATTGAAATTCAAGGACATCATCTGCAGGGTCCACGTGCAATCCTCTGAAAAACGTTTATAAGATGTTTGTTACAGGTGTGACATTGGTGTATTGATCGCAGTGTATTCATTATATTGTTTGCCTGTAGAACAATTTGTAAGATTTCTGGTGGAGTTCTGCCTCAACAAGATGAATAAAATTTTTCCCATGACTGTTTTGCATTCATTTCCAATATGCTCCCTAGTAACATGGAGACAGGACCAGTTACTCGTTGAAACCAAATTAGAAAATATAAATTTCTTTTAAATTAAAAGCAGGTATTGTGATTTGACATTTGATTCTAAATATTCCCATAATCAGGCTCTGATCTATATATGAAATTTCTTTACATAACCAACTACATTAAGTCTAAGCTATACCATAAAATCAAGGAATAATATCTGAGGTGGTCGAGTCTGGACCGTGTTATGCGTCAACAGTTAACATCATACAGATTCAACCGGCAGATTTATTTAAAACCGGTTGTTACGGTAACATATAAAACACTACGGACCAGCACTTATTTGCGGAAAAACATAAATATACTGATAGCTAATTAGGTGCTCTGAGCAGTAAAACTAATACCTAATAAGGTGCTCTGAGCAGTAAAACTGATACCTGATAAGGTGCTCCGAGCAGTAAAACTGATACCTAATAAGGTGCTCCGAGCAGTAAAACTGATACCTAATAAGGTGCTCCGAGCAGTAAAACTGATACATAATAAGGTGCTCTGAGCAGTAAAACTCATTCCTAATAAGGTGCTCTGGGCAATAAGGTGCAATAGGACGAGTAAACACGAAGGCAAAGAGAACTATTAAAAGTATTATCTTTTAAACATGTCCTAGATATAACTTTGTACTGAAAAATGGGAATTAGAGTATAATGCAGAGCCATAATGATAAAGGCGCTTGTTTGTAAAACATAACTGAATAAAAAAAATTAATAGACAGTGTTTGAACTCTAAGTAGCCATACGGAAACAGCCACAATTCTTCGGTGCAGAATAAGCTCGAAAATACGATAAGCAAGCGTTAGATCCCCTATCTGGAATGCCAACAGCCACGACCCCAACTGGCGCGAACTCGCCTAAGATATGCTAAGAGAAAAATAGGATCATGTCGCAGTTTGTCCCTGTGTTGCTCTTTGCGACATACGTTCATCGTTCCGATTCAGCACTCTATCAACCATCTGATGATATAGTTTAACCTCATCTACAGACATTTCCGTAAACATGCTTGGCGTCCCTTCATTCCTATTGGTGGCACGTATGTCCACTGCTAACAGGGAGCAAGAGTCCAGCATGGCAGATAATGAGTGAGAAATAAAAGAATCGCTTCCTATCAAATCGCGAGTTAAGCACGCTTACGATGACATTAGAGATGTTGCTGTATTTGCATCATCATCATCATCATCATAACAAAATAACACTAACTATAAAAATGAAAAACATGAATTGAGAATATATATATATATATATATATATATATATATATATATATATATATATATATATATATATATATATATATATATATATATAACACAAATCATATGGCAAATAACAGTCAGTTCAAGTGCATTGGATCCAGCAAGGCATTGTGTGTATGGGATTGACTAAGATAACTGAAGACAACAATAAAAACTGACCAACAAACAGTGCAACACTTCCCTTTTTACTAGCCTAAGCGCTTTCGATTCTCATTGAATGTTTGACAAAGGCAAAATTACAAAACAGAGACAAACAAGACAAACAATAAACACAAAAGAAAACGTTGAATTTACACAACTTTACATAATTATGCATCTAATACAAGTATTATTTCATAATTGTGGATATCGCGCCTTACTCTGGTGATAAAATGGCAATCTAATTGCTTTTTCACCTACAACAGGAGGAGCAAAAGCACCATCTATTTCTTTATATAAAGTAAAATGGCAATCTATTTGGTTTTCACCTAATAGAGTAGGAGCAAAAGCGTCATCTATTTCTTTATATAAAGTAATGTAGCCGAATATTATATCCCGGATAATTCATTGTCTCTTAACAATAACCACAACAATAATACTAATACCAATAAGAACTAATAAAAAAAAGTAAAGAATTATAGGTAAGTGAATGAATATTGAACTAAATAAATCAGTTTTTGACTGAAAAATATGGATTCTAAACAGATAATGATTTTATTTCATTTTATTTTATTTGCGTGTGGATGCCCGTTTGAAGTCTTCTTGATTTAAGCCGCTTGGATTCAGTATTCTTAGGCGGCGAATCCAGTAAGATTCTTTTTCTTTCCTGGTTTCGGAACTCCAGTTGTGGTTGTGGGCCATTACAGTTAGTATAATGTCACTGAAAGTATGGCCAGGGAAAGAGAAGTGTTCTGCTACTGAGTTTCTGTCCAACTACTTTGTCATCCAATCAGATTTGTGAAGATTGATCATTTTGTGTAGTCTTTTGGTTTCTCAGACACGCTGAAGGCTTCAAAACTTACACGTGATGAAATAAATTACATTCTCTGTTTTGCATCTTTTGTTTGGACCATGTATCTTCAATTTTTCGCTCGTCACTGTCCAACATATGTTGACATGTTTTGCACTTTTTATCACCATAGGGCCCAGATGTGCCCGTATGGTCTTGGCTTGTGATTGGCATTAACTTTGTTCTTACTAGGATGTCTCTGAGGTTTTTCGGTCTGCGGTAGGCAGACCATCTCTTTTGTTCGGGAATATTAACTTTAGTGTGTTCACGATTCCATGCTGGGCCAGTATTTCTGGATAATTTTGACCTACCTTTGGGTTGTGTGGATGGTATGTCAGGATAAATGGTATCCGCTCAATGTTTTCGTTTTCTCGATATTATAAGAGGTCAATGCGAATTTTTGTTTGCTTGTTTGTTTTGTTTTGTTGCCTCCACTATCAGGTCTTTGTCGTAGATGCGGTGCATCAAATGTTCAGACAATTCTTCGGAGCTTTTTTGTAATGTTTCATCGTTGGAGAAAATTCTGTGTATTCTCAGTGGATGACTGTATGGAATATTCCAAATGCAATGCTTTGGATGACAGCTGGATTGTAATAGATACTGGTGTTTATTAGTTGTCTTCGAGTAGATATCTGTGTGAAGTTTATTTTCTACGAGTCTGCTTGTTCTGTCTAGAAATGTGTGGCTTGAGTTAGAGACTTCTACAGTGAATTTAATTGAAGGATGGAAGTTGTTTGCTTTTGATATAAAGTCATCCAGATTTACCCTTCCTTGTTGCCATTTTATTTTTATGTTATCGATGAAGCGGACCCACTAGTATGGTGTAAGTTTCACCGATGTCAAAAGTTGCGCCTCCAGTCTTCCCATAAACATATTAGCATACGAGGGGGCCATCTTTGTATCCATGGCGGTTCCATTGACTTTTTACTAATACTAGCGCTAGCAGTTTAAGCAGGTAATGAATGGGCGGCTCTTTTATATATATATATATATATATATATATATATATATATATATATATATATATATATATATATATATATATATATATATATATATATATATATATATATATATATTCTCAATGGCAAATAAGCTTTTTTTGGACAGAAAAAAAAGCATTGCTTTTGTGGAGAGAGAGAGATAGAGAGTATCCTTTTAATTATCACTATATGCGTTTTTTTTATTTTTGCAGACTTATTTGAATTTCTATTGCCATTAATGATCCAATGTGCAAGAAAAGAGACAAATAGGAGATTAACGAAATATCTGAATGCACGAAACAAATGAGAATAAACAAAAGTAAGTGAAATACAGTTGTTAGTTGAATAAGGAGATGGAATTTTAATTCGACAGATCAATAAAGCAATTATATTAGCATGTCGCCTTTGGCTGCACACAATAAACTTTGAACATACCTGACAATTCAATAATCTTCCTTAATTAGATGGCTTGATAAAACAAGTCTTCATTTTATTGTATCTGCAGCATCTGGTGTTTTATTTATTCTGCCACATCTGGTGTTTATTTTATCCTTGTGCCTCTTTTGTGCTCATTGCAATATATAATAGCGAAAAGACAAAAGACATCATGATTGTGGAAATGATCCTCTCTCTCTCTCTCTCTCTCTCTCTCTCTCTCTCTCTCTCTCTCTCTCTCTCTCTCTCTCTCAGCCCAAGATATATATTCGCCAGAATATTGCTTAGAACACCCATCAGTTTGCTGCAAACAATTTCGTGTTACTTAATGAACAAGTCATAAATCTGTATTTTTTAAAATGTGTGTTTAGAAAACAAAGCTAAACAAAATAAATTAAACTTTAAATTTTCTGGAATTTTCGACAGTAGGACATTTTGGTCTTTCTTGTTTTTCTAAATCAATGTTGTCAGAAAGAAGCCTGTAACTATAAAATTCATTTAAACTTTAAAGCAATATTTCAGACACATTCATTCCATCACAGATAAAAGCCTTTTCTATTCCGATAAAAATTTCTCCCCTGAAAGGACTCAACTCACAATTTCTACGAAATTAGTTCCTATCTAATTTTAGAGTATTTTTAACGTATGATGTATTGGATTTTGACACTCTGGAAAGTTCAGTACTGGAAAATATATATAGAGAACATATGTCGACAAGAAAGGTCGGGTTGCCCTAATTTGTTGCAAAATCTGTAAACTTATGGATATTTTGTACACTTTTTCACTATCATCCTTTCTGGAAATATATCTTATTTTAAATGCTTCATACAGAAATTTTGCAAATATATTTCTTGTTTTCTAATTACTAGAAGTTAACAAGTGAATGGCTTGTTCCAGAAGTACTTTCTAATTAAGTTTACACTTAAGTTAGTATATACTGGGCACACTAAAAGAAAACGATTCTATCTTCAATATCATGGTTGTCACATAGCATAAAATATCTTTCACTTCTATCGATTCTATTGTTTCCATATCTCCCAGTGTCAATTCTCAGATTATGAGAAGACAGTTTTGTCAAAGCTGATCTATTTGAAATAATCTTCGAGGCCGAACTCGGTTTTGATATATTTATATAGAGACAGTTTATCAGAATTTTGTGATTTACTGTTCCTATCCGATAGAAAAGCATCTGAAACCCTTTGTTCAAAAATTGCAATAAATTTTGAGCAATTTATCGGGAAACAACCATATCGCTGATTTGACTGCATGGCAAACAACGTGGGATTAAATATCCATAAATCACAATGTTATAATTATTTTAGCGCGCTACAGTTAATACTATCCTGAAGAGCTCCCGATAAGGGATGAATAACGAACCTTTTCAAAACGTCCGATATAACTGCTTGGGGTTGTTGTAGCGATTCGTCGTCATAAGCTGGAGACTTTGTGGCACATACATAGATGATGATGGTTGGTCCATCCCCTATGTACTGTATAGTTCCCCGGTCGGATCCACAACCATCCACTAAATCAAAAGTTATTCAGTAAGGAGATCAATAATATATTTCTAAAGGACGTTCATAAATTGGCGGGAGTAAGATTTTTTGCATCAAATTAAAACATCTGTAACTATTCTGAAAATGTTTTTCATGCCTTTCACGTGCTATTTGTTCGCTGTAACATGGGGCTCGTATCAACGGTTTAGATGTAAAAGGACAACAACTGCAGACGCTTATCTTGTAGCTGAAAAATTGAGTTATCTCCCTTATACTATTCAGTCAACATTACAATATATGTAAACTAATAGGTGTTCTCCAGAACGTACAATATTTATGTTGTCTATGCTGCCTTAAATCCAGTTATCATTAATCTGATAATTGGTAATAATGTTGGCGGCGGTCGTGGTGATGATGATGACGACGATAATTATGGTACTTATAATGATTGCCTTTACACTTTGGGGAGAAAAAATGAACTTGTAGACGTCGAACCTCCCCCTTCAGTGCATGCTGGGGCGGGGGTTGCGAAAAAGCGGACACAATGAATTCTTTCCATTCCAATATCTCCATATCTGCACAACAAATACATTTCGAAACTGTTGTCGTCGTCATCACATTTTGTTAATATTATCATTATTTCTTTAGTATTATCTCAATCACTTCTGTTTAGCTCTACTGCGTCGTCAGTCCGTCCTTTATCAGTTATCACAATTTTCTTATCGCTTACTCGTCCTAAACTACCAAGAAGAAAGCAAACTTGACACAAAGTTCCATTATGTTGGCTAGTTGGCCCTAAATGAAAATGGTGTCCATCAGATATTTCTTATGTAGTCCGTTCGAAATGAAAATGGTGTTGTTTCTACCTAGTAAAATAGTTGCCGAAAAAGGCCATCTTTACAATCTTGTGTTCGGGGCCCCGGGTGGCCGAGTGGTCTAAGGCGCTCGCCTTTACAGATCGCTGACATCTCACCTCTGTGGGTTCGAGTCTGAGGCTGGGTCAACGTGGGTATGTGAAAAAACATGCTCGTAGCTTCCCGTGGGTCGGTGGTTCTTCCCGGGATTTTCTCGGGTTCTTCCTCCACTAAATATACTGGCCGCCATGTATAGCCTATCATGTGCTGAAAAATGGCGTTAAACCCATAACAACAACAACAATCTTGTTGTCGCTTCTCCACCAGAACATAAAGTCGTATCAATATGTTTGTTTTCACTAAAACACTTGTTGCAATAAATAGGAGGTTTCCAAATGAATATGATGCTGGTCTGACCTCGATGATCTTCAAGATTTAGGCCATGACAAAGAACTGATTGATTTTTGATTTTATGGGTTCAACGCCATATTTCAGCACATGTTAATTCAAACATAAAAGAAAATATATTTGGAGTTTCTCAAGAATATCTAACATAGTTTCGATACTCAGCAGTTAAAACGAACAAAATAAACAAACAAAAAAAGGAAAGAAACGGATTTCATGGGATCCATGAAAATTCTTTTCGGTCAATAGATCGTCAGTCCCTTCAAGGGAGTCTTCTCTTTCTATCTTTTTCCTATATTCCTATATTGTCATTGTTGATGGTAGTGAATATCTTATTACGTAGTCCGACGCCATGCTTATTTACATCGATCTATACTATATTATTACAGCCTTTTCTTTTAAAATGTGAAGTCGTGTTTCTTCTGTCTTTATTCTATTTCTCATGCAGGTCACTAAAAAGAATGCATGAGAATTAGAACAAAGACAGAAGAAACACTAGCTGTTACATTTGGGTTATGGTTCACACTTATATTCATCCTTAGCTCTGAAATGCATATCTCGTGTGTCTGTCCCCCTTACTTGCGTGCTTTACCAAGTACATCGGGATTAGGAAAAAGACAGGGAATATCATATCAAATGCAAACGTGCAACTATTAAGTAATACACAAAAACTCAACCATATGTTGGGTGTGAAAAAGTATATACCATTTATTAAATTTACATTTATATTGAGCGGCTCTCTCGAAGCGAGTCCCAGTGATAACGCATATCACTATAACAATATAATTATTAGTCTACAGTTTGAAACATTATATTTTGACAGGAAGTTTTTTTTTAATGAAAATCGGAACAGATTTCGATCTTAGAGAGAAATCTGAAGACATCTTAGAAAATGAAGTTAGACGGAGCTCCGATCTTTACATTCCTACAAAGCAATATTGTACAACTGCTTATAAATCAGTCAGACGGTTTGGAATAAACGAAAAAATGTTTTATGTCTACACAAATGAGCATTATTTAAAAATCAAAAGCCATTCAGTGCAACTTAGTTTGGTTTAGCTTCTTCTGCACAGGCTAAGGACATGAACGTGCCGCTGTGCGAGAAATCCCCATGATGTCACGTGATGTCAGTCGGCATATTGATGATAGCACAAGCAGTGAGTTATAAGCTATTTTTAATCTTTTACCCGTTTTGTAATGTAACATAATACGAGAATACCATACGGATATTTGTAAAAGAAACTAATCGACAAAGTATACCAGTAGATAGTATTAATTTAATTTTAAAAGTCACTGACCGTCCCAGGTAAATTAAGAATTAGATGTGATCGGATTTAAGCCATGATATTAATCGGAGCAAATACATACCAAGATAGATGTGAAAACAGCTTACGGTGTATCATATGAAATGCGAAATACTGACTTAGGCCACATCAGATCAATATATTGTTCTTCTGGAATCCAGCACCCAACACACACACACACACACACACACACACACACACACACACACACAATCCTGAAAGGAAATGTTCGGCACCCTCACCTGAAGTATGATATTATAACCTCAAACTCACACACACACAAAATCGTTCCTAACATACAAGAAAATCCTTTGTTCCTTTGCCTCTGAAAATTTTAATTCACCAAAACTAAACAAATTAAAAATAACATGAAACTGAACAAATAATAAATTCGCTTGCTCGCCCTACATTCTTTCTTTTGAATTCTTAAAGAACCACACACTGATTTGGCGTGGCTCTATGGAATGTCTGAGGAAGCATCGTAGGAATAAACTCGTGATACTTTCGAGGAACTGGACCCAGGTGTGGCAGTTAATAAGGGCATTAACTTTGTCAAGCTTGTCTGATCTTTGCTGATACCGCACTGAGACATCTACAGTGTAAGGACAGTGCAATTTGTTTGACGTATTAAGTATATCAAGTTAGCAAGTGCGAGTACATGTCATGATGGACGTCAATGTATAAAGCAAAGTAAAAAAAAAGACAAATGAAAAGCTTCATTTTAAATTTTTAAAAATTACGTACTATTCTTACATTTTGATTCAAAATGTTCGTTTATATATCATCAAGACCAAACTAGGAAATATGTATGGAATGATTGCAAAGCATATATGATGCTCATCAAAGGTAGGTTGCAACTGAATTTAAAACTTACACAAAAACATAAAATTTCTACATTAAAACAATTATCAGCAAATGACAAATATGGAACCATGTTTTACCGGTAATCTGCAATAATAACAGCACAAAAGTGCGTAACAAAATACTCTCCCCCCTCCTCCCCCCCCCTCTCTCTCTCTCTCTCTCTCTCTCTCTCTCTCTCTCTCTCTCTCTCTCTGTAACAAAGGTTTTGTTAAAAAAAACTTTTCTTGTAATTGTCAACATGTAGTCGCTTTTGTGCTGAGGTACCGTTACATAAATACTGTAACTAAGTTGTTCGGCATTCTGTGTAGCCATGTATGTCACGTCCGACTTTTCTCTCATATCATTATGCCCCTACACGCATTCAACGTCATTTGCTTCCGCCATTTTGGTCATCGTATTGTCATCTCCGGTGTATTTGGAATCAATAAGTAGAACAGATTTCTTGTACATATTAAAAAGCACATGAAGACTACAAATCGGTGACTAAATGTGGAAAGGTATTATAATTTAAATAAAGAGAGGAAGGTAATAGTTCAATACACAAATTAGAGTACACAAAATTTACAATATAAACTAACCAACCACAAGGTGAAGATGCCATGAATATGATATTGTAGTAATTACCTCAAAGGTTTATCAAAGAGACAACTATTTACTGTCAAAAACTTTGGAAACCTGATTATCTTCTTTCTTTCCTTTTTTCTTTCTTTCCTTCCTTCTTTCTTTCTTTCTTTCTTTTAATTTGACAAATACTCACAAGACCGTTCGGCTTCTATGTCAAGAAGAATTTAGAGACTGTTTCAGTTTCACAAAGCCAATATAGATTAAAATTTGTAAGTAAGTCTCTAATGGTCATCACTACTAATAAGTTTCTTTCGATATTCTTAAACACTCTTTAGTATTGGAGAGAAAAGTTATGAAACAGTTTACTTTATTTAGAGCTGCATATCCGATTTTCATCACCGGTTTTCTTGAGGGAGAGAAGAAGTTTCTCTTAAAATGTGTGGCTGGGATCCCGAAATCTTTTTCTGGCTTCGAACACTAGAGTTTTTTTAAATAATTATTTCAATAAGTTTATAATAATAATAATTATTTCAATAAGGAAATAATATTCTGAGATTTAGTTCTATCGATTATATTTTTTTCTAGTATCTCAATATGCTATTATTTTGTGCATAAGTGGTACAAGTCATCCTTAAAAAAAAAAAAAAAATAATAAAAAAAACCAGAACAATCCCAATATGGTCACTGTTACCCGCTGTGTCCTCTTCTGATGACAGATCGAGCTACCGCCCTATAATTTTGTCGTTTCGCAAAAAAGTGTTAGAATGCAAGTTCTAGGCTATCACCATTATTATGTTAGCACCACAAATAAAATGATTCATGCCAATATTATTCTGAACTTGCTATTAAAATGTTAAAGATACACCCCAAGCATTGCTGAACGAAAAAAAAAAGGTTTTCGTTTATGCCATAGGAAGCCAGCTTTAATCATATTGAGGATTAAGTACAGATGCGTTAAATACCGCATGGTATGTGAGGAACCTCCGTAGTTGCGACAAGCATCTGCACTATGTATCGGTTAGATGCCATAAGTCGTTTTCCTCAGCAAATAAGACGGGTGTGGAGCGAAGTAAAGTCCCGTCTTATTGCTGAGAAAAAATGGATTTGCCATCTAACAGGTTTAAACCGTGTATTGTCAGATTGTTATCATTGTTTAAAGTTGTTTACACTCCCAACCCAAAGAAGTTTCATAGGACAAGTCCCATTACTTATGGATTTGAAATATATCTTTCACCCTATACATACTAGGGGACTGGGTCATACCATACAGGTCGGCTGTATCTATGTATGTAAAAAAAAGTCTTCTTATTGTTATATCTAAATCTATTGTGCATGATATCTGACCAATGTGTCGTTTGTGGAAAGTTTAATCGTGATTTTTGGGACTCATCCGAGCCTAAATTTCCAATAGCATCACGACTGTTTTTAATTGCAGCACAAGTATTATTATACAATGAAATAAACCAGAATATAAGATTTGATTAGAATTTCTATTAAGTTAGGAGGTCTTTCCAACATGATTAAAATATTTATACACAAATAGATAGATGTCACCGGAAGGAATATTTCTAACCATAGTGGTGAAGTCATCAGCTACACATACTCTTTAATTCTGGATTTGAGTAACAATACCAATAATATGCTTTCACAAAAATCAATATATATTCTGACATAGCTCTGAGTTAAATAAATGTATAAATTTGTTATACGATGGTATTTGAAAAGTTCTGAATATTATGTTATAACTTTTTTGTTTCTTAGAACTTGTCAATAAATTTAATGCAGATCGATAGACAAAATAATGTTCTATAAAATAATCTGCAGATCTTGCTACTATCACATGCATTCATCCGTCAGCTAGTTTTAATATACTGAAGAATCATTTGAAGCCCAGAAGAATTTGTGCAAGATTGGTCCCGCATTTGTTGACAGCTGATCAAAAACAGACTCGGGTTAAAATAGCCAAACAGCTATTTGACAAGTAGGAAAAGGGTAACCAGAGACATTTGACTGAGATTGTCGCAGGTTGCGAAACATGGATTTACTTTTTGGAAACCGACTCGAAAAAAAATAATAAAGTTTTGATCGGAAAAAACGAGCAGAGTCCACAAATCGCTCGACGCAGTCGGACCGTCATGAGAGTTTTATGCTCATTATTTTTCGATGCAAAAGGCCCAGTCGTCCAGATAGCTGTGACTGACTCTACAAGAGTCACGTGACATTTTTATGCATCCAAAGTATTGCCAAAAGTTGTGGAACCGCGCATCGGCATCTGAGGTATCCATCTACTTCATAGCAATGCACCGGCGCATACATCCGCCGTCATGACTGACTTCCTTAAGAAGTACTGCATCCAAACTTTGTCACATTCTCCAGACAACCCTGATTTAGTTCCAAGTGATTTTTGTCTGAATCCCGTTATTAAAGATTCACTGACGGCCATACGATTTGAAAGACCCTATGCAGTTGGAAGTGCGGTTTCCAAGTCTTTGAACAACATATCAGATAGTGAACACAAAATGGCAGTTAATAATCGGATGATCAGACTGGGAACTTTGTTGTACAGTGCACTAATATTCAGAACTTTTTAAATACCCCTCGTATATTAAAGTAGAATGTCAATGATCTTTGATGAAAAATACATTACATATTATAATAGAACCAAAAAAAGTTAAACGAGAATTTGTTTTGATAGAATATTAACCTTTGGTAGTTTTACATCCATAGCATTTTAAATAAATTGTACTTTCGCGAGTATGTATTTTGTGTGTGCGTGACTGCCGAATAAACGAGCCCTTGCTCGCTTAACGGTGTTGCATTTATAGAGAGCATCCGCAATTTGTTGTGTGCAAGATTTGACGGAGCAAGAGGGAAGAGTTTAAACCCGAATACAGCAAATCGTGCATGATCAACAGTCTTAGATACTAGATCCATACATTATTTACCAAAAAACTTCATATTTTAAACTCAAGCATATATGTTTACAATTTCTTTGTCTTAAAAATAATTCTGTTTATATTTGTGTGTGTGTATGTGTGTGTGTCTTTCTTCCTTGTGCGCCAATACAGAATACAGCTATCGCGATTCCTATGTTTTTGTGTGTTTGACGTCACCAATTCGCACACGTCAAATCATTCTAAAGCTAGCATGATCATCTTATGATGCTGTAAATGACTTATTCGCGTCCCTGTGATGCGATAACAATACAAAGTTCAACTGAACAGGCACACATGTGTAAGAACACCGGCCACGACCCCGAAAAAATAAAGAGAAAAGAATCCGCTTGATGACTTTCAAAAGCAGACGGTCTTTAATTGATTTTACTATTATTATTTTTTTTTTTTTTTTTACATTTACAGTTTATTTTCTATAAGTGAATATTTCTCGATAACTTTTAAGAACATCAATATTTTCTTGAATTAAGTGATTCAGTGCTTGAAGATTCTGACTATATGATATTATAAGCCCTTGAAAATTAGTTGATTCCCCATGATTTGATGTTTTCTACGATATTAGCCATGAGGCTATTTTATTCTCTCCCTTTTAAAACATTTGCTTCTCAAACACAGCGATAATTCTTTCATATACCGTCTATACTCGCATATAATTCCGAAACAAATGTAAACAACATAGACCCTGATCTGCCGTCGCATAATGCAGATCAGGGTCTATATTGTTTGTTCTACTGATTAGTCCTTACAAACTGCATAGATCCAGATCTGCCGGCGCATTATGCGCCGGCAGATCTGGGTCTATGCAGTTTGCAGTTGGTACTAAATTATAGGTAAGAATATACGGTATATCATTCACTGTACACAATTAATCGTGCAAGGCTTCCACAAATTTCAACGGGAAGGATAACGCAGTTCAATGCACACAACTTAACTTCGAAATGTCAAAATAATGGATTTGCTATACGTACGTAAGAATTATTTAATGTTACAATCAAAAATGCGTCATTAGTTAGCTAGTTGCTGTTTCAGAGTAGTTTATGAGTGTGTTTCAAACAATATGGGATTGGACACGAGTCAACTAATTCATCTGGGTCCTTTCCCAGAACATACAAAAGAGCGCGTTCCTTGTGCGCCAAGTGACGTAAATATACTTTTTTGTCACCTGAATGCCCTTTTATTCACGTTTCGATTGTCATACCTTTTTTTTTTCCTTGTGTGTAACCTGGGGGCGTAAGGACATGGTATCTATTTGTTTTCTGCTGTTTGTGGCTATAGGTGACAGCTGATGGTAAGACCTTGTCTATATGATGTATTCGCATAAGAATAATAATCTCTGACGTATATAGTGTTGAGCTGATTGGTTAAGGGGTGTTGCCAAGTGAAGCCATGTTTTCCGTGAAATAAGTATATAAAGCCTAACGATTCAGATACCACTCAGTCGAAGAGTGACACTTGAATAGTAACAAACAACAATGGTAAGCGGTATTCTGTTGAACTTGTGTTGTAACTTTATCTTTAATTTAATATTCCAGTAATTTGTAGAATTTAGCTGCATATCAATGATTTATCTTAATGTTCAACACTAATTAATGGAAACCAGATGTTTTTTACCAAATATGTCATAAATATGAGTATAGATGAAACAAATAATCATATTTCTTTAAATTAAAAGACGCCGTCGGCTCAGTACACCAGTGTATTAATTAAATACATCTCAACTTTTATAATATATAATTTCTATCATTTGTATCACATACTTTTTATGTGTATTGCTTTTGAAATATATGCTAACCTGTATATTCAATTCTAATCTACTTGATGTTGCAGAAACTGATAACTTACATCACCGTAGTCGTTGCCGCAGTCGGCGTCGTTTTGAGTTGTCAATTGCCTCCCTTTCAAGACATGTTCAAGTGGGATGATGGCTTCATCTGCAACAAAAAGCTTGCCAGCTATATGAACTGCTCTGATCCTTTCCTGGACCAGTATGTCCGTGAGAATTTCTGTTCTTATCCAACGTGAGTAAATTGTGTCTTTCTCTTTGTTACTCAGTCTGTCTCTCCTTTCATCCATTCGTTATATTTCCTTCTGTTGGTATGTTTCCCTGCCTCGCCCTCCTCCACATTCTCTACATAAATTAATTTAATTATTTCAATAAATGTGAAACACATATTGTAAAACAATGACTTTAAACCAATCAGAGATTAATCTTCGCAGTTCTTTTAGAGGTAATAAAAAGCACACAGTGCCTAAGGTCCTGCTTTATTGACTTTCGTTGAAATTCAAGTTTAATGTTTTGTGCATAAATTATTATTTAAATTATAATTAGATTCACAAAGGAAACAATCTTAATATGAAAACGACGCTTCTATACATGGGAAAAATGGTAGCAAATTGGTATTTTTCGTCTGCCTTTCTACGCCCTAAACATACGAGCCATTTATAATCAATAATACACCTCGACCAAAATGCTATTCTTCACGGCAACCAAAAATGGTGATCATTTGAATTACTTAATTCAACAATTATTTTTCTGTTTTCTTTTATTGATTTGTTTGGAGGGGGATGGGGCTTGAATATTGATTGCCCTATTACTTATTAATACCTGTTCATGTTGATTTTTAATGAGGGGAGGTGCATTCACCAGCTTATAATGTAAAGTGTAATGGTATAGGGAGTCATAACAACGTTTATTTCGAAAAGTTCGAACATGTCGCAGATATTTACACTGAAAACGCTCACTCTTTTTATCCAGCTTGCATGTACTAATGCAGGGAAATACTAAATATACAAAACTAGCACCTTATACCTATCTATGAATCCATGACTATATTGTTTCACAGTGTTTCCAAGGGCTTCGAAATAAAGACACACAAAAGATAATAATTCCGCGCCGCTTATTTGTGTACAATGCATTATCTGTATTAGAAATAGTTTGTTGATTGTTCTCTTTTTGTCGCAGGAGCCAGATAGGATACGTCTTGGACAATTATCCTAGAGAGCGCGATGATCTGTATAGCTTCGTGAAATATTACAAGGGTATGGGCCACAATCCCAACTATGGGTAAGTAGTTGTAGTATTAGTAGCAGTAGTAGCAACAGTAGTAGAAGAAGTAGTAGTAGTAGCAGAATGAACAGAAGTAGTAGCAATAACAATAGTAGTAATAGTAGTTGTTGTAGCCATAGCAGCAGAAGAAGCAGCAGCAGTAGTAGTATCATCATCAAAAGTATCATCATCATCAGTAGTACTAGTTAGCAGCAGCAGTAGTATAATCAGCGGGGTAGCAGTAGAAGTAGTAGCAGAAGTAGTAGTAGCAGAAGTATCAGCAGAAGTAGTAGTAGTAGCAGTACTATCAGCAGCAGTAGTAGTATTAGTAGCAGTGGCATCATCATCAGTAGCAGAAGTAGCAGCAGAAATAGTAGTAGTATTAGTAGCAGTATTGTCAGCAGCAGCTGTAGTGGTAGTACCAGTCTCAACAGCAGTACCAATAGTAGTAGTATTAGTAGCAGTATTGTCAGCAGCAGCTGTAGTGGTAGTACCAGTCTCAACAGCAGTACCAATAGTGGTAGTAGTATAAACAGTAGCTGCAAAGTACAAACAACAATTATTAAACATAAGTGTTAATGGTAGGAGCTGCACTCATAACAAAGAAAATATGTATTACTATTATTATTAGTTGTAGTAACAGTAGTATTATTAAGTTATTATTATTATTATTATTATTATTATTATTATTATTATTATTAAGGCCTCAACATGGAGGTAAATGGGAATGCAGAGGATTGTGTGACACCCCATCAGAGAAGCTGGAGACAGTGTTCTACACTGAACCCAACGGACAGCAGCAAATATGCTGGGTAGTGCAGCCTCAAGAAATTTACTTTAAACGATGCTCGTAAGTTAATTATTTACATATTAACTTGACAGATTTGACATCAGACTTTACAAAAAAGTTTATAATTTTGTCGATTCCTGTTAACAACGTTTGAGACGAATATGTGAAACTCAGATGTTGACCAAGGATAGTTTTCGCGGTTAAAAAGCTGAAATGCCAAACACAAAATAATGAAACATTTACCACGAAGTGGCGAGCTCTAATCCTTGTTCACCATAACTTGGGGATCTCCATCGACCTCAAAAATAGAAGAGCGTTTGACCATTTTTGCTCTTGTTGTTGTTCTTGTTGTTGTTTTTAATATACAAATAGAGAAGATGCACTTTAACAAGTAGTAACATCTAAAAACCTTGCATGTGCCTATGTGAAATAACATAGCTTTCAGAATTCAGTGATTCTGTATTTGCTCTCTTTAAACGTTCTAGACAATTATTTTCCATTTTAATCTAGAAAATTGAGAAGTGAGAAAAAATAAAGTAATGTATTGCGTAATAGTTTCAAATTGTCACGAATAGGTTCTCTTCTATGTTGATAAATGTCATAGGAAAGCAAATAAATTTATGATTGCACAGCAGTTTTGTTAGATGTGGTTCGATAAAATAAACGATTTTAACTCCTTAGTTTACTTTTTATGTTAGACCAATTTACTGGTGTGAGCTTGTTTAATAGAGACAAGGTTAACAACGTTAAACAGGATATAAATAAAACACGTTTTTTTTCTTTCCAGTAGAACTGCTCTTTAGTGTACTCATATGATATGCTTTCTTTGTCAGATATCAATCATGCACCATGTTCAACCAGATCCCTGCTGTGCCTGACGTTAACAATGTCTGTGTTCCTGAGACAATTTATAACATTGACGTTATCTTGTATTGTCCTTATGCTGTGGTGAAGCAATGCGTCAAGACCCGTCTTCAGGTGCCTCTGTCATGCGACTGCAAGAGAATCGAGTGCCCCCTCAAGCAGTATCCCGGTGGACCGTTAACGGGCCCAATCAGCCCAGTCTTCAACGGCTAAAAATAAATCCAGTAAACGAGATTTTGAACTGAAAAATTTCTTTTGTGTAACTTAAGTCACGTTTTCTTAAATATAACATTAGAATATTTCTAAACAATGTCTGTAATTGATAGTCTTCCATTAGGAACTGCAAGATTTGGAATCAAACTGATATTTTCATTTCTATAAACGTAATTAAACATGATGATATATTTGGAAGGTTGTTGGTAATTCAATGTCTTAAACAATTATATTGTATCAGTACCTGTCAACAACATTATTGAAGCAGCACACTAAATATTCAGTAGGAAGCCGATACACGAGTAGACCAAAGATCATAGGTAAACTAGTGCAAAAGTTTCTTGTTTTGTGTTATGTAAGCAAGGTACACAAATATATGTTGTTAGATGTGTCTTAGTACACAAGGATGTGATACAGTATTTTCAATCACAATTGTACAAATATGTAAATAATGAGCATTCTTGTACATATATATATATGTAAATATAATGATCTTATTCTTCATTGACATCATTTTTATATTGTTTTCAATTTTCATTCTTAATTTGTGACGATTTAAAATTTGCCTTTTGAATGTGCAATAAGTTTCTCAGTGCCAATAAAATAGAAATTCACATCCGTATGCATTTGTGTTGCATTCTTTGTGCGTATTTCTCCACATACTCTCTCTCTCTCAAAAACGAGTGTCAGTGAATCAGTGGTTTTCAAAGGTCACACACACATACACAGAGAGAGAGATTTACCTTTCTGGTACGTCCAAAACACTCAGGTAACTGAGAAGCCTTTTCTGGTTTCCTGGCTCCGTTCTCTGATTGAAAGATTACGTCGTCCTCAATATACTTAAATACATTTTTTTTATTCACTTTAAATATCATGGGGCAAAACTTATTATTAGGTGTACCTTTCCAGAGATTTTCAGTGAATTCGTCAATACGTAAAGCAAACAAATTGTGAACATGTAGAAATTGATGACGGTAGTTGAACAGGTTCCTTCTTAGACTGTTTAAATGAACAACACACGCAACTGTCCTCTGTAAGAAATGAAGTTATAATATAACATTCTCCAGAAAACATTGTTATATCCGATTTTGACATTCCTAATTTACTTACATTAAAGAAGAGAATCGTGAATATATCTGATGTATGAAATACTGAGTAGACAAAATAATGGATACAAAAGATCGACTGAGAAGACAAAATAATGGATACAAAAGATCGACTGAGCAGACAAAATAATGGATACTGAAGATCAACTGAAGCTGATTACATGTTTATAAACTGTAATTATGAGATTCCATTGCTAAATAAAGGTACAGATTTGTATCAGTTCACGTAGTCTCTTCAAAATATGCGTTAGCAAATAAACGTAGCTAATATTTGATAGTTTTGTTACAATTGTAAAAAAAACAAGATTAAAGCAATTCTTCAGAGCAATACGTTCATAATTTTATTCGAGAACGTTTTGATTTTTAAACAAAGCTGACACAATCAAATCTTAATGCAAGGTGTCAAATACACGTAATTTATTCCTTTTTGGTAATATCCTCTCTTTTTACACGTGTTTTGCTACCAAGATAGCTTTTACATAATGTACAGTCTTTTCGGCAATGATGAATTACTTTTTGGGCAATTAAAATAGTTGTTGGAAGACTAGATTTATGGTATAATGGTTGGAAATCATTATTTTCAAAATTACCAGCATGTCGTCTTGTCTTATATGAAGTGTAGCAATCCGCTCTATAGTTTTAAAAACTTTAATTTTTCCGATTTCCCAATAATGAGGCCACTATTATCGGGCCAGACAAGGGACCAAAGCTTAATTGGCAGAGCAGAACTTATATATTCCCTCCAGGTACAAAACTGCAAGCAACCCATTTCTTTTTTCCACATGCTGGAAGAATTCCATAAGGTTTATATTTTTCTTTTAAATAAACATTGTGTACTGAGAAAGCTTTCAAATAAATAAGAACCTTTAGACAACTTCATAAAGTGTCAGACACTTGTTATCTCTTTGTACAGCATATTTGTGCTGAACAAACGAAAGTCAGCTGATTGTTACGGGCTTAAGTGATATCATTTATATTTTTATTACATAACCATTTAACCTTACATGCTTGATCTGGCGTTCTATACAGCTGTTCAATCCGTATTTCCGTATCACACACCCAGATTCGAACTACTTAGGTGTCGTCTTAGACGTCTGCGCGTACATATTTTAGACGCAGTGAATCGATCCCTACGCCATATCAAACTGATTGTTACGGGCTTAAGTGATATCATTCCTATTTTTATTACATAATCATTTAATCGTACATGCTTGATCTGGCATTCGATACAGCTGTTCAGTCCGTATTTCCGTATCACACACCCAGATTCGAACTACTTAGGTGCCTTCTTTGACGTCCGCGCGTAGATATTTTTAGACACAGTGAATCGAACCTTTATAAATCCCATTTCATTTTGAATTTTATTTATACAGTAAAGCTAAAAATAGTTAGAAAGGGTAAAAAAAAGAGGCATTAATAAATACAAAACCGCATTCGTGTTTTGTTATGAGTGGGGGGAAAGAACTCGTTTGATATGGCATATGGATACATCTCGGACTGACGGCCTCGACGTATCCCTACGCCATATGAAACTCGTTCCAGTTACCTCAATGTAATTTCACAAAGGCGAATCAATCAGGAATAAGTTATCAGTTACCTATTCCCGATTAAAAGCTGCAAAATAAAATGTGTATCCTTTTATAGGCCTTCGTCGAGGTCGACAAAGACTCCTAAAATAAGTTGAGACTAACTTCGTCAAACGAAATCGAAATAGATGTGTCCTTGTAGGTACCGGCTATGAAAATTTGTAGCTAGTGAACTGCTCCAATAGCATAAAAAAAGTCTAGACGAAATACGTCGAGCCTGTTTCGAGAAATCAGGAGCTAAATATATGGTAGTTATAAAAAAAACGTAGGAGATTACCTATTACATCAAACTATCGACCCTTAGATTCCCTTCTCAAAATATTTTTTGGTCTGGATCTCTGTTTGAGATATTGTATATGATGGTTGTTTTGATCCTTAGAAGAAGAAAAACATTGACGAAATTCGTTTATCGGAATCGGAGAAATCGAAGGGTCTTTATCGGTTGGTTAAATATAGCCTGTATAGCAAGGGTGTCAAACATACGGCCCGCCAGACTCATTATTAATTATTATTATTTATTATTATTTATATCAAATCTTGCCCGCCATAGCCAATGAGTTTGACACCCCTGCTGTATAGAGATGACCGATAATATGAACACTTTGTTCTATGAGATCCCTTAAGATATTTTGACTCAAACTCCTTTTAGGTATACTCTAGTCATGGCACAAACTCTAGTACAAGCTTGGACCAAAGTCATCGAGGAGGTTTCAAGACATGTACAGACTAAATAGGGAATATTTGTATAAAGCCTATTGTCAGCTATATAATATTTCTAAATGTAAACGATCAGATCCGCCTGCTTAAAGTAATTTGGTTTTTAAATCTTCTTTGGCCTTTGGCAGCATGGAATCTGCTTGGATCTGTAGACTACGTTTTGACGACAGAGTAATACCAGGCCAGAAATGGGAGGTTGATCAATTTAACCCTTATAGAGATAAGCCAGTATATAAGCAATTTGAAAATTAGAACCCCAATCAATGGCGTAGAGAGAATTTCTACCCCCCGCCCCCGGAAATTTGAATTCTGGGCCATTGACCATTAAAAAAGAGTTGTTTCATGGCAATGTTGGGCCCCCACTTGGCTGAGCTCCCCCCCCCCCCCCGCAGTTGTGGGGGTTGCTTGGGCGGCACAATACCCTACTCTAAGTATTTGTATCCGAGCCCCTCTGTGAAAAATTTTAATTATGAATCTGCCGCAACAGTAGAAAAATTAATCAGTTTCGATAGCTGGTAGTTATAAAAAGCCCGCAGGAAGATGCTTTTACGTTCAGCTGTGGACCTTAAGACCCCCTTCTAAAGGCATTTTAATTTGGACCACTGTTTGAGATTTTGTACAGGTACGAGATATTCCACGAATACTTTGTACTATACGAAGCCTGCTGAAAGTATTTTGATTTGAACTTCTCTTGGACATTTTGTAGTTACGCTTCTGTTGAAACACAGTTAAGACGAAATTCCTTGAGGAGTTTAGGGGAAATCAGATACTCAGGGAGATTACCTTATGTCTGGAAGATACCCGTCTTAAAGTATTTTGATTTTGGATCTCTGTTTGAGAATGCGCAGTTTGGACCTACGGAAGTGGTATTGGTTTGGTGTGGTGATTTACGGCAAAGCAACACAAGTAGGTTATTTAGTGCCGTGGCAATTGGAGTGAAATGTCTTGCCCAAGGACACACCATGGTAGTTGATCTAGGCTGGTCCGATGGTAGGATTCGATTCCGCACCCTTTCGGTCGTGAGTCCGGCACGCTAACCACTGAGCCACGGCGGCTCCAAAGTGGTATTGGAAAAATTGGTCGAGCTGAATCAGATAAATAGGAGGTTCAATATGATAATGTCTACAGCATACGGACTAAGCTTTATATGCATAGTATATTCAATATGATAATGTCTACAGCATACGGACTGAGCTTTATATGCATAGTATATTCAATATGATAATGTCTACAGCATACGGACTGATCTTTATATGCATAGTATATTCAATATGATAATGTCTACAGCATACGGACTGATCTTTATATGCATAGTATATTCAATATGATAATGTCTACAGCATACGGACTAATCTTTATATGCATAGTATATTCAATATGACAATGTCTACAGCATACGGACTGATCTTTATATGCATAGTATATTCAATATGACAATGTCTACAGCATACGGACTAAGCTTTATATGCATAGTATATTCAATATGACAATGTCTACAGCATACGGACTGAGCTTTATATGCATAGTATATTCAATATGATAATGTCTACAGCATACGGACTAAGCTTTATATGCATAGTATATTCAATATGATAATGTCTACAGCATACGGACTAAGCTTTATATGCATAGTATATTCAATATGATAATGTCTACAGCATACGGACTAAGCTTTATATGCATAGTATATTCAATATGATAATGTCTACAGCATACGGACTAAGCTCTATATGCATAGTATATTCAATATGACAATGTCTACAGCATACGGACTGAGCTTTATATGCATAGTATATTCAATATGATAATGTCTACAGCATACGGACTAAGCTTTATATGCATAGTATATTCAAGAAGATTCCCTTATTAACGATATTTTTATATGAAAAAAACAACAACAAAAATGCTGTTTGTAGTTAGTGATTGCCATGGGGTCCAGAATAAGTGCAGAAGAAAGTCATCGAGCGAAATCTTTGGTATTCATTCATTCATTCAGGAGCTAGCACTCGAGAAGAGAAGACCGAAACCGGAGCCGCCGTTTGAGGGTGAATGCCTTTGGCATAAGCAGGGTTGTGCAGAGAGGATCACTCTACTACATAGGAAGTCAGGCGACCATCTGTCACGAAAACCAGCACAGCGCAGAGTAACAACAATGCAGCTGCAAGAGATGATGAAAGTAGGGGGCTGTCTGCGGTAGCTACAAACAAATAGGATTACTCTACTACGGCAATTGGAACGGAAGTCAGGGGACCATCTGAATTCGGCGAACTGCAGAATAGCAGCTAACCTAATCCCCCATCGATAACAAAAACAAAGACAAAGGCAAAGCCAACTAGAAGTCCAGGGCTGGAAGTGAAAGGCAAGGTGAAGATGGAAATGGAGCCGGGAACTGTTTAGGGCAGTCTATCCGCCACCTACCGCCACCTACCACCACCGGGGACCACCACAATCCAGCAAGGCACAGCGGTTGGAGGTATACAACAGACTGGGAGAAGACCCCCGGAGATGCTGTATAGGAATGCTGACAAAAGTGCCTGAATGAATGGAGTTTTCCATTTGGAACTTTTTGAAAACCCCTTTTGATTATACTCTTTTATTACACAAATTTGATCAATTTTAAGCCACCGTCTAAAAAAATATCGCTATAAAATTAGAAATGTGCGTGATACTAAAATGATATAAGTAATTTTACTCAAAGATTTGTACTGTTTTGAAAAAAATATGTACACTATGTACGCAAAATTTACACCAGAATGAATCACGTTAAATAAAAAAATTTGAAACTTGAAGTATTGTCATAATTAAACATGTGGCTAACACTTAATTGGTTTTAGGGACAACCCGATTTAGCTAACTGGGCAGAATTTGACCATGTACAATCTTGGTGTTTCAGTACTTCCGTTCCGCTTCGCGCCTCCCTTGCCAAGTCCGAGCAGCCCGCCTCTTTCCAGACATGTAAATTAAGTAGCACGCTTTGGGTGCAGAAATGCGTCGAGTGGGCTTACAGCCCGACGACTAATTAAATAGTGTGCTGTGCACACACCTTAATCGCCTTTATGGGGTGTATACTCGTACATGGCAAACTTGCCGCACACGAGTTAAATTCAAATTCAGTCAGTCAGTCGAGCGGAATCGTAGAAATAGAAGGATACTTATGGGCTATGTGGCTGAAGATTTTAAGGACGAAATGATCTTAGAAAAAGTAGTATAACACAAATAAATAACAATTCTTCTATAAATAAATTAAACATCATCTATGGCATGGTTTCCAAAACCATAGGTGTTAATAATGGCAATGAAGAAGCGTTTTACCTGATCTTGAACGATTTAGAAAAGCACCAAGAAAGAAAATATGTTTTGCGAAGAAAAGCCAGAAAAGTAAGCATTCATATCATACAAGTGAAACATATTTTTAGAGCATTGGAAACATTTAAAGGAAAAACAATTAACTTTACTGCAACCATTTGCCAACAGAAATCATATCTTCCTCACAGAACAAAATAATTGATATTTTTTCCAGTTTAAAAAAAATATTATATAAATGGAGAGTACAATCATCAATGACTACACCAACTAAGATGAGGTACTTGAGGTATATCAACTGGAACAACTACCTAGGGAGATTCAATAAGATGACTATGAGATTAAACGGCTCATGACTGATTTGAATACTTGTATTGCGGACTTGAAGAACAAGATCATTGCCAACACAAATACTTTGTCAAAGTTGCTGCAGAATAAATGATTTGGTGAGATGACAAAAAGATATCAAGGACAATAAAATACAAACTATGGTCAACAAAAGTATTATTTAAAATATTAGAACCACCTATGATTTATCAATAGTTGATTTGAATGATCAGATAATAAAGAATAAACGATTTGACTTTACCTACTCTTAGACCTGACTACTGGAATAAATAGTTTGAAAGATGAAATAAGTAAAGTAAATACTTTGCAAGCAGAGGAAATTATAAAAGCATTTAAAGATTTGAAAATATTAAAAAGAGGTGCTTGAATTAGACTCAAAACGTACTGTGATTGTAGATATTAAAAAGCGAAAAAACTCAGAAATGGACACACACAAAAAACTTTAGAGTTGACAGAGAATTTCGATAACAATGAAAAAAGCTTGAAAAAAAAACTTGATTCTCACATCTATAGTGATCAACGATTTGTATATTGTTTTCAGTCAACCAAACAAGGATTCTATTTCTATATTACAACTTTCATGATTTGGCTTTCTTAACGAACGTTGGCCTTAGTGTGTGATTCAATTACTTTGAGTTACAATCGATTCACAAGCATACGACATTTTATATGAAACGGCTAAAAGTAGAAGCAGACAAACATCTAATGACGTCTTCGCAACAGGTACTCTTCGAATCTGTAGCAGGATCAAAATGTGTTACTCTTCAATGGCCGTTATTGTCATTGGCACAGCAGTAGCCAATGGCGTTGGATTTACGGGTGGTAATTGTTTGAGTTGTTTATTGGAGCTAGGTGGTGCTAAAGATACAAGATATGGAATACAAAGACAAAACACATTGGATAACCCGGTTTTCAATTAATTAGATGATGCTTTCGATTCATATGGAGCAACCCAACCTGATGTCAGACCGGTGAAACCTAATTACTCAAAGTAAACGATTTTTTGTCAATTCTCCAAGGAACAAATAAAGTAGGTCATAGGTTTTTGGAATAATTTATTAATAATATATGACTACCTGCGGAAAATATAGTTCGTCACATAAACCACAACATTCATCAAGAAGTAAAATAACCCACGCAAACAACACATAGCATTCATTTAGCATTAAATCTTAGCAAACGTTACAGGTTTTGTATACCCAAATATTCCGTCCATGCGATGATAGTATTTCGGTAACTTGGGACATCAATGTCAAAGGAAACACACAAAAACTCGGCGTTCAACAATTCAGGTGCAGTGATTCTGAAAAGATTTAACTCCGTGCAATGGAAGTGACGACCTTTCCCAATCGAATTATTTTAATATCTGGATGATTTATTAAGATCTGTGACTGCTAGAGTATGTTAGAACTAATCTAATAGAACAGGGAATTATGACTGAAAACAATTCAAATGCAAATATCGGGTGTTGCTAATGCGCAAAATACGGACAATGAAGCTCAACACTATGCAGTACACGAAAAAGTTTAAAATACCTTATAACTTTCAAATACTCACAGATTATTGTCCATGGTATAATGTTGCACGTCAGAAAATTCAATATATTTTTACCCTTGCTAAAGTGTCAGAGGTCATTGAGGGAACTTAATAAGCCTACAACATAAATATAATGTTTAGAATTGGACACTATTGCCTCCATTTTTCTAGTTCAATGCATTCACGGTCGATAAAGAGGTGGGATGTCTTTCTTGTACAAATATATTACAAGAAAAAGAATTGCAAACGTAGCTGCTAATACAGTCATGACTAATGTCACACTCGATTCATTTGACTAATGGTACACTCGATTCATCTATAATGAGCCTTAAATGTACTCGTATTGTATATAGTAAGGAAGACAAACAAAATCCAGAGAAGTGTCTTCATCCAGCTTTAGAAAGAATTTATATTATTCTAGAAGGCATATCTAATATAATTTATTCTAAATGATAAACATTAGGATAACAATTTGATGAAACCAAAAAGGAGTTCTGGCACGAAACACAGAAATGCATAGAACTGAGTTACTCAAGGTAGTTACACTGACTTGTATACGGGTCAACATTGTATTTGAATAGATCTACGATGTATGCAGGACCAGAAACTCCACGGATCAGGCTTTAAAACTCCATTAGTAAGGGATCCGTGTACAAATCAAGATAATGTCGATGCTCAGTTAATATATACTTATTTTGATGCAGATGCTCAGATCAACATTTTTTTTAAAATCAGATCCAGTTCTTTATGTTTTCATATATATCATTATGAGGCCAATAACACAATTATTTGCGTTGTGATCAACTCTGGCAAAATGAGATTGGCACTGGAGATGTTAGATGCGGGGTATAATTTTTTACTATATCGTACAAACATGTGCTTTTCGCGGTCATCAAGGCCGGTACGGCCGGTGATGTCATAGCCGTACCACATCTTTTGCCAAAAATTAATGTTAATAAATCTTTTCATAACAAACTAAAAGGGTGTGTTCCATATGATTGTTCACCATTATACCTGCAATATCTTTACGTATCAGACAATGATGATTCATCTCTATTCTCGCTTCTGATGTGACGTCATGCGTCATTGTTCCTTGCTTCTTTTACAGAAGACCCGGCCTTATTCATACTGGTCTCCCGTACGTTGAACAGTAAAGCTGGTTTTAAAAATGCATAACAGCTGTAAAAAAAAAAATTGCAATTTTAGCAACATTTGTCAAAGGCTTAATTTATAATATACACTGCTCTGTGATTGATTTCACAGTCTTTAACTTGGTAAAAAAATAATCGCCGAATCTGTCACATTAAAAAAAAAAAACAACTCTTTTTGACAGCACGCGGATGTGTGAAATCAATAAATGTATATAATATATTGATTGAGGAATACGTTCATAGTGATCATTGCACGTTGTTCAGGTCGCTTATGCAAACAAAAAGATAAAGTAAAAGTCTCTGAGACTCGAAGGAGTGTATCTTCGCTAATTGGTATTATCTCTTGCAACAACAGTGGTCGTAATACAAACAAAAGGGAACTAAACTTTAGGGTCCATTACTAGCCCCCTGTTTGTTGTTAATAATTAAAGGCATGACTTATCTAACAGTTTAGGCTGTGTATCCCAGTGTGTTGGGTGATGCTTACAGTCTTGTATTCTTCAAAAAAGTTCAATAAAAACGTGCAAGCGCTCTTCTAAAATTAAGGTTAAATGATCCATTTACGAGAACAATAATTTCAAGATAAAATTTCTGGATCATCTTCTATGAAAGTGTTATTTATTTCAATCAGCATCTGCATCATCTATGATGAACCGATTGTAAGTTTGTTTGTTTGTTTGTATGATTTGTTGAACAAGATGTAGATAAAGTTTGATATAAAAAGTGTATTTAAATAAGTGAAATCTAGAAGAATAAAAAAACACGGAAATAGATACATCCCTCTCCTGAAAACAGTATTGGGGATAAATATATCAAACTTAAGACCTATTTAAAGTTGAGTGACGACGCTTGATAAGACTCAAAATGACGGGGTGGGTGTAATTATTTTTTTAGGAGTGATGTTTTCGTCATATAAAATTACAAGACGCCAAGCAACGATTTTATAAATGAAAACTGTTATCCTTATCGGATCACTGATTTCGATATCACTTAAAGAGTGATCTAGTAAGGGGGAGGGGCGCTCATATACGGCATTATGCATCAATGCCCGTGCCATGTTTCAGTTGCCAATGAAGGGACCCATCTTTCTATTTGATAATACTTTGGATAGAAAATGATTCTTTAAAGATGATAAAGTGATTGTTATACATCATGAATTAAATCAATTATCGTTCACTATATACTAAATTAAATTAATTATTGTTCTCAAAAGGAACATATACCCTTCTTGTCGTTGTAAACTGCGTAAATTCCTGCGACTGGAAGAGCAAAGTATTTAATATAAGTATTCTTTCAACGACAGCCAATTTGGGATAAGTCTATGAGTGTTAGTACAGAAATGCGATTCTAACGTGAGAACGATAAATTTATTTTCGTGTTTTATAGCAAACATACGAATAGATGGGAGTAATTTCGAAGAGAATCACACTAAACATTTACACGTACAGGAAGAAACGCTTGAAAAGCTAAATGGAATAAAGAGGCAAACATTGTATGTGCTTACAGTTCCCACTTGAAAATGAGACTGTGATAGAGTGAGATTGTTCTAGCGCTCTTCAAAGTCATCAGTTAAATTGGTATGCATCAGTTAAATTGGTATGCATCAATCATCTGTTCAAATGTGACATAGTCGTATCACTATCTCAGAACCATCAGATTAGTCCAGACTGGCCGCAGTGATGTATGCCTGCACATGGCACCTTACTATATTTACCTCGGCACGGTATAGACTTCATGTGTTGATGTGCTATCAAATACACAAAGAAAAAACAATGCAAACCAAGCCCGTATCTTTATAGTTGATGGTATGATAGTTGTTTATTTTGTACAACTTGTTATTTGGTCAGGTTTTTTTGAAAGTCAATAAAACTCAGATATACCCAACTAAAACGTTTTTCATTTTTGTTGTTTGTTTTTTTTTATTTTTTTTGATTTTTTTTTTTTGTTTGTTTGGTTTTTTTTTTTTTGCTGTTATTTTTTTGTGGTTTGTTTGTGTTTTTGTTTTTTTAGAATGACAGATAGCAAAACTAGAACAAGGTTTACAAAGATCAACTTGAAAATTTCATATATCTACAACTTTAAAAGAACTCTAATCATCCAGTTAAACACTTAACAGATGGTACTCATAGGGAATCCAGGGATTGTCCTGACTTGTAATTATTTTCCTCTTCTATCACGTCACAAGTATACAGTTTTATAGTTTTCATCCTTTTAGCTTCTATTGTTGTTAGAATTCTATGACTCACTGTCCCGTTATTCCGACAGTACTTATGTCTGTGCATATTTGTTTATGCATCTGTTTCTAAGATGGTACACTTTTCTGTGTTCTTTGAAGTAACCTTTGTTTTCTTTACAGTTCAATTTGTTGAATACTCTCTGACAATTTTTACTATTTATTGATTGACTATTTTACTATTGTGTCTGTATATAGTTTCCTTATGGTGATGTAGTGAGATTAGCAATAAGATAAACTTTGTCATCATAAAAGTATAACTTTCTTCATATTAATTGTGGAACTTTTATGATGACACGATAGCAGTTTTCTTTTATAAAAAAAAAACAAATACACAACCAAGCAAACAAGCAATCTACGAGAAAGTCAAATCGGCGATTTTTTTATCGCTCTGTTTTTATACTTTTACAAACTTTCTTTCCATTTTTTCAGTTCTGAAAGAATATCATTTACATCTTAATCTACACATTTCTAACATAGGTATACAACAAAGTTCATCCTTGATAAGCCCTGGTATCTTCTTATTCACAAATAGAATACTAAATCCGATATTTGGTTTTAATCGCTAGTGTCATAAAATGGAATATTTGCTTGCATGTCATTTTAACACTTTGTCTGTTTTGACATGGATACATAATGAATCGGTGTCGGTCACCAGTAACTTCATCTTCTGCCAGTTGTGACATTTTTCTTTGTTTTTGTATAGTTCGTTCATTAATCATTTAGGTAATTCAAGCACTCTATACTCACCGTAAAAAGGTTAAGTTAGTTTCGTTATTTTCACTCAAACTCAGAAGTAGCAAGTCTTGAATAATAAATGCCCTTTTAGTTAAGGATAGATCTTTTTGGTAATTGTAAACATTTTTGTCTTTATCTGCTCAGATTTTAACATTAACTCACTTAGATTTTCCGTTTCCCTTGAAAGTGTAGCTTTATTCATCAATTTGCAACAATATACAAGATTAACGTTATCTTGTGATGACCTTATGCTGAGTTGAAGCACTACGTCAAGACTCGCCTTCAAGTGCCTCTGTCATGCTACTGCAAAAGAATGGAGTGCCCGTTTAAGAAGCTGCCTGGCTGACCGGGACTAGAAACTCTCGCCGGCAAAAAATAATTTCAGTAAAAAAGATTTTAAACAGAAATTTTTCTTTTGTAAAGATAAAAGTCAAAATTTCTTATATATAAACAGTTTAAAATTGGAATATTTCTAAACAATGTCTGTGATTTGATTGTCTTTCATTTGGAATCTCAAGATTTGGAACCACAAATATATTATAATTTCTATAAATGTAATTAAAAACATGATATTTATTTTGAAAGATGTTGGTAATTCAATGTTTTGAACGACTGCATTGTTTACTTCTTTACAACATTATTTGTATCTTGTTTTAATGCTTTTCTCAAGACGCAAACGTTTTGTTAAAGCAGCACATATTATTCAGTGATAGGCTATGCACCAGTAAATCAAAGATGATATTCATAGGTAAACTAGTGCAAAATTTTCTCATTTTTATGATAGGTAAGCTAGGTGCACAATTATTTTGTTAATTGTTAGTTATGTCTTAGTACGCAAGGATGACGTACAGTAGTTTCAATGACGATTGTACAAATATAGCATTCTTATATATATATATATATATATATATATATATATATATATATATATATATATATGTGTGTGTGTGTGTGTGTGTGTGTGTGTGTGTGTGTGTGTGGTGATTTTATTTATGTAAGACATCATTTTTATACTGTTTTCAGTTTTCGTTCTTAAATTGCGACAGTTTAAATTTGCCCTTTGATTGTGTAATAATTGGTTCATTGACAATACAACAGATATTTACATACGTATGCACCTTCAAGTCTGAATGAACAAAGAAGCGTACCTAACATTTGGTGATTTTCTTACACTTGTGACACACTGAGATTAAAGCAATTTATGGACCTAATAGTCTTTAGAACAATAGTTTAACAACTTGATTCGAGAACAATGCTTTGGAAAAATTGCTGACAGAATAAAATGTTAATACAAGGTATCAAATACACGTACTTTATTCCTTCTGGGTAAAAGTTCCTCTAATTTATATACATACATGTATTAGCATTCGCTAAATAAAGAATAAATGTGGCTGTCATAGTAAAGTGACTTATACGTATATATGCGTCATTTAAATAAATGTCTCCCTTTTACGTACAGCCGATTAAATAGGCTTAGAAACGATGATTACGTGATACTGTATTACGATCAATCACAACTGACATGCCAGACAAGGAAGATTGAGTTACACAATCTAGATATTGCAAATAAATAGGTGGTTATACAAAGAGATATTTTATTTTGTTGTAGTAATCGTCAGGCTACAAATCCTTCAACATTGATAGAGCCATTCTCCTAAAAGAGTAACTACGATACGATACGTGTGTGTGTGTGTGTGTGAGAGAGAGAGAGAGAGAGAGAGAGAGAGGGGGGGGGAGCAGGGGTGTAAGGAACATAAAAAGTCCTAAAATCCATATTACGAAAGTCTTTCAGATTTTTTTTATAAAATCTTGTACAAATTTTAAAATTTTACAATGTGCATCATATGTCTTGAGTGAAAAACCATCAGGAGGGAAATCAACAAATATAGGAAATGATAATTAATTAATAGCTTGAAATAATTTGCTGCAATGAGCAATATACCGGTTACACTAAGAAATAACGGAATGCTGTTCTAGCAACCAGAACACAATTACACAAAGGCGATTCGTCCGTATTGTTGAAAAATAAATCATTAGTTTAGTTTAATTCTTGTATGGACCAATTGGCTAGTGCTAAATGTGCATTGGTGTGGCGTGCTATCTTTAGTAAAATCAATTTAGGGACTTATTCTTTATTCCTGATTCAAGAAGAAATGAGTAACCACTTACTTAATACCGATACAAAATTGCAAACAACAAAAGAAAAAAACAAAAACAAAAAAAACTTTGCTGGGCGTTTGTAGTTAGGAATCGACTAAGACCGTACGTATAAGTTGAGACCAATTTAGTCGAGCGGAGAAATAGCAGTGTCCTAATTGGTACCGGCTATTCAAGTTTGTTGTTAGAGAACTGCTCCAACAGTAGAAAAGGTTTACACGAAAATTCCTTGAGCCGATTTCTAGAATTCGGAGGCTCAATAGATTGTTCTTATAAAACGCCGGTAGGGAGATTACCTCTTCATTCACCTAAGAACTTTTAGATTCCTTTCTTAAAATATTTAGATTTGGACCTCTGTTTGAGATTTCAATCTCGGGATCTGTTTTTCGATTGGAATCGGAGAAATAGGAGTGTCCATATGGGTTGGTTAAGTATAGTCTGTATAGAGATGACGTATGATATGAACATTTTGTTCTATGAGATTCCATTCTGAAAGTATTCTGATCTAAATTCCTTTTGGATATCTTGTAATCAAGTTCTGCTCAAACATTAGAAAAAAATTGGACGAAAATTTCGTCAAGTGGGTTCTAAAAAATATGGACTCTAAATAGGTCTGGTTGGACCTTTAGAAGAAGTATTGATACATTTCAATTCGCGTTTGGAAAGTCGACCAATGTTAGTTTTTTATATTTGTTTTGGGTTTGTTTGGGGGTTTTTTTATTGCTCGACGTATGATAGCTTAATGTTTCTCATGACCTACTTTGACAGCTTTCTTCGTACACAAAAAATCACATTGTTTGAAAAGGTATCAGCAGTTACATACATTTCCTTGAAAATCAAGAGTGTCTATCCAGCAGAATGTCACCCAAATATCCTATAAAGAACATTTAGAAAATATATTATTACTGTGCAAGTCTGTGTATCCTTTTTTATTTTTCCACAATTGAAGGAGTGTAGACTGTTTCTAAGACAATCCGTTGGATGATTCACACAAAATAAGTCACTTTTAGAAGCTAGAAACCTTTTACTACCTGAGATTTCAAAGTTTGAGATCACGAATCCACTTGAGCACGAACTCGACCGCAGCCTCTAGCTCCAACATTTTGAAAATATGTATCTTAACAGGAACCAGAGTCTAGGAGTTTCTATCTTTGATTCCTAGCAGTGGTTTTCTTCTACATGAAAATCATGATTTTAATAAGGAAATCCCTCTATTTGTGTTCTACATGCTATGGACATAGATGTTCTCAGAGTATTATGTCTGGTTTAGGGTTTAATTTTGTTTAGTTTTTTTTGTTTGCTTTGTTTGTTTGTTTTTTGTTTTTTTTTTCTTTGGGAGGGGGTGTTTTTTTTTGGAGGGGGGTGTTTTCTTTTGTTTTGTTCTTTGTTGTTGTTGTATTTTTGTTTTAGATTGTTATTAAGAGGACAGAGCCAGAGCATGGACTAACACAGTGTCTTTTCATGACAATGGACTCTTTGGGATACATTAGATAAGCACGCACCGATCATTTCACGTGATAGTTACTTAGCGATGCGACACACGCACTCACGGTGTATTTAGAGAAAGGAATTACTTTGCGCTAAACGCTGGTCTCGTTAAACCAGACTCGCGTGGCTCTGAAAGATCTTCGCAAGGGTCTGGTAAAACATACCGAGTTCTTCTCGTAACGCCAGAACCAGGCTTTTACAAAAATTGAAAAAGCGATTTCAGTGGCTAATGATGTCTTGGGTTTTTGTGATGATAAGATGATGTCACGTTTCACCTAAACCTGGACAATTTCATTGGCTAATTAGGACACACCTCCTGCATCGGTAATGGTGCTAGATTGTACCCTTGACATTTTCAATGTTATTTTGGCTTAAATGATTGCAGAAAATATGTTTTAAAAAAATCAGAGACAGGAAGAGATGTCTTTTGTAGTTTCGCTTCTTTAAAGTTTGACGCAAGCCCTTCTATCGGTAAAAGTGATCAACAGAGGCCTTTTACCAGACCCTCGTATGGCGAATATCTCACGGAGTCACGCGAGAGTCTGGTTAAACGAGACTACCTAAACGCCGGTACATATTCTGCTTTATGGTTTTCTTTTCAACTTAAATTGTAAGGCAGACACAATTTTTGGCCTACACTTTCATACCCGGGTAGAGAAAGTTTTTAAGGGGCTATTAATGTTTAAAAACACCAAAATAAATTCTAAATAGAAACCAGCGGAGACTGTGCTTAACAGCTTTAACACCAGTAAAAAGTATTCACTGTGCTTAAAAGCTTGAAAAAAGCGCACCCTGTCCTTAGCGGCTTAAACAACATACATAAACATAAGTGCTGTGTAGTTTAAAGAGTTGCAAAATACTATGAAAAATATTATTTAAAAATACACTCAACAAACATTCTACAGAAAAAAGAGAAGAAAAAAAACAGCGAGGGTTAAGGGAGGCAACACTCATTAACATTTGTATTGGGCCTGTGTACTGTGTCATGTAAATGGCATTTAATGACAGGGGTGACATTGTGGACTTTTCTAATGGACTTTCAAAAATCTATTGGAAATCGTGTATCTTGTTATGTCATTTATCTCTTAACGACGTACTACCTGCCTAAGGAAATGAAAAGTTTGATTTGCGATATTTGATTGGTCTCTAAAAATTACGAACTTTGGTCCTTGTTAAAATCATTAAAAGTCAGCGGTTAGGAAGTAAAAAGTATTCAATTTTCAGCAAAAAATATTTTTGCGAGACACTGAGAAAACTAGCTGATTTTACGCTCAACTCTAAATTATATAAGATGTTGAGAGATGAAAGCTTCAGCTTTGCGCACTCGATGTCCTCTCGAAATCGACACTTTTTGAGAGAAGTAGGTTTGCGATTGGAATTAACAGCAGACGACCCAGTGAGGGAAAACTCTACACGCAGTCTTTGCGACATCTGGGTAAAACATTGCTAATTAGTTCGTTTTTCACGCGCTTAATACATGCTGATCATCTCGATGCAATTGGTATCCAAATTTACTTCATACAAGTATTACAAAAGGCGCAAAGCGTCCATAACTTATATATTTTACAGGGTATATAATCATGTTTAAATTAACATTATTTTAATATATGTGCTTAGTTATGTTTATACACACACAAAAGATTATGTAGCATCTTAAGGAACAAATGAAGCTGACACCATTTGGTTTCTTCCTTCATTTTTGCCACGTGCCGCGAGGGAATCAGAATTTACACGACACAAAGTTTTCCATGGAGAAATTTTACCGTTCTCTTATCGCGTGTCAAACCTAGCAAAATTCATCAAAATCAAAGGTTTTGTAATAATATTCGTTCATATTCCATACCTTTTTATTCATATTCGATATTTGCTATCCATACACGATAATCATCTTTTATAAGCGATATTTTGCATTCTCCTCCGATGTTTTTCATATATATCCAAAATATTCCATTCATATTCGATATGTTACATTCATATTCAATATTCACCTTTATATGCATAATCTCTCATCCGTATTCGATAGGCTTGTGTGTCTGCGATAATTTTCATTCGCATTCAATGTTATTCATTCATATCCAATGTGTATTCATATTAAATATTTTGCATTCATATATGATGTTTATCAATTCGTGTGAAATAGTACATTTCATGAATATTCGATAGTTTGCAGTGTGTGTAATGTGATATCTCCAGTCTGGTAAATAATGTTTGGGCGTAATTTAAATGAAACTTGCCATTTACTTGATGTGATTATAGTCTGCTTACATCCCCATGGACAAGCAATAAATATACAGATTAAAAATTAAAAACTGAAAAAGCGCACCTTCTGGCATAGTTGCCTGTCACGACCTGGTTAAAATACCAGGAAAGGCCGGTTGTGTCGGTGGCCGTGCTGTGCCCTTTCAAAATGACGTGTTTAATCGAGATTCTTTACTAATCAACGAACATGATGTTTTCTTCGTGGTGACTGACTTGATTGGCTAGTATGTTACAAATTTTCCTGCAATAAATAACGCGATACGTCAGTACTAAAAGCTATTTTTTTTTTTTTATGTTTGTGTGTCATAGAGGGGGAAAAGAGTGACGCCTTTTTACCAAAGCAATCGGGCATATGTACCATAGACCGTGGGTGGTCGAAGTATACAAGGCCTCTCCACTTTGCGATAGAAAAATAGCATGAGTGTCAACAGACCGTCTTGTCATCCTACTCTCCCTCAACGTTTTTATATTATTATTATTATTATTATTATTATTATTATTATTATTATTAGTGTTGTTGCTTTTGTCGTCTAAATATTTTGATATTGTTGCTGACTGTTTATAACAATAATGCAGTTAGTGATGAATTCAGGGTAGAACAGTGGTATTTTATGCCCGTATACCTTTCACCCTATATTATTCTTTTGTCGTTCCTTTCTATATATACATATAGCTAGTCACACGAGCATGTAAAACAAAGCTGACGAAAAAAACTTGCTATATTGAAAATTTCAAGTTCTATAACACCAGGATTTATTTCTTTTTTTTGGAAGCGATCCATTTAGGAAAAAGAATTAGTATTTCCTTCATAATTCACTTATTTAAAGGCTCAACATACTTGGTTCCTATTTATATTGTATTTGTTCACTATATTCTTCCATTTAACTCTTTTTAATTGATTTCAAAACATTTACCTTTATCCCATACTGAACCCCACTTTATACAGAGTCTTGCACTGACATTCATGTATATGGCCTAAGACCACAATTAATTTTCCTATTTTGTCTCTACATTTGTTTGTCAGTACTGAACTTTCCACTATGTCCAAATCCTAATAAATCATATTTTGCTGTAAAGTATCTTCAAAGATGAACTAACGCTGAAGTTCTTGTCATAGGTTAACCGGCATTCTTATGAATGGCTGGACTGTAAACAAAGCAATGTGCAATGAGTCACAGATTTTACTTCCGGATCAGCACCAATGCCTCATTACTCACTGTGCACTGTCGCCAAAATACACACAGACAACCACACTATAATGCTCATATTCTAAACAATAACCAATTTCCTTTAAATCAATACTAAGAATGACTAAATCTAATGCATACATCACCACCAAAATGAGAGAGGAAAAAATGATCTAAAAATAGACTCGGACTACATTCGTAGGTACTGAACCGGAAGTATTAATTTTGTCCTGATTCCATATAGGTCAAGAACGACCGTTCTCAGAAAAGATGGCGTGACGTCACACCACACATCCTGGCACAGCCCACAGGTATAAAAGAATGGGTGCTTCCTCAGTGTCCGACAGACGTACGTGACGAAATTCGTCGCACACGTCTATAATCCAAAATCTCTCTCTCTCTCTCAGTGTCCGAGTGGTTGCAAGCGCCAAGTCTCCGACTCATTGAAGCGTGAACTGAGACTATATTAAATTAATGGAGCTAAAACAGAAAAGATCGGTCAGGCAGGGTTGTACTCTGTCCATGCTATTATACGTCACTAGAATAGAAGCAATAAGCCTCAAAATAAGAAATAATAAACAGATACAAAGAATTAACATACCAAGCCTATTAAATGACTTATAAATGATCCAACATGTGGATGATTGCACCAACTTCATATATGACTTACACCCATACGTAGAGATAATGCAGGAATACACATAATTTCGGAAGGCACCAGAATTACAAATACATCATGAAAAAACAGAAATCGTATTAATAGTGATCGGAGGGGGAACCACTGTGGACTGGCTCCAGAAAGCATAAAACAACATGTCAAGTCATTAGACTGGCTCCAGAAAGCATAAAATAACATGTCAAGTCATTAGGTAGAATATATGGTCCAAATTCCAGAGAACTCAACTTTCAAAATGTAGCTAATAAAATGAGAAGAAGAAAAAAGAAGAAAACAAAACACATTAACACATAGAAATCTTGATATTTTAACCTCCTACACAGATTACAAAAAAAAACAAGCATATATGTATAGCTGCATTTGGTATGACCTCGACACAATACACTTTGATGATCACCAACTATTACAAATAGAGAAACTAATAATAAATTGTATCTGCGACAGCATGAGGGAGGGGGTACACCAACTATCCAAGTAGGAGTTATACAAAGGAAACAAGGAAGGAAGAGCCAACATACCGAACATAAAATCCAAGCAACACACAAAGCAAATAAACAGAAGTAATTTACTCTGAGGAAAAAACAATTATATGTCTATGTCTTTTACACATATTGGTTTGTCTTCACTCACAGTAACATTCCAGAAATCTAAAATAGTTACAGAACTTCCAAAACACTCGTTCCACCTTTCAGATTCAGAAAATTCAAAAGCTAATGCTTAATTTCAACACAAAAAAGGAAAGTATGGAAATACATATCAATAAATCCACACCAAGGAACTTGCAAAGTTTAAACATAATGTAGAACAAAATCACCCGAATATTAATTGGAAAAATACCTGGCAAAACCTAATTACAATACGAAACACAAAAATCAAGCAAGAGTACAAATCTATATACATGATGCTTAGTGGACATGGGGAAATATATAAAAGGAAAATAATGAGGCAAATGCCCCAATGTCAATTATGCAATAAAGAACAAGACGCAAAAAACACATCTAATAACACAATGTCCACTATGCAATAAAGAACAAGACACAAAAACACATCTAATAACACAATGGGAGAAAAGGAAAACACCAAGAACTGAATTATATAACCTTATACAGAATAAATACAGACAAGTAAACGCACATAATTTACTGTACACAGCGGACATATCTAGTTGGTGATATATGTATGTATGTGTAAAACGTTGATAAAGAAACCACTTCTATTAATGACACAAAGTTTGCTGTCGGTCTTTAAGTACTTCTTCTCATATTTGTATGAAACAAACTTAATAAAACAAATAATTGATTTAATTTTTTGATAATCTGTACATAATTAAAATGAACGTAATAGAGTAATGCCAATATTCAACAAATCAAGTGAATTTGATCGAATTGTTGCAAATGCTCACAATAATTTGTCCTTTATCACAGCCCAGCGTACACCGTTTTTAATCCAAGTTATTTAAGTACTATTCTTAGTGTTGTGTAATATGTACCTACTTATCTAGTCCGAGTTTCCTCTGACCCTTCACACCCCATTTTTGATATTTGGACATTTATGTTGGGGTGTGGGGTCAGAGCCCATTGCCTATCGAAAAGTTGGAATTCGCCGCCACCGCGCGGTAGCGGCATAGGGTAGCTGCTTACTACCGGGCCTAGCGAACTTAAACGACCTTACATCGAGCCATACCTGCATGAAATCGATAGGAATATGATTTATCTTCTCAGAAATTGCGAGTATGACATTCAATTTGTCTTTAATCCGCTGACAGACGAGACGAAACTGCAACGTTGATGAAATTTGACCTGGTACACGCCATTAGCAATGCTAGTCACGTGACTACCCTACTCTCGCAACCTACATGTCCAGGACATCAGAGGTCAAATAGTCACGTGATATCAACAATAAACCCCTTTCCAATGTTGTTGTACAAAAAATTCAGAAACATTAAATGAAAGTCACGTAATGTTTGTAAAAAAACGAAAGGACACACAATTCTCAACATATTTATTCAGAGAACAACTACCAGAAACCTGTCGCTGTCACAGTAACCTGGAGAAAGCCAGATTCATCAAGCCCAGAGCACATGTCAATGATGTTTTATGTTTGTATCACGTGACTACCACGTTGACAATGTGCTCTGGGCTTGATGAATCTGGCTTTCTCCAGGTTACTGTGACAGCGACAGGTTTCTGGTAGTTGTTCTCGGAATAAATATGTTGAGAATTGTGTGTCCTTTCGTTTTTTGGCAAACATTACGTGACTTTCATTTAATGTTTCCGAATTTTTTGTACAACAACATTGGAAAGGGGTTTATTGTTGATATCACGTGACTATTTGACCTCTGATGTCCTGGACATGTAGGTTGCGAGAGTAGGGTAGTCACGAGAGTAGCAATGCTAATCGCGTGTACCAGGTCAAATTTCATCAACGCTGCAGTTTCGTCTCGTCTGTCAGCGGATTAAAGACAAATCGAATGTCATACTCGCAATTTCTGAGAAGATAAATCATATTCCTATCGATTTCATGCAGGTATGGCTCGATGTAAGGTCGTTTAAGTTCGCTAGACCCGGTAGTAAGCAGCTACCCTATGCCGCTACCGCGCGGTGGCGAATTCCAACTTTTCGATCGGCAATGGGCTATGACCCCACACCCCAACATAAATGTCCAAATATCAAAAATGGGGTGTGAAGGGTCAGAGGAAACTCGGACTACTACTTATCATCTTTGATTGCATTTGTAGGTTCGAGGCTTACAATGCAATGCACATATACTTACTATACTATGCGAAAGATTCTATTAAAAGAAAACAGCCATTCTCAAAAGTACATGGTATAAATTAATACTATTACAAACAGGTGATGTTGTAACTAACCATGGTCTATATAGCAGTTCGTCTGCTTCATCAGTGTCACAGGATAGCAATAACTCTAATGTACTTATATTCTAAAGAAATATATATTTTGTCCGTATTGACGTTCAAAGTATTATTCAAGAGCTAGACATATTGCTTTCAGAGTTAAATAGATTTAATGTATTTATGTTCATGGAATCTTTGCTAAGACATCCGGATCTACTGCTAGAATCATACAAGGAACCCAAAAGGTGCAATCGAGGTAGTCTTGGGAGAGGAGTAATTGTGTAAATCATGGAAACCATATTATGGCGAAGTCTAAATCAATATTAATCGGTAATTTCTATCGGCCAACAAATTATATTGAAGTCTATACCAATCATAATTGGTACTCTCTATAGGCCACCAAATAATCTGGAAGTCTACATCAATATTAATTGGTATTGTCTATAGGCCACCAAATTACCTTGAAGACTACATCAGTCTTGATCCGTACTTTCTAACGGCCATCAAATTATCTTCAAGTCTACATCACTATTATTCAGTACTGTCTATCGGTCACCAAATTGTGACTTGTTTGCTTTACTTAATTTACATAAATGCAATGCATGTACCGTCAGGAGACGTATGTGAAAGTATAATGATGCAGATTATGACCTTTTACGCCAGTTGACAGATGTTATTGTTTATGATAGTATTAATGAATATACAGAAAACATCACTAAAGTACTTCTTGACGCCGCTTCAGTTGTTATCGCTTCGCAAATTGCAACAATAAAGCCAAATACCCCTTTTGACTAACGACAGTAATTCGTAAGCTAATTACATCCTACAAGTGTTGACACAAAAAAAGCAATCCAGTAATTGGGCTTAATACAGGAAACTTTGAAATAGGATTCTATATCGCGTACGAATCGAAAGCAACCATTCAAATACTGGTGGAAATAGCAAACTAAATCCTATGGCTACGCCCACCTCCAACCCATATTCTCTCTAGATCAATACTGCGAGGACAAGAACTCAAAATCTCAGACTTTTAACAATTATTTTAAACACAATCCATGGTTGATGATAACGGGAGACAGACTTTCGACTAAAATATTGTAATTTACACTCTTCTTCATTCAGCTGTGATAACCATTGATGAAGTTAAGATGATAAATTCAAGTCTTCAGACAGAGACCTCTGAATCAGCTGAGATTTGCGACCCCCCCCCCTCACCTATTCAGTTATTCCCTTTATATGTCAAAATTTCCCTTTCAGCGGAAAGTGGCCAATCTAACAATCTTGTACAAGAAAGATGATAGAAGCAATATAAACAATTATAGACCGATATCCTTAATATATTTCATTGCAATGGTGTTTGGAAGGGTTGTGCATAAACATCTTTAAGGTTTCTTCTGGGTTTCTGCCGGGTGACTCGATTGTCAATCAATTGTTACATACTTATAATACATTTGTAAAGAACTGGACAAGGGCAAAGAGGGTAGGGTGTGGCACCTTGGACTTCTTCGCAAACTACGTAGCGTGGGAGTTTTCAGAAGACTTGTGGGTTGGTTTAAAAATTCTCTTCAAAAAAGAAAACAAAAAGTGGTTATTCGTGACGGACTTGTCTGACTGGAGACCTATATACGGGGAGTACCTCAATTAATCAACGTTATGACCCCTTTTATTTTTAGTCTACATAATCATCATTGTAGACGAAGTTTAGTCACGTATATGTTAATTTGCTGATTATACTAGTGTACGCATAAATTGCAGAAGATCCTATCTGCCGAAATTATTAGCTCAGATCTTGATCAAATGCACAAATGGTCTCAAAAATGGCTAGTCAAATTTAATCCAAATAAACCCGAATCAACACTGATTTATAGAAAATAGAGATCAAATAATTTCATTCTGCTCTGTATCTAAATGACACATTAATATCTGAAGTTGACTTTTATAGCCAAATAGGTCTGACATTCTCTTTATACGGTACATGGCACACTCACATTGCTAATTTCCAAAGCTTCCATCTCGTCTGAAAATAGTGGGAAAATTGAATTTCCTTAAATCGCGCAGCATTACAAACTTTATATTTCTCTTTCATTCGTCCTATCTCGAATATGCCGATGCAATATGGAATAACTCGAATATACCGATGTAATATGGGATAACTGTACATTATACGAGTTTCAGGAAAGAGAAACAATAAATATAGAGGCTGCGAGAATTTTCACATGGGTAACTAGGCTTGCCAATACTTATGTATTGCTTAGTGAGCTAGGGTGGGAAAATTTGAAATAAGACGAAAGAAGCACAGATTTTTGCACTTTTTTTAAAAAATGTATCCCGGAAGATATCATCGGTACCTACAACATATGACACCTAACCAGCAGGGGAATCATTTCTGGGCGTGTTCTCCGTAATTGTGCAAATATACAAATGATAATGTGGATAATGCAGTTATACAGTTCATCCTTCATTCCAACGATAATTAGGGACTAGAATTCTATACTGATTGAAATAAGAAAACATATCTTCTATTACGAACTTTAGGCTATTTTTAAACATGGATATAACTATAATTCCAAATATTTCTATTTAGGGACAAGAAGTGGGCAAAGTGGACATTCACTTCAAAGGCTACAGTGCAGCGAATTGAAAGAACATCTATCTAATAGAAATATTGTTGATTCTCTTCTCTGTTCTTGGGGAAGAAAAGAACGTATATACAAATTCCAGTTTGGAAACAAATTGTAAAAAAACTTCTATTCTGTATTTTCCAATATAATGACCGCTATAAGAGATCGTATCCACAATGTATTTTCCAATATGATGACCGCTATAAGAGATCGTATCCACAATGTATTTTCCAATATAATGACCGCTATAAGAGATCGTATCCACAATGTATTTTCCAATATTATGACCGCTATAAGAGATCGTATCCACAATAAGAGTAAGTCCATTCTGCGATATGATTAGAGTGTACAAAGATTTTCCCATGAATTCTGGCACAAAATGGCGGCCAGTTCAGAGAGTAATTTCCGATTGCAGGTTTGTTTCAGTGGGTTGTGAGACCAAATACACGTCATAGTTTGTGAGGTGTAGCATGTAATTGTTTTTCTCGTAGACTATAAGAAAGGCGGTGTTGCCCTCTAAGCCTTGATTGTCAAGTTATTACTTTGCGAATAGATTATATAACTGATGCTATTCAGGTATGATGTGTTCATTACTCACAAAATAACTCATATACATAATTATCGGATAAAACAGTCCGTATTGGAATATTTACCACCAACTTTAGTGAATAATCACGAGGTGTGATGTCATATTTGCATAAAATTACGCTCACAAAAACTTGCATCCACAGCCTCCTGGATGGAAATGTTTCAAATTTTGTTGTACAACCGTCATTGTTTAAATGCTGAAAGAATCGTAATTCTTGTACTATCATTCAAATCGCTTTTGTACATAAAAAAAATGCTTATAGTGTCTCTTTAACTGAGGATTAAGTCATTAAAGAGTGATCAACACTAAAGCATAACTTAAGATCGAAGACATGACATACTCAATAATAAGCTGAATTAAGTTATTTTTCAGACCTTCTTCAACAAATTAAAGACATCATTTTCTGTTTACTCCTTTTCATGTTGTGCATGAGTGTGTGTGCGTGTTTGTATGTGGTTTATCTGCCTTGTCTACTCTTTTTACTCGACTGTTGCACGAATTATCAGTACTCTATAATAAGTCGTTTGTTTTACAGACGAAATCAAGAGGAATTAGGAGGCCTTTTTTAAGGGCAAATATTTCTGAATCATCGATGCGAAAATCACTGGTTAAATATGTAAGCGTGGAACATGGCGGTACTTAATTAACAAGCAAAAATGACTGCAGGAGGACTTTTTTATTAACACGACATATTCTAAGAAAAATAAATACATGAAAGTACATACAAATAGTGATCATTTTACATTAATATCTGCCTATTTACTATTGCACATGCCCATTCATCTAAAAAATTACTCAGTGCCGCAAAAGAACACAAACACACACAAAGTGGAAAAAAGAAGACATTGAAATAAAAGCTGATACCAATAGTAGCTACAAACTCTCAGAGCTCTCAAATTCAGGCTTAAAAAATAAAACAGATTTTAAGTCTTTCGGCGAACGTATTCCGTTTTTTCTAAAGCTGCTGTCTTGGATTACTATTTTAAATAATGCTTCAATAAATACATGGAGAAATTCTGTCCTTAAATACTTCCAATGCACTTCCTTCAAAGTAACACACTTCCTTCATAGTAACTAATATGTCGAATATATTTTATTTTTAAAAAAATTGTGTGCAAGCTACATTCAAGACATTACATTTGAGCACCATTAAACAAAGAAAGAATGACGAGTATTTACAACCTTGCTGTACAGCGAAGACATGATAACAAATTTAATGGATGTCCCCTTTCAATGCATTATGAATAAATACAAAAATTAATTTGAACTGACACTGCGTTAAGGTAAGATTTTATTTTATTTTATTTGTTCTAAAGAACGGACAGCTTAACCTATACCACCTTGGGCAAGGAGGTGAGATGGAGATTCATTTTTTTGTCCAGTCCACAGCCACACATACTGCAGGTACAGGAGGTTGGGATACGAGCGTGGTAGAAAAAATACTGTTGAATTTCCGGGCAGAATATGACAACTTCCCGATCGACGAATGCTCCAGGGACACAACTGAAGTCACGGTTGCTGCCGTATTCTCCGAGATCACAATACTGCCTCAAAAAACTATTTCTTCCAGTGTTGTACCTATAATAATAATAATAATAATAATAATAATAATAATAATAATAATAATAATAATAACAACAACAACAATAATAATAATAATAGTAATAATAATAATAACAATCATCATCATCTCGAGGTCACACGTGATACTACTATATTATTTATTCAGGAACCGCGACCTAAGTCTGGGTCGAGAGGGGTCCTCAGTAGGGTCGCGAAGGGTCATCAGAAGAAATAAGCCTGATGGTCGGGAGGTCCTGTTCGTGGCCAATTTAGGGTCTCAGCCAAAAAAGGTTGGGAACCACTGCTCTATACGCATGCATGTAGTATCTTTTCAACGTAATTGAAATGGCATTGGCTGAAATACTCCACCTAGATAAAATAACTTGATTTTTCTGTTGAAACTTTTTTTTTACACACATCATATTATTGTGCTTAAACAGCAAGATCCGGTTATCAGTCAACTGCAGTTTCTGCGCATTTTCTTGATGCTACAATACAATGGATATCAAATATATGGTGGTCAGGACATTTTGTGATTTCTTATCCGACACAACAGCACGTCAAATCAGTGAATGGATTTTTCAAAGTTATGCCTTGTGTAAGTTCAGGAATACAATATTACAAGCCATTGGGAGTAGAGTTTTCATAAGCGTATCTTCATAATTTTCAAAGTTTCCTAAAATAAACAGATTGAAAATAGTTATTACCTACCTCACACAAATTACCAATGGATTATTCGCCTATACCAACTTTTCATTCAATACAGTATTGAGGGAAAAAAATCCAACACGTACCTTACGTCACCATTCTTACTTCTGCTTTCAATTATACTTTGACTGGGTCATAGCTTCAATAATTTTGATTTATAACTCTTAGAAATAAACCAGTCCGAGAAATAAGAATAAGAAGCAGCCAAGGCACAATAACAACACAGAACTAAGAATCTGTAAGTATACTACGTTACGGATTTCTGTCTATCTAATCACCATTTCCGTAAAACAAAAATCAGTTATTTTTCAATCACTTGCTGATATTTCGAAACAAATACTGAAAAAGATGAATGTTCTCGATTCGTGAACTCTGTTTCAAATCTGTAGATATACCACAAAGAAGATGATGCATCTATTCAAATTCTCTGGAAAGAGACCGTTAATAGAACTAAGTAATTTATAGCAAATATTACAAAACAACTGTAAAGTATGTACTTTGGATGCCAGCATCGTGTGTAGTAGAGCTGTTGACTAGGATGGACAACACAGGCCTGACGGTGTAAGCCGACTGGGGTGTACCACACAGCCTTTATCTCCACGGTCTCACTCTTGCACAAGTTCTTGTATCTGTATGTTGGGTGGGTTCTGAAAAGATTTAACGGTCAAACTAAATGTTTAACGAGATATTCAATTCCTAAGTTACGCTTAATATGTTGTTATAGAAAATTTAACCAACATCAATCTACACTTGTGGAAATATCTTCTAAAAAGAAATTGATTCATTCTTTCTTGGTTGTGATGTTCACGATGAGAATAATACGAAGCCTCTGTTTGTTGATATTAAAGGCCAGCTATTTTAACAATTATTATTATTATTATAACTATCTATGTTAAGCATTCTTTCCAGGTTTCAGAGGTACCAAAGGGTATTTGCAGGCACTGAACTATATTATTTTCGAGTGAATGTATACTCATCTTTTCCATAAAGAATGTAACAAAATGGATCAAGAGAATAAACAATACATTTTTTATTGGCTCTGACATTGCATACATCTTTTTGACAGCCGGCATCTCCTACGTCTTTCGTAATAATAAATAATTCGGAATGTGACCTTTGCATTGTCATTGTTTGTTAAATTCTTTGCTTATTATAATTAAAGGTCACTTACCCATCAACAGCCCAGTTGTCGAAGGTGGTACATTTCTTGGTATTGTTTATATAGGCACCGAATTCGTAATTTTGAGACAAATGAAGGTATCTGGCATCAGCATCCCTAAAAGAAAGGAAAATAACCCAACACTTTTATTGTTTTATTCTATCTATCTATAAATCTGTTAACACCTACAGTTAGTAAACATTATCAGAACGTTACACGTGGACGTTATGTAAAGAACATCGATTGTTTTCTTTTTTTCGGTAAAAATCGTCACATCGACATAGAAAGTTACTATACAAATGCTTTCAAATTCTTTTTGATAGTTGCTTTCAGTTTTAATTCTGAGACACTGTTTTCCAGATAATTCAATTATACTTGCACATATATTAAATGTTTAATATTTTTAACCAAGTACGAAATAAATAACATTAAAACCGAACACAACCACATTAAATGAAACTTACACAGCATAAGCGACCTTATCCGTGCAAACGTCCTTCTCTAGCCAAGCTACGTTGTCGTATCTCCAATCACAATCGCTCTTGATCGGAAGCTGGAAATTGAACTGTGCATTACAGGCACCGAGTAGGGCAATCAGAACTAGGCTCTGGAAAATAAAATGGGATAAACTCATACACTATCGTTTTGTTTAGACTTATTAAAGCAACACCGCAACTATCACTCCAAAAATCTTTTTTATCCATTTTTAAAAAAAAAAATTTAATGAGCAGACATATGTAGTCCTTTTAAGCCGTTACCTACGTGTATGTAGTTTACTCTTGTCTACAGAGGTCACATATCAGATTTATAATTCATCAATCCAAGGGGATTAATGTACATAAAAGACCACAGGTTCCGACAGTCACATTCAAAATGCGGGAATCACATAATTTCAACATATCTATTATGTTTGTCACATAAATGCCATCAATCAATAAGATTTATCCATGTTCTCTGCTTAATACATATTTTATTTGTTTTATTTTAGAAGCATTACCAAGTTATAAAATCGCATTGTTGACTATATATTATGTGAAAGTATAGAAGAAATTACACTTTTAACTATCTAGTCACTCAGATACGATCAATACGTTTTCCCTTTTGATGTTTGCGCTGTATGTATGTATTCCTTCGATAAGTACCTACCACTTTCATTTTATCCGTCTTGTATCTCTGTAGCTTGGTGTATGCCTCCAACGCGCCACGAACGACTATATATAAAGTCCCCGCCAATAGGACTTCACAGTTGATGGCTCGGTGAGAGATAAATTCTTACATACAATTATTGTCACAACTGGGCGAAAACAAGTAGCTAGTTACACGCATGAAATACATGTACGTCATCTCTATGCAATCTTTACCTAAATTTACGTCATACAAGCATTACAAATGACGCAAAGGGTACATAACTTGTACATTTAAACGGGTATACAATCATGTTTAAATTAACATTATTTTAATATATGTGATTTGTAATGTTTACATACACACAGAAGGTTATTTAGCATCTGAAGGAACAAACGATGTTTCCACCAGATCTTTTTATGTTGCTACATTTTTGCTGCGAGTGAATCAGAAATTACACAACGAAGAATGTTCCCTGAAAAATGTTACCGTTTCTCTTGTGCTTTGTCAAACCGTTGCAAAATTCAACAAAATCAACTGATATGCAATAATTTTAATTCATATTTTTCCATAACTATTTAATTCATATTCGATATTTCCTATTTCCTATTAGCATCCGATACTTATCATTTGTTCTGTATATTTTGCATTCTTATCCGATATTTTTCATATATATCCAATAAATTCCATTCATTTTTGATATTTTATATTCACAATCTATATTTACCATTTATATGCAAAACTCATCAGTTATATTCGATGTGTGTGTGTGTTTTGTGTGTGTGCGTGTGTGTGTGTGTGTGTGTGTGTGTGTGTGTGTGTGTGTGTGCAATAACTTTCTTTCGTACTCAATGTCATGCATTCGTATCCAATATTTCATTCATATTCGATAATTTGCATTATGGGTAATATAATGTCACCTGTATGGTAAATAATGCTCTGTGGGTAATTAGATTTGGCTTTTGGCGAATGTGTGTTTTGGGGCTGTTTTTATTCTTTACGTAGAAGAGTACTTACTTTGTTTGACTATCTATATCAGGGGTGTCAAACATACGACCCGCTAGACTCATTATTTATTATTATTATTTATTATTATTTATATCAAATATGGCCCGCCATAGCAAATGAGTTTGACACCCCTGGTCTATCTCGTCCTTACACAAAAAGATATAACAAATGTTTACTGTACCGTTTACACACCGTAAATTGAATAGGGTAGCCTACAGACATAGAAAATCTCATCTCCCAGGGTGTGAAACAACCGGATTTCTTTCAACTTTCTTCGCTGAATGCTAACTGCTGAGCATGCGCAGGACTGCATCTAGTGAGCTGAGGTGTTTCGTTGACAGTGAAAGTAAAATTATACACCCCAACAGAAGAGGTGTAGGTAGATACAAGTTCTTCTTATTTATTGGTAGAACATATAGAAAGAAATAGAGACAAACAATTTTATTTTCCTTTGAATATGTATAATTTTTATTAAATATTATGAATCTATCAATAAAGATTATAAATCATTTATAATTATAACTTTTCACATATGTCTGACAGTATACAAACGGTGAATCCATTTCAGAATTAATATTGAATTATGACCCTTTGTACAATTATTGTACAAAGATTTTAAGATTGTACAATTTTATAATATCAGTTTGTAAAGTTTATTATATTTTTATTATTTTGATCAATAAATAGTTCAAGAAAAGCACCACAGAGCTGATGGTACATTTTTGAATTGCACAATACTTTTGTATTCATATCTTTGTCAGTTTTCTACAAATAATAAATAAAATTATAAAATTTCAGTTCCATTTTATTGATTAGGCAACTTTTATTATCTATATCTACAGAAAAGGAAATAACCATGCTGCTGTAAGCATAAGCAAAGTTGCCGCCAAGAAATAGAAATGACCAAAATCCCTCAATACAAAACTCTTTAAAGTGGGCTCAGCCCAACTAAACCAGATTCTGTGTTTCTGGCATAACACAAAAAGCTGTAGTTTTGTTTTTAATATATATATATATATCTTTTATCACGTAAATATGACAATAAAATTGTATGAAGAAAAAAAACAGCTGCGTAGTTTATGTTACTGCTGAGAAGTAGAAATACCAAAAACATTGTAGGCAAAATACTCCAAAGCGGGTTCAGCCCAACCAAACCAGTTATTTGAGAATGTGTTTCTGATAGACGTTACATTTCCAAATTTACAATATCAAACCTACCTTTAATGAAAAATCATGTAAATTATGGAAGCCGTTATTAAAGTGTGTGAAGACATGAGATTAAAAAGATGGATCAATAAAGTTATTTCTGTCAAATCTATGTTTGTTGATGAAACTTGCTGAAGGCCAGTGTTCAAAGAGACAAAAATTCAGACAAAGGCCCAGGGCTGGTGCCTTGAACAAATTCACAAGCCCTGACTCAAAATCCACAAGCCCTGACTCCAATACCATGTGCCCAAAAGGGCCCTATCTTTTACTATTATTTTTCACACGACGTTGCACGTTGCAATTGCTGTTCTTTAAACACCCCTAGCAGTAGCCTTTAAATCAACTATATAGATCAAATCGGTCTTCACTGTACCGTCATATTTAATTCATATTTATATGGCATTTAGCATGCCAGCAATATGAGTAACATTTAAATAGAGCATGTAATGTACACATTATAATTATTATGATTATTATTATTATTATTATTGATGTTGTTGAAAATACAAATAATTCCAAAATATAAGTGTAAATGTCTGATAAACATATAAATCATTATTATTAAGATTATTTATTTTACAATCTGATTTAATTTCTTAATTTTAAAATTGTGATAAAAATATCAGCATTATTATACAATATTATTTTTATTTTTATTTGTATTCATTTTTGATCTGGGAAAAAAATATTGTCGTCTGAATATTTAATTATTATTTTAATTAGTACTTATTCTGCATGCATGTGTTTTTTTTTTTTTTTTTTTTTTTTTTTTTTTTTTTTTTTTTTTTTTGTTGTCTTCTATAGTAATAATAATGTCTAAATTATTTACTATTGTAAATGTACTTAATTATGATTTTTACAAAAATATTATAATGCCGTTTTTATTCAGACTGCATTATTTTGGAATGTGTGGCATATAATTAACAAAGAAACGATAAAGTCTATATTCTACTTACATTACATTTTTATGATTCAGACATTTTTTTCACTGTAGTTTCTTCGCCTTTATTTTAATTTTGCTGAGTATAACGGATGGTATTGTGCACGCTTTATACAGTACAAATGTACCAACTTTTAGTTTCACCTGCGCGAGGACCCGCATCGCAAACATGCACCTTAGGACGTTATTATGCTGTGCTTGTACTATAAATAGCATTTCTTTAACTCATTAACCCCGGGAGATTCTTTTCGTTTTTGCCTGAAATGGGGGTAGGAAACGCATTTTGGGGGTTACTTCTGAATGCAGCAAAACACATCTGCTTAAGAAATTTTTTCGTTTAGCCGGATGCTTAGGGGTATCAGAAACATTGTTTTTGATTAGCTATTATGCTCGCGCATGTGCAGAAGGGTAAAAGTTGGACTTCTTTTTTCTTTTTTCTCCTATTGGATCCCCGATTTTTGTGTCCTGGCCCCTTTTTACGCAAAATTTCAAACGTACCCTACTTTTTGCAAAGGTTCATCTGTCTGTGTGCAGTTCGGACCGGTCTGCTTTAGATCTAAGGCCAAGTAGTCTAAAATCCGGACACAAACTCCGGTTCCGGAACTGGCAATTTTCGACCTAAAATAAATCGGGTCTCAAACAATGCATTTTTTTCGTTATATTTTTAATGCGAGTAGAAAGTCGACATTATTTGGTGTCATTGTAGAGCTACGTCTGTCTACTTTCCTGAAATACCATCTACTTTAGTGTATCCTAAATGATGTTCACGTTACAGAGCTCGGAAGTAGGGTACAACCTCATGACGCGTAAACGTGGCGCTAGGGGTTAATGAGTTAACATTGCTCTCGCCGTTAACAACTTTATTTTTCCAAATTAAAAAAGTTTGTGCAGACGGAACAAGGCTTGATCGAAATTTTGTAAGGTATAAAGGGATTAAATAATCCTCAGCTAGAAAGTAACTGGCCCAAGTAAATACTTTCGAAGACCGAAGGTGGTGCACGATTCAGAATGGAACGGGCCCATACTAGTAGAAGCGTGAGCAAGGGGCAGCTCAATTTATTCCTTGAAGCCAACTGAGCACTAATTATAGCGAGACTGAAGTTTTCTCAGGCAAATTTCGATGTTTTTGTTCGACAGGCCCGACGGGCTTTTCACTTAAAATATAGGAGGGGCTCGATCTGAAATTAGAGGAGCCCCGGGCGTCGGGTTATAGGTTTTTTTTAACACTGGAAGGGTTTGTCCAACAGATTTCTTTTTACAAGTTATCAAATAAATAACATTAGATGTTTGTACAGTTAGTATTATAACGCATCTTAAATGTTTCTATGGTGTTACTGCTACTGAAATAAGTATTTTGATTAATGAAAGAAAAGCGCGAACATCTGGGTCTATTATATTTAGGTGATGAACCATGACTTTTAAACATGTAACAACCTGAAATCATTTAGTATTGAAATATGTTAAAATTGTGAAATCTGATGTCAGAACCAACATGCCCTACTCTCCAGTTATATTGTTTATTCTTAATAGACATACTTATATTTCATCTTCTCCTCCTATTATTATTTATGTTTATATACATACGTGAAGTTCTTCCATCCAGCTTTATTTCATCACTGAATAACCTCAGTTAATTACAACTTTGTTACATGCCATTATTCTTGTTTTATTAGAAATTTATTTGCTTTGTGCTTGATGTGGTTAGAGTCTGTTTACATCCCCATAACCAAGCAATAAATATACACGGTCATCCCCATAACCAAGCAATAAATATACACCGTCAAAATGAAAAACGGAGCAAGCACATCTTGCCGTTATAGTTTCCTGGGGTGACCAGGTTGAAATAGCAGCAAAGGCCGGTTGTGTATGTGGCCGAGCCGTGACCTATCAAAATCTAGATCCTTACTACATAAACAAAAATGATGTTTTCTTCGCGGTGACCTACTTGATTACTTGGTTAGTATATTACAAAACTGACTGGAGTAATTAAGGCTTTACGTCAGTACTCCGGCTAGCATTATATATATATATATATATATATATATATATATATATATATATATATATATATATATATATATATATATATATATATATATATATATAGAGAGAGAGAGAGAGAGAGAGAGAGAGAGAGAGAGAGAGAGAGGGGGGGGGGGATAAGGGTGGCACTTTTTACCAAAGCAATTTGAGAATTCCTATCATAAGCCGCGGGAGATATAGGTATACAAAGCCACTTACTAACCTGGCTCTGTTTCAGTAGACAACTTAAGTTCATTCTGAACATCAAGTCTGGGGTCAAGAAATCGGATTGGATAAAATCCTAATTTCATATTTCATATTTCAGGTTGAGGACAAATCTAAGATGTTTAGTGAAAGCGGAGCCAGCCTAGGTGTTGATTAGAAAGTGACAATGACATTGACAATGCTAATGACAAATTCTTTATTACACTCATGATGCAATACACAACATATGAGGTAAAATATTAGTATACTAACTTTGCATGCGTGTACATCAGCCATGGACGATATAATTTTTTTCACTGTAATTGCAATTTAATTCAGATTGACAGCAATAGCACAATCAATACTCCAATTGAATACGAACAGGTTCAAACTTAAATACATGGATGTTGACATAATTGGAAAGACAGGATATAAATTACGATAAATGGTACAAACATTATTCTGTGGAAAACTGTTTACTTTACAATGATGAACCTATGGTACTTTACTCTTCCTGAAAAAAAAAATATTTAAAAAATGGGAAGAACAACAGTATCGAACCTGATTGACTCTCGTCGCCAGACGGTTTTTGACTAGTATCGTGCATACGAATTTGAAGCATGTGGTACAATGTTTAATCGTACCGGACGTTTAAGGACTGTTATGTCCATACACGCTGGAGATCGTGGCGTAGCACTTGGTTAACACACTGGAATCTTATACCAGAGCTCTTGGGTTCAGCCCTTAGTGGGTTGTATTTCCGAATACTCTCCATTAGCGTCATTTGTCCATTGCACTTATAAAGAGACACATGGGAAAACACTCTGAAATGGAAATCATACAAATGTGAAGTATGTGATAAAATATTTCAGTGGAATAAGTATCTAATAATGCACATGGATCTCCATTTTGCCATAACTAAGTTATTTAAGACAGAAAAAGAAATTTATTAATTATTTGTCCATTGGCTATGGGCTTGGCTGTGCTGTACCACTATAATCAGGGTCTATTTGGGTTACACGACGCTCGCTTTCAAAATGCATTACTTGGCTCGAGTCTCGGCTCGGCGAACGTGGGTATGTGAGAAAGCTTGCCAGTAGCTTCCCGTGGGTCGGTGGTTCTTCCCAGGGTTTTCCCGGGTTCTTCCTATACCAAATATACTGGCCGCCATACATAGCCTGCCATGCGCTGAAAAATGACGTTAAACCCACAAAACCACAAACCACAATCTATCGGGCACATGCACAATAGATTACTAATGGAGTCAACTCGTACAATTACATTCCTGTCCTCAAGCGCATGTGGATTAAATATAAGACCTCTTGAATAGAATGCACCATGATATTATAGTAGAAACGTCCCTTTGCCATGAAAATTACCTCTAAAGGCAAGTGCTCATATATTTGTCCCTAAACAAATTCTAGCTGGAGCACTGACATAATAAAGTTATTAGGCCTACAGTACCATAATAAAGTTAATAGGCCTACAGTATCATAATAAAGTTATTAGGCCTACAGTGCCATAATAAAGTTATTAGGCCTACAGTACCATAATAAAGTTATTAGGCCTACAGTACCATAATAAAGTTATTAGGCCTACAGTATCATAATAAAGTTATTAGGCCTACAGTACCATAATAAAGTTATTAGGCCTACAGTACCATAATAAAGTTATTAGGCCTACAGTACCATAATAAAGTTATTAGGCCTACAGTACCATAATAAAGTTAATAGGCCTACAGTACCATAATAAAGTTATTAGGCCTACAGTAATATAATAAAGTTAATAGGCCTACAGTACCATAATAAAGTTAATAGGCCTACAGTGCCATAATAAAGTTATTAGGCCTACAGTGCCATAATAAAGTTATTAGGCCTACAGTACCATAATAAAGTTATTAGGCCTACAGTACCATAATAAAGTTATTAGGCCTACAGTACCATAATAAAGTTATTAGGCCTACAGTACCATAATAAAGTTAATAGGCCTACAGTGCCATAATAAAGTTATTAGGCCTACAGTACCATAATAAAGTTAATAGGCCTACAGTATCATAATAAAGTTATTAGGCCTACAGTGCCGTAATAAAGTTATTAGGCCTACAGTACCATAATAAAGTTATTAGGCCTACAGTACCATAATAAAGTTATTAGGCCTACAGTACCATAATAAAGTTAATAGGCCTACAGTGCCATAATAAAGTTAATAGGCCTACAGTACCATAATAAAGTTATTAGGCCTACAGTGCCATAATAAAGTTATTAGGCCTACAGTATCATAATAAAGTTATTAGGCCTACAGTACCATAATAAAGTTAATAGGCCTACAGTATCATAATAAAGTTATTAGGCCTACAGTACCATAATAAAGTTATTAGGCCTACAGTACAGTGTTGCAAATTTTAAAAACTAAGCAGTGAATTGGATGGATAGATATTTGTGTAGAAATGCAGTTTCAAGAAGATGAAGATTATGGGTAATAAACAGTTTCCTTCTGCATGTTTCTATATAAAAATCTTATTTGAACACATCATGAAATGGTTCTAAATATTATGTTTAACTGACCTGATTGCAAAAGTAACATGTGATTCATACTTTTAGTGATAAAATTAGAATCAATAACCTTTTCTGTTCAGTGGCCGAGTGGTTGTAAGCGCCCAGTCTCCGACTCATTGAAGAGTGAACTGAAAATATATTGTATAAACCATATTAATTTTTTTGCATAATTCAGTGGAGCTAAAAACAGAAAAATTCAATTCAGAAAGATCAGTCAGGCAGGGCTTTACTCCATCCATCCATCCATCCATCCATCCATCCATCAATCAAGCAATCAATCAATCAATCTTTATTTCCTCCATAAGGAGAGTTCATTTACAAACATAGAAAATAGAACAGAGAGAGATACATTTAACAATTTACATTGAAGATTACGGAAAACATTCCAGAAAGTCAGTGATACATATTACACTAATGCAGATGAGGAAGAAACAAATACAATATCAATAGTTAGGAAATACATGCAAACATACAAAATGGCACATAATCTTTGTACATAAATCTATAGGAAAAAAAAAAAAAAAAAATTTTTATTACGGTACTGATCCATTAATGATAATGACTTTGCTTTTAAAGTAAGGTCATATAGGTAGAGAGTTTTGGCAGGAGCTGAATTGGGAATTTTTGCTTTTGACACATGTTTGGTCTTCAGGCTATGAAGTACACTCGTGATACAAGGACGAGAAATTGGAATGAACAGATCTGAAACTGGTGAACTCGTGTTTTGTCAAGTCTACTTTCAATGTCAGTTCTTAACAGTTTTAGCAACTGTGATTCGTCATTACTTTGGGTAAGTTCTATGTGTAGTTCAAGTCCAAACTTGTCCAACACGTACCAGTGAAAGTCGTTGGCAATTTGTCTTGTAAATATACATGATGTGACCACATGCTGAAGGAGGTCGGTATACTGTAGACCACTGTTTTGACAGTGAGTAACGTCATGGCCTGGCTTTAATACCCACAGGGATGCTATAAACCTGGTTAATTTGCGTTCATAAGTATTCCTCGCAATGTAGTACAGAGTGGAAGGGCGGATTTGTGTTTGTAAGTGTTGAAATCTAGAAAAATCAGGATGTCTATTGATTCTGTCGCACCAGGTAGTCTCTTCCTTTTCAAGTAAAGTCATGTTGACCAATTGTTTCCACTGAGATTTGTTAGGGAAAATTGATTGATTAATGAAGTTCAGGAGGAAATCTGTAAGCTCATACTTCTGAAGTAAATTCCAAATATCTGGAATAAAACCAGATTGTACAGATTGGGTGCTATCAAAATACATGTGAAGACGTATGAGGAATATTTGTTTGGAGATGGTGTTATTGGACAGGGTGCAGAGTTTACCTAGGAAGAGAAGTTTACGTCGATCAATTTCGGTTGTGATTCTTATTAGTCCCAGCATTGACTCACACATATCTGACCGCATTTGTTCAGGAAATCCCTGAATTCTTTTTGCTATAAAATGTTGCAACTTGTTGAGCTCCAGTAGATCGCATTTTTGAAGCTCATTCCAAAGTTCGCAGTCATATAGTAAGGTTGGAATCACGATTTTCTTATATGAACTCGCGGATGTTTTGGGGTTTAGGTGTGGGATACCCATCCCAACGTTTGCAAGACCGAAAAAGACCTGCCTTGCTCTTCTGCAAGCGTTGATCCTGTAGTATTCCTAGGTTGTAAGCGCCCAGTCTCCGACTCATTGAAGAGTGAACTGAAAATATATTGTATAAACCATATTAATTTTTTTGTATAATTCAATGGAGCTAAAAACAGAAAAGTTCAATTCAGAAAGATCAGTCAGGCAGGGCTTTACTCCATCCATACGTCAATGGAATAGAAGCAATAAGCCTCAAAATAAGAAATAATAAACATATAAAATGGAATTAAAATATCAAGCATATTAATGACTTAAAAATGATCCAGCATTCAGATCATTGCACCAGCTTCATATCAGATATAATAATAATAATAATAATAATAATAATAATAATAATAATAATAATAATAATAATAATAATAATAATAATAATAGTAATAATAATAATAATAATAATAATAATAATAATAATAATAATAATAATAATAATAATAATCAGTCGCTCATAACATTGTTTCTGAGGATAATACATTTGGTTCAGAATCAATCAAGCTTACATGTAGTCCTAAAATAATAGAATATTAAATCTATAAATGCCACATATATGTACAAATAAAACTCTTACTTAATACAGTGTCTGATAAGCTCATATGTCATCACAAAATACACACACACACACACACACACACACACACACACACACACACATATATATATATATATATATATATATATATATATATATATATATATATATATATATATATATATATATAAGCTGGTGCAGATTTATTGACGACATAGAATCATTATAGATCGAAACGGGCAACAATTTCAAAATATTTTTTGAATTCGCCAATAACTTCTATCCTACGATTAAATTTACGTCAGGGTCATCAAACAGGTCCAACATCTTTTTGGATATTCAATCTACCCTTCTGGAGGGGAACATAGAAACTGACCTGTATTCTAAACCAACTGACTCTCACCAGTATCTACTCCCAGCCAGCTGCCACCCCCAGCACGTAATAAAAAAATCTCCCTTACGGTATGTGCGTTCGGACCAAACGGATATGCTCTAATCCGGCTACCTTTGAAAAGAGAACCGGAGAGCTCAAGGGGCACCTTGGAAGGAGAGGATACAGAAATAGCTACATCTAGGAGGCTATTAACAAAACTAGACTCCTCGATACATGAGCCTTCCTGGAATATAAAAACCAAGAAAACCAATAAACGCTTCCCCTTCGTGGTTACTTTCCACCAGACGCCCCAAAGTTACAAGAGATAATTCGGAAGCATTGGAACCAGATTGAATCCTCAGAACATCTGAAGGGCATATTTCAAAAAGTTCCTATTGTTGCGTACCGTAGACCTAAAAATCTGAACGACCATCGGGTACGTGCCAATGTGACTTAAAACAAGACCACAGATTCATGCACACATTGCTGCAAAGACAAGCGTTGCCAAATTTGCAAACATATGCCCGAGACCAAATCGTTCCGAAGTTCGACGACAGGAGTTAGCTACACTATCAGTCAGAAGTTAGGATGCCGAACCAAAAATGTAATCTTCTAACATGCAAGATCTGTGGCACTTAATATGTTGGCGAAACCGTTGATTTCAGAAAACGAATTAATAACCACAAGAGCCACATTGGCAAGAAAATCAACGCGAAATTCGCCAACCACTACAACTCGATTGGGCATTCAGTCGAGTCCCCTCGAGATGCTACCGATTGATTCTAACCTGGGTGGACCGATATAGAACGCACACGTGAGGAACGATACTGGATACTTCCATTGATAACTCATGGGGAGTTCGGCCTAAATAAAAAAGTATAACCTTCCTATTGCAATCTTATCAAAACTACAGCCAGGCATCAGTTTTTAGACGTACGCATTTTTTTTTTTTTTTTTGTATTTTTTTTTTTTTGCGATAATATTTACCCAAGTAAATATTCCGTAACTCATGTAATATTAGTATTCTTCTTCGTCTTTTTCTTCTTCGTCTTATTATTATTATTATTATTATTATTATTATTATTATTATTATTATTCGAACTCTTGTCCATTGTCCCGCTATACCATGCTCATGATATACTTCCTTATACCTCCGTGCATAACTTTACCGGGATATAATTTCCTTTGCACGTTTTGATGATGGCGTTGATTTATCGCCGCGCATGGTGTCAGTTCTTTGTTCTAAGCCTGGAAGTAGGTCAAAGCACTTTGACCCTCTGCGTAATACGCACGATAGACAGTTCTTTCATTTTTTTTTTTTTTTTTTTTTTTTTTACACAACTTTGTTGGGCTGATGGCAGCATAATATATATATGTAGTTTACCCGTTTTAGACCTTTTTAATTTTGTCTTCTTTATTTCTTCTATTGTTTATCCTTTGTTTGTTTATTTCTCCGTAATAAACATGTAGGAGTCAACAATTCATCTTGGCTTTTGTGTTTAGTGTTTGTTTTGTGGATGTAAATTGTTTTTTCCTCTGACGAAGAGCTTGTTTAGCTCGAAACGTTGGGAAACTGTTTAGTATTTGCGCCGTTATCAATTTTTGTGTCATTATATATATATATATATATATATATATATATATATATATATATATATATATATATATATATAATATATATATATCCCATTCCGCACACATACTTACATTTAATACAAATATGCTCACATACATATGCACTCACACACACACGTCTTGATGGAAACGAAACCTACAAGCCGATCGCCAAGGAGACCAGAAGGGAGCATCCGAGAGATCTATCTTGAACTAGATAGAACATACGAGATGCCCACAGGGCATTGAAAACACACACACACACACAGACACACACACCTGCATGCATGCATACATCCATCCATCCATACACACACACACACAGACACATACATACATACATACATACATACATACATACATACATACATACATACATACATACATACATACATACATACATACATACATACATACATACATACATACATACATACATACATACATACATACATACATACATACATTAGAGTAAAACAAACATGATATTCTTGGGAGATGGGAAAGTAGTGACGATATCCATGTTAGGTATCTCAATTTGTTTGAGATTTGGCATAATCAGAAAGAAGAAATTTGTTAAGCATGTTCTTAAAAGACGATAGTGTTGGTTTTTGTTTAATATCATTGGGAATGATATTCCACAACACTGCTTTTGAATATGCAAATGATCTTTTGTACCGAGTTGTGTTGAATTTAGGCAAATGAAGATTAGAGTTAGAATTAGACCGTAGATTGCGTGAATGGATATTAGAAACTGTATGCATATTGGATATACTCATACGCAGAGCTGATACAGGAATACACTCAATTTCAGAAGGCACCAGGATCACAAATACATCATGAAAGCACAAAAATAGAGTTAATAGGGAACTGGAGGGGGAACCACTCTGGACTGGATTCAGAAAACATAAAATAACATATCAAATCATTAGGTATAAATTATGGTCCGCAGGATTCAACTTTTTAAATGTAATTGATTTTATATATATATATATATATATATATATATATATATATATATATATATATATATATATATATATATATATATATATATGAACACCTGGAAATCAAGATATTTAAGGGGGGTGGGGTGCCAACTCTCTGTGTAAGCGTTATACAGAGGAAAAAATGGAGAAGCCCATACACCCAACTTAAAACCTAAGCAGCCCACAATAGAATAAACAGAATAATACATTTACTCAAAGGAAAACATTATCATAGGTACACATATTGATTTGACTTCACTCTCAGTAACATTAAAAAAATCTACAATAACATAGAACTTCCAAAATACTCGTTACACCTTTCAGATTTAAGAAAAAAATCAAACGTTTAATACTCAGTCACAGAACAGATGAAAACAATTGCAAAATTTAAACATAATGTAGAACACAAACACTCAGCTATTAATTGGAAAACTCTCTGCTAAAACCTAATGAGAATACTAAAACACAAAAATAGAAGCAAGACTACTAATCTATATACATAATGCTTGGTGGACAGGGGAAATATGTTAAACAAAAACAATAAAGAAAATGCCACAATGTCCATTATGCAATAAACTATAAGACACAAAACATATAATGACACAGTGTGAGAAAAGGAAAACACTAAGAACAGAAATATGTAACTTTATAAAGAATAAGTACGGACAAGTAATGGCATATGCTTGATCTTTTTGGGCATATATTTAGAAAATCCCAGAGAGTTTAACTCTTATAAGAATTCATCGTAACTCGTGCATCATATTAATATATGGTTTCCACTCTGCATGCATGAATGCAAGTGTGTGTGTATGCGTATGCAAATGGAAGGAATACAAAATGATATTGATGATAATTATGATGTCTTCTTAAAGGAGAAAAGATACAGCTATTGGAAATATCCCCTCCTTAAAAAGGGATGCTGCCTGTTAAGTCATATATATATATATATATATATATATATATATATATATATATATATATATATATATATATATATATAGTGGCTTGGCTTCCTGGTCCCCCATCAACTTCAAATGCTAGAAATAAACCCACCCATAATGAGAGGCTACTAGGCACACAAATTATTAATGTTTACTTACCCAAACATTTCTTATAAAACACAACGATTAATACTGTAAGGGCGGATAACCAGATCGATATTTCTTTTCCTATTTACAAGACCCTGTGTGTGTGTGTGTCTGGGGGTTAAGCTTCTTCCCATATCCCCACACACAGCCCCTATGCACAGTAACGGGGAAATAAAACCATAAGCGCAAGGAAAATATCAAACCATTTAAAAATTTTGAAGAAAAATGAAACCTCAATCGAGATTTAGGAGTATCATTAATCACAGACATTGAACGCACGTCATCATAATATTTCTTTGGTCAGGGGGTCTCTATGTTTGGAGATCACCTGCTCAGACAGATACATAACAAACACACTAAAATACACAAAGAGGGGGCACCTCACTAACATAATTATAACATTTGTTAGTACAAAAACGTTACACATATGGGACAGGAACCTATGCCCCTATATAAGTAAGGAATGTGAATATTAAAAGTCTGCTACGAGGTGCTTCGCGAGATAGATCGGTCTGTAAAGGAGTTCCTGAAAAGACAGGGACACAGCAAATCAAGCATAATCCAAATAATAACAAAAGGGGATTTAACATGAAAACTTCTATTGACAAGCGGATCACATATAAAATACATTTGCAAGTACATATTATACAGAAATAAACAGTTGTAGCCTCACCCATGTATACGTGTGTGTCTGTCTGTCTGTCTGTGTGTGTGTGTGTGTGACAGCTAAAACAAAGCTTTAAACAATCTGATCTATTTAAGGCCTTCGTCCTCCAACACCAAGGATGTAACACCAAGAACATGTATTCATATATTAAAAGTACGCAACACCATAAAGGGGACAAGAAATATAATATAAAACTGACATTCCCCCATCCTCCGGTTGTGGGGAGAAGGCTGCTGTTGGAGCAACTGAAAATGGAGATGAAAAGCCAGGAAACTGACCTGACTGGATTTTATGCCCCAGTGGGGGTGGGTGGGGGGTGATTACGAACCTAGATACCCAAACTGGATAAACTGATTAAACCTATTTGAGTATAGGATACAAAATTAAAATAAATACAAACCTAAGTCAAAAATACTGTTTTCAAAGTTCTTGTTTGTTATTTTAGAGACCATACTCAATATATCAAACGTTTTGGAGCGACAGGGTATAACAGACATACAACTCTTTGGTATCGGGAAAACGAGGGGGCATCTCTAAAGCTCTGACCAGTTTTAAATACTGGGATGGGGCTGCTAGGTGTCCACAAATAAAGCGTTAGACCGCAGACTAATGTCTTTCTAGTTTGAGCCCAGCAAACGGCGAAGTGATGATTCGAATCAGGTAGTGTAGTTTCCTTCACCTAACGAAGACGGCATCCCGTCGCTTCCCTACTTAGTGTAGAAATAGGTGGTGGGTTGTAAATATAGAAATCCCTACATGCCTTGAATGCATGATCAAGGTCAGGGAGTGTCTGGTTTATTACTCTACCTCATAATGTGAGGGTGCTCCGATAAAGTAGTGGACGGATGTATAAGACATACACACAATGCCGGTCCGAAGAGAAAATAATGTATATCTAACGTTATGTATGCAAAACGTGCGAAATAAAATGTTGTCCATATTAAAACATATAATTAAAAAAACAGGAAAACTTTACTGCTGCCGAAATTGAAACGTGAACATAAAGTGTAAATTTCAGACTGGGGTGGGATGCAGAGTATTTCATTTACATCCACGACGAGAATGGAATTCGTAATTTTTACAACCTCTGCATAAGCATGAAGATGTTAATTTGATGTATAATGGTAATGGTTAATATTAATATTATGAACGGTCAGTACAGAGTAAATGTACATGCGTGAGTCGGAGGAAGAACACTGTTTCATCGCTCTGACGAAAATGTCGATTTCGTGAGTTTTTGAAATTCTGGCGGATTTGCACCATTTGGTGTTTTATCTATTGTGGTGAACATTCTAAATAGTTATTTACAATGGGATGAGTTATGGAACTTTTTATATTTCAACGCCTCTCTTTCTTTGTTCTATTTTGCTCCATTAAAATACACATGAACATTTCGCGTCAGTAACTTGGGCCGTGATGTAAAACTTGTATTGTCATTATACTGACAGTGTTTTCAATCGTGAACCGAATTTAACTCAACCCATTCACCTACGTAATGATATAGTGACATGCCATGAGTGATTATGCTTGGTTGTGTTTTTCTACAAGCCATGTGCGGTTTTGTTTGCGTAAGCTTGTATGGTATTTAGTTTAAAGCGCATCTATTTCAGAAACTTTGTTAAATGCAAGTACAAACATAAGATTTGGGGAATTCAGTAGAATGCATGAGATTATTAGAGTACTGTCTCCCAAATAAAATTTAAAAAATGTAACACCATAAAGCTGGATGCTGGTACAATTGGTTAAAAAAATACAAATAAGTATATGCGGATAAGTTTTGATAATAGCATATGTTATCGGAACAAAACAGAATAAAAACTAAATAAAGATGATGCTCAAGGTTGTGAGTTGTATCGATTACTTACATTTTTTAGCTATTCTAAGGAAATTTTGCACAGACAAGAATATTTGCATGTTATTTTCTGTAGAAAATATAGGATTGACAAATAATCAAGTTTCAATTGTGAGAGCTAAACATGGATTAAGAAAGCACTTCTGTTAATAATGCAAATTTTGCTTTCGGTCTTTAAGTACTTTTTATCATATTTTGACATTAAAGCTAATGACATTACGGCACCAGTTCTCAATCAAGATAAACGGTCATATTTATTTGCTCTTCATTTTGTGATATTCTGTACATAATTAAAATAAATGTAATATGGCAATGTCAGCATTCAACAAGTCAAGTGAATTTGATACTCAGATTTGCTGCATAAGCTCACAATATTTTGGCCTTTATCATAACCCAGCGAATATTGTTTTTAATCCAATTTATTTTAGTACTAGAATAATAAAAAAAAAAAACAGCCATTCTCAAATGTATATGGGGTCTAAAGTAATGCTATTAGGAGCAGGTGATATTGAAAAATGATCGGATATCAGTTCGTCTGCTACATCAAAGTCACCGGAAAATAACAACTCCGATGTACTTGAGTTCTAAAGAAATATATTTTGTCCATATTCTGTAGCGTACTAACGAGGGTGGGGGTGGGGTTGCCCTGGGCGCCAGAGGTCTTGGGGCGCCAAAACAGCTGATAAAAATTCTGGTCTCGTATTCTGGCCATTCGGGCCATCATCGTCGCATCGGGCGCCATTTACCCTTAGTATGCCACTGTCCATATTAACGTTTAAAGTACTTTCTATCAGCCACCAAATTCTCCTAATCAACTATATGACTTCATCGAATATTGAAACTAGAAAGCTACTGATAAAATGTCGATGAATTTATGCTAACCGGTGATTGTTAACGAAAATTATATTTATATTGACTTTTTGTAATCAAAAAGTGCGAAGAACTGAAAGTTGACTTTCTTATAGTTAACTGATAGATGAGCGAGCGCATTTCATTGAAAGCTCGGCCACCTGTCTGGATCTTCTGGTTAGTAACCTGGACTCGGTTATCTCTTGCAGACAAGTTTCTCCGAAATAATATTTGTTTTTTATTGTCCCGTGTTTGCTTTACTTAATTTCCATAAATGCAATGCATGTACCTTCAGGAGACGTGTCTGGAAGTATAACGGTGGAGACTGTGACGTTTTACGGCATGACAGTATTGATGACTATACTGACAACGTCATCAAATTACTTTTTGACGCCTCTTTAGTTGCTATCCCTTCGCAAATTGCAAAAATAAAGCCAAAGATTCCGTACGACTACCCACAGCAATCCGTAAACTAATTAGATCCCGCAAGCGTTGGCACAAAAAAGCAAACCAATAATCCAAAATATTTGTCTAAATGCAGAAAATTTCGAAATAAGGTTATTAATAATAAGGCACGCGCTGAATAACGGAAATGCGACGACAAGCTCTTTGACGCTTTATTAAATAAAAATCTACAATCCAAATATTGGTGGAATATAAGTGAACTGAATCATACGGCTACCCCCCTCCCCAGCGAACTAAATCATATTGTTGCCCCATCCTCCCAATTTAATATCTTGGACACTACTGCGAGGACAAGGACTTAAATGCTGAAACTTTTAACAATTATTTTCATAACAATCCATGGTTGATGATAAAGGGCGACAGATTTTAAACGAAAATATTGTAACTTACACTCTTCTTGCTTCCGCTGTGATAGCCATTGATGAAATTAAGAGAATACATTCAAATCTTCATACCAACAAGTTTCAGGCCCAGATCTCGTACGCCTAAAACTGTGGAAAGAATCAGTTGTTCAGATTTGTCAACCCCTCACTCACCTATTAAACTATTCACTGTATAAATTAAAATTTTCCTCTCATTCGAAAATGGCCAATGTAATACCCGTGTTCAAGAAAAATGATAAAGTGAAATAAACAATTATAGACCGATTTCCCGACTTAGTTGCATTGCAAAGGTGTTTGGAAGGATTGTGCACAAACACCTTCCAGACTGCTTCTTATTTAATCATATTATCTCCCTCTTCCAATCAGGGTTTCTACTTGATGACTCGACTGTCAATCAATTTTATATACATATACTACTTTTTGTAAAGCAGTAGATAAGGACAAAGAGGTTAGTGTGGGCACCTTGGACATTTTCAGAAACTGCGTGGGGTGGGAGTTTCCGGAAGACTTGTAGGCTGGTTTAACATTTATCTTCTAAATAGAAACCAAAGAGTGGTTATTCGTGACGGACAGTCTGACTGAGAGCTGTGCAGGCGGAAATACTAACATTATGACCCCTCTTATTTTATTTTTTTCTACATAAACGACATCGTAAACAAAGTCCAGTCACGTATACGTTCATTCATACTAGTTTATACATAATTGTAGAAAATTCTAGTATATCTACTTAAATTATTCATTCATATGGTCTCAAGAATGGCAAGTCAAATTTAATCCAAATAAACCTCTCTCTGTGTGTGTGTGTGTGTGTGTGTGTGTGTCTATGTGTGTGTGCATCTTGCATATACATGCAATACAAAGTAATATGAAGTAATCTAAGTAACAAAATGGTTACAATTCTTGTTTCAACATCTTTAAATTGTTTACAGATAGTTTTTTTCTGCACCTACGGCTCTTGTATAGATAACGTGTTATGTGTTTCCATATCCGTACTACTTACGAAATGTAAATCTTGCATATGTATTAGATTTACCTATATTCCCCTGCTCCAACTGAATGTGACTTTTGTAGTGTATCCTTCATATGCCAATTCATGAATGTAAGGTCTTATGTTTGAAGATGGATTAATATAAATGCGATAAGCACTGTTGTCCAAATCAAGTGATCAAAATATGCACTTTTGTATACCTTGAAATTATTTTCATAATACCTCCATCGCTATTTTGCCACAGAGTTATTCAGTTTAGTGAATATAATAGCTGAGAAAGTTATTCAGTTTAGTGAATATAATAGCTGAGAACGTTATTCAGTTTAGTGAATATAATAGCTGAGAAAGTTATTCAGTTTAGTGAATATAATAGCTGAGAAAGTTATTCAGTTTAGTGAATATAATAGCTGAGAAAGTTATAATTATTGTTTCTTTGTAAATATCCTGTACAACTATTATAACTATTTGGATCAAGAGTCCTTAATTTAAATTCTGTCTACATCCCCCCTCTCACATTTGTGCTTGGGCTCTATATTTAGCCCTCGATCTGTTGGTAGCAAACTTAAGAAATGCATTATTTGCAGATAATTAAAATTACATGTTGTCTTCACAATTCATGCAAAAACAGGATCTACCTTCTTCATTCATTGTTTATTCGACCAATACTGAATGAATGCCATCAATGCTGAATCGATCTGTTATACCCACGGGCAATGCCCGTATGTAAAGTGTGACGTCATCACCATATTTTCTGATTACGGCTATTAGATGCACGTATCTGATGAAACTTCGGGGTTAAATTATTTCAAGTTCATGATTGTTAGATATACCAACTGTAAAGTTATTCATTCAGTATTTATTGCATAAGGATATATTTTTAGCATATTGTAGTCGATGTCCTTTCCACGTATTAAAGCAGGTCACATGGCCGATGTGTCTTCGCCTACAGCACTCACAAGATGAGCTTATACTGGAGTTTGTCTACTTTCATCGAAAAAAGAATTAAAGTTTGAACACAAATTGTACAAACCTTAAATTTTGTATCTTCCAATACAATCACCGCTATAAGAGATCTTATCCTCAATAAAAATAAGTCCATTCTGCGATACGAATATTTTTCCATGAATTCTGGCACAAAAATGGTGGATAGTTCAGAGAGTAATTTCTAATTGCAGGTATTGTTGCAGTAGGTTGTGAGACCAAGAACACATCATAGCGTGTGCGGTGTAACCCCTTGCTTTCACCATGAATGCGATCCGTCATCATTGCTTTTCTCGTAGACTATAATAAACATGGTGTAGTAATATGAAGCCATGATTTGTAAGTTATTACTATCTGGATAGATTATATAGCTGATGTTATTCGGGTATGTTGTGTTGATTACTCACAAACTAGCTCGTGTACCTAATTATTGCAGAAAACCGTCCGTATTGGATTATTTACCTCCAGCTTTAGTGAAAAATTACGACATATGATGTCGGTATTGGCTAAAATCACACAAATCACCATTCTCAGCCTCCTGGATGAAAATGATTCCATTTTTGTGCAACATCTTCATTTACAGTGTTCAAAGAAAAAAAATTCAGACAAAGGCCCAGGGCTGGTGCCTTGAACAAATTCACAAGCCCTGACTCAAAATCCCAAAGCGCTGACTACAATACCATGTGACCAAAAGGGCCCTATATTTTACTACTATTTTTCACACGACGTTGCACGTTGCAATTGCTGTTCTTTAAACACCCCTAGCATCTGTAGCCTTTAAATCAACTATATCGATCAAATCGGTCTTCACTGTACCGTCATATTTAATTCATATTTATATGGCATTTAGCATGCCAGCAATTTGAGTAACATTTAAATAGAGCATGTAATGTACACATTATAATTATTATGATTATTATTATTATTATTGATGTTGTTGAAAATACAAATAATTCCTAAATATAAGTGTAAATGTCTGATAAACATATAAATCATTATTATTAAGATTATTTATTTTACAATCTGATTCAATTTCTTAATTTTAAAATTGTGATAAAAAAATATATTATTATACAATAGTATTTCTATTTCTATTTGTATTCATTTTTTATATGGGAAAAAAGTATTGTCATCTGAATATTTAATTATTATTTTAATTATTACTTATTCTGCATGCATGTGTATGTTTTTTTTTTTTTTTTTTTTTTTTTTTTTTTTTCTTTTATAATAATAATAATGTCTAAATTATTTACTATTGTAAATTAATTTAATTATGATTTTTACAAAAATAATTATAATGCCATTTTTATTCAGACTGCATTATTTTGGAATGTGTAGCATATAATTAATAAAAGTAACGATAAAGTCTATATTCTACTTACATTACATTTTCATGATTCCCCTTTTTACTCCAAATCTCAAACTTATCCTACTTTTTGCAAAGATTCATCTGTCTGTGTGCAGTTCGGACCGGTCTGCTTTAGATCTAAGGCCAAGTAGTCTACATTCCGGACACAAACTCCGGTTCCGAAACAGGCAATTTTCGACCTAAAATAAATCGGGTCTCAAACAATGCATTTTTTTTCGCTGTATTTTTTAATGCGAGTAGAAAGTCGACATTATTTAGTATCATTGTAGAGCTATATCTGTCTACTTTCTTGAAATACCATCCACTTTAGTGTATCCCAAATGATGTTCCCGTTACAGAGCCCGGAATTAGGGTACAACCTCATGACCCCTAAACGTGGCGCTAGGGGTTAAAGAGTTAACATTGCTCTCGCCGTTACAACTTTATTTTTCCAAATTAAAAAAGTTTGTGCAGACGGAACAAGGCTTGATTTGAAATTTTGTAAGGTATAAAGGGATTAAATCATCCTCAGCTAGAAAGTAACTGGCCCAAGCAAATACTTTCGAAGACCGAAGGTGGTGTACGATTCAGAATGGAACGGGCCCATACTAGTAGAAGCGTGAGCAAGGGGCAGCTCAATTTATTCCTTGAAGTCAACTGAGCACTAATTATAGGTACATGTAACCCCGGGCAATCTGTTCCCGATTCATAGGTCACATGCTTTGCGTTATACATAAAGTTTACAGCTTTCTATAGAATTACGTTCAGTAGACGAACTTCAAATGACTTTTAAAATAAAAGTCTGCATTTAGTTAGCGAGATTGAAGTTTTCTCAGGCAAATTTAGATTTTTTTGTTCGACAAGCCCGATGGGCTTTTCACTTAAAATATAGGAGGGGGCCGATCTGAAATAAGAGGAGCCCCGGGCGTCGGGCTATCGGATTTTTTTAACACTGATTTAAATAGTCAAAGAATCGAAATACTAGCATTTTAATTTCAGTCGCATTTTTTTTATTATAAAAAATGCGGGTGTTACCTCTTTAATTTAGGATTAAGTCACACAAGTTTAGGGTCTCCTCTAGAATGCGCGATTTCTAGAGTCACGCTAATTTTTCTAGAATCGCTCCGAAAATCAAGAGAATGTGAGAAAATAGCATATCATATTTTGTAGCATTACCTTTTTTGATTCTAGAAATCTATCCTATGTTCAGAAAATTCTCCCCTTTTTTCAAACGGAGGGGAGAATTTCCCACCTAAATTTTCAATTCCAGAATGGACCCTGCTCTAGAGTATAACTTGGCATCGCATACATGATTTACCGAACTAAATCATTTTTCCGACCTTATTAACAAACTCCTTTGTATGTTGTGTATGACTGTGCGTTTGTGCGTGATATAATGTGTTTTATCTGCCTTGTTTACCCTTTTTACTCGACTGTTGCAGTAATTATAAATACTCTGTACCATGAGCCACATGGTTTATTGATGAAATCAAAAGATATTAGCAGGCTATTTTAAGGGAAAATGTTTATCAACCATCCATATGAAAAGCAGGAGTTAAATATTTAAACATCGAACGTGACTGTATTTACCGTATATACTCGTGTATAATTCTATACCAACTGCAAACTGCATAGACCCTGATCTGCCGGCGCATTTTGCGACGGCAGATCTGGGTCTATGTTGTTTGCATATGGATCCGGGTTATACGCGAGTATATAAGGTAATTAACGAATAAAAACGAATGCAGGAAAACTTTTTTCATGATCATTTATTATTGAAATATATACTGTACAATAATGTAAATAACGAGCGATTCTAAGAAAAATATATACATGAAAGTACATACAAATATTGTTCATTTTACATTAATCTGTGACGATTTACTATTGCACATGCCCCTTAATCGCAAAAATTACTCAGTGCTGAAAAAGTATAAACACACACACACACACGCAAAGTAACAAAAAGAAGACGACATTACAGTGGAAGCTGATAACAACAGAAGCTACAAACTCTCAGATCTCTTAAACTTGGACTTTAAAAATCAAATGAATTTTCAATCTTATGGTGAACATATCTCGTTTCTAAAGCTGCTATCTTGGGTTACTCTTTTGAATAATGTTTAATAAATACACGACAAAATTCTGTTGTTAAATATTTCTAATACACTTCCTTCAAAGCAACTATTATGTTGATTGTAGTTATAAAAAGAAATTAAAACATTCTGCAATTTTTGTGCAAGCTACATTTAAAGTTTTAAATTTGAGCACCATAAAATGAAGAAAGCATCGAGAGTCCTTAGTATACAATCATTTTGTAATGACACTGTGTTAAGGAAAGAATTTTGTTTTATAGAATTGCCCGCTTAACCTAGGATACCCATGGCAGGGAGAAGAGGGGGAGAAGCAATTTTACTGTCCAGTCCACAGCCACACATACTGCAGGTACATGAAGTTGGAATGCGAGCGTGGTAGTAGAAATACTGTTGAACTTCTGGGCAGAAAATGACGACTTCCCGTTCAACGAATGCTCCAGGGACACAGCTGAAGTCACGGTTGCTGCCATAAGCTCCGAGATCACACTGTTGCCTCAAAAAACTGTTTCTCCCAGTGTTGTACCTATAATAATAATAACAATAATAATAATAATAACAACAACAAGAACAATCATCATCATCATCATCATCGTGAGATCACATGTGATATTGTGATATGATCTATGCTTTACTATATGTTTAGGAACCATCATCCCTCCATACGCATGCGTGTAGTCGATCAACAGCAGTGAAAAATCCTACCTATTCAACGCAGTTGAAATGCCATTTGCTGAAATACTCCATCAAACAAAATAATCTGAATTTTCCGTTGAAACTTTTTCTATTGTGCTTAAACAGCAAGATACCGACATCAGTCAACTTGAGTCTGTGCACATTTTCAAATGTTATCGTCTGTACTCATTTATAATCGGAGTCCAACTGCTAACTGCACAGACCCAGATTTGCCGTTGCATAATGCGCCAGCAGATCTGGGTCTATGCAGATTGTTAGGGGCAATCAGTAGAACAAACAACATAGACCCTGATCTGCCGACTTATAAGCGAGTATACACAGCACATAAAATGAATACTGGTGATCAATCACCGGGTCGTCTGGATAGTGATGATTTCTTATGAGACACATCATGCCAAAGCAGTGGATTGATTTTCAAAGTTATACAATAATCAATATTTAAGGAAACCATAAGCCATTTGGGAGTAAAGTTCGCTTTCATAAGCGAATATTCATCATTTTCAGAGTTTCCTAACATAAAGACCGATTGAAAAGTAGCCATTACCTGCCTCATACAAATTATCTATGGGTTATATTAGCCGATACCAATTTGTGATTCATTACAGTATTCAAAATAATTACAAAAAAAAAAAAGAAAAGCATTTTGCCATTGTTACTTCTGCTTTGCATTTGTGCTATGACTGGATTATAGCTTTAGTCATTTTATTCTCTAACTCTTAGTCCAGCAACCAGTCCAAATAAAAAAAAAAAAGAATAAGAACCAGTCGAAACAAGGCGAAAATAAAAATCTTAAAATGTCGTATGTTTAAGATTTTTGTCTGTTTACTCGTCATTTCCGTTAAAAAAAAAAGTCAGAACTTTAACTCTGGAAATATAATCAACAAATAATTTGTGTCAAGGTTGGATATTGTCCCTTTTCAATCACGTGATGAAATTTTAAAACAATAAGATCCCTATTCGCGAACTCTTTCAAATTTGTAGATATACCACAAACACAAAGATGATACATCTATTATCTTGCTCTGAAAAAAGCGCTTTGACAGAACTAAGTCATTTGTAGCAAATCTTGCAAACCAATTGTAAAGTACGTACTTTGGATGCCAACAACGTGTGTAGTAGAGCTGTTGATTGGGATGGACAACACAGGCCTGACGGCGGGAGCCGACTGGAGTGTACCACACAGCCTTTATGTCCACGGTCTCACTCTTGCACAAGCTCGTGTATCTGTATGTTGGCTGGAATCTGGAAAGATTTAAATGTCATACTTAAAGTTTGACGAGATTGCATCTCTTAAACACGCTTAATATGCTCTTATAAACAATTTCACAAATATCAATCTACAGTTATGGAAATATCATTTAAAACAAACTTGATACATCCGTTCTTAGTTGTGATGTTTACATTGAGAATAATATGAAGCTTCCGTGCGTCGGTCTTGGAGGCCAGCGATTGCACAAATTATTATTATTATTATTATTATTAATCTCTAGTTTATGCATTGTTTTCGTGATTCAGAGGTAACAAAGGGTCTTGTATAGAATTTTCCACTTAATGTACAAGTGTCTTTTCCATCCAAAATTGTCAAATGATGAACAAGGAGAATACATACAATTATTGACTGGCACTGACATTGCATGCTACTTTTTACAGAAGGTATCTCCTACGTCATATAATAAAAATTAACAGTTCCACCTTTCACTTTTGCATTGCCCTTGTTTGTTAAATACTTTGCTTTTCACAATTAAAGTTCACTTACCCATCCATACCCCAGTTGTCAAAGGTGGCACATTTCTTGGTATTATTTATATAGGAATGGAATTCAATGTTTTGGGGCAAATTAAGGTATCTGGCATCAGCATCCCTGAAAAAGAGATTATTGTTGTTATTATTATTATTATTATTATTAAATTCGATATAATGCAAAAAAAAAGATCACTTTTATTGTTTTATTCTATCTATCAATGATCCCGTTAACGCCCAAAATTAGTAAGCATTATCAGCACGTTAAAAGTACACGTTATACAGCATATATATATATATATATATATATATATATATATATATATATATATATATATATATATATATATATATATATGAAAACATCGGCATATGTATATGAAAACATTGGCAATTTTCTTTTCTTTCGGATAAAGTCGTCACATCTACGTAAGAAATTGCTATGAAAAATGCTTTTAATCCTGTTTTGATGATGTCTCGAATTTGAATTCTGAGCCACTGTCTACTAGATATTAAATTATACTTGCGCATATATTAAATGTTTAATATTTTTTTAGCCAAGTACGAAATAACTAAACATTATAACTGATCAAGGCCACATTAGATTACAATGATGCTTACGCAGCATAAGCGATCTTATCCGTGCAAACGTCCTTTTCCAGCCAAGCTACGTTGTCGTACCGCCAGTCACAGTCACTCTTGGGAATTTGGAAGTTGAATTGTGCATTACAGGCACCGAGTAGGGCGAACAGAAAAACTAGGCTCTGGAAAATAAAATGGGATCAAAATCACAATCTACTGCCTTGTTTAAACTTATTAAGCAACACCGCCACTATCACCATCACCATCACCCCAGCAATCTGTATCATCCACGGATGAACGTAAAAGAAAATAACTTTGCATGTCTCTGCAGGAAAAGGAAGTCCTCGTAATCTGTTATCTACCTGTATGTAGTTTTCAGCTGTCGACATAAGTCACAGATTTTTAATTCATGAATCTAAGGGCTTAATGTACATAAAACACTATAGAATACGAATAACACATTAGAAATGCGGGCATCGTTCAATTTCAGCTTATCTATAATAGTTGTCACATAAATGCCATGGACGAATAAGATTTATCAATGTTCTCTATTGGATACATTTTGAAAATATCTACTTCTAGAAACCTAACAATAATAAAATCTCAAAGTTGACAAGATATAACGTAAAAGTATGGAAGAAGTTACAATTTTAACTAGCTAGCTACTCAAGTACGTCCTTGCATATATTTATTCAGTTCCTACATACCTTTTGCATTTTATCCATCTTGTATCTCTGCCACTTGGTTTGTGCCTCCAAAGAGCCATGAATGGCTATATATACAGTCCCAGTCAAGGAACAGTCTATACAGGTCGTGTCTGATTGGCCGATATAAAAAGAGACGTAAGCTTGGAAGACATTCTGACAAATAACAAATTGTTCCCTCGGGCAAACGAAATCTGTCAATGAAAAATATACACAGAGTAACGTCACGATCAACAATAACACGGTTTCGTCAACAATCAATCTAACTGAAGGCAAAAATATAACCACAAAATATCGTAGTAACATAATGTGCTTGAATGATACTGGTTTAGCAATTACGTAATTGTTAATCAATTGTGATATGGTCCTACGTAATAGGTCGAATAAGTACTTATTTGTAATATATCGCTAAGAGATCAAATGTAAAATTTCGCATTTTTATTTGCGATGTAGTTTCCTGGACCGCCATTTACACTTTTTTTTTGTTTATGCTCCCTCGTAGATTTAGGCAAAAGTTTGGAGGAATTAATTTTTGCAAATTATGCACTGGAAAAATTTCCACAAAGAAAGAACAATTTATATGATTTGATGCATACTATAGAAGTATTTACGCTTATTGGCTGTGATAAATAAGGAATACAATAAAGTTCACTTAATATCTAGAAAATTGAAATCTGCTGATAAAACAAATATCTCGCAAAAATAATGCTGGATATTTTAATGCAATTATTTTTTTACTTTGTTTCAACACAAGGATCAGTTAAATTATACAAAAATATCCAGCGAAGCGGCTGATTAAATTCGCCTGGAAAATTGTATATTTTGGGACTTGTACAAAGAATGTCAGGTGTCTCCTTACACATTCACTGTCAGAGTTAAATAACATCTCATGAAGAGATCTTACATGTGTTGTATAGAGTGCGACCATGTGTGTGGAGAGAGAGAGAGAGAGAGAGAGAGAGAGAGAGAGAGAGAGAGAGAGAGAGAGAGAGAGAGAGAGAGAGAGAGAGAGAGAAAGAGAGAGAGAGTTCATTTCATCAACCCATTTACTTTAGCTCCAGTAGGGGTTGTAATTAGATGAAAACTATATACAAGTGAACCAGATTTTTTTAGAAAGGGTGGTACTTTCTACATCACGTAAGTTTTCTTTTGGCTGCTTTTATCTGTTTCATATGAAATTCCATCAGAAATAGCTAATTATTAACAGGGAAATATGGAAATACCAAATACTGATTTTGACCTCTGTCGGCGCTGAGAATATAAACTCTTAAAATACGTTCTGCGCATCTTTGATTGGCGATACTGTTTGTTTCTGAAATTAAGATTCTGATAGAAAAATTACCGTGACAAACGTTCAGACAACTGAAGATGGTGGTAGATGTTCTGAACTTTGTCATTGAATTCTCTATCTTATTGTTTTATTTTTGAAGTAAGAGACACCATTGGCTTTTGTCGGTACTCACGAGGTAATTTCTATCTGTAATTTTCAGTCATGGTCCCAGTGTTTTAAACGGTTTTTCCTATATCGATACCAACCAGGATTTTTTGAGTTTGTTCAAAATTGTTTACAAAGACCTATAATGTAATATGTAAGAGAAAGAAAAAATGTTATTGTCAGTTCTCAAAGGTGTATTCAATATTTAGGCCTCCATATATACAACATACTCTCGGGTGAATCAGAGTCAACAGTATACTAAAGAAAGTATATTCCAGATTGAAATTTCTCTTGTACAAAGTCAACGTTTATCACTGAAAACTAGAAAAGAAAAAGATAAAGAAAACATTATGCTTTGCTCTAATACAGTGTAATTTTGACTATTCCTGTTTTGTGGTATACCGGAATCGGTAAAAATCTCAAAAACACACTTCAAATAGCACAGAATAAAACTGTAAGATTTATAAGTAACCTTGAACTCAGATCAAGCATCCACAGTATGAACTTGTAAGTGTGGGAATACTAAAAGTGGAGGATAGAGTGAACAAATTATGACTAAATCGCTCATCGTCTTATTTTTTTAAGAGAAATGTCCATCCTACATGAGCCAAAACTTTTTGAAAATTAGTGGTCATCATTTTGTCACTAGGAGTAGTAAATTTAATTTTGTTACTCGGCATGTTAGTAGTGTAGCTTTAACGACTTTATTTATAACACCATAAATGATTGAAACGTATTCCCCAGTTTTATTAGGAACATTTCAAATATAGTTCATTTCAAATCGGCTGTTAAATCTTACGTTTTGAAACAAAGCAGATCGAAAGAAAAGAATTCAATCATATTTTACTAGAATAAATTGTTGTATTACTTAATGGTAATTTCTTACCTTAGTCGAATATATATATATATATATATATATATATATTATATATATATATATATATATATATATATATATATATATATATATATATATATATATATATATATATATATATATATATATAATTTACGAAATGTTAACACCTCAAAAACAAAGGTTATGATTTTTAGAAAAGGTGGTACTTTACCTAGAAATATGGAATTCACTTACTGTAATGAAAACTGGAAATTGTAAATAAGTTTACATATCTCGGACTTGTTATGACGTCTGGTGGTGCCTTTACTGAAGCACAGACAACATTGACAGGGCAAGCCAAAAAAGCGATATTTTTACTTAAAAAATACATTTTTAAATTTACGTCTTAAAAACAAGCCATGTCATGAATCTTTTTGATAGACTGATAAAACCTATCTTAAATTATTGTTGCCAAGTTTGGGATTTATTCCTGCTAAATGCATTGAAAGAGTACATTTACATGTTTGTAAAAAGATATTAGGAGTGAAGAAGACGACACAAAATGGTTTTATTTATGGGGAGTTAGGGCGTATGACAACGATAGTCAATAGATTTTATTACATTGTGAAGTATTGGTTTAAGATATTAAAGGCAAGGGAGGACAAATATATAAAATATATATACCAAATGATGTTGAACGATTTAGAAGGTGTACCCAATAAAGTAAATTGGGCATATTTCGTTAAAGATTTTTTGTCAAGATTAGGATTCTATGAAGTTTGGGTTAACCAAGGGGTCGGCAACACTGACATATTTTTACAGTCATTTAAATTAAGGCTATCTGACAATTTTATCCAAAATTGGATGGATCGTCTTAAGAACAGTAGTCGAGCATTATTTTATATAAATATTGCAAATTTCAGATCAAAACTTTACCTTGATAGCATCCATTCTTTGAAATATAGAAATGCAATTGCTAAATTTAGAGTATCCTCTCACAGATTCGAAGTTGAAGCGGGTAGATGGACGAGACCATATAAACCAATTCATGATAGACTTTGTTCTATTTGTAACCTTATTGAAGATGAATATCATTTTGTCCTTGTATTGTATAAAGATCTAAGAGCCAAATATATAGAGAAATATTTCAGAAAAAGACCAAATATGTTTTAATTTATAGAACTTATGAATATCCAGAATACTACAATTTTGAATAATTTGGCCACTTACATTTATAAAGCTTTTAATCATAGAAATACTGTCGTATATTCATGTATCTTGTAAATATTTTGACTGACCACCATTTCAATATGAATTTGAATTACATAACTTCTGATTTTATCTTCATATTATTACCTTTAATAATGTAGATATCTCTTTCTCCCTACGGAGAAATTTTGTGAATTAATCTGCTTATTTCATTTGCATGGATTTGCATCTGCATGCATATGTAATTTCGTTTCTTTCTATGATTTCGTTGTATATTGTAGACTATAGATGATAACACCTTGTTGTTTATTGAACTATCTGCCATTCAATTAAATTCATTGAAAAAATGTATCCTTACAGTCCGTATGGGCTATTGGAATGAATAAAGACTCTTCTTCTTCTTCTATATTAAAATACTGCCATATCAGGTTTCTTTATCGGCCTTGATTGTTTTTAGTATACTAGATTTGTCTTAACTGATCTATTCTTTACATTTTTTTAAAAAACAAATTAAAAAAACCCAGCAATATGTAAATGGTGGAAATTCGAGAAAAGCAATTGTCCAATTTTAAATGCTAGGCATTAATTCCTATGAGTGTCTTCTGTCGTGAAAAATAGTTGATTTAGCTTGTGACGAATTTCATGAAAATTTTGTTTAATTATGAGGTCTCTAATGACGGGGAGAAAATGAAGTGTTGATTTTGTCAATTGTTTTGGTTGATAAATCAGAAAGAGACGAGAGGACTGATACTCATGGCAACCATTGTTTATTAGTAATTCTTAATTCGAACAGTACATCGCTGAATCGAAGTTTCTAACTACACTTTATTGGTCAATGTTATAGCAAGTTAGTAAATAATGTGTCGTGGCTTTCATGTTTGTTTCTAATCTGTTTTTAAATCCTTTTATAAAATCTTTCATCTGCAATAAGCGGAACATCAGTTAACCCAATAAAATAGATTATGTATGACTTTTTATTGACTTACTTATCACTGGTTATCAAAACGCATTTGGTAACGCCATTGCACGGCAAGTAAATGACGGTGGAAGAGTGTGTGGGATCGCTGTTAGTGCTGAACGCGCTTTCTTAATTCCCAAAAGTTTTTTTATTTTTTTTTGTAATCCTGTCTACATATATCTTCCTAAGATTCATGACCCGAGAGTTTATGAGATCCAGAATCCTGGTGAGAAGAAACACATGAAATTCACTATCTTGCCATTGATCGACTTACCGCCAACCAATCTATTGTCTTACATGGGCGACATCTTTTTTAAACAACAACACCAACCTTATATAAAGTACCATCCAAAGAGTATTTAATTCTACTGAAGGTTTATGTGCCCTTCTTCCTCATTACACCATGTATTCTGGCCATATGACATACAATGAGCACTAAAGAAACTATACGTTGTAATTATTTTAATTGATAGGATACCTAGATTACAGTATTGTAATTACAAAAAGGTGAAAATATTTCATCAACTGCCACTTAAACAAGCAATTCAATTTTCTAAAACTTCACCAGAAAATGACAGTCGAAAACATTTCAAAACATATTTGACATAACCCCTGTAAATGTTTTTTGAGAGCATATGCACATGTGCCTTAACACCATAGTGTTTATCTGTGTAAACCACAGTGGTCACTATGTTACTGATGAGTAACCGCAACTTTACAGCAACAAATTTAGGGGGTTAATTCAAAACTAAAACTTGATCTTTTGGTCAATTTTTGGTGAAGTTTGAAAGAAAAAAAAATTGCTTGTTCTAGTGGCAGTTGATCAACTTTTTTTATATACCTATTTGTAATTACAACAATGTAAGCTAGGTACTCCTATCAGTTAGAATTAGTTACACTGTATTATTTCTGTTGTGCTCATTTGAAGTCATATGGCCAAAATACACGGTGTAATGGCCAAAAAAGGGCACATAAACCTAACATTCTACACTGTGGTCAATGTACAAACCCCTGTCCAGTCAAGAACCCTTGTAGCCTTTGAGAGCTTTTCGTGGCAAAATCGCACAGAGCTATTAGCTGTGAAACTATGGAATGTGGCCCATATCAAAGTTAACGTCATAAATGCAAGAATACCAAGTATTGAGTCTTTATGTTGTGGTTATCTTCCCTGGACGGTGAGACCGAGAGAAGGCTATGTCGAAAGTCTCAATATCTTGAAATTTATGACGAATTTGCCTTTTTATGACACCTCTTTTTCGTTAGTGCAAAGCGGACTCTCTTCTCTCGGCTCACCGTCCAGGGGAGATAACCACAACAACGAAGGCTTCAATACACTCACGACTTCTCTCTCCTCATAAGCTGTTGATGCATATGATATTTTTGTATGATATTTTTGACAAACTGAGAGACTTCAAAGCTGTTGGTTGCAAACGAGTTCTAACTGGGTAGCTGAATATAAACAATCTAAGATATAAATTTGAAGAATTTCGCTCTCATTGTGCTGATCTGATTGATGACATCTTATGAATTGCAGCGACTAAAATCGACTTGAATTTTATTGACCAGCTACTTACATTTCCAGTCTATAGACAGTAGACTATTTAGAAAAGATAGAAATTTTCACGTTGAAGGACAGGTAAAGCTCATTCGCTCAGAAGCCTTAGATCTTCCTGTCAAACCAAGACCAGAAATGGAATGCAAACACGTTGAAAGCATTGGTATACAACTGAATAATAAAGGTAGGAACACCATTATCTTTATTTTATTTTAAAATTTTTTAAGTTTCAGTGACATGAAGACAGATGACACATACATGTAATACATTAATTTGGAACAGTATTTCAAGCACTTTTCAATAAGGCAAAAAGTGTAAGTAGTTCAAGACAATTGTTTTGTGTCACTTTGAGATGAAAGATGAAACCTAAGGAAACATAGAGACAGAATAGTAAAGATGTGGATATATATATATATATATATATATATATATATATATATATATATATATATATATATATATATATATATATATATATATATATGACTATAACTATATACAACTATATATAACCATATATATATATATATATATATATATATATATATATATGACTATAACTATATACAACTATATATATATATATATATATATATATATATATATATATATATATATATATATATATTTCTATAACTATATACAACTATAAATAACTATATATATATATATATATATATATATATAGAGAGAGAGAGAGAGAGAGAGAGAGAGAGAGAGAGAGAGAGAGAGAGAGAGAGAGAGAGAGAGAGAGAGACATGTAGTCTACATTAGAAAGCAAATGTGTGCTTGCCAAAGTGCAATTTCAGGCAACAGACGGGGAAATTAAAGACCTGAATAGAGAGTATATAAAATACTCTATGGCCCTGTTAACTGTTTGTACAAAATAACCTTGTTTGTCAAACTTTTCCCATTTATAGTTTCGATAAGTACTATGCTGAATAAATTTAAAAAAAAAACATATATACAAAAGAATTTTACATATATAAAAGAGAATGTTACATAAAAGCTTTTTCACATATGTGAAATAGTATTTTTTTTAAATATATGAAATTTCTTTTTACATAATTATTTTATATGTACGAAAAAGAATTTTACATGTGCGAAAAAAATGTATTATATGTATATGAAAGACCTTATATTACAAATGTTAAATTCTTTTTCACATATGTGAAAATAATTTATTTTACATTTGTAAAAAGAAGAATTTCACATTTGTAAAAAATAATTTCACAATTTAAAACAAGCCTTTATTTCACATATGTAAAATTCTTTTTCACACATATAAAATAGTTTTTCCACACATATGAAAATATGAATTAATGCCCAAACGACTTACCATAGGTGCCACGATACATTTTTTGACAACTTTAAAATACCTATCTTTCCATTAATTTACTTAGATTTCCACTTGTAGGGAGATCACGACATTGTAAACACCTTTTATGGTTGTGCAACAGCCTGACTTTCTATGTGACTGTATGGTAATTTAGCCCCCAGAACATTGTTTTCTTTTACAATTTGTCCGTAGGGGTCATGACACTATTCACTCGGGCTACTTTTAGGTTTAAGGTAATTACGGTTTGCGTCACATCCTCTTTCTTCATATCCAGCCCTACTAAAAAAATTCAGTCGAAAATTTGACCATGATAATGGGTTTTATTGGGAATTAAAATAGTTACATGACATTGATATTGGTTTTATCATGAGATAACTGTAAAGTCTTACTCGATAACATGCTCTTCTCTAGACACGGATTTCGTCTCGTCTGGGTTTGCGGGTTACCAAGTACAGTACTAGTTTTAGCTGTTAAAGTCATGATCCTTTTCAGTTATATATGTTATATAGTAACAATCATCACGGTGTCCAAGTTGCATTACGCTCACACCTTGCTATTGTTGCAATATGTCATTGATGAGCGGGACTTTGTTTTTTGCAATATGCTTGACTGACACGTGGGTCAAGCTGTCGATTCATCAGTTGGTGGTGGGTTGCTGGTATTGGTGATATCAAAGAGTCTGGTGATAAGAAAAGTGGAACAGCTTCATGTTAAGGATTATATCTACATAGATACTAGTGTGTATGTGTGTGTGTGTGTGTGTGTGTTTGTGTATGCGTCTGTTTTGTAATATTATGTATGAAAGTATATTTATGACCAGTACAAGTCTATAATTAGACTTGTGCACCAAAGATGTGCCAGTTTCAGGGATTGAAAAGATGAAGGGCTTGTGTTACTAGTCTTTGTAAAAATTTTAAAGGTTTTTGAGGCTATTTTGCAGCCAGATTAATTTAAGACCCTTATTTCATGCCTCCCCGCAACCCCCCAGCCATTACTTCATAATCTGACTCTCGTATCACAAATAGCAACAAGCTTTTACAGCTGTGACAATTAGTAAACCTAACTGAAGAGTGAAAGAAAGAACTTTACTCTTAATTGGATCGTGCTGACTTCATAACACAAAAAGCACCAAAATACCACCGGTCGAATTATTACTTGTAAATAGTCTGTCACGACTGTATTTGAAGATTTCTGTTTTTCCCCAGCTTGTTAGAGAAAAAAGGCTGGAATATATAAGTATAAAGGGCATGAAGAGATGAAATTAAACATAATCCAATACAGACAGAAGATGTAGGATACTTGCCTCTGGGTAATAACTTGGAAACCTTTTAGGTCCCTTCTCTAAAATCATATATACATTTCATGGGCATAACGAGATAAATATACTTGTTCATTCGACACAGGCCTTATTAGTATGGCCACCATTACTGAAAAAAAAACAACTAAACTTGCAATCAACTTTTCAAAACCAATCTACAGAAGTAACCCAAATTTTACAAAAACCAGACTGGCATTGAAGCCTTTAAAATTAGTACAGATGATGCTGATCCACCGCCCAATATGAATGTCATTACACATTTTAATTAAATTCAAAAGGACGTTTGCTCATAAACAAAACGAAACAAAACAATAAATATCTGTCTTCAACAGTTTATAAAACACCGGAGATAAGCCTGTATAACCACATTGGAATGTGGAGGTTACAAATGACTGCGCACTGTTATATGTTACATTCCAATGTAAAACTTAGAGATTAAATCAATCTCTCTCTCTCTCTCTCGCTCTCTCTCGCTCTCTCCCGCTCTCTCTCGCTCTCTCCCTCTCTCTCTCTCTCTCTCTCTCTCTCTCTCTCTCTCTCTCTCTCTCTCTCTCTCTCTCTCTCTCTCTCTCTCTCTCGTGAAACTGATACCTCTGTTTTCATTTAGACATAAGGATTCTCCTTTTCCTTGGGCATGCGTGTTATGAAACTTTACAAAGCGATGAAACATTTTTCACTTCATTAAACATGTTTTACTCTCATCCTCATACTAATATCCTCTCCATATCCTTATACCTAAATTGGCAGGACATTAGGGACGTTGCACATAATATTGTGTACCGCAGTAAAAGCTAGTTTTTCTGATTGTTTGCAGTAATAATGTGACACAAGATATTTACATAAAATATAAACAACTTATCACCTATTTTAATATTTTTTATAAAATTTTAGATATTGAAACCGGTTTGTTCATACAGGAGTCACAAACACTTTACACGTCGTACCTTGTCATTTGTGGTAAGGGCGAAGGCGACACCGATATTATACTTCGGTTCTGTGATAAGAACACGGATACGGGCGAGACACTGGGTTCAGCAGAACGCTTGTTAGTTTTCGCTTCCACGTGTAAAGTCTGGGCGAATTGCGTCTGTGTTTGGTCGATGATGGTATACAATGTCATCTTTGGTGTACAGTTCAAAACCTCTTTTCTTTTATATCCTTTCATGGCCAAAAGAAAACAGCAGTAGCGTACGGGGGGGGGGGAGGGGGGAGAGGGCGCAGACAGGACGGTTGCCCCGGGCGCCAGACGTCTTGGGGCGCCAAAACAGCTGATAAAAATTCGGGCCTCGTATTCTGACCCTTGGGCCGTCATCGTTGCCCCGGGCGTCATTTACCCTTAGTACACCACTGGAAAACAGTGCTGTATTGTCCAAAATTATAATGAATACAAATGGACTGAAGAAAGACTGATACAAATAATATCAGAACGATCATCTTATATATTCAAATTAAATTTTTATATAAACATTCCATAATATTTAATATTTTTCTTCCTCTAAATCAAGACTTGTATCAAGCCATAATGTTCGTATATTTCTTGTGATTATGACGTAGAAAGCGTCAGAAATTTCCTATAAGAAAATGAAATATGATAAATGGTATCAACTGTGGCATATAGTTCCGAATATTTTCTTTCAAATCGGTATAAAACTTGAACATTTTATTTCTATTCGGAATATTCTGTGGCTAGGAAAAATGAACAAATTAATTCTTTTTCCTTACACAACGTATTTGTACACGTATGATAATGACGTTAATAATTGCAAATAACAATTCGTGATATATATATATATATATATATATATATATATATATATATATATATATATATATATATATATATATATATATATGCAGTGTCAAGTTGTAAACAAAGTGTGAAAGTACACTCAGAAGTAAGAAATATTTGCGATAAATAGGTCTGGAAAAAATACAAAAACACTGAAACCTGTAATATTTGTAAGTCTGTATACCATACATAACACCTAACTGATATTTCATATTAAATAATTGTATTGAACCGAGTAAATCAACATGTTTCATACCAGATTTTTAAATAGTCTACCAAATGACAAATTCTAAAACCCTGGGTACTGGTACTGAGATAAAAACTGAAGGGAAACTGGAGATGTTGGAAAATGTCAAATATTCTTTTTAAAAAAAGTACGAAAAGAATGCAACAATATAAAGAAACTGAAGAGACAAGAATCGAATCATGCATTGACGAGAAGTCACGAGATCAGCAATATCGATCAGCAATTTATATTTAATTCATCTACCTGATCTATTCCATGAAACTGGTCTTGCTATTTTGTTAAATCGCTTATAATCATAGGCATCATACGTGCATTCAACATTGTTAATTAACAGGTTATGTTTGATATCAAACAATATCCGGAGCAGACCTAGTGTGATTCACTCTTGCGTTTTTTTGTTGTTGTTGTTGTTGTTGTGTTTTTTTTTGTTTGTTTGTTTGTTTGTTTTTTGTTTCCGTCAACATTTAGCGACTGTTCCTAACAGTACTTGTTTGGACTTGAAGATTAAATGCCATTTATGTGTTTAATCTCTAAATGCACATAAAAGTTTATCCATATATATATATATATATATATATATATATATATATATATATATATATATATATATATACATATATTGTTCAATTCATCTACCTGATCTATTCCATGAAACTGGTCTTATATATATATATATATATATATATATATATATATATATATATATATATATATATATATATACATATATATATATACATATATATATATATATATATATATATATATATATATATATATATATATATACACACACACACACACACACACACACATATATATATATATACATATATATAAACAATGAAAGTACTTAATTTTTACAAACATTGCTGTTTCGTCTAATATGCAATCTAGATGGAGACCATATGATTAATCGCACAATCTCTGTAATTTCGCGACACAGAATTCTCCATTTCGCATAACAGAAGATTCTATTGACCTTTTTTACATTTTCCAATCTCTTTCTATTTTCAAGTGTCCCCCCCCCCCCCCCCCGCCCCCTTCGCTTTTATTGTCTGTGTTAGGGTTTGATAGCCAGTGTTGCCATGTGTAGATAGATCTATGAGCTGCCAAGGTAATTAAAATTACTTGAATCATATTAAATGGTGTCCAATATCGAACCACTGAACAATATACCAGTCCGTTGGAGTAGCACAGGGATCAATTCCAGGCCCTCTCTTTTTCATGTTATAGATAAATTATTTTTAAAACTGTTCGAAACATTTTTCACTGTCTATGTATGAAGATGATATATCACAATATGTTAGTGATAAAGAAGTTAGCATTGTTGAGAGCAACCTAGATGAAGATTTACAATGTGATATTAAATGGACGTAAGACAACAAACTTTCATTTGCAGAAAGCCCAGTTAAATAGTATCTGCTCAGCACAACAGCAGCCAAATGTACAGAAGTGTACTTAGAAGTAAATGTCAGAAAAATTGAAACTGTTAAATGTGCCATACTTTTAAGTATCCTTGTTGATAATACTTTATCCTGGTCCAACCACTTTGAAACACTTTTTTTTATAAAACCATCTAAGAAAATAGGAATTGTTTCATAACGTGGTGAATGGTTTTATCCTGTTTTATATCAGAAAAGCAAAGTAATGGAACCTACTGTTGCATGGAATGGTCTGTCATTAAACGAAATATGTTGAAACTGTAGTATCAAGACAAATTCCTGTTTGGGGATTTTGACTTTTATATCTTTGGTATGCTTAAATGCATGTAATACTTTTGGTATACTGACGATATGGGGCACAAAATGAACCGAAACAGATTTGTCAATCAGTCAATGGTTCGATAATGGGCACCATTTGATATGTATAACGAAATTTTTATGACTTTGGCAACCTGTAGATGTTATTTATAGGTCATCAATATCGCTTTTCTTTTGGACTTATTTTGTCTCTACAAGGCCACTGCGATGAATTTCGCCTATTCACAGTGTTCAATAGGTAACCATTTGTGTTCATATTTAGATGACCTGATTAGACGTTAAGACCAATACAATAATTTTTCAATTTCTGTACACATTTATATTATCTTGTGGACTTCTTGACATAAACCTTGTTAGCACGATTAAGTGAAGAGCACACGGATGACCCGATTACATTGTTATACCGTTATTGCAAATTTTTCATACTTTTTTGGAACTTAGACTTTTTGGGTTATACTGTGTGTGTGTGTGTGTGTGTGTGTGTGTGTGTGTGTGTGTGTGTGTGTGTGTGTGTGTGTGTGTGTGATAATATTTATTCTCGCCTTTTAAGATGAAATGTGTTATTAGCATCCAAATGCAAAGCTTGGTGGTTCGTCAAAACCCTTTCTTTTTTCGTTTTGAGCCTGTGTGACTCAATGGTTAATGTGTTGGACTCGTGACTAGAAGGGTGCAGGTTCGATTCTGACTCTGCTTGCCTTAGCATGATAAAAAAACAACACAAACCCAACGAATCTGTAATTGTTAATTATGCAATTCAATCGTGACAAATAGTGATATCTTGGAACTGCTTGTTATTCTAAACATCTTTTTGTACCGTGCTTCTTTTGTTGAATAGAAAATGAGCGCACAAACGCCTAAAATTGCATGAATGTATTTAACTTAGAGATTCGGAGCTGACAAAAGTTGAAATTGATACTTGTCTGAGAGAATGTAAAAGTTATTTTAATGAAATGTTAGTAATAAGAGTAGTAAAGCCAATTGTAGCATTAGTGTCAGATTATATATATATATATATATATATATATATATATATATATATATATATATATATATATATATATCTATATATATGATTGGGTTACTTATGAATATCTACCAAGAAGTCATTACTGGACAAGAGTGGCCTGGAAAATGTAGTTGGCAAGAAAATGTAGTGCACCAATAAGTGCGGTGAACAATAATATGTGGTGGATTGGACCAATAAATGTTGTGGAGAAGAAGAATGTAGTGGGTAAGAAAATGTAATGAGTTTACAATGTAGTGGGTAAGAAAATCTAATGAGTTTACAACGTAGTGGGTAAGAAAATCTAATGAGTTTACAATGTAGTGGGTAAGAAAATCTAATGAGTTTACAATGTAGTGGGTAAGAAAATCTAATGAGTTTACAATGTAGTGGGTAAGAAAATCTAATGAGTTTACAATGTAGTGGGTAAGAAAATGTAATGAGTTTACAATGTAGTGGGTAAGAAAATGTAATGAGTTTAGAATGTAGTGGGTAAGAAAATGTAATGAGTTTACAATGTAGTGAGTAAGAAAAAGTAATGAGTTTACAATGTAGTGGGTAAGAAAATCTAATGAGTTTACAATGTAGTGGGTAAGAAAATGTAATGAGTTTACAATGTAGTGGGTAAGAAAATGTAACGAGTTTACAATTTAGTGCACCAATAAACGGAGTGGTCAAGTGGTGCATTGGGCCAATAAATGTAGTGGACAAATTAGTTTGTATGAAGGAACATGTTTTGGACAAACATTGAAGTGACTAAAAATGTACTAAATAAATGTAGTTCATCAGAAAATTTAGCGAATAAGAAAATATGATGAGCTGAAAAAAGAGAGTTTAAAATTCAATGGACCAATTAATGTAGTTGACAAAAATATGTAATAGGTGTGAAAATGTAGTAAATAAGAAAATGTTGTGACTTGAATTTGTAGTGGACCAACAAATATAGTGGAAAAGAAAACACTGTAGTCGCTAATAAACTGTATCGGATAAAATAAAAAGTGTGTTGAGTTTAAAATTTACTGGACTAATAAATGTAGTGGGTAAGAAAATGTAGCAGATACGAAAATGTAGTGAGTTTAAAATGTAGTGGACAAGAGAAAAGTAGTAGTAGTACATAACTGATATTTACCTAGCCAAAATACCCTACCCCCCCCCCCAAAAAAAAAAAAAAAATACAAGCAAAAAATATCCAACCACCCCTCCCGCATCTAAACATTTGGTACTATACTTTCCCGGTCACGGAACCTTACCCTCTATCAAAACAATTTTTATCCAATTTCGCAGCCACATATCCCTACCCTCCATCACTCGAATAGTGACACTATTAATACAGTGCAGATATTCGAGGGAAGAAGATTATGGCTATAGTAATATGTCCCATAAAAGCACACTAAAGTTTCGTACCCGAGCCACTGAGTTCTACCCTCACCAAAAATAATGAGCACTGGCATTTATACGGTGTAGCAGTTTATTACATAAGGCATAAGGAAATCAATTTACTGCCTTGGTTTTTTTTTAGATACTGTTACGACTAGGGGTAATGTAACAAAAGAAAAGACTCAAACAAGCTTTCAAGATTTAAAAACAAATATTTAATTTCCTAAAATATTATAATATTTCAACAAACAATCAAAATGAAAGAATTAAAAATAACTTACAGTATAGAATATCCTTAAAAGTCCTAAATTGTTCTAAAGTTCACTGATCCGGAAGTTAATCCAAATATTCCGAATGAAGTAGGTTCCGAATGAAACATTCACTGTACTGATGTACTAACAAGAATCAGTTATATCCAAGTGTTATAATTTCCAAATTGTCCTTGTGAATATGGAATATCACAAGTTCTAGAAATGTTTCCGATAATTCCACGGAGCTGTATACTTATTAAAGTTTAAGAAGCAGTACTAAATCCTAAATGTACTGTATTATAATATATATAATATCACTGAAGTAGAATATCCACACACAAAATGAACCAATATCGTGTATGACCTCTCAGGCTGACAAAATATGCTAGGAATGCCTAAACACAGCAATACATCTTATTATATAGCTTCTGACTGCGCAAAACAGAATAAGGAAAACCCAATTTAAACTGTATTGCGACTTTAAAATAATTTAATCCTTCTAGAAAACAACCTTCTCCGAACCAATCAGAAACTAGGTTATGCGTGGCACTGCTAAAGTACTTGTGCACCGACGTTATTACCAGTCAACAAAGTATTGACTCTTAATTGAACATAGAATCTAGGTCAGAAGTTCAACAAATTCTTACGCTCTAGGTCACGTGATATGATTCATGTCTAACCAATATTTCCCAAGTCCAATGTACTGAGTCACATTGAAATACCGTATATGTACTTTCTGCAAGACGACAGCTGTTAGACTATTATGCAGAGATCATAAAACTAAACCATTATTTAAAAACGAAATGATACATAATTCCGTAACAATACATATAGTTCAAGACAGGCTTTAAAATCTGCAAAGTGAAACAAATTATGTGAGTATTGTTAATAGTTTGTCGATGTATGTTTCTTGTCTCTTGTGTTACTTTTACGAAGGTTGCTCACGCTAATGGGAATGAATTTGTAAGGAGTTCAATACGGATTCCAAGAATAATTACAGATAGAATGTTTATGTATACGTATAAAAGTATATTCAAATTTTAACCCATTGCAGTTTATTTGTCATACACAGGGACGAGTAGTCACATTTTAGTCATGTTTGGCAGGTGATCATTATTCTATGGCTGCATAGTTTTCAAAAGTATCAAAAAATTAGTAATCTCTAATCAGTACATAAACTTCAAATGAAAACTTCTTATTGTATTTTTAAGGTAGAGTTCCAACTGCTACGGTGCTGTAATTGAACGCGCGGCGGCTTTATATACCCACAACTTATCAGCGTACGGTCGAATCCAGTCATGTGCGTGCAAAAATGCATTTTAATGCTTATTATTTTGAAAATTATTTTAAAATTTTTAAAATTCAATTTCTATGAATCGACGTAGACAGACCTTGCAAGAGTTAAAATATATTGAAGCTGTAATATGCAGACAGTCGAAACAGAATCCAGATATCTATTTATCTTGAATACCTGTATAATATTTCAGTGGGATTTTTTTTTTTTTTTTCCTCGAGTCACGAAAACGTTCGCTTTGCTTACTGGGAAGAATAAAAGAACTAATTTTTAATGTCATGCTCAGTAAAATTTATATGCAGTTTTCTATGGGGTTTTTTTTAAACATGGAAGAATATTTTTCTTCATGTTAGAGATGGATAGATTGGTGTTTTTATTCTCTTATAGATTATTTTAGACGACTATGTTATATATCAAACCATGAAAATAAAAATTGCTTTCAGATACCAACATCTTTGCGTTACTCCAAAAGCTACGGTGGTGTAATTGAACGCGCAGCGTCTTTATCTACCCACAACTTAACAGCGTACGGTCAAATCCAGTCATGTGCGTGCAAAAATGTATTTTAATGCTTATTTATTTGAAAATTATTTCAAATTTTTGAAAATTCAGTTTCTGTGAATCGTTGTATATTTAACAGTTTGCTTTTTTATCCTTTGCTCCTTCCACGAAATTGCTCGCTTTGCTCACTGGGAAGAATAAAAGAACTACTAATTTTCAATGTCATGCTCAATAAAATTTATATGCAATTCTCTAGGTTCTTTTTAAAACATGGAAGAATAGTTTTCTTCATATTAGAGATTCGTAGATTAATGTTTTTATTATCTTATAGTTTATTTATAGACGACTATGTTATATATCAAAACATGAAAATAAACAAACATTACTTTCAGATACCAACATCTTCGCGTCACTCCAAAAGTCAGAAAATATACATATTAATTCGTCAAATACCTTAAGCATTTAAAAAATGAAGCTGATTTAAAATGCGAGAAACATATTTAAATATAAATTGCTGTTGACTGACACTTTGCAAAGCAAGACATATAACAGTATTAAAGACATATTTACCAGGACCCTGAAAGTCCAGTTGCTTACACAAATATCAACCAATTGTGGGAACAAATTAAACGGGACAAAATATTTTACAATAAATAAAGTAAAATACGTGGAACTGAAAGAATGGCTAACCGAACACTGTGAGCTACACGTTGCACTCACAAGCTAGATAAAGATTTCCATTCAATTCGGTTTTTGTTAGTCACGTGAATGACCAGCGACAGGTAGACACTATTGACATGCAAGCATATGAAAAATACAAGAATGGATACAAATACATTTTGACAGTAATAGATATCTTCTCAAATACGACTGGGCTATGAAAGCGCGAGAAAAAAAAGTCCAGAAAAGCTTTCAGATAAATTTATATGAGCGAAAACCAGAGAAGACAGTTCGATGCAGAGTGCAGAGAAAGAATTGTATAACCGCAAAGAACTGTTGGAGAAACAAAATATCGAAAACTTTGCGACTTGCTCAGACAAAAAAGCGTCTGTGGTGGAAAGGTTTAATAGAATTTTGTAAACCATTACGTTGGAAATATATTCTATTCAAAGTGAAACTAGAAAATGGGTAGCATTGACTAACCTATCAATGAATATACTAATAATAACTATCACAGGTCAATATACATGACTCTGGTAGAATCCAGCAAGGAAGAAATTAAATGTTAGGATCAATTTATTTAGTCACTGACAATACACTGACAATATACTGGCAATACAACTGTTATCTATGGAAGGCATAAACACAAAATAGGTGCGAAAGTTAGGATATCAAAATATAAATAGATTTTCTGGAAAGGTAATCTTCCTCGTTTTACGTTTTCCTTCGGAGATCTTTAAAATCAGACAAGTAATTTTAGGTGATCCTGCTGTATATCTATAGGAAGATTTAAATGGAGAAAATGTTGGGGGGGGGGGGTACAATCAGAAGGAAATTATTAAGTGATATAACATATGAAAATAATTGGTATCATAGAACAAGAACTTTCAATATAATGAACTGAAATGAAATGCAAACGGTAATACTACACACAGATTTTGGACAGGAAATAATAAAGATACAAGTTGCGTCTTGAGCAGGGCAGATTATTTGATACTACACGTAGACAGATATCCAGCCAATTAGAACTAAATCATACATCAAATTAGCAGAATCGATACAAATAACAATGTTTGTATTAATGTTCAGAATTCCAACAACAAATGTTTCTTTTTTGCTAAAGAATCTATGACAGACCAGCCAAGAGGTTGTCCGTACAGAACAACAAAATATAACCTTCACAGATATGGATATTGGTTTCACAGATACTCCATAAAAATAGAAGACTTGCTAACTCTGAAGATGAATTCAACATATCTGTGAATGTATACGAAAGTGTAAGACCAGTTAGAGTAACAGATGGAGAGAGGAACAGTCATGTGGATATGTTAATCTTATTTGATAATGGAAAATATCATTACTGTGGAATAAAGTATTTGTCAAAATTGGTGTCATCTCAAGTGCACAAATGCATCAGTCGAAAGTACACTTGCAAGAAGTGCTTAAACTATTTTACTACCGAATTAAAATTACAAGAACACAAAAGATTATGCTATCAAGTAGATAAAACGATAGACATAATGCGTGAAAGGGGTTCAGTTGTTAACTTCAAAACTATCACCACCAGCTAAACGTCACGTATGTTCTATACTGTGATTTTTAAAGTACATGTATAATGTGGTTACTAAGCACTTGCAAACAAGACATAAATAAATCAGGACTTTGTCTTCATGTTAAATCGGTTCACTAAGACTATAAGTCTATATAATACAGTGGAATAGACTGCATAAAACTGTTCTACAAGCATTTACAAAAAGTTGCAGGAACTGTAACTTAGACCTGGAAACGTTGTTAAAATGATATTCACAAAAGAAATTAAGAAGCATTTTAATTCCACAGAAATGTCATATCTGTGAAAAGAAAATGAAAGATGAAGCTATCACTGATAAAGTTACAAACAACAAAATAATAGATCATGATCATTTAACTGGTAAATATAGAGGTCCTGCACGCAATGTGCATAATTTGAATTACAGTCATCCAAAGTACATACCACTCCTTCTCCATAATTTGTCGAGCTATGAGTTTCATGTGCTTGTCAAGACTTTAGTGAGAAACGATCTGGACCAAGATGTGATGATAATACCAAATAATGATTTAAAATACATTTCGTTTTATAAGTATTTTATAGTTGATAGCTTTGAAAAAGATGACAAAGAAGTTGTCAGAAAGAGGACAATCGCGTTTCTAGATTTTGTCGGTTCATGGGTCAATCATTAGATCAACTTGCAAAGAATCTGAATGATGACACATTCACGGAAACCATGAAATATTTTAGTTATATGTAACCAAAATATTTTAGAAAAGACATTTATCCGTACAAGTATATGGATGACTTTAAAATGTTTAAGGAAACTAAATTACCACCAATCAAGAAATTTATTCCAGTCTCCAATGATCAGGAAGAACAGAGGATGATTACCAATACAAGATGTTCAGAAAGATTTTAAATTAAATTATTGTGGTGACTTATGCAGCTGCTACGTGAATAAATTTAAAGTAATGTTGTGTGATATTTTTGAAGTGTTCAGGGATGTGTCCATAAATAATTACAAACTAGATCCAACGCGTTATTTCACCGCACTTGGACAAGCTCGTGATGCAAGTTCGTAAATAAGTAAACTTGAATTTGAATTAGGAACAGGCTATGTTCCTGATGATTGAATTACAATCAGAGAAGGAATTAGCATGATGCCAAATGGATAAGGTAAAACAAATCATGAGTACTATGTCAACAATGAAGTTAAAATAAAATGATGGAGAATACGAGGTATATGGAAAATACAAAAATGTATATGGTTGGGACATGTGTCTATTAATGCCAGTTAGAAATTTTAGTTGGACACCAAACGATACATCAAAGTTCTCGAAAAAATATAATGTCTTGGAATGACGAACAAAGTTTTGATGATATTTTGGAAGTAGATTTAGAGTTACTAAATCATTGACAGCACTTTTTTAAATACCTATTAGATCCTGATAAAGTAATCCCACAAGAATGTGAATTACTTATATTACGAACAAACTTTGTGTAGACATAAAAAGTCGAATGCCTGGGCTAAACATCGGTACCAGATTTATTACGCTATGCGAAGTGTAGCTTGAAATATCAGCGTCGATTATTAAATAGGTCGCGCGAGAAAGGAGAGAAGTGTCCTCCCTTGTAGTTTTATATAGTACATATATAATTTATAGGTAACTTGCAAGCAACAATACGAGCCCCTTTGTGCACACTGTTCTATTTACTGCATACAGGTCTAAAGGCTGGTACACAATATTCATATTTTGTTAGACTAAACTTTCTTGTCTGCAGCTGAGAAATCTAGTCCAACAAGGATGTACTCTTTAACTTTAACAAAATAAAAACAGTCCCAAAATACTCGTATGTAACAAGTACACCCTAATAAAGAAGATGTTCTTTGAGGAGCGTGGGAACAAGTCGGCGTAACAACCTTCCGTCTTCACATTTTCACCATGTAAGATGGAAGGTAAATAGTTCTAACCAGAGTCGTCGTTCGCATCCATAAAATTATATAGTTTATCTCATTGCATAGTTTGATTGAAAACTTAAAGATTTACAATGATGCGTACTAGATACAAGGTATACAAATGTAAAGTTTGTAATAAAATGTTTATGCAGACTAGTTACTTAAAGGTTCATATGAGAATACATACTGGAGAAAAACCATTCAAATGTGAAGTATGTTATAAAATGTTTACCCAGACTAGTGATTTGAAGAAGCACAAGATGATACATACTGGAGAAAAACCATTCAAATGTGAACTTTGTGATAAAATGTTTATTCAAAGTAATAATTTGAAGACCCATATGAGAATACATACTGGAGAAAGACCGTTCAAATGTGAAGTTTGTGACAAAAGGTTTGTCCAGAATATGGTTTTTAAGATGCACATGATGATACATACTGGAGAAAAACCATTCAGGTGTGAAGTTTGTAATAAAACATTTAAAGAGACTTCGTCCTTGAAGGAGCACACGAGGATACATACTGGAGAAAAACCATTCAAATGTCTAGTATGTGGTAATAGATTTGTCCAGAACACGGCTTTGAAGAAGCACACGATGATTCATACTGGAGAAAAACCATTCAAATGTGAAGTTTGTGACAAACGGTTTTCCGACAGTGGTAGTTTAAAGAGGCATATAAGAATACATACTGGAGAAAAACCATTCAAATGTGAAGTTTGTAACAAACAGTACACTGATAGTGGAAACATGAAGAGGCACATGAAGATACATACTAGAGACAATTAAACCATTCAGATGTGAAGTATATGAAAATATGCCATACATTTAAAGAGAGTTTTAACTTGAAGGTGCACAGAATGATACATCATGGAGGAAAAAAACTGAACATTCCAGTGTGAAGTTTGTGATCTTTAGCTGGAATTATTTATAGTCAGCATCTGATGCATTATGAATCACCTTCAGTCTCTGAAAGTATTTACTTGGCACAATTATAATCTACCTGAGAATTATTTAATTCCTTCATAACTTTTGTAATTTGGAAAAATGTAGTTTTCAATGGTGAGTACAGTGTTAAATCCTTGCTATTTTTAGGAGACAGAGCAGCATGATGTACATGATAGGCATCAAGGGTGTTACGCAGACCCTCAAACAGGTAAAAAAAAGTCAGTACATATATACTGTATACACCTTGCAAGATACCTACCGCTGTAACGGCTACAGTTAAAATGGAGATGAAACCACAGTTACAGAATTCACTAAATCTTAAAAATGTCATGTAAGTGGAATACAGTACAGCTCACGTGATTTTTCGGAACTCCGCGCATCGCGGTGGGGTACTTAATCCCCTCCACTTTAGCTCCGCGATAGCACTCCGCGGTGGAGGCATAAATTGGCATAAATACCTACAAATCACAACCGTGTTTCAGCAGGCACGCCGATGTAAACTCCACCGTGGAGGGGCCAGTCGACATTACTGATTGACATCTGAACAGCCAATGAATGAAGACCACCTATGGAAAGACTGAGACGTCAAGAGTGATTTACAACCGGATACCATCTGAAGAATCAGTCGTTTTTATTTCAATCATATATTTGGACAATAAAAAAATAATTTCAAAAGTCTTTTATATTCAGTACACATTACTGTTTATAAATGGTTGATCGACTTCTTTTGCAATAAGTTTATGATTTTAATTTATTTCAAAGAAATATGAACAAACTTATGCACTGACTTGACGAGAAGCACACAATGCTGAGCTTCTCAAGCAGAATAAATTTATCATTTTGTTCCAAAGGAAAGTAATTCTCTGAAATATGGACAATTAAAATCCAAATTGACATCCGCTTCTGCTTACCCACCCCACCCCCCACCCCCCGACAACAACAACAACAACAAACCTAAAACACTGAATTTACACTGAAATGCAAACCGCGTGCTTAGCCTTTAAGCAGTAATAGCAGAGTCACGAGGCTGAATATTATGAATGCATGTGTACTGTAAGGGACTGACCATTTAATATATGGGGTTTATATGTTGTTTTGTTTTTTTCGACCGGGATATTTTTTGTTCTTTCATCACAATATTTATTTATTTTAAGTGAAATATGGAACGATGGAACGGATTAACGTCTACTACAAAAAGCAGAGAAAGACAATTGTTTTCATGCATTTACCCCCCCCCCCCCCCCCCCCCCGTTGAAAAATTCAATTGTCTCTCCCTAATAAAGACTTGACTTCAGCGGATGTTCTACAGAAATCAAGCAGTGACCATTGTGAACACTGTTGTAAAATATTAACAAGGGTTTGCATCAAAGGATGATGTAAGTTTCAGCTTGGGAACAGTGTGTTTTTATCACACGAAAAACCATCTGATTTGGCGCGTTGTACTTTACAGCCGCAAGTATGGTCCCGCCATTAACAACGGAAGTTTGATAATTGTTAGTAATTAATCTGAACTCGGCTTATTACCGAAATGAAAAATAATATGGAAAATTCTAAAATCTGAGATGTTCAGAGATTTTAATTTCCAACAAGTTTAGAGCATTTTGCATGGATGTATTGTCTCCACATGTATCCTATTATTTGCTCATTTTCCTACGGCGAAAATATAAAAATAAAATATACTCTTTTAATTATTTTTACGCAGATATTAAGGAATGCAGTTTCCTGTTTGTGACTGTTAGAGCCTTTGGTTATTGAGCGTGTTTCTTACCACTTGCAAACTGCAAACTTTTCCAGATTTCAGTTTACGATAACTTGTGCAGTAGTGATTTGGATTCCATATTTTATGAGAGAGAGAGGGGGGGGGGGACTTTACTAAGAAGAGTTAATGATCTAAAATTATTCATCTTATTTTTCTGTATTATGCATATTATGCAATAGGAAAACGAGCAGAAAAGAAAAAGTTAAACATTAATTTCATCTGATGCGCAAGTTTGTCAAATCAATGGCAAAGAAAACAAAACCGCAGAAGCGTTCCTGTTGTACTTTTAGGTTAACAGTTAGCACATGAAATTAACACATCAATATCAAAGAAAACACGCAGTGTTGATGGCTTCTATTGTGCTAGGTTACTTGCACGTGTCAACTACATGTATCTAGGATGACCTTTTGCGACCATTTGTGATTTTTAAAAAAACCCGCTACTTTGGTAATTAATGCAAAATAGTACAGTTTAAAATAAAATAACGATGTGAAATCTTAACAATGCTTTATTTAAGCGATTGGATGTCAGAAAAAATCGTACAATATGTGAATGAGTACTCATGCATGGAGTAACCATCGGAACTTGTGCGATTTTGTTTCACTTTTGTCAGGTATGACTGCAGCTTTGTTATTAATTTGTTCGATGTTTATCGTTCTTTTCATTACAGGTAGTACAATATCACGGACTTTCATATGACCATTACAATTTTTTATTGCGTTTACTAAAATAGAAATAAGGATATGAATGCATGTTTAGATTCCGATAACATAGTAATGAAGAAAAAGAAATTAGATTAATTGCGCAAAATGTAGTATTAATACAGTTTACGAGGCATTGTCATTACGTTATCATCATCTAAAATATGATTTGGCACTATGTATATATGTTATCTTCGTTAAAACAAGGAAATATTTATAATTAACTGAATTACTACGTTTTTTTCAGTATAAAAAAGTTAGCAAATTGCTCCCCAGAGGGATAACGATGTAGATAAATCGGTGCCCCCCCCCCCCGTCTCTCTCTCAACCTCTGCTTGCATGGGTAATAAACAGTAAACCACGCTCATATTATCGAGACCACGTCCACTCCGCGGTGGTGATCGGATGCGACTCCGCGAGAAAGCGTGGTGTGCAGGGCTATTCTCCGCGAGACTCCGCGACAACTCCGTCAGGACGCGTGGAGTGATGGTGGAGGTTTTTTTCTTAATCCTCTCCACTCACTCTCCACCCCCACCGCGATGCGTGGAGTTCCGACAAATCACGTGAGCTATACTGTATATATATATATTGTTTTTTATCCTTGATTTATTATATACCATACATTCCACAATAATGCAGTTTTCATAGAAGTGTCTTTACCCTAAAAATGTGTTTCATTCTTATTTGGAGCATGTCAGCAATGTTTAACATTTAAAAAGAATATGTAATGTAGACATTATTATTATTATTATTATTATTATTATTGTAATACAGCACAGAGATTTACAAATCCACTTGCCCAGACTCCTGGGACAAGCTCAAATTTGGCTCGGCAAGCTCATGTTTGCAAGGTACATGCCCATGGGCTAGTTAAAAAATAGAGAGAGGTCATGTTCAGTACATATTGCTCTATGTTCTGCTAGTTTTATACTCTGCGATCTTGACACAGTTCATATATCAGCACCTTTTTTTGTGTTTATATATCCTGCATTCTTCAAATACATAACTGCCCTAGTTTCTTGCATCTATCAATCTTTTATTTCACACGATATACTGACAGTCTGTTATTTCCTTGTAGCCAATGTCAAAGTAGTCTCACATTTTCTCACACAGACATGATAATGTGAATGTACTATTTAAAGCAAGTTTTGACTAATCGAAAATAAATATTTATATTTTAATTTATCAATTATATTTTAATCTTAATGTTTGTATGTATATGTGTTATGTTGACTTTCAGATTCTAACCTAACCACGGGCAGTTTCTGAGCACAAATGTGCCAAGATGCCGACTCTGCACAATCGGTGTGTCAGAGATTGTTTTGATGCATGTCACCAATTTAAGGTGACTCAGTGATAATGGTTACTAATATGACCCATGAGATTTTTTTCACAGGTGTATTTGGAAATGTCTTTAATGATTAGCCACCTGAAAATGTAGCACCCGCAAGCAGTGTTTATCATCCATTGTTTACATGATTATTACGGGAGATTGATACATACTTACAGTTTTGAAAATAATTAAAAGGATCAAAATAAGTTTTCTCAAATCATTCTCAAAAGTCAACTTGTCATAGATGCATATTGCTGATTTCAAGGTGAAAATTGGATGACATGGAAGTGGAAGCAGACATGTGAGTGGACACAACACTCCAAATAAAAAAGCATAGAGTGAATTCATTAACATTTAAATATTTAAGGGAGGTACTTGGTTTTACTTTTTGTTTTCTTTCTGGATTTGATACTAAAATCTTTATGATCAAGTTGAACTTTAAGTGGAAACATAGATAAAGAAAAATGTTATGATATATGATATATGACAACTTGATTAAAATTAAGTTCACACAGTTCTGTTCTTGGATGTTTAATTTTTCAGTTTAAGGTCATTTACTTCAGCATCACTCTCTCTTAAAAATGTATCCATTTCCAAAACCATTATCTATATATCCATTGATCTATTTTTATACATGAATATGTCTGTCTTTGCTCTTCTAACTATATCTGCATTCAAACCTTCCTTTTTTTCCTCATCTACATATCAACCTACATGTACTATTTTGTTACGGAATTATATATCATTTCTTTGAAATAATGGTATAGTTTTATTAGTTTATGACCTCTATATAATAGTCTAATAGGTGTCGTTTTGCAGAGTACACATATACAGTAATTTCAATGTGACCCAGTACATTGGTCCTGGGAAAATCAATGTTGTTGGTGAAGCATTAGTCATGTCACGTGATGCATCGCGTGGGCACTTTAGTTCAGACCTAGATTTCGCAATTCAACGGATAAATCATTTTAATAAGATGAATAATACTGAGTTGTTTATTTAAGACGGAATAAGAAATGGGTTTTATTTGTTTCAATGACGCAGTACAGAAACTATAAAATAAGATGTAATCGCAGCGCTCGTCATTCCTACATAGTTTCGTCAGCTTGAGAGGACTTTAACGAAATTGGTTCTTTATATGTGATATTCTGCTTCAGAGATATTATTATACAGTACATTTTGGATTTAGTACTGGTACTACAGAAATATTTTCCAGACAGTACATTTTTGAGATTAACTACTGATATGTAAGAATTATACAGCTCCGTGGAATTATCTGAAACATTTCTAGAACTTGTGTGATATTTTATATTCACAAGGATTACTTGGTATTAATAACACTTGGATATAACTGATTCTTGTTGGTACGTCAGCACTTTGGTGGTTTCATTCTGAATATTCTTCATTCGGAATATTTGGATTAACTTCCGGATTTGTGAACATTATAACAATTTAGGACTTTTAAGGATATTCTATACTGTAAGTTATTTTTTAATTCTTTCACATTGATTGTTTGTTGAAATATTATTATATTTTAGGAAATTAAAAATTTGTGTTTTAAATCTCGAAAGCTTGTTTGAATATTTTCTTTTGTTACATTACCCCTAGTCGTAACATGTTTACATAACATATTTACATATATCTTTTTTGATGACTTTAACATATTGTTTTAAGGTGCAAAAAAAAAAAAACAAAAAAAAAAAAACAAAAAAAAAGACGAAGAAAGTTCTATATCTGTAAAATAAATATAATGTGATTTCCTTAAAACTTCCTATACTTTGTTTTTTTAGCTTAATATTTTTTATATTTTGTTGTTAAATTTTGGGGCAAGTTCAAATACCCAAAGGGCAAGTTCAATTTTTCAATCAGCTTGCCCTGCATCAAAATAATTCATAAAAAGTAATTCTAAAAATGAGAAAAATAAAAATATTATTATTATGCAGTGAAACCCCACTAGTACACGATGATTGGGGTCCACAGAATGCCATTATGCTATGTAATGTATGGTACTATAGGCAAACAAACAAGTCAGTTAACTGAAGAAAAATATTGCATTGTGTATCCTCTTTGCTATACAAAAGTGGAGGGGGGGGGGCAATACTATGGACTTCATTGATGCAATCAGTTATCAACTTGTTGCATATTGAACAAGAATTACTTAAAACAGTTATTACATATTTAATATAAATTTTTTGTGGCAGAGAAACCATTCATTGGTTACATATATATATATATATATATATATATATATATATATATATATATATATATATATATATATATATATATATAATGTATACGAAAATTGGACCACTTAAGTGTAAATAGTTAAATGTGCACAAAGAAGCATAATTTCTAAAAAAAATGTCTGCTAGATCCATTAGAATCCAAATACTTAATTTTGTTGCTAATACACTCACACTAACTTAGGAAACGCTGTATTTCTGAAACATTCATATTTGCTGAACGTATTGTCCAAAGGGTCTGATTTCTGACCATCAATAAAATGCATAAATCAGACATTGGGAGTTTCTAAAAAGAAACTTGTATTTAGGCTTGAAAAATAATTTAACTTAAAGTTCATACAGGATGTCAAAGGTATTGACCTCGTAATGTAATTAAGATTAACACCTGAACAGTTGTTTATAATTGCCTAGACATAGTATGGGAGTAAACCTTTCAATTTCATGTGTAAAGAGTGATATCCATAAAAACAGTCATTCTCTTAAAGACAGAGGAATAAATAAATAAACGTAATATTAATTGATTTTTTTTTTATAACTATGACTTTGTACTACTGCAGATGAAAACCAAGGGAGTAGTATGTTTGATTATAATAGCAAATCCCTTCACTTCTACAAATTAAATGGTTCTGTTCCATAGTGTTTCCCCGTAGGCGTGCAAGATTGAGAGTCGAAAATCCCCTTGGTGTCAGAGCTGGGGGTTAAATTAAAAATGAGGGTAAAGGGAAACTGTTCCAGTCAGTGGTTCACAACAGTACAAGCTGTGCAGGGCTGATCAAATCCCATACCCCGATGTCCTGGACTATACATTTTTGAAGTCGGACAAGTAAAATTTTCCAAGGCGTTAGTCCGGGACAAGTGCTTTTTTTCCTATTTTAAAGCAAGTCGGGCATGCGCTAATTTTCATACTTTAATCACTTTATCTGGACATACTGAATGCTTGAATCTACCTCTGTTCATTCACATCCTGTGATACTACAGTAAGTGGTCTTTGATAACTGTCGCATGTGCTCAAGTTCTATTACTGCTTGCCTGCATATTGGACAAAGCAACTAAATTATCATTCAATCAAAACACTTCAAACAAAACAAATCTGGTATGATTAATGCTGTCATGAGACTTACTAGTGCTTTAAGCGACCTTGTTATATTGTATTTACTCAACACAGACACTCATGAGCGGATCACCCTTTGATTTCAATCCACCAAGTCAATGCAATGAAATTAACGAAAGGCATTTTATCAACATAAGTGTCCGTTTGCTTTATGAACTGATAAAATGGCAGTAATGAGTCTTTAATTGTTTTAATTGATTATTTAGAGGATCGACTTCTACATGCGGTATTGCGTTTGAAGCTAAACAATTACGCTAAAGAAGCAGTCTGTTTTCATTTAAAAGACAAAATATATGTTATGATCACTTTAGTAAAAGTAGTTGTCAAATGAGGTGATATTTTCTATTTGGATAAAATGAGTTTACTAAATTATTTTCGTAAATAAGGTCACAAGGAAGATTCAGAGAAGGAAAACTCAAGTGGAAGGATAAAAATTAAGACTGCTAATGAGTCTGTAATTTGCTAGGTTAGGATGCTTACCTTGTGACATGTTGTGCTGAGCTTGATGCAAGATAAGACATATGAATCTATGAATTTCTGCGTGTCCGTATATGGTCTTAGCTTTCAAATTGCAAAAATATCTATTGTTCGAAATACATACTCAGACATTTTACCATGTATCATCCATAACAAAATCTTAACGTTGCTTATATTGACACAAAGGAGAGCAAAGAATTTTCTTTTGCTATCACTGGTGGAACAATGAAAGTGTGACAAAGTACAACCATCCAATGAAACAATATTTACAAGTACTTGTTTCCAAAGTCTGCGGCTCGCCTATTAGCAAATAAATCAAAATAGTTATTAGAACAAAGGTTTCGGTGACCTACATAATTCGGCTGTCATTCAGCCATATGTAGTAAAAATAGAGTATCAACCTTTATTTGCATACTTCATTTAATTTCGATTTTGTATTGACTCAGATAAATGTAGCATTCTTCGTTGTTCCTCTCATTCAAATACAACATCTACAGCATGGGGTAAAACTGCATCTGTATCAATGACAACAGTAACATTCCAACAACAAAGAGTTACATGCGCCAAAAAGATTCGCATCTGTTTCATTTAGTTCTGTCCTAAAAAGAATGGGGTGGGGGTGGGGGTGGGCGTACATTTTGATATACTTAACTTTTAATCGGCGCTATCTATTATTCTATTATTTACCTATCATGTCCTCTTTCCCATTCCTGCCAATCAGGGCCTGATTAAAACCTTTAGAGGCGCTAAGCACTGAAAAGATTATAGTGCCCCCCCCCCAATATAATTAAAAAAAAAAAAAACAACAAACAACGTAATTTCTCATTTATTTTTTATTTTTATTTTTTGTGCCCCTGCTTTGCTGGTGCCCTAAACTACGTAATTTCTCTTTTTTTTTTTTTTTTTTGGTGCCCCTGCTTTGCTGGTGCCCTAAGCACGTGCTTAGTCTCCCTATTGGGTAATCCAACACTGCTGCCAATATGCTTTCACCTAGTTATTCTCTTATGTGGACTTGAAGAATAGTTAAAATTTCTTGTTTCATTGTCAACAAAAAGTCAAATCTTTACAACGTAGTTTGTTGCGTAACTAGTTATCAACCCAATATTCAACTTCTAATTTGACCTACATGTATAATAATTGCTTTATTTGAGTATATTGTCAGGCAAAGATAGTCATATCCACCCACCCACCTACCGTATCGCTCAACTGTACCTATCTATAAATACCGTTTGCAGTTGGTAACGGGTTATACGCGAGTATAGACGGTACTCATTTGTTTCTGACCGCGGTTGTTATTTGTCTTTATTTCTGGAACAAGGCCAGTGCCTGCATGTTGACCCCACGATCAAAGCACTGCTGTAAAATATGTGACCTTGACCCTAGGAACAAAAATTTCATAATGATTCGGTCAAAGTATCAAGTGGTTTAGGAAATATAAGCAAATTTCATAATGATTCGGTCAAAGTATCACGTGGTTTAGTAAATATAAGCAAATGAAATAACTAACCAAAACCTAAACGCAATTTTTTTTTAATGACTGACTTTTACCCCAAAGTTATAGGGGCGAGTGAGCGTGTCGCAGAATAAATTGTCTTAGCTCCTTAATGATTCATCCAATTATAAAAAATAATCCATAAAAGGAAAAAAAAAACTTTAACTATAACTTTTACCACTTTGTAATTACCATAATGTAATAGAGACGCTACCAGCAAACTAAATTCATTGGTGTATAGTATTTCTGTGCTCAATATAAGTCATATAGTCAAAAGACTTTGTGTAGTGACCGAAGTGGTATGGTTAAGGTTTATGTACTCTTCTCGATCATTACGCCATGTCTCTTGGTCATATACTTTCAAATTAGCACATCAGAAACTATATATTGTAATTATTTTTAAACATTTTTTTTTTTTTTAAGTTTTCAAAACTCAAAAATTGACAAAGTGCAAAAGATTCACATTCAGTTTCTAATTAACCCCCTAAACATGTAGTTGTAAAGTTGAGACTATGCATTCATAACATCAGTGACAACTATGGTTTGAATAAGATGAACACTGGTGTGAAGACACCTGTGCACCACTGTAATTTCCTGTTGAAGTTTTAGAAGAAAAAAAAATATTTTTAAAAAAATTGCTCGTTTAAGTTTAAATTGATTAAATAGTTTTGCCTATTTGTATTTACAATACTGTAATCTAGGTACTTCCATCAGCTAGAATTAATTACAATGTATAATTTCTGCTGTGCGAATTTAAAATCATATCGCCAATATATATGAGGTAAATGACCAAGAAGGGCACTTAAACCTTAACCGAAAGGCGCACGTGAGTTGAGTATCCACCAGCATGTTGCTCGTGTAGGTCACAGAACCGGCTACAGTACATGTCAAATTTCTTACGAAACATTGGAACCGTGCCTTAGGGATTATCGGCTGTTTTGGTCATTACACCATGTATTTGGGCCATATGACCTCAAATGAGTACAGCATAAAACTTTACAGTGTAATTCTAACTGAGTGGCGTACATAGATTATATTATTGTGATTGCAAATAAGAACAAATATTTAATCAGCTACCACTAGAACAATAAATTTTGTTTTGGTTAGTTTCTGAAACTTCACTAAACGACCAAGTCCAAAGAATTTCATAGCTATTTTGAAACAACCTCTAAAAATTTACATAAGAGCACATGCACAGATGTCTTCACGCCATAGTGGTCATATATTTAAACCAAATGGTCGCTGATTGTCACAGGATGAAGCCGGGTGGGGACTGGATTAGTGAAGACACCGAAAGCAACTGCGTTAATAAGATGTTTATTTATAAACGCAATTTAAAGATGAACAAATCTGACACCATTATAACCAAAAGATAAGGAAAATTATAAAATTCCTAACATGGAACTATCAACAACAAGTAACTCAACGAGAAAAATCAAAGATGAATTTAACGAATGGAATTTTAAACAAACGTGAATAGCATCCTATCACCAATCAACAAATAAGAGTATATGATCTACACCCCAATATAAACAAGGTCTTATTAGGTACCAAGGGTGACCAAAGCATGTGATTTATGCACTTATCAATATGATACTCATCAATTTATCAATTCATCAAGCGATATTGGAATATGTATGAATTTATGAATATATCGTTCATATAACGAAAATGAAATGGGAATGCATGAAATTATGAATCTATCACACATATAGCGATATTGAAATGGGAATGAATGTAATTTTGCACAAATAGCAATATTGAGATAACAATAAAATGGAACACGCAATAAATATAACTATCGTGGCGCCCGTTTGACGACCAAGATGTATCTCCGGTTCCACCCGCTCTAGTCCATGGTCAAGGAGCCACCACGCATGGTCCACCCCTCCCAGCCTGTTGAAGGATCCCTCGAGAGCCTTCGCATTAACACAGACCCGTTGGTCGAGAAGCCTTGGTCCCTCGCATCGAGAAAACCAGTACACTCTTCCGAAACAACGTCACCAGACACAGCGTACACGTCACACGAAACCACACAGAGTTCTGTGACTTCTCATCACCAAACCATACATAAGGAACAGCTAAAAGTATAACAACTAAACCGTGTAGTACATATGACACGGTTAGTACTTTTGTATTGATAGATGTTGCGCATGCGCGCACATGAATTACATCTCGTTACACATTACATTAATCATTCAATGCATGCTGCGTATAATTAAATAAAATCCGTCTGTTCAGTTACAACAAATAGCTAACTTGAACCAGCCTATAGTATTTCTAATATCATGGCGTTGTATGACCTAGGTATTGACTCTCTGTAGAATTTAGAATAAATTCTAAAACATCTAATATATGAAACAATTATGTCATATAAAACGAATAGTGATAAAGAATACAATCTTAAATTTCACAAACCTCTACAGCTGAAGTTTTGCTCCCGGAAAGAGGTAAGCTTTCTGACAAGACTCGTCGTAGTGTAATTTGTTTATAGAGAATTCGCTCTATATGTACTCTAGCTGTGACAGATATGCGCAGCAGCTAGGTACGTGAGTTTTCACTGCAGGCAATTTGCACGTGCAGCATGGGGTGAATCGCGCTCAGTATTTCAAAATAACTAGAGCCGAAAAAAATAAACAACCCCCGAGTAACGCTCTAGTCAGAAACGAAACCCGAATACATTTGGATCACATATACATATTGATATAAACGATACAATTCCGTGACACTGATGTTGCGGGTGAGTAACTTTGATTTTACAACTACTTCTTTGAGGGGTTGATTCAAAACTAAACATGAATCTTTTGCACTTAATACATTTTGTGATCAAGTTTTCAAAACTAACAAAGTTAATTTTTTTGTTTTGGTGGTAGTTGATTTATTATTTTTACCTGTTTGTAATTACAATAATGTAACTTGGGTACTCCTATCAGTTTGAATTAATTACAAAGTTTAGTTTCTGCTGTGCTCATTTTAAGTAATATGGCCAAAATACAAAGTGTAACGACCAAAAGGGACACATATGCCTTAGTAATCACGGACACGAACTAAAAATTAATTACATTTAGAACTACCGTTGATTACCACTTATTCACTATCCCAATTACTGTCTGCACTATAAGCAAATAATCTTAAAACAAAAATATATTTCTAAATAGCCAATAAACAGTATGTGGAGGGTAACTATTAGTGTTGGTGTAAACTTTTTCAACAGGCTGTTTATGTCGTGACGCGTTTCAGGTCAAAGGTTAATCACTAAACAGTCTGTTGCCATAGTTAAAATGGAGCGGAGCGCTATAAACTCAGAGAGATTCAGGATTTTTTTTTTTTAAATCCTAGAGGGTGACATGTAATATTTTCACCCTCACAGAAAATTAATATCGACGTGCATATACTGCACCCACCTACAATGATTGAAATATTATAAATAAAATAAATATACTGTCATGTACACGGAATGCACTAAGTCATTCGAGGTACATGCTTCATGTTATAGGTAGTGAATCATTAGGTAAAACATGTAGAGCCCAAGTGTCTGGAATTAATTGACGAAAATTAAATATTGTTCAAAAGGAGTATCTAAAAGCGATGTATGCCCTCCATTAGGTCAAGTCACGAGAGAGAGAGAGAGAGAGAGAGAGAGAGAGAGAGAGAGAGAGAGAGAGAGAGAGAGAGAGAGAGAGAGAGAGAGAGAGAGAGAGAGAGAGAGAGATCACACTAAATGTGCTCTCAAATGTGTTCAGAAAATGATTCTTTTAAAGAATGGTCTTTGACCTGCCATTCGCGTTTGGTGGGGAGGGGGGAATCTACGTCGTTAGATTTTCGCAAACTTTTATACAAATCCGAGGCATAATCATTTTTTAATGACTCTGTCAATATATTTGTCTCTTAACATACTAGTCGACAACGTTATTTCACTTAATTCGTTAATTAATTTCTTGATCTAGTGGACATAGTTCGTCGGGACATAGTCAATACCTCGTTGTGAATATGAAACTTAACATTAAAGTACGACATACATAACTTTTTAAAACAGGGTCATATATATTAGATCAAATTCGACTTTAAATTAAACGAGGATTAATCGTCATGACATTTAATTGGTACATACTTATATATGCCTGTATTTATATCTACTCAGTAGTCATCCATAAAAATAATATTGTGTTTCAACAGACATAATCTTTCTTTTATGAATATCAACCCTCTCCCTTACTCAATCCCTATTGTAAGCAAGTCCTTGTCTTATTACGACTTGTGCAACATTCGTAGACTCAGTTTATATATTGTGATCAATATTAATAATTATCAAAAATAAATAAGATAATTTTTAATTACATGATATTATGGTTCCATTTTTTACTGTTTGGTTTCATAGATCATATTTATACTGGCATCATAGACTTTGTAATTGCTTTGTATATGTATACTGAAGGGTCATCAGACCTAATGGCAATACAGTTCGTCTTCCCCTACCCCCCCCCAACAATCTACCCATACTTACTACTACTACTACTAATAATAATAATAATACCTTTAATAATAATAATAATAATAATAATAATAATAATAATAATAATAATAATAATAATAATAATAATGAATGATTTTCTAATTTAAAATCATAATACTCTGAATAAAACCCATATGCATATCAAGACATTGGTCAGCATTAATAACTTATTCTCAAAACCTTTATTTATTTGTTTTAATTGTTAAACTAGCGAGAGAGAAAGAGAGAGATATTCATTATACTTGAAATGACCATACATGGGATGAATATATTTCGTGTGGAATCATAAACAAAATCTAAATTACACAAAGCAGTGATAAACCAAGCCTGAAAGGTGACAAAAGACTGGAATTCTCTCCCCCTCCCCTTTACATTGCATGAAAAATGGACATTTCTCTAAAAATAATAATTAAACTGATGTTCAAATTAATTTCGTAGAGTCTAATATTTGCAGAGTTTTATTTCAGCCTTCATATCATTTAGCATGATGTTTGTTCAATTTTGTTCAATAATCAAATAAGTTTTAAAAAATACAAAACCTTTTTTATTTCAGTCGTCCTCATAAAAATCATTTAAAAAATGTATGGTTGGTTAATCGTGTTTCAAGCTGATGTCGCATGAAAAAATAAATAATATAAGCTAATGCACCATACAAAATACTATTTTGTATAGGTCGAATAGACAAAATGTATCAAGCAAAATACTATTTTGTATAGGTCGAATAGACAAAATGTATCAAGCAAAATGCAGCTGGAATGTGCCATGTTTTTATACACGCAGGGTGTCGACAGTAGTGCCGGATTGCATGTGTAAAAGAAGTATCTCTGCAGTTTTCCAAATTCACAATTAACTTGTCCTACACATTTAATTGCAAGTGAAAGAAAGAAAGAAGAATTCTACTCTATTACAAACTGACGAGACATTTGTGTGGCATAAATGACTGCAAATTCATCCAGATACATAAACCTTTGAAGGTTTGACTAACAAATTAATACATGTATATTCCTTTTTCACCTTTCAAAGTGTCGACATATATTGAAAGTTTGCTTGAAAGGAGATAAGGACATAATCTATGATATTTCACTTACAAAAGGCTTACAAGAGGTATGAGTTCACTGAGCACATTTTCCTTCACGCATAATAATGAATCCGTTGTTCAGACCGCCAAGCGGGCCGGGGTTTATCTAGAAATGTATTTGCCTTTGCATGTAGGAGCAGTTCAGATTGACGTGAGAGCTCACCAAATAAGATTAATTACCATATCCGTGCAAATATTCTTGCAAAAAGTATTGATTATCTTTCAACTTATTTTAACAAGGGAGCAGTTTAATTGCGTTGTTATCTGAACACATACTATGGACTGCAATACAAATCCGAAATATTTTACTGAACAAATAGAGACTAAGCAACGCAGTCTATTGATTTAGATTCTGGTGTTTACAATATTTGATACAATAAAGGTAGGTGGGTCTCCTAGGAATCCTTTCATATACTTAACTGACAAATTATACTGGATACAGTTTAATTCAATCTTCATTGCTCAAATATTACCATGCTTCGTGTGAACGTAAAACTACTACTGAATGAAGTATATATCTAGATTAAAAGGGAGCCGCGGTAGCTCAGTTGCCAGAGCTTCGAACTCGAAATATTATATCGCGGGTTTAATACCCACCCAGACTAGCCTGGGTCGGCTGCCTCCGTGTGTATTTTGGAAAGGCACTTAGCTCCCATTTTCGCGACATGATAAAACCAATCACGTGTTTAAAGGGCCGTTAAAATCAACGAAAACAAAACAAAATATATTTTTAAATATTATGATATTATTCAGTTTGTAAGAAAGCTAATTGATGAATATATCTGACAATTGAGGTAAAACAAGTTTGGGATCGTTGTGATATTGTGTCATACTGCTACATATATGTACATGATGAATAAATTGATACTGCAACTGAAAACACCTCTTGGACATGCGCATCGGCAAACACTTGATGTATCACATGCATGATCATATACACATTATCGATTTTGTGAACATGTACAGGCAGTAAACTAAACAGAGCCGTTTACGCATGTATACGTTGCGGCCTTAGAAACTATAGATATTCAATCAGCAAACATAATCGATCATCTCTTATAGTTTTAATTCAGATACAGTTGTGAATTTTCCGACACAAAAATTATTTTGAAAATTTATATATATATATATATATAATATATATATATATATATATATATATATATATATATATATATATATATATATATATATAATAATAATAATAATAATAATAATAATAATAATAATAAAACAAGCACTGTTACAATTCAGACCAATTAATCATAATATTAAAATACAATGGGGATACACAAATATATTTGGTGAAAATACATACAAAAGAATTAACACACAATTAGCATTCATGTACTCTGAATATGGGTTTTTCTCTCTCTCTCTCTCTCATACATGAAACAATGAATTCCTAATAATATAGTACCCTTTACAAAATCTCAAATCAGTTACACAGTTAAAATATAAAAAACAAAAAGGACTTACAACAGAACTAAACATTATTGGCCAACTTAGGTCTAACAATAGATATATCAAATTAAGTACAAATATATGTACAAATAATTAATGGTGATGGTATAGCGGATGGAACAGGAAAAGGTGGAAAGAGATAATTTATTCAATTCTTTAGACTTACATGACAAAATGGGATGAAATAGTGATAGACATAGCTATTCTGAGTTTATATGGGAACAGAATGATTTAAAAAACAGTTCTTTAAATTTACTTATTCTTATCTGTACGTCAAGATTTGTGCTACTAGTATTTTGCAGATCATTAAATTTGTATGCATTAACATTTTTGAGACACTTCTTATTTAGATATTACCGTCTATACTCGCATATAACTTTGTCCAACTGCAAACTGCATAGACCCAGATCTGGGTCCATGCAGTTTGTAACGACTAATCAGTAGAACAAACAACATACACCCTGATCTGCCAGCGCATTATGCGACGGCAGATCAGGGTCTAAGTTATATGTATTTGGACCTGGGTTATACGCGAGTATATACGGTAGTTTTTTATTTCAGCAAAATATTAACATTGAAAAAGATAGTGAAATTCATCACTTATATCTTGTGAGGCACATAGTTCACATTTTCTTTCAGATATATCCAAATTTTCATACCTTCCAGTTTCATTTGGAAACCTACAATTCCTTGTACGGAACTTTGTTACAATTATTTTCTACTCTTGTGGCATACATGTTAAAAAATGGTTCAAAATTAAAAGATTTTTCAAATATCCTATAAGCTCGCCTTTTAGAATAATAAAAACACTAGAATACCAACTTTGTATATATTTATCTGTCAGTCAACCAACAGAGGGGAATGACTCAGATAACCATGAATTATTCAGTCCTAAATCACGCACTTTTCAGTAACGAGTCTAGCCCAAAATATAACAACTCTAATTTTTATCGCAATGCTCGTAGGAAACCAGTCTCTCCATACAACATATATAGTCTGGTATTTTTAAAAAAAATATATTTTCGTACGAAATCAGTGTGTACATGTTCCACAAAATAATTATCACTATAACTCCAGATCTCATATCAATGTAATAATAACGGTACAGTAATATTTTCAAGATGTTTCAACTGTAAACCCAACGATAAAAGCAAATCTCGTATTCATTTATGTAAAACAAACAATGCTTCTTGTAGCTGTTACAGTGATTCTCTTTTTTAACAGAATAAAATGAATCATTGTGTTTAAAAAGCAACCCTAACCCTAAATATAAAAACTAATCAACTAATTCCCAGTGATGTGTTTCCGAAGACATAAGAGAAATGTTTAGATTGCCGTGAAACCAAATATGACATTTTTTTTTTTTTTTCGTTTTTTGTTGTCGTTGTTGTTTTTTTTTTTTTTCAACATTGACTTGTAATCTCCATTCTCTGCAGTATATACAGAATTCATTCAAAGTTTTCTGAAGATCTTTTTTGTTATCTGCAAGAATAACAGTATCGTCAGATTAAGGGATAACAAATGCCTTAAAATTTAAAAGTACTCGAAAAGGAACTTGTTATCATCTATGCTGATGATAGGATTATTAGGCTATCAAATCAATTAGCCATCAATAATAAATTTGCTAATGATTATTATGCGGACGACAATACCATCATCATTATAAATTCCTTCTCTCCCCCCCCCCTCTCTCTCTCTCTCTGTCTCTGTCTCTGTCTCTCTCTCTCTCTCTCTCTCTCTCTCTCTCTCTCTCTCTCTCTCTCTCTCTCTCTCTCTCTCTCTCTCTGTGTTTTTGAGTGCCAGGTCATTGTTAACAAGCACAGACTTTCTATCCTCAAATGTGGAGGTATCTGATTACAATACTAATGGAGAAACATGTTTAGATTAGCAGAGCTGTATTATCTGTTTGACCTGGTATTAATAACAGAACCTGAAGCTGCCTGCTCAGTTTGCGTTGACTGAACTACCTTTGTCATAGGACTGGATTAGTCTTTGTTATATGACTCCTAAGGGTAAAGGAAATACACGCACCACACTGCCCTGAAATCTGTTTTAGTAGAACTAAGTTATCTAGTTTTAGTAACTGTGACTTTGACATTGAAACGTGAACAGACGTTGGAAAAATAAATAAATAAATAATTGAACTTTATGTCACATTTGGTGGTATAATGTTCCTAGATAAAGGATAAACTTCTCCTCGTTCATCTGTTTTTACACATGCAATCCGGCACCATGGATTCCCTGTGTGTATGAACACATGGATTAGATTATATTTTTTCTTCTTCATGCACAGCATCTTGAAACACGATTTTTCTTATTACAAGGGTTCATATTTTTTAAAACTCATTTGATTAGTGAACATATCTGAACAAACGTCATGCTAAAGGAAGTTAAGGCTGAAATAAAATTCTGCAAATATTAGAACCGAGTCTTATAAATACGAGAGGTCTTGAAAATAACACTCGACGACGTTTCAACGGTTAATGAAATAACTGCACATTTAATTTTTAATGTTATTCCTGCAACTTTGTAATGAAAGAAATGAAAGAAATCATTCGGTTTCAATTGTCTGCAACCATTGCTGTTAGTGTTGAAACGTCATCTATTCATTGTGACCTTATGTAGTTATTATGACCTACTATAATAACCACTGGCTTGAGGGCAGTACAAACTGGCGATTACTTAGTCTGGTTCCCTGCTTCATATGCTCCCTGCGTTGCACTCCGCTATATGAGTGCAGCGCAGGGAGCATAAGAAGCAGGGAACCAGACTAGCGTTTACTTTACATCTGGGGTTTTTTTTTCTAGCATGCGATGGAAAAGGCCGAAGACGTTCCGATTGATTCGAGATATGATCCGTATGATACACCTCAAATTTGCGAATGAGAACAGCAAAAAAACGGTGTTTAAACATATCTGAATCGAAGCTTATACAGTGTGTACAACAATTTTATAATTGTTGCTTTTCTTAAAGACCTTTTTATATCAATTTTGATAGTATTTTCAGTCATCACATTTTACGACATATTTTGGTTTCCGGTAAACGCATGCTTCCGGTTCATTGGAAGCTGATGAAAGCTAACGTAAATTTTTAAAATCTGGAATAAGTCAAGCTGTGGTGAGTAAAATAAAACACACGTATGGATATTTCTTTCCATGACATTAGATATGGAGTAGTTTAAATTATTTGAACAAATTACGTGTTTTTAAGTATTTGTAATGAACAATATCAGCTTGATGGCTCTACCACATATGGTATCCCGTCACTTACCTTGTGGACATATGGCGATCTAGCGGTGCATAGAAACAGTGGATACCCCTAAACGCACAATCAAATTATACTGTATATACCATAGGATATCATTGGTTGTGTATATATAATAAATAACTGATAATTAAATATTAATTATATAATGTAGTAACGTGTACTTGAGTTATTGACGAAAAGTGATGTAATAGCAAATTGTACAGGTAAGAATTGGAGATCAAATTAATAAGAAAATGTACATTACCGGAACAGACCGCAATCTCCAGAATTATGAAACAATCATTGTTTGATTTTTAAGTAAATACAAGTTTAATATTAATAATTATTTAAATTTTTAATACACGATTGTAGGGGTATGTATATTGACCGGAACCAACCAAAAGAAAGGTAATTAACGGAACAAAGAGAAAGAAATTATGTGAACAAACGGAAAAATCCAAATTTTTCGCATATATTACATTGTTTTATTGCAGCCATTTCTTAAAATTTCATGTCATATGCATGCACACGAAAAAAGTAGTTTGAGAAAGAAAATGTTTTCTATATGTATTACATACAACATATAATTGTTACCACTGATTTCAGCATATATTGGAAATAATTTTAATTATATATCTTCTCTTTTAATAAATAATAATTCTTTATAACAATTTATGTATTTAAATTATTAATTATTAATTGATCTTAATTACTAATTTGTTTCCATATAGGTTGCCTACATAGACTCGATTCCCCACATGAATTAACTAACACAAACCATATGGTAGCATTGATAAGAGGTCTTCATTAAAACACTTATCGCAGTATTTAATTAGTTATGAATGAAATGGTACAGATCTTATCACCGACATATCAGCACCATTATGTAGAAGTTTTGAAAACCAGACCTACTTGAATTTGGGATCAAGTCAAAGGTCATTGCTTGCATTTTTGTACTTAATTGAGTTTATGAAAACAGTGACTTGTACATATTCAAATTTAGGGCTCAAAATTGACACAGGCATTTTGCTAGTTACAATTCTGACTAGAAGTTTCTTGCTAGCAATAGTTTTTATTCAGATTTCAATTTTATTGAATTATGCTAGTGGACATTGAAAATAGTCAGATGTTTGTAAGTTGAAAATAATAAAACTATCAAAATGCAGTTAGTACTGATTTTAATTTTGACCAGACTTTGTATTTAGTTGCATTTTAGTGAAGAAGTTGATAGTCAGCACTTTTACATTGAATTTATGGTCAAAGGTCTCGACTTAGTTTTTTAGCTTTACTGGTTTGTATACAGTTTGTGGATATATTTGAAGAATGCCTTGAATGATATCACTTCAGTAACTCCCCACCCCCCCACTCCCCGCAAGATCACATGTAGATTTAATGAAACTTAGCATGTGGTGATACTGTCTGAGACAAGTTCAGTGATCTTTATTCTATGATATCAGCTTCAAGGTCAAAGGCCAAGATAAAGATGTTTATATTGCACTTACAGCTATCTTGTGAACATGTTACCCCTTTGAGGAACTATAGAATTTGATTTGGTGTTTAATGGCACAGCAACACAAGTAGGTTATTTACATGTGGTGCCAAGGCAATTGGAGTAAAGTGCCTTGCCCAAAGATACACCATGGTAGCTGACCCAGGCTGATCCGATGGTAGGATTAGAACTTGCACCCTTTTGATCATGAGTTGTAGATTAAAGGTATGTACATATATATATGTGACTGAGTAATTAATGTTTTACTACTTTTCAGGAAGAAAACAGAAGAAAGTAGCTATGGCTGAAGAGAAAATACAGTTAATCAAAAGAAATCTGCAGGTAGTCAGAAATTTAATGTATTATTATCCGTATTATTCAGTAATATACTTATAATTTATTATATACTGATCCAAAAATTAATTATATCATTTTGGAAAATTGATTTCTTTGACCATGGGATCCTAGGTGCAACACTGCTTAGAACCCATGTAAAACTATCCTTGGGGCAGTTTATACAATTCATTATCATAGAGGCAGTTACAAGCTTTGGTGGTCACACATAAGCAACCACCATTTCACAGATTACTTAATTGGCCCAGAATAGCTAGGGTGAAGAAGTGTTAAATCCTTTGAAGACTGCTTTGGGAGAGCCCATTAGGCTAATTTGCATCGATAAAGTGGAACAACCCAATTCGTTTCAAGTTAGAGGTAAATCAAGGAGATGCATGTTGAAGAACATAAGTTATTACACATCATTGGCTTGAATGAGAATGTTTAAGCCATCTTTATTAAAACTTAATACCAAGTTTATGATAAGTGTTTCTTTGAACTTGGATTTCACTCCATATATAAAATGCAAAACATGATTATTTCGGTAGTCGAAATAGTGTATAAGTGTGATTCATATTTGAAGGTAAAATATTGAAATGCAGCTGTGATTCAATAAAGGATGAGCCATTCGGGGAAGTTTGAACAACAGTTATATCTAGTCTCTAATGAGTGCAAAGATGAATACAACTGACACTTGCATTACCTTCAACACCCCACCCCCCCCCCCCACACACACACATACACACAGACTGAACTATTGAGAACAGCAAAGATGGCATCAAATTAAGAAAATATTCCAATGAATTTCAAAGACAGAAACTTGGTATATTTATTTATTTAATGTCTATCTGTTTGTGATTATGTGAGTTTTGGCACGTGTGTGTTTGTCTGTGGTGATGGTATTTGACCGTGCTAAATCTGCCAAAGTTATATTTTTTGTTTGTAAGTGTATTAAATGCCGCAAAGAAAAAATGTTATTATTTTCTGTTTTATTTAATCAAATTTTAATTTCCAGTAATTTTCTATAACATTATATGAAAAGTTAACTTATTCTCAATTGGATGATGTAACTTTTTTGGGTCATGCACTCTGACCCCCCATGGGACCTCAAAACACACTTTTAGAGTCCTCAAAACCCTCCAACACTGTCAGTGAATATGGCAGGTATGCAAACAGGGCCTGAAAATTCTGTTTCTAACATACTGGGACCAGTTGGATCTTGCACTCCCCATGTCCACATAAGTCAGGCACTGGTCCAACAACCAAGTCTGACATGTTTACTACAATGCATTGAACATTAACAAACTTAATCCAAACTAAAAATTTATACATCTACATACTTTATTGCTCACTCAATCATACATTATTTATTTAGAAGCAAAAGAAGTTTGAAAAGAGAAATATAGAATTTTACATGTCTTACTGCATTGTATTTTGTGATTTTCTCAAAAGTAATGTGATGTAATAGGGACTATTTCAAGGTGTCATTTCTCATAAGGAAACTCACCACTATTAGAATTGGACAAAACTCTCCATCTTGGTGTCACTCTGTATATTTTGTGTGTTTCTCTCTCTCTCTCTCTCTCTCTCTGAATAGCACTATTTGTACACTCTATATCACAGAATGGACAAGGCACCCATATCGTCTCATCTGTGATTCGATTTCTGAATTACACTTTTTATAAAAATATATAGATGTATCACCGCATCTGTGGCTGTCATTCTGTTACTCTCTGTCAAAATTGAGTGATGGATTTGCTTGTGATTTGTATCTGGTTCATATTAGATCTGAACCTGCACTTAAAACCTATACATACATCCATTTTGTTTTTCATTCGTCCATTCAGATCAAGCAAAATTGTATGTATCAATTTTATTCAGTGGCTTTTATTATTTCAGTCTGGCAAGCATCTCTCTCTCTCCTTTTCAAGTGTATTGCAGTTGTGCAGTAAGTTACTTGAAAAAAATATGCTTTTGTATAGAAATAAAAATAAAACAAGATTGTAAATTGGTTATTTTAAAAAATTCTTCAAAATCCCATGATATATTAGAAAACTTTGTTGCTGGATCTTTTTTTCTTAATAATTTCACAATATCGGACAAAATCAATAAATGGAATCAATATTGTTATTAAATCATTTTGTTGTTAATGCAACACGATATTATGTGGTATGATAACGTTGTTCATACTTTGCAGAAGTTAACCGTGTCCTCAAAAGTCACTGGTGAAACACAATCTCCTCCAAACACCAATTGCCACTGGTTTATTATCTGTCTTAAAGATGTTTAAACTAAATTCTTTGCTCTTTAGTAATGGTGTTCAGGAGTTCAGACACAAGGATTTTCTATAATGGGTAAACTTTTCCACCAAGATTCTTGATACACGGAGTACCATATCCCACTGAAGTCGGTGTGCCGACCATACTGTCAAAGGGTTTGACTATTTCATAGATTGCATCAATAGTAAGCAGCAGTTTACTCGGGACTTTGAATAGTCCCTAAAACTAAACAAAAGTGCTCAGATTATCGTGAATATTTTTAATATGTTGAGACTTTCAACAAATCTACCATATATACTCATGTGTAAGTGGTGTCCAAATGCAAACAACATAGACCCTGATCTGTCGTCACATAATGCACTGGCAGATCAGGGTCTATGTTGTTTGTTTTACTGATTAGTCCTTACAAACTGCATAGATCCAGATCTGCCAGACCATTATGTGACTACAGATCTGGCTCTATGCAGTTTGCAGTTGGTGCCAGCTTATATGGTCTATATGGTAGTCCAGTTTTGACTTTAAAGAGACTGTTTACACATTTTTAAGGAATTTTGACATAGAAAGTTCTATGAAAAACAGGTTATCTTTAGATAGGTCCAGTAAAGTTATGAACATTTTGCTAATGATACATGTATGATTGTACTTTGTAAAGTACATCATGGCAGGTATATCGTAAGACTAGGGCTGTCACATTTACACGTGTAAATGAGATTGTTTCATGTTAGCCCTGTAAACATTTGCAAAGCCTGCCTTCCGTCTAAATTATAAATAAAGAGCTTGACAAAATGGCTGAAAGTAAGCATGTTAAACAATCTCCTGTTTGGATGTATTTCACAATTATTGATGCTGGTGGCTAAATGTGACCTGTGCTCTACCACTTGAAACATATACACAGGTGTCTTGAAAGTAAGCAGATGGTCTTTGTCAAAAAAGTATTCACGCAAAAGCCAATTACCACATTTAAGTCACCAGTGGCATCCACTGTCCAAAGTGTATGCACATGATCTCAAACCACTCAGTATAGTGGAGGGGGAGGGATTCAAAAGTTTTTGTGCTGAATTAAACCCCGTATACAAAGTGCCAGGAAAAATGAGTTTCCAGATATGTTTCTAACCGCAGTGACCAATTATACTTGGGAGTAAATTTTGATATGACCACTGCTGCTTGGCACAAGAGTCAAGCAGCTGAGTATACTGATGGGGAAGAAAGTTATACCCCAAGTGTTATTTTTGCATATTCATTAATGCTGACAGACTATCTTATATCTATACTGTTCATGAATATTGAAAGAGAAAATTTAGAAAATGTCTGGGATTGTTTGCTTGTAAATTCTAGGTGACTGAATTTGTACATTTCTGCATTCTGTGTGGTAATATTGTGGTGGGTGTTGCATTTTTTAACAGAGGAGTCATCTATTGCACATTTTGTAACTTTTGGTCTACATGTACAACTGATGTTGAAGTAAATGTACATGCCAGGACAGATTCAGCTCAGCTGAATATGGAAGTTTAAGTTGGACTCCTACTTTAATCTTGGTAACATTAATGTCATTTATGGAATCATTAGAGCATCAGAGCAATGAGTCAGTCCGTATTCCGTAATACTCCTCATCTTGCTGAAGTTTTTCAATACCTGTAGCATTCATCAGTCTGGCCAAATTTGAGTGGAAGCTTAGGTGAACAGGTAAATAGTCTTATCAGGTAATCTGAATTATTGTGGAAAAATATTTTCGGACTTGATTAAGAAGACTTTACTTTTCCTATCAATATCCATATTGAAAACAACTCACATTTGCCACAGATTGCCAGTTCTGGCATGCAGGTGGATTAATCACATTTAAACGGAATCATTTTGTGTTCCAATAATCGTGTAAATGTTTACAGGTTTTATCTCTAGTGGTCATAAACCAGAAAAACATATGGGATGGCCTGTTGTGCATCTTCCAACATCAGTCAGTCTGTTATCACAAGTTTGTTATTGCTACTTCTCCTAAATTACTTGGATAATTGCCATGAAACTTTATACACATGTTCATCCCAAGGTCTAGTTGGTTCTAAATGGAAATGGTGCTGTTCAGACATCTAATATGGCTGCAAAGTGAATGGAAAGTGATATAGACATGGAGTTTTCACCAGAAGACTTCTTATGATGTCTAGGTGGTCATAAATGAAACTGGTGCTGATCTGACGGCCAATATGGCCACAACAGCAGCCATCTTGAAAATCTTCCTGAATGGAAAATCATATCAGCATAGGGTTTTTACCTGTAGACTTCGTATGGTGTCTAATTGGTGTGAAATAAAAATTGTGCTAATCTGATATCTAATATGCCATCAAAGCAGCCATCTTGAAATTCTTATTGGAATGGAATGTCGCATCTACATTGGGTTTTCATGATAAGACATCTTATGATGTCTAGTTGATAATAAATGAAAGTGGTACTGATCTGACAATCCAGTATGGCCACCATGGCAGCCATCTTGAAAATCTTTTTATTGCTACTCCTCCTAAACGGAAAGTCATATCAACATGGGATTTGCACCAGAAGACTTATTATGATATCTAGTTTGTCCTGAATGAAAATGTTGCCAATCTGACCTCAAATAGGCTGCCTAAATGAACATATTGAAAATCTTGTCTTTTGAATAGATGGTTATATCAACATGCGGTTTTCACCAAAAGTCTTCCAATGGTTTCTAGTTTATCCTAATTGAAAATGCTGCCAATTTTACAGGCAGTGTGGCTGCCACAGTGGCTAATTTGAAAATCTTACCACCAGGAATATCAGAGATAGTTTCAAGAATCACCAGTTACATGTAAAAAGAAGAAATGGTCTTATCCTGAAATTCTTTTTGGCCAGTTAAGCATCAGTTCCTTCTAGGGACTCTTGTTGGTAAACATGACAGCCTTAGAATATGGTATTTTGAAGATGGACAAAGTTACTTGTTTTCATTGAAGAAGTTAATAACATTTGTCTCTATCAACACTGAATGTAAATGTTGATGTATGCGAATTAGCACGTGGGGGTCGGGGGCAACTGGAAATAAATGAACAGGACCAATATACAGCATGAGAATAATTGGGTTGAGCATTTACTATACTGGTGCTTGTAATTTGTATGTTATATTCACTGCTTGTTAGGAAAATGTACATGATGATTTATGTTTTGTACCAATGGTCCAATATCCATTTAAATTACTCGTCTCTGGGTAATAAAATCTGTTGAGATACTTCTGATTACATGTACCATATATACTCGCTTAGAAGTTGAGTCCAACTGCAAACAACTGCCAGAATAGTTTGATTTATATTGTACCCCTCAGTGGAAGGTACTGTGGACATGACATGTAACACCGACACTGAGCAACCAACATTTTTCTGGTTCTAAACCTCCTACCAATGTGGGACAAATGTTGAATTTTGCTGCCAACTTTTGGGACTGTATTGCACTTTTCTTGTGCATTTTGTGTAACACCTAATCAAATGGACTGGGACATCCTTCAAAACATTTTTTTTCTATATCTGCATGTCCTCATAAAGCAATGTCCAGACCAGGACTCACTAGATTTTAAATGTTTTATCAAAATTATTGATTTACTGAAAGAGTAAAAAAATTCTTATGTAATTATTAAGTTATGTTTCAGTACGAAGAGATTATCTTTTTGTGTAAAGAAGAAAATGTTTGATCAGTAGAGAAAATTTTTAGTTATCAGAGAGGAATGCTTAGCAATATTATTGATTAAAATGAACCAGACAAAAAACACAATTACAGACACTTTGTTGTTCTTCATCAACAGGCTTAGCTTTCTGACATTTCTTCTTTCTTTTTTTTTCTTTCAGTCTTCATTTTTCTTTTCTTTCTTTCTATTTAAAGTTCAGTACAATGGTACAATCTCCATTATGTATCAGTGGATTTTCAGACAATGAAACTTTGCGGAGACTTTCTGTTGAAAAAGATGGATCAGAATTAAAGAGGCAAGCATTAAGGTAGGTTAAGATTGGAAAAGTGACACAAGGACAGACTGGACAATGGTTCTGAGCTTTAAGGAATTTCTTAATGCACCATCATGAAAGTAGTAGGTCATATAGCGTTACCCTTGTCTGTCTGTCTGTCTGTTTGTCACACCTTGGTTGCATTTTGGGTTTAGGTCCGTTTTTATTTTTGAGGCATTGTGGTGGGCTATCTTTTTTCCATTAACACATTTCTAGTTTTTCATGACCTACTGTTTATTGTAAAATGTCATGAAATTAGTTTAATTTTATCGAGTTTTAAATGAAATTTTTTCAGGAGATCATTGGTGAAGACCGCCTGCTTGAGATACTGAAGGAACGTGATTTGAAGGTATATTGGGGAACTGCAACAACTGGAAAGCCCCATGTTGCCTACTTTGTGCCAATGTCAAAAATTGCAGACTTCCTTAATGCAGGATGTGAGGTAGGCTAGTTAACATCCTTTTCACCTACTTTTTTGACATCAATAATCACTGTAACTCAGTGTGTTTATGACCATTTGATTTAACAAAAAATAATCTTGTTTATTGGTCCTCTGTTTTATATGTCCGCCATTTTGTTGGTGCATATTATGCTGTGATCTCTCAGTCCATCTGTCCATTGGCTTTTCCTATTCCACATGACAGCTTCAGTTCTACAGCATGTGCCTCTACCAAACGTTGTGGATAGCTTGCATTTGGGATAAGGAAGAACTGTAACTTTCTCAGGATAAAAAAAGTCAAGGGTCAAAATCACTGACTGAAAGATGAAAAATGGTTTCTACACAATAACTAGAGCTAGAGTTCTCCACCATCTATATTTACCAGATTTTGTTGATAGCTTGCTTTTGGAGTAACAAATAACCTTATTGATTTTTGAGGACAAAGGTCAAGGTCAATGGCTGAAAGAAGAAAAATGGTTTCTGCACAATAACTTGAGTTCTCCATAATCTGTAGTTACCAGACATTGTGAATGGCTTGTGCGTGGGGTAAAAAAGAACTCTATATTAATTTTTGGGCCTTAAGTAAGCTTATACAAAGTACTGTAATAACAAACTTACACACCAACTTGACAAGAGGCACACCTTTCGGTTTTCCTTGAACAGCATAAATCTATCCTATTGTTACAAAGGAAAAGTAATCCTCTGAGATATGGACAATTAAATTCCAAATAACAACCACTGCTATTTAAAATAAAGAAAAGAACAGAAAAAACTGTATTTGCACTGAAATGTGAACCACATGCTTAGTCCTTATGCAGTAATTGTGGTACATAATGTAAACAACAGCATGTGTACACAAGGCTGAATATAAACTATTTTGAGCCAGCTAGATTCTGATACAATAAGGCCTACTGCATGTGTATGGTAAAGGACCAACCATTTGCAGCGGGTGGGGAGTCGGGGGTGCAGGGACAGTGGATTTTATTTCCAACTAGGGTATTTTTCTTAAAGTAAAATGAAGTATAGAGCAAGCACCCACAATTCTGAGCAAGACAATTGTTTTCAAGCTTTTTGAAAGAGCATCCTAAAACCATGTTTTACCAATTTGATCACACTTTTTTGTTGTTTTTTTTTAAAAGTAGTGGCTGCATATGAAACTCTCTCATCAAATATACAGCATAGTTTATATAGTTTTTTGGGTGGGTGGGTGGGTGCATATATATCGTTAAAATATGAGTATGGATTTACATGTCTTCAACAGTCATGAGCATATCACCTCTCCTCCCCCCCTTTTTCTCTCACAAAAGAATTTGATGATTTGATACATTGTACTTTAATTTGACATTTAGCTGATAACATTGATGTTATATAAAATGTATTTGGAAGGGGAAAAAAAAGACATGGCTGTTAATTTATAAGGGCAACATCATAGATAACTCAGAGCCCCACTGTGCTCTCTCTCTTTTTCTCTTTCTCTCTCTCAATGTCTCTGTCTCTTTGTCTCAATGAAACTCTTTAATGCATGCTTGCTGGGGTCATAAACAGTAACTCACGCCTACTTTATCGACACAATGTCCACTCCATAGTGGTGGTCGGATGCAATTCCACGAAAAAACCATGGTGTGCAGAGCTATTCTCTGCAAAAAGCCATGGCAACTCTGTCATGAAGCTGAGTGAGATGGTGGATCCTCACCAAGCTCTCTCCACCCCCACTGTGATGCATGGAGAAATTAAAAATCATGTGAGCTGTACTGTACATTCATCTATAGAGGACCTCTATAGAGGACAACGGGTTTCTGCCCAATAACGTTAGTTTTGCACCAGGCTTTGTGGATGGTATGCTCTTGGGTTAAGGAAGAAGCCCATCAGTGTTGGGTTTAAAAGGTGAAAGGTCAAGGTCACTGTGACAGAAAGCATACAAATGTTGTTTTGCACAATAACTTCAGTTCTAAATCACAGGCTCTGCCTAAACATTGTGGATAGTTTGCACATAGACAAAGAAAGAAGATAATTGATTTTGTAGGTTAGAGGTCAAAAGTCAAGATCACTGGCTGAAAACTGAAAAATATTTTCTGTATCAAACTTTAAGTTATTTACCATCACCATTGTTTATCGATGCCTTACACTTTGACTAAGAAAGAAGCCTATTGATTTTGGCGTCAAAAGGTCAAAGGGCACAGTCACTGGGTTTCGTACAATAAATTTTGTTTTAGATTTAGTTCCTTGGCTGGAGCCATGATGGCTCATTTGTTAGGACCAAACAGGTCCTGGTTCAAATCCTACCATCAGATAACCCGGGTTGATTACCATGGTGTGTCCTTAGGCATGGCACTTTATTCCAATGATCTTGGCACTTATTAACCTACTGTACTTTTATTGATGTGCTGTAAAACACCAAACCAAACCAAACTAGTTCCTTGATGAAACTTTATGAATGGCTTTAGGGCCACTGCCCTAAACCTATAGATTGTTGGGTCTCAAGGTCAAAGGTCATGGTCTTGTTAAGACTGATAAGATAATGGTTTTTGCACAAGAAGTTTACTTATAGTCTACATACCAAAGGTCAAGGTTATTGGGACCCATTGGTTAGTAATCTCCAGAGTCAACCATGCCCAAATAGTGCCTACAGAGAGGACTATTGAACACATTGTGAGAGTATAATGTACCACTTTTGTTCATCACAGGTGACAATTTTATTTGCTGACCTGCATGCCTACCTTGACAACATGAAGGCCCCTTGGGAGCTGTTGGCTCACAGGGTCAATTACTATGAGTGTGTCATCAAGGCAATGTTGAAGTCCATAGGGGTGCCACTGGAAAAGCTCAAGTTTGTCAAGGGAACAGACTTCCAGCTTGGCAGGTAAGATTTTTTTCACTTTTTCAGCTGGCATCTGAATGAACCTTTCTCTTAATTTTTGTCTTCAAATTCAGCTATTCTGGCAATATCTTAACATTAATCTCCAAGTCAATAAATTACCTCAGTCATCTAGTTTTCATTTGAAATATTTTACTCCAAAATGGGTTTTTTTGTTTTTTTTTGTTCTGTGGCACATGAACACTCTGAAGATTAAATCGTACATGAGCAAGTTGAGTAAAATGCCTTGCCCAAGGACACAATCATGATGATAGTTGACCTGGGCTGATCCAATGGTGGAAACCTCAACCTGCACCCTTCTTCCTCATGAGTCCAACTTCTTAACAAAGGAACCACCAAGTCTTTCTTAAGTAAATGGGATATGTGTTCTATATACATTATTTAACATTCTTAGTACTGCATGCTTTCATAAAAGAGCTATAAATACTCGTTAGTTAAGCCTGTATTCAAATTATTTCATGATAAACATTATCCGTCTAACATCTGTATTTTCTGTATCAATGTCCTGGTTAACATCATCCCCATGACATGTGTACGTTCTGTATCAATGTCATGATAAACATCATCCCCATGACATCTGTACGTTCTGTATCAATGTCATGGTTAACATCATCCCCATGACATCTGTATGTTCTGTATCAATGTCATGATAAACATCATCCCCATGACATCTGTATGTTCTGTATCAATGTCATGGTTAACATCATTCCCATGACATGTGTATGTTCTGTATCAATGTCATGATAAACATCATCCCCATGACATCTGTACGTTCTGTATCAATGTCATGGTTAACATCATCCCCATGACATCTGTATGTTCTGTATCAATGTCATGATAAACATCATCCCCATGACATCTGTACGTTCTGTATCAATGTCCTGGTTAACATCATCCCCATGACATCTGTATGTTCTGTATCAATGTCATGATAAACATCATCCCCATGACATCTGTATATTCTGTATCAATGTCATGATAAACATCATCCCCATGATGTGTGTATGTTCTGTATCAATGTCATGATAAACATCATCTCCATGACATCTGTACGTTCTGTATCAATGTCATGATAAACATCATCCCCATGACGTGTTTATGTTCTGTATCAATGTCATGATAAACATCATCCCCTTGACATCTGTACGTTCTGTATCAATGTCATGATAAACATCATCCCCATGACGTGTTTATGTTCTGTATCAATGTCATGATAAACATCATCCCCATGACGTGTATGTTCTGTATCAATGTCATGATAAACATCATCCCCATGACGTGTTTATGTTCTGTATCAATGTCATGATAAACATCATCCCCTTGACATCTGTATGTTCTGTATCAATGTCATGATAAACATCATCCCCATGACGTGTATGTTCTGTATCAATGTCATGATAAACATCATCTCCATGACATCTGTACGTTCTGTATCAATGTCATGATAAACATCATCCCCATGACGTGTGTATGTTCTGTATCAATGTCATGATAAACACCATCCCCATGACATCTGTATGTTCTGTATCAACATCTTGATATATATCTTAGATAGTTGCAGTTTAATTTTAAAGAACCTGGCAGAATTGTGTCATATTTTGCATTTATGATGACGAAAAAAATTACACATCAAATTCCAAGGCATAAGGACACAGGATTTAACAGAGCTGTTTGGTAGTCATGTCCATCCTATATCCTTGTATAAAATGTTTCAGCAAGTCTACATACAAATTTATTTAGAGTTTATGAAAAGTTGTTGTCTAGAGATATGTGAAATGGATATGTGCAAACCTTCAGTACCATACATACTTGCTTTTAAGTTGAGTCCAACTGCAAACTGCATAGGCTCAGCTCAGATCTGCCATCGCATAATGCGCTGGCAGATCTAGCTCTGTGCGGTTTGTTAGGAGTAATCAGTAGAAGAAACAACATAGGTTCAGATCTGCCGGCGCATTATGCGATGGTAGATCAAGGTCTGTGTTGTTTACAGTTGGACTCAACTTATAAGTGAGTACATATGGTATGTTTAGACGAAACTCAATGTCTAAAAATTAATGTCTATTCAGAGATTTAATTAAATATCAAGCAGTTTGTTCAGTTGTAAATTCAGTGTCAGATATTAATCAGGTCTTAGAAGTAATAACCATCATAAAAAGAATTCGCATGTATCAGTTTAAACATGCACAATTTTCCATCCTTATTAAAATATGCTTGCATTGAACTTTGTTGACATTTCTCAATCAGATTGTTTAATCATTTGCACATGAATAAGTTTAACTTTTTTTGGACAGATATGAATCTTTTTTCTCAGGGAATACACTTTAGATGTGTACAGATTGTCATCCCTTGTTACAGAGCATGATGCAAAGAAAGCTGGAGCTGAGGTGGTCAAACAAGTAGATCATCCGTTACTCAGTGGTCTTCTGTACCCTGGGCTACAGGTATGATAACAATAAACAAATTATGGCTACACATATATACCATGAAACTTCCCTTACCAGCCTTCCTGTAATCTGGCTTTGTATTCTCTTAGGGCTACACATATACAGTGAAACTTCCCTTAACTGGCCTTTCTATAACCTGGCCTTGTATTCTCGCATGGCTTCACATATATAAAGAAACTTTCCTTAACTGGCCTTCCTGTAACCTGACCTCGTATTCTCACAGGGCTACACATATACAGTGAAACTTTCCTTAACTGGCCTTTCTGTAACCTGACCTCGTATACTCACAGGGCTACACATATACAGTGAAACTTCCATTAACTGGCCTTTCTGTAACCTGACCTCGTATTCTCTCAGGGCTACACATACACAGTGAAACTTCCCTAAACTGGACTTTCTATAATCTAGCTTCATATTCTCAGAACTTTTTGAGGATGAACCTCAATCTTAAGCACAAAACCCTTAAGTCCATCTGATGCTTGGAACGCATCTGGTTTATTGAAATTTAGCAGTAGGAGAGGGACTCCAGTTGAGAAAATAAGTTCAATTAATCCAACTTTATTCTTATTTAAATTGTAAACTGTCAAAGTTTGGGACTTTTAGCTTGAGTGTGACTTTCCAGCTTAAAATGTTTGAGAACACAAGGCCTAGCCCCCGTTGCCGCCTGGCCACATAATTTGGACCCATTAAGACTGTTGAAATCCTAGTCATATCTATGGATACTAAACAGTTCTATGAAACTACCCAAAGACAATGTCAAGCTTATTAAGGTTTTACTATTCCATAAATAATTTAAAATAAATCAGCAGTATAAACCAATTAGAATTACCTGTCCATGTAAAGTACATGAGGACCAGGTTCACTCAAAAAACGGGTCTTGCAGTCCATGTACAATGAATGCACACCTCCTATTTCTCAGATTGGTTGGTTGGTTGGATTTAATGGCACTCTGAACACAGTACTGGCTCTATCATGTCTAGGACATGGGAGCTAAATGCCTTTCCAAGGACACGGAGCCATGGTAAGTCAGTGGTTAAGATTTTAGACTCATACCCAGAATTGTGTGGGTTTGAATCCTACCATTGGATCAGCCTGGATTGGCTTCCATGATGTATCCTTGGGCAAGGCATTTCACACTACTTGCCTCAGCACAATATAAATGCTGCTGTACTGTTAAAAACATAACAAACCCTATTTCTCGGGTAGTCTAGGAGGTCCTAGTAATAAAAGGTCAAATGGAAAGGTATATACTTGGGGGGTTGGGGTTGTAGAATTTGTTTGGATTATTATCTGTGAGACTGGGAATGTAAAGAATTGCCCCCATTATTATTATGACCTACAGAATAATGTAGGCTTTATTATTTAGTAAACTACTGATACATGTTAACAGAAAAAGTGACTTTTGACATACAACTTCTGGTGTGCATGATAATACATTGGTGTTGTAGAATAATAATGATGAAATAAATTAAATAGTTTTCAATTTGTCCCAAGAGAGTATATAATTATTCTCTGTAAAATGTTTCTAATGTGGTTAAAAAATTTGTTGCTCTCCTAATCCCCAAAAAACATAACTTAATCTTTCTGCTCTCTTTTATTTCCACCAGTACACATATAAGAACAAATTATTTTAGTATGTTCATCTTCTAATATTCTTGTGTTTTAGTATGTAAACAAAATTAGGAACTTAATTTTAGGTATTCTTGCTTTTGGTTCTGCTTATTTTAAAATGTTGGGTTACTGCATTTCAAAAATTATTTTTAGGCTGTTGATTCTTTACATTTCCAGTCTAACTTGAGGGAAGAAAATAGGGCAATGCGAACCATTCAGTTTAAGGTGAAATTTTCAGGCTGTTGAATCTGATTTACCAAGCTTGATAAATCTATATTTTCATTTTTACAAGCAAATGAACATTTTTTTTCACCAGAAAAACCAATTTATAGAATCAAATTTACTATCAATGAGATTTTCTTACAGGCATTGGATGAAGAACACCTGGGAGTTGATGCCCAGTTTGGTGGGGTTGATCAGAGGAAGATTTTCACATTTGCTGAAAAGGTACAATATTAACTTTGCTCTGCCATAACACCCCCAATATTTTTATGCCCTTGAGATGAGGGCATCTAGCGTTTGGATTGTTCATGTGGGTGGGTGTCTGGATGAGTGTGTGTTTGTGTGTCATATACTTCTCTTCCGAGCATGAAGTACTTTTAAAATTTATGGAAATGATGCCGATCTGCCATAAAATGTAGCCACTGTTACTAAATATAGACAAACCTTTAAACAACTAGTCCAAAACCACTGAATTGAATTTGACCAAACTTGATAGAAAGCATCCTGGCATGAAGACCTTTCAAATTTGTACAAATTATGTCAATCTGACATAAAATATGGCCACTGTTACTAAAAATTGAAAAACCTTCAAACAGTTTCTCAAAAACTGCTCAAAAGAATTTGACCAAATTTGACAGAAAGCATCCTGGTGTAGAGGGCTTTCAAGTTTGTACAACTGATGCTGATCTGCCATCAGAAATGGCCACTGTTACTAATAGTAGAAAACCTTTAAATGACTTCTTCTTCTTCATAACCGCTAAACATAATTTAATGACACTTGGTCGAATGCATCCTGACATGAAGACCTTTTAAATTTATATAAATAATGCTGATCTGCCATAAAAAAATCTGCCAATAAAAAAATAAAAACTTAAAACAACATCCTCTCCAAAACCTTTAAATATAATTTAACCAAACTTGCCAGAAAGCATCCTGGCATGAAGACCTTTCAAATTTGTATAAATGATGCTGATCCACCATCAAATATGGCTGCTGTTATCAAAAGAAGAAAAATTTTAAAACAACTTCTCAACTTCTTCTTTACCAAATTTGACAGAAAGCCTCCTGGTCTTTCAGTTTTATACAAATAATGCTGATCTGCCATCAGATATGGCCACTGTTGCTAATAACAGATAAACATTTAAATGACTTCTTCTCAAATACTGCTCAACTAAATTTGATGAAACTTATGCAGAAGCATCCTGTCATAAAGAGCTTTCAAAATTGACCAAATGATGCCAATCCAGTCAAATATGGCTGCTGTTACCATAAATAGAAAAACAAAATTAAGCTACTTCTCAGAAACCGCTCAGCAGAAATTGACTACATTTGACAGAAAGCATTCTGGTAATAAGGGTTTTCAGATTTATACAGATGATGCTGATTCACCATAAAAAGCGAACCCCAGTACTAAAAATGGAAAATACTTTTAAATGACTTTTTCTCAAAATTCACTCAACAGAATTTGACTCAATTTCACAGAAAGCATTATGGGATAAAAAAAAGGGCTTTTAAATGTATACAGATGATGCCAATCTGCTTTCAAATAGTATGAACGGATTTGTGAGTTCTACAGGTGCGCTATAACAAGGGAGCAGTGTACTATTGTCTTATTTTAAAGTTGTGTTAGCTTTGCTAATCTAAATGTTACCATTATTTTATTTTTTTTAAATTTTAGTCCTGCATTGTAACAGTTGTACATTTGCTCCACTTTTGCAGTACCTTCCTCACCTGGGCTACAAGAAAAGGATACATCTAATGAACCCAATGGGTAAGAATTTTGTTGCAGACATTTTATTCACACACATCTTGATGTACATCATGTTGGTATGGTTTTATACAGCACATTTAACTGAAAAAATGATCCAGCTTAATTATTATAATAGCTATGGTAACTTTATTATAAAAGAAAGCAGTAAAATAGACTGGCTTTCAGTCCTGAAAACAATAATCTTTTCTCCTCTAAATACTCTGGTATCTTCTGTTACAGTATGAAGTTATTATGAAGTATGATGAAGTTTAATCTGTAAAAGACTGAAGTCAACCAGATAGAGTTGCAAGTTGTTACTAAACTAATGAATGTCCTTGTACATGTATATATTTCCTTTATTTAACTTTATTTTTTAATGAGATCTAATTCACTTGTTACCAAGCTGATCTTGTTTTTGTTAAGTAATAACTGGGACACAACTTGTGTTTCTTTTGTTAAGTAATAACTGGGACACAACTTGTCAAAAATTCAGCTTATTTTATGTGGCATTTTCTGGAAACAGTTGCATTTGAATGAAATAGCCAGAGTTTTGGGTGAAAGTGACCTTTTGAGAAAGGTGCAAATCGCACTTGTCCACTTTGCCAACATATACAGAAGCCACGAGGCTGATTTAAATCAATATTTTATTTTCTGTTTAGGCTTTAATACAGTTATTTTTGTAAAATTGATTTTAAGGTAACATCCTAAATTGGTCAGCAGTTTTACAGGAATAAATTTGAAAGAAACTTTGATGATTTTCTTACAGACTACAGAAGAATGTAATAATAGCCATTTGGCTTAATTAGTGTAGTGATACCTTACACTATAAGTATTTGACCATCTGTTATCTCCCCTGGTCATAAAATAGTGCCTAATTCCAAAATCCATTTTTTGCTTGGGGGGATGTCAATTCCTCCATTCCAATGGCATAATGTCCATGTTTTTGTTAACAAGTACAGTTTGTATTACTAATAATAGTAACACACTTTATGGTCTTGCTCGAATTATTAACAAAGGTATAGATCCACTAGCCTTTCAAAATTATTTAATGTCAAGGGAGGCAACTCAGACTTGGGTAAATGATTAAACGTGGTAATCTCCCTGGGTGGTTGTTCCACTGGTAATACTTGAAACAATAGTAGAAAATGCCTTTAAAAGGAAATTACCACAATAATTTCTCAAATAATGTTTCAGATGTTAACATAAAGTCTCTAGTAACATAAAGAAAAGAAAATTTATAAAAATATTATAAAGATTTTTGTTACAGTAAGTTTATGATAGTATAAAGAACCAGAATAGAAATCTCTCTGGAATTATATTCATCCATGTGGTCTTATGTAACTTTGTGTCACTTCAACCCAACAGACCATCAGTGTTTTCAGTGCTTTGATCTTCCTTACAGTTCCTGGCCTGACAGGATCCAAAATGAGTTCCTCAGATGAAGAGTCAAAAATAGACCTGCTAGACACCCCAGCACAGCTAAAAAAGAAACTCAAGAAGGCCTTCTGTGAACCTGGCAATATCAAGGAAAATGGAATTCTCTCCTTCTGTAAACATGTTCTTTTTCCTCTTTCAATCAAACATGGTAAGATTACCAATCGGGACAAGAATTTTTTTTATTCAGAATGTTTGTATGACAGCAACTAAAATATGAACACTCTCATTTTGAAAGATGCTAATTAATTTTTGAATGATTTTAATGTGACCTTTAATTAATTGTGCACCAATGTTGGTATTGCAGTTTCTATTAAAATAAATTTTAAATACCTAGCATTATAAAATGCACATTTTTTACATGTACTTGGGCTTTCAACTTCAGTTGTATGTAATCTTCTAACAAACTCACTTACAAAGAAATTTGGTAGATAGGGTAGAAGTTAAGAAATTTGTTTCAAATTTTTTAAATTTGATTCTCTTATTTACTATAAATATTAATGTTTATAACAGATTGGCTTATTACCAAATACCTGCTAATAGCAAACATATCCTGGCACCAGAAAACTGAGTTCTAGCAAAATTGATACAATACAGGCTTCTCTGCTAGAATTCTAGAATTCTAAATTATTGTTTTAATTTGTACCATTGTATATGGTTCTGTTTAAGTGTAATTTTGTTGCATATCATTTTACAGAATTTGTGGTGGAAAGAGTACCGGAACATGGCGGGACTGTCACATTCAAAAATTTTGATGAGCTGGAACAGGCATTTGAGAGTGAGGTAAGGAGAATCCTGCAAGTTGTATTAAATAAGACTATTTAACTATATGTAGTTGTTGGTCACCATTGAAATATTAAATTTTTGTCAAATAATTCTGATTTGTAGTTAGGACCCCATATTGAGATACAAGAACCCAATAGTAATCATCCTTTCTGTCCATCTTTCAATCTTTTCACACCTTTTAACCAGTGAAGCTCTACAATGCTTAGGAGAATGATAGGTGAATTGCCTATCGCACGTAGATGTGTCTTTTAAATATTTCGTTTTTTCAGGTCCAAATTTGATAGAGTTGTTGCCCTTTGTTTATCAATTTTAAGTCTCCACAACATCAGATCATTGTAACCAACATATTGTCAGTCACCCCTTTCAATATCAACATTAACAGTATAGTGAAATGTCTTAATTTAGGAACTGACTGCTCATTATATGTGGGGCCCCGGGGTGGCCGAGTGGTCTAAGGTGCTCGCCATTACAGATCACTGACATCTCACCTCTGTCCGCATGGGTTCAAGTCTCGAGCTCGGCCAACGTGGGTATGTGAGAAAGCTTGCCAGTAGCTTCCTGCTGGTCGGTGGTTCTTCCTGGGGTTTTCTCTGGTTCTTCCTCCACCAGATATACTGGCCGCCATGTATAGCCTATCATGAGCTGAAAAATGGCATTAAACCCATAGCAACCAACCAGCTCATTACATGTTGATGACTTTTTGATCTGCTATAGATTAAAGAGTATAGACACTGTTGAATGTCAACTACAGAGAAGCTTACATAGAGTTAAGAAATGTGCAGTAGAAAATGGGTTCAAATTTTAGAAATCTAACTCTGTATGCACTTCTTCTGATTACATAGAATTCATGATGACCCAGAACTCTAACTTGATGGTTCTCTTATCCCTTTTGTGGGGCAGGCCAAATTTTAAGGGCTTATTGTTAACAGTAAACTAACTTTCCTTTTGCATATTGGATATTTCAGGGACAACTGTAAAAAAAAAAATGTCAGGACTTTGTTAGGGAGCATTTAGAATTTTTCCATCAGAATCTTCTGTGTTGAGGCAGATGAACCTTTGCTTTATCTTTTAAACTGTATACTACCAACCTTTCTTCTAGTCCATCTAATCCCACATATGATGTTGTCTTGAGGCCCAAATACCCAACCTTGTATGTTTAGAAGCCAAATTTCATTCCACCTTTCACCATATGAATTCATCCTCACTTAGAGGCAGTAAAAATTAATCCTGCAGATACTGAAAAATTCTATATTCTCATTGACCACCTTGCATATACTCCCCCCCCCCCCTCAATAATATTTGATCTTTGATAGTTTAAAAAGTCTTCAACAAATCCTTATTTTTTAGAGTAAATTCGGTGAAATCAGAACCTTTTATCATGACCATATGCCCCTGTATAGAAACAGTTCGAAAAATGGAGATGAGGTTGGAGCTGCCATTACAATACCTCATCCAGTTGCCAGATGAAGCCTTCATTTTTACCTTGGAAATTGCAGCCATACTTAGATGTTTCAATTACATTGAAACCTTTCCAAAAACAAAATTTGTCATCGTTTTGGATCTCTTTTCTAAACTAAAATCGTTGCAAAACCTTAAATTTGACAACCTGTTAATATCCCAAATGTTACAGAAACATGATTTGCTCATACAATCTGTAAAAAAAAGTATTCTGTACTGTTGGCTGCCTAATCACATTGGTATTAAGGGTAATGAAAGTGCAGATCAAGCATCCATGCAGTCACCCGTTTCTGAATGGAAGAATCCATATACTGACTTTAAATATTATATAAATCAGCATGTTCTATATACTTGGCGAAATATGTGGAATGAAGATGACACAAATATGCATTAGAACATCAAACCCATCATTGCATAAGTTGGTGGTTCTTCCGGGGTCTTTCCTGGTTCTTCTTCCACCAAATATTCTAGCTGCCATGCATGACTTGTCATATGCTGAAAAATGGCATTAAACCCTATCATGCGATGTCATGTGCTTAGTATAAAGAGAATTCACTGATACTTAAGGGAATTTTTAAATTTGTCATTCTCATGCCTGCTGGAGTCTGTACCCCTGTATGAAATTCTGAAATAGCTCTTTGTAACTTAACAATGACAAACATTTAATTCATGCCTTCGTTTTTATGTACTACATATATCTGATCCCAAATATGTGGAGTAAGACATTTTGTCAGTAGGGCATGATCTTGTACAACTTCTGATTAGTGGACACTAGAGTTGTATTTCTTTTGTATCCAGATGTTAATATAGAATATCTGCCATATAGGGATGTATCAGAAATAACTATATGACTCAAGGAGGGGGGGGGGGGCAGATATTCAACATCTTTGACAAGTGCAGTAAGCTCTTAATAGCTCATACTGTTACCGCAGTTACTCAAATGCTCGGCATCACTTTAATGACTTGCACAATATTGATGTGAAACAGTCTCGTGTCTTTGACTTTTGAAAAAAATTGAAATAACCAAAAATCCAAACCAAGTGCTTTCAGTATTCTCCTCTGGCTTCACCAACTGTGGTGTTTACTGACTTTCACCAACTGTGGTGTTTACTGGCTTTCACCAACTGTGGTGTTTACTGGCTTTCACCAACTGTGGTGTTTACTGACTTTCACCAACTGTGGTGTTTACTGGCTTTCACCAACTGTGGTGTTTACTGGCTTTCACCAACTGTGGTGTTTACTGGCTTTCACCAACTGTGGTGTTTACTGGCTTCACCAACTGTGGTGTTTACTGACTTTCACCAACTGTGGTGTTTACTGGCTTTCACCAACTGTGGTGTTTACTGGCTTTCATTTCCAGACAGGTCTGATATGTTAAATCAGTTGTTTATTTTGGATATACACTTGCAAAAATATGGACCAATTAAGGATAAATCAACAGCATTGTTTTACAATAATACATTAAAGCCTGAATACTAATTACTACTAATGTGACTGTCAAATTGATGGCAGCAAAACCTAAAATATACCACTGAAATGTTGATTTAGTTGTAATGTCTTGATGTTCACCATGGCATTAAACTTATTAAAACTAAGTATGTTTTACACTTTTCTCAATATTTTCAAAAGTGCTGTTCGATGAAGATAATGCCATGCTGTAAACAGAGCTTTTACCGGTACGATTTCACCTTAGTTTCTACGGAATTTGGCACAAAATTACAGGCTACAATTCAAAGTATTCTCCAAAGATGGTACATGCCAGAGTTCTATTCCTTTATTAATTTTGTTTTTGTTGGTTTTAGTGGCACTTTAAATACATTATTGGCTGTATCATACCAAGGAAATGGGAGCTAAGTGCCTTTTCCAAGGATACACCAAGGCAACCGACCTGGTCTGGCCTGGGTGGGTGTTGAACCCTTGATTGTTGGATTAGGAGTCTGATGATCTACCAACGTAGCCACTATGGCTCCATATTCATTTTTAGGCTCTTCAGCTATATCACTGAAGCACTTGAATACAATATTGCATACAATTCAAGCATCTGAATGATTATGAGTGAGAGTGAGGCCATTATGTGGGAAACCCACAAGTTTGATGTTGTGATGAACTGTTGAGAGGTAAAATAAAGCAATGTATTTTTTTTAACACTCTGAATAACAGAGGAGATGGTTCTGTTACTGATGAAGGTATGCGAGAGGGATTTTGACCTTGCCTGAGCCCAGTTCATGCAAACTACAGTTGATATAGAAAAGAGGAGGTGGAAGTGTCGGCTAATTAGAGGACCAGTGATGCTAGAAATAGCCACATGCATACTTCTTTGTAAGTTTCATCAGAACTCTTGATGATTGACCAACTGTCAGTGTTTGCATAGCAATTACGAACAAGTGGCTAAAATTACAGATTGGACTTGGGGGACGGGGGAACTACTGATAGACATCCATCAGGTTAAACAAGTCTCTGTAAAACTCAATTCTCAGCAGTTAAACCACCAGTTAGTTTTCAAATTTTGAAAAATAAGACCATCATTCCCTCAATAATCCTCATGTCTCTGTTTTTAGAAGCTTCACCCTGGTGACCTGAAGGGTGCAGTGGAGATGTACCTCAACCGCCTGCTGGACCCTATCAGAAAGGAGTTTCAGACACCTGAGATGCAGAAACTTGTGGCTCAGGCCTACCCAGTGGATAAGAAAAGTAAGGGATCATGACCAATATCCTCCAAAATAACCAAGCAACCAACCCAAACCCACCCACCCCAAAGCCTAAAACTATTACTGTAAATTCATTATTGTTGTGGGCATCAAGTTTTTAGCTCACATGGCTGTAATGTCAAGACAGCTTATGGTATGGCCCTGTGTCCATTAAACATCATGTGTCATCAGTCATGCACCATCCATCGTGTGCCTATCAGTAATTGCTTGTTACCATTCCAGAGATCCATAGACCACATTTCTGATCTGATTTTGATCAGACTTGGAATATGGGCTTATATCATTAAGATATCAGACAAATTCAGTAATGAGCGAGATTCATGCATATTAGCAAAGTAATCTTGTGTCTGATTTGCTGAACTTTTTAACATTCTGGAGACCATATTTCTGATAAATTTTTATGAGACTGCTAATACGAGCTTATGTCATCAAGATCTTGGATGAGGTCGATAATGAGAGAAACCAATGCATTTTAATTAGGTGGTGTTGCATCTCGTTGACTGAGCTTGTTACAAACATGAAAATCTCCACATTCTAGCAGAAATCAAATTTTTTGATGTGCTGAATAGGTCACGTCTGAGATTGGTGTAAATTTGAGGCATTAAGTTGGATGGGAGGGGGTAGATATATAAGGAGCATTGTCATAAATTACTGCTTGTTTATGATCAAACCCTACACCAGTACGGACCAAGTTCGCAAGAAAATGTAACACAGTTTTTGATTGCTTGAAAGATTTGGCATGATCTAAACGAATTGGGCAGAATAATAACTACGTTTATTTTCAGTATGCTCATTTGTTAGATAATAGTCCTAAATCTACCAATAGAATTGATTGTTGCTAATCATGCTTAAGAGTTGATTGCAACTCGATTATGTGTCAATAATGCCTAGAGATGGCAAAAAATACTCAACAGAAAGGAAGACCTTCAGTTTAAAGGAATAGAAAAGGCTGTAAAAAAATAAGTTTTGATATGAAAGGTTCAATAAAGAGTTACAATTACTGGAAAACAAGAAAGACATTATAGTGCAGTCTCAGAGAATGCATTAGAAAAATTGAATATTCTGCGGAAAGTTTTGTGCATTTTTTGGAATGATCTTATATATTATGGAGCGTAATCATTGTGACTAACATTAGGTTTTTACAAAATGCATAATATGTATCTAGAATCCTGGATTTTGGACTTCAAAATTATTAAATTCACTTTTGGCCAATCCTGTTTCAGCTTTTTTCAACCTTCCTGGCTTTCATGTTTGTTGTTATCACTCTGGAGGACATATTTCGTATCTGGTTTTGACCAATCTTGAAAGTTGGTCTTAAGTCATGAAGATATTGGATGAGTTCAGTAATGAGTTAGATCATCGCATATTAATGAGGTGATCTTGCATCTGATTGGTGAGTTTGTTAATTCTCTAGAGGCCATATTTCTGATCGGATTTTTATGAAACTTGGAAGATGGGCTTAAATCATTCGAATATTAGACGAGTTCGATAGTGATTGAGATCCACACATAATAATGAGGTGATCTTGCATCTGATTGGCAATAGTTGTCATAACTCAAGTGACTATTTATGATGAGATTTGATCAAAGTTGTTAAATAGTCTTATTAAGTTAGATGAGTTTGATAATGAGCAAGATCGACACATATTTATGAGGTAATCTTGTATCTGATTGACTGAGCTTGTTACCACTCTGGAATTTATGCTAGATTTTGCTCAAACTTTTTAAATAAACTGATATTATAATGGTCTTTGATTCTGTAACAAGTGAGATCTGCCGATATTACTGAGGTGATCTTACGTCTGACTGGCTGAGCTTGTTACATCTCTGGAGACTATATTTTTGATCTAGTTTTGAAAATCTTCGTATGAAATCTAGTTGGTCCTAAATGAAAATGGTGCTGATCTGATATCCAATATGACCACAACAGCAGCCATCTTGAAAATCTTGTTATCACTGGTTCTCCTGAATGGATGGTCATATCAACATGGTGGTTTCAAAACAAATCTTCTTATGATGTCTAGTTGGTTGTTAATGAAAACTGTGTCGATCTTTTACGAAATGAACAGTAGGTTGTTTTATTTACATTAAATGAAGAGAAAAGATATTCTCACAAAGAAGTTTTCAGTTGAGGACAGATTTTTACCCCCAAAACCAGGACACATTCAAAATGTCATTGATATGATCAGTTTTTAGGAAATTGAAGGAAAAAACTGAACTCAGAAAAAATAGTTTCCATCAACTGAATTATTCATTTGCAAAAATATATGTCATGAAACAAAAAAATGTATCCATCAAATGCCATGTTTATTAAAATGCATTCAAATCTGATGATGAGAAAATATTTATTTAATAAAAAAAATACCTTTTTTTTTTTTACACTTATACTTATTTCAGAAGGTGGAGCAAAATCAGAGAATGATGTAACACCTGCCAGATTAGATTTGCGAGTGGGAAGAATAGTTGAGGTGAAAAAGGTAAATGAAGCTTTCCCAAGTTATGCTCAACTATCAGATCTACAGTCTGTTGCGTGAAATATTGCACAATAGACCCTTTTCAGAATGGCATCATTAGCAGCCATATTCGATTACTGTTACTGATTTCATATATGCAGTTGCATCTTACTGCTGATTATATTAGGAGTACAACAACTGAAATAAATTTATTTAGTTTGAAGAAAATATAAACATCAACAGAGAGAGAAGATGGGCATTCAGTCAGTGTCTGTTTAGTAACTTGTATCTTGATGTATGACTTTTTAAAAATAGCAAATTTTGGTATACTAATATAAAACAAACAGCCAGGTTATACTCCAATCAGATAAATTAATAGCCATTGAGGTGTAAAATAATTCTCTTAAGTGACCTTACTGAAAAGAATCTGTTGAATGCTCAAGAATTTCATTTGACCTTCAGTATTTCTCTTGTAAATTTGTTGAAAAGTGGGTGGTGGGTTTATCATTGGACAAGGTTTTTAAAAATGAAAATTATCCAGAATTTTGTAAACTTTGGGGATTGGTTTAGCATCGAGCATGGGCATATAATTGGAGAGTTACTGTATCTAAAGTGCCCGTAATGGCACAGTTTGTGGCATGTGCTGGTCTTTGAAATGGGGGAAACAAGGGAAGCCAGTAAAGAGCACTTAACTTTGAGATAGGACAATTAACCTTGGACATAACTGTTCTAGGGATCAGAGCAAGGTACAGCTGTCATGATTACTCAAAGAAGTGTGTATTTTTGTTGGTTTAACACCATTTTTCAGCACATGATAGCAGAGCTGCTTCCAGGTTGTGCGAGTGCACGAATGGTGCTAAATTTGTATGAATTTGTGCAGTTTGAGAGCAGTGATGCACTAGAACTCCTGCAAATCAGTTTAAAGTTGCGCATATAAAAATGTACTTTGTGCAGTATACAATTTTTATTTAACAGTTAACCTTTAAAGTGCTTGTTGCAACACAAGTCGCACCGTCGGTAGAGGTCTCATTGCACTTGTCCCGACATGTCTTTTTTTCAGGTAGGCAACTGTTTACACATCAGGTTACTTCAGCTTGACATGAATGGTTGTTGAACTAAATTTGATTGGCACATTGGGCCCTGGAACAAGCATTCTGTCATAGTTTGAACCTTGCATTCAACAAGGAAGTTTTACAAATGAATATTTAAAATATGGGCTACCTAGAAAACCCCAAATGGCTGACTCCCAACATGGTTCATCTTCAGATGATGATTTCATTTGGGAAATACTGGCTGATGATAGTGATAATGACAGTGATTTTTAAAATTTTGAAGTATATCAGATATCAGGTTATTGGAGCTGGAAAAGTGTTACTGGAAATACCAGTGAGTGATTTTGAACCCAAAAATGATGTGAATTCAAGTCTGATGTACATGCAGGATGTACAGAAACAGACGACATGCACGGTCAACCCCCTGTTCAGAGGTATTTTCAAATTAAATGTAGAAGAGGCAGAATACCAAGCCTAATTAAAATACAGGCAGTTTAAAAGTAGAGTGCAATTTTCATTTCTTTTCTCAAACAATTCAGCCCTGAGGGATCTTGTGCTACAAAACTATATAGCACTCTAAGCGTTAAGATAAATTGAAAAAATAAGAATCTAAAAAGAAATTAAAAGGTAAGGATATTTATTCTATCAAAATACTTCAGTCTGAACAAGCAGACTATGGCAGTGATGGACTTAGAACCCTAATACAGCATTATGGAGCAGATAAGAAATCTGGCATAGCTGTCAGCAAAGCACTAATTCAAGAAAGTGAAACTTGGGCAGAACTCTTGTTAGTAAAAAATCTTATTTTGGAGCAGAGATATCCAATAGACAATACCTATGAGCTATGGAAAATTGTATATAACAACCATAAAGAACAGTTTCCCAACTTGTACAAGCTGGCTAAGCTAACTATGCATATGCCCCTTCAGACAGCAGACTGTGAAAGGGGGTTCTCAGCACAGAACACTATTCATACACAGATAAGGAACAGATTAATCTTCGAAACAATCCACAGATTACTGCTTATACAACTAGAGGCGACATCTTTTGAGGATTTTGATTTCAATAGAGCTTTAACAGAATGGAGCAGGTAGAAAGAAAGACGGATATTTGAGTGTTAAGTAAATACTGAACTATGGATATTTCCTCTCTCTCTTCTCCCCTCCCTTTTTAAATTTTCTACTCCCCCCCCCCCTTATTTTGGTGTCAAGGGAGGAGCTCCCCCCTTTTGATAAAATCCAGGCAGCATCTCTGTGATAGGCTATACATTGCGGTCAGTATATTTGGTGGAGGAAGAACCTGGGAAGACCCAGAAGAGAACCACTGACCCATGGGAAGCTACTAGCAAACTTTCTCACATACCCACATTGGCCAAGCCTAGACTCTAACCCACGCAGACAGAGGTGAGTTGTGAGTGATATCGAAAGGCGAGTACCTTAGACCAATCGACCACCCAGGGCCCTATTCAAAGAAGAGGTTAATTGATTGATATATGTGCTTAAAATTCTATCAATACAAAAGTTACGAAATCAGTGTTTTACAAAGATTTCTATTACCACCGTTAAAAGTACTTTTTTTTGTTGTTCATGTGTGAACTCTATTAACAAGTCTTTTGATGAGAAAATCTTAAACTGCCAAAAGAATATGGCATATACAGAGATGCCAACTCTTCCAATTTGATCGGAGCAACTACAAGAATTAAGCCATTTTCCGAGAAAAGTCAGAGCTCCGATTGAAACACAAAAAAACTCTGATATTTCTGCGGTTCAGAAAAAATGTTTTATTTATGCAAAAAATCTAAAAAAAAATAGACAATAAAGGCATTATGAAACTCAATCTCTCCCACTTCCGTGTTTGGTCGCTTACATGCTCAATTAGACATCTGGTTGGGTTGCTTATACATGTACTATAGTCACATTAGCACTTGGCCTCATTTTGGGATTATGCACCGCTTGATAATGAAAGGATGCCATCGAGTGTAGTAGTCGTCAGTTGGCCATGAAATCTTGAATTTTTCTCATATTGCCATCTCCTGAGTTGGATCTGCAAACAAAATGAAAAAAGAAAAAGCAAAAACAGAAATTTGATGAGAAGTACGCCGAAGATTTTTCTAGCATGACAAAATCTAGACTTGGTGATGAGTTTGCATTTTGCATGTGGTGTAGGACCGACATTAAGATAGCTTTACCACGTATTCATAGCTCTGCTCAGATTTTTTTTCCTCAAGGTTAGCTGTGCTCAGATTTTTTATTCTCTAGGGTTAGCATCTCTACTTATATAGCAAATTTTGGTCCTATATTTAAATTTATACAGTCCTACCCACTTATATCAACATTACTTATGCCAACAAACTGCCTGTGTCAACAAAAAAGCAAAGTCCCGGTCCACTGGTCTATTGTTACTACCAAATTTGTCATGCTTATGTCGATGTTGAGATAAAAAATAAATGTATATGTCAACAGAAGCCCTAGGTCACAGCTTGAATAAATCCTTTGTTTTCTGATCATTTATGTCGACAAGCTGCCAGTTCCGACCCATACTTTGTTCAACAATTATTTGATGTTGCCACCAGGCTTGATGTTGCTCTCTGATTAACGAACAGGCATTTGTTTGGTCCTCCAAAGTTGGCCTTTAATGGCAACTTCAATAACGCATGCACCCTTCATCAAAGCAAGCCAGCTACAATCCTCAATGAAAACAATATACCCTTCATCAAAGGAAGTCATCATCAAACTTGAATAAAAAGCAATGGAATCTGATTGATTGTTGCATTTTCCAAAGTGATCGGGGGTTGAAACACGTTTATTGTGCAGTGAAAGTTTCCTTTTCTGCAGGAAGAAAAGTAACTTTATGCTTATGATGGCTACCAACAGCAGCGTAAAACGCAAATTTCTTCTTGTGCTTTATTAAGACTTTTTTAAAAAAATGTCATTGAATGTTTTGCGATCAGTGAGAATTCATAACTTGTTGACAGGTTTTTATTTCCCTATGAATAGCTTCATCCCCATGGTAGCCTCAGTAAGATGATTACATTTGTTGCCTGAGCAGACCAAAATCTAGGCCAATTTAACTACATGTAGCATGTAAATAACAACTATACAGCTACGTGCTACTGGCAACATTGAATATCATAGTGAACTGTTGGTTGACAATGGGATATAGATCAAACAAGGACTACCATTTTTTATACATGTGTTTTCTAACAGGATGTGACAGATATAAGAGCAAAACATTGATATAATTGAGGATTATCTGTTGGATTCTGTACTATAGAGAAATAAAAATGGCAACTTTCCATTTTTATCGTGGCTATACTCCTTGATAACACAAAATTGGAATGACAGATCATCTGTTGGAAAGAAAATGTTATGACTATCTGAAGCTAAAGCTCCTTTGCTGTCATTTAGAAGGATTGTAGTGTGCAATGTAGGTCGACTCTGGGCACCCACCAATGTAATGTACATCCACACCGTAAAAGTCTCTTTTTTTTTATACTTGCCATGAAATAATAACAGAAATGTTTTTAGTTAACATGGCCTGGAGGTCAAGTAAGCTTATGGGATAGACCTGTGTATGTTGTATGTCATGCTTTGACAGTTCACCAACATCTGCTGTTTAAATCTTCTAAAAAAACCACAGGACCCATTTCAGCCAAATTAGACATGAAGTATGCAGGCATGAAATCCTTTCAAGTTTGTAAAAATGATGCAGATCAGTAATCAAATATGGCATCTGTTACCAAAACTGAAAACTCTCAAATGACTCAAAAATTACTCAGCAGAATTTGACCAGATTTAATAGAAAGACTGGTATAAACTCTTTAAATTTATACTAATTGGGCAGATCTGCCATCAAATATGGCTGCTGATACTAAAAATAAAAAAGCTTGCAATTAATTCTTCTAAAAAAAAAACGCTAAACACAAATTTGTCAGAACTCTGTTCGGAACCTGGTTCTTTCATCCTCTCTATTTGTAACTTTTCCGCTCTTTCCTTTGTTCTCTACACTCCATCTTCTTTCTCTTTCAGTGACAAAAACCCATACAAAAATGACATTGGATATTTCACTTATTTGTTCAGCATGTGTAAACTATGGTATATTATTCATAATGTCATAAAAATTGGTTACTTGAGGTATGACAGATAGACATTGAGCTGCTTAAGACAGTAGAGAAACCTTCAAACAACTTATTTATAACCAATCAACAGAATTTGACTATATTTGAATATATTTGACAGAAACCATGCTACTTAGCTGGATTTCTTCACCTACTGTTCTTCTATCTGGCTTTTAAGTAGCTGCCAGGCAGGTGAGCAATTACAGGCCCACTTGGGCCACTTTATTTCCACTCAGAGCAATAAATATTCTCTGAGGTGTCATTCATTTTTGCAATAGGCATGGGTTTAATAATAATTTAGGATCTGGCTATCAGCATTTCAAGATCAAGAGCTTTCAGTTTCATTAAAGTAACAGGGATTAGAAGTCAGACGGCTGGTCCATTTAAACATACATGGGACCCAGTGATGACAGTTTAAAAAATTTTATGCCAGGGTAGTTGGGTTCAAAATTACTTCTGTCCCTGGTTGTTTATCCAATAGAATCACTTTTATGGTTGGCTGAAATAACAGACTAGGGAGGTCTGACTAAACATGCAAGCCAAACATGTACTAGAAACTTCCACTTTAGAAATCCCATCATCAAGCACACATTTTTTGCACTGCATTGCAGTAAAAGAGTGAACAGTCAATAATTGGACATCGGTATCTCTGTGTCTATCACTTTGATTGGATGTATACAAAAAATGTTTAATTGGTTAGCTATAAATAGGTTGGGGCAAGCCTAGAACATGATGTCTCAATAGTAGCCTGGTCCATGGTCCATCTGCAACTACTGCATTACATAAGTTACATTAGCCAGAGATTGACAGGTGACCAGTCTATATCACAATAGATGCTATTGAATCATAAACAAAGTTAAATTCAATATAATAAATTTCATCTCGTGTCAAAAAGGAAATCTATATCGGATTTGGGCAGAAATCAGTTTACAGAGAATAATCGATAATTGTTGTCTGCATTGGTTTAATTCTAATGAGAGTTGAACTTGCCTCACTTGGATGCTCTCAGATACAATGAGTGCAGCAAAAATGATCGAACATATTTGGTTAGTGACAGCAATGATGGAGCCTATGCTTCTGTCAGTTCATGCTCTGTCATAAAATTTTTTTGATTTGGGTTTTTTTTAAGCTTGATATAAAAGAATGAGATTAGCCCATTGAACAAAATAGACACTTTGTCGTCTGCATCACTCTTTCATAGAATTGTGTGATTCATGCAAGTGGCAAATGATTGATGGTGTTGTTTTCTGTTCAAGTTCACATCAGTATAATAATCTGTAAAAGTCCATTTGACGAACACAAATACAGAGGGTGAACATTACGTCTGCATGCAGGGTGGAACAAATAAAAAAATACTGTACAGATAATTTCATTATGGTATCTACTTGCATGGTATGTGCTGGATGGCAGATTTGAAGGTTTGAATTAAAAAATCCCAACATACTTGTGCTTCATGTTGTCACTCAGTTCTACTCCAGGATATGGACAGTGGTGTTCAACATCAATAACTTGGTCTTTGACAGTTCTACTCCAGGATATGGACAGTGGTGTGCAACATCAAGAACTTGGTCTTTGACAGTTCTACTCCGGGATATGGACAGTGGGTGTGTAACATCAAGAACTTGGTCTTTGACAGTTCTACTCCAGGATATGGACAGTGGTGTGTAACATCAAGAACTTGGTCTTTGACAGTTCTACTCCAGGATATGGACAGTGGTGTGTAACATCAATAACTTGGTCTTTGACATTGTAGGTAAACTGCTGCTTGGATGTTTTATTAAAGACCCATATGATGGTGCATTTCTTGATGATAAAACTCCATCTACCAAATGTGACTGCATTTAACCAATGTATCAAGATCTTTCTGTTGAAGCAAGTGATCATTTTAATTGTTTTTACACTACACAGTCATCACCAAATAGGCAGGCAGTTGCATGTTGTCAGCAGTGTAATTTAATGTAGATCAGGAACAGAGTTGGGCCAAGTACTGTCCCATGAGGAATGCCTGATGATACGGGAGTGGTTGTAAATGCGGCACAATCTAGTAAAACCTATTGTTTGATAGTGAAATAAACATGTCATGTAAAAAATTGACATATGCTGATTTGGAATGTTTCTGAGTGGCAAGCTTTGATGAGATAATTTTATGTTTCTTTCTGCATGATGTACATTCTTGACTTGTGAAATATTTGCTTATGGTTGATTTTAATACAGTCCTTTTGTTGAAAGGACATTATCACAATGAAGGTCATTTCTTTGGAGCTATGCATAAAAGTTTAAGGAGTATAAAGTCCATTTGAAGCTATACTGGTCATAGACTAGAAGAGCTTATGAGATGGTATGTTTGTCCATCGTACAATGTACATCTGTTAGCACAAGTTTGTTATCTCTACTCCTCCTATATACTTGAAAGATTGCCATGAATCTTTACACACACATTCATCCCAATGTCTAGTTAATCCTAAATTAAAATTGTGCTGCTCAGACTTCCAATATGTCAACCACAGTGACAACCTTAAGAATCTTACTGCTTCTCCTCCTGAATCAAAAGTCATATCAACATGGGGTTTTCACCAATAGACTTCTTGTGAAGTCTAGTTGGTTCTAAATGAAAATGGTGCCTATCTGACATCCAATGTGGCAGCCAGAAAGACATTTCAACATGGGGTTTTCACCAGAAGACTTCTTATGATGCCTAGTTGCTCCTAAATGAATGGTGCCACTCAGATATCCAATATGTCCAACAGTGGCCATCTTGAAAATCTTTTTATTACTACTTCTCCTGAATGGATGGTCATATCAACATGGGCTTTTACTAAAAGATTGCTTAATGTGTCTGGTTGGTTCTAAATGAAAATGGTTCCAATCTGACCTCCAATATGGCCACCAAGGCAGCCAACTTGAAAATTTTGTTATCGCAACTTCTCAACAGAAAGTCACATTGATATGTGGTTTCTACCAGAAGACTTCTTATGATAACTAGTTGGTTCTAAGGCTCCTACAAACAACATTAGAGTGAGGGATTAGTGTAGTATTTAGGACAAAAGAGTGGCTGTCAATGCTAATTAGCACACAGAAGAAAAACGAGATGTAAAGAAAGAAGGAAAGAAACAAAGTACCATATATACTCGTGTATAAGCCCATACCAACTGCAAACTGCATAGACCCAAATCTGCCTGTGTTTTATACGATGGCAGATCAGGGTCTGTGTTGTTTGGCTTTGGACCTGGCTTATACACGAGTATATACGGTATAATGCAGACTGAAACAGTTATTTGTACCAGCCCTCATTGCATGTCATGGTGTTGCAATATGACATGTCTACGCCTTGGCATGTTAACACCTATTTCTTGGCAGCACTAGAGTTTATACAGGTCAACAACCACTCAAAATGTGTCTTTTTTTTCCTGCCAGAAATACACACGCTCCACTGTACATTCCATAACGCTTTATGTTGCCATTGACATTCACAGTAGTAAAGACAGGAACAAGTTTTACAGGATGCAAAAACACATATCCAATGAAATTTCCTATTAACACGTTGACCAGAAATAGTCACTCAATCAGGTAACCAGATGTAGATATGTATTTCATTTTGGAACACTGGCATGTGAAGTGTGCATAAGTAAGGCAAGACTGACCAATCAGTTTATTGGTTATTTAGTGCCATGGCAAGGGGGGTAAAGTGCCCTGCCTTCTTACACTATGTCTATCATAAACACGATGACCCTCATGGACTTAGTCAAATAGAGCCAGTCATACAGAAATGCAGATTGGATTTATAACTCTTATTGTAAAATCCATATTTACCAAAGAAAAACTAAGTGCAATTTGTAAAACTTTATTATATACAGTCAAACCTGTCCTAACAGTCACCTTCACTCAGCTGTCACCTGTTCACAATGGCCATTCTCATTTCCCCCCGGAAAATTTCCTATTTACATGTCCCGTATGTAATGGTCACCTGCATTCCGCGGTCAGCGGCCAGGTGTTTTCCAATCAAACAATGGTTTCTCTATCTACAGTGACCGCTCAGTGTATGCAAAGTTTTGCTTCATGAGGACGGCATTGTTTAAAGGAATATAATGTGAATCGATGTGCAAACATTTCTTATTTCACTTGTACTTGTTACTCCAGTCACATTGACTGTGTAACTCAAAGGTGTCAGAATGTTAAATTCGAAAGCGAGGCAATATTTATCATTTGTGTAGAGGGTTGAAGCAGTTTGTTTCTGGACGGTAGAAAAAGTAGTTGTGTTATCACAGCTGAAATGTGCCAGTGTGACAGGTATGGTTCAATATCTTCATCTATTTGCCTGTGAATTAAAACTGTCTCTGAAGAAAAGTTTTTCTTTGAGAAGAGATACGAGTTACATCCCTTTTCATTAGGGTCAGGTGTCATTCAATATTTAAAACTTGTCTGTTAAGTCGAGCTAAGTTTTGGTTCATGGGTCACAAAAAATAGCCATATACAGCTTCTTTGGATTTGCTATTCATCACAGCCAACTGTCTTTTGATCTTGGTGAGTTGTATTTGGTAAAAATATATTTTTAAAAGTGAACCTGTGTACAGAGGTCACCTGTATACAATGGCCAATTTTGCCTTTTTCCATGGGTGGCTGCTGTTGACAGGTTTGACTGACTGTCTGTGTGGTGTGATATATATATATATATATATATATATATATATATATATATATATATATATATATATATATATATATATATAAATGCACCTCTCCCTCGATAACTCGCACACAACAGGGTCCAAAAACATAGACCGCACCATAAGCAAGGGTGCGAGTTACTGAGGGACCTAAAAAAATTTAGAAAGGGGATGCCATGCCCACAGGACATTGAGAAAACCGCAGCCACGTGGGGGGGGGGGGAGTGGTTAACGGAGCTGTTTAATGGCTGAATACTCGTTTTATAATTGCATTGGGAATAATTGTCAGTAAAGAGCTTTTTTCTAATGTAGTTTTTTGCTTTTTTTGTATAAATTACCTTTATTTTAAAGATGCCCAACTGCAGAAAGATCGTTACCAACATTAGTCCAAGCGGTTTCAACAACTCGTGTATGCGAAAACATTGTGTATTACATCACTGCTTTTTGTTGTTGTTGATTCACAACATAAGATTACTTTTTTACAAAAACTGGGGACATTTATTTTGCAACACAACCATCAACGTCGAAACTCGATTTATTTATTTTTCTATTAATAAAATATGGATGCCGTGATTTCATTCCAAGTAATAGTGAAACTTATTCTCATTCTTGAGGAAATCTCTGAGTGGCAATTTAGAAATTTTAAGTTCACTACAAACTTTGGAACTTGCTTCTCCCTAATGAACCATATCTGTGAAACAAAACTTTGTATTCACTAAGTACTCATGTCGCTCAATTGCCTTATTATATTTGATCACATTTGTGAATGAGTAGGCTAATTTAAGGTAGTTTAATTATATTACTTACATAATAATATTTATAACCGTGTTCGATTGATCAATTGAAATGAGCTGACCTGACACACGGCTGTGACTGCTAGATTTTACACAGGTAGGATTTGCATGCCTTTTAACTTTTCTTTTATTCCACCCCCTTTATTTGATTTGATACAAAAGACATAATTAACGTGATTATGCAAAGCAGGTTTGCTTTTAAATGAGTGTAACAACACAACAAAAACTTCGTAAGTCGGAGAGAAAAAACGGTTGGCACTTAATTAGGTTCTCATGGAAATGCTCTCACAGACATAGCTGTGATGGTTGAATTATATTGTTCACATTTGAATACAAGAGGGCATATTGCATTTATGATGATTACACTGAAACCGAATTAAAAGATAGAACTAAAATACAAATTTCACTTGACAAAACTTATTTAATTGGTATTTATTTTTTAAAGTGTTGCCACCCGTAGGCATTAGTGACATTTTAATTGATCAAAATTTCATCGAATATTATTATTTACAGTGTACTGAGAATGTTGTTTGGAAAGAAAATTGAATAAAATATATAAAAGTTGAGAATTTCATGGTGTTGATTCAAATTTCTGTATATTAACCACTGTTTTCGACAATAAAATGAGCAATATATCAAGGTTGCATTAACCAATTTTGATCACGATTTTTTTCACGTTCAACAAATAGGAGCCAATTGTTCTGTATTTTCTAGTAAAAAAAATGGGATCCACACCTGACCCCACGTTATAAGTGGGTTCACGAGTTATCTGGGCGCAAGTTATCGAAGGAGTGGTATATATATATATATGCCCAATGTCTGACATGTCAAGTTAGCAAATGATCAGGTCATTTGGGCTTATTTGTTGGCCATTTTGGGATATCTAACCCTGTAAAAAAAAAAAAAAAAAAAAAAAATTACGTCTCAGGGTGACTTAAACCTGAAATAAATTGTATGGATGGATCCAGAATGGCCTTAATCATGGATCCATAATGGCCTTAATCATATCTTAGGGTGGCAACCCAAATTCAAAACTGCCCCCCCCCCACCCCCCGTATATTTTAATGGAAGAGCCTTTACATGGACAAAATCACAGGCTCCAGGATTTTGTTGACATGACACCCACACCCACCCTCAGATTCTGCTTTTATGTCAGACCCTTACTTTACAATTCATTAAAATATTTTTCAATTATAATTATAATAATTTGTTGTGTCTTTTTTTAATGTCTCTACCTGTTCCTTTCTAGCACCCAGATGCTGAAACTCTGTTTGTTGAGACAGTGGATCTTGGTGAAGAGGAGCCTCGTACAGTAGTGAGTGGACTGGTTGGTTTGTACTCAGAGAACAAACTTCAGGACAGGCTTGGGGTATTCCTTTGCAATTTGAAACGAGTCAAGATGAGGGGTATTGAGTCCCAAGCCATGCTTATGTGCGCATCAAGGTGAGCTGTGATCAGGACATTTTTAAAAAACTTGAAAACTTTTCTAACAAGAGACTCAAACAAAAGCTGAAATATAGTTGATAATATAGAACTGACAACTTAATTTTGATTCCCTGCTCTCTTTACATACTGATTTGCATACTGATTCCCTGCTCTCTTTACATATTGATTTACATACTGATTCCCTGCTCTCTTTACATACTGATTTGCATACTGATTCCCTGCTCTCTTTAGATACTGATTTGCATACTGATTCCCTGCTCTCTTTACATACTGATTCCCTTCTCTCTTTACCTACTGATTCCCTTCTCTCTTTATATACTGAATCCCTGCTCTCTTTACATATTGATTTACATACTGATTCCCTGCTCTCTTTAGATACTGATTTGCATACTGATTCCCTGCTCTCTTTAGATACTGATTTGCATACTGATTCCCTGCTCTCTTTACACATAGATTTACATACTGATTCCCTGCTCTTTACATACTAATTTACATACCAATTCCATTCTCTCTTTACATACTGATTTGCATATTGATTCCCTGCTCTCTTTAGATACTGATTTGCATACTGATTCCCTGCTCTCTTTACACATAGATTTACATACTGATTCCCTGCTCTTTACATACTAATTTACATACCAATTCCATTCTCTCTTTACATACTGATTTACATACCAATTCCATTCTCTCTTTACATACTGATTCCCTGCTCTCTTTACATATTGATTTGCATACTGATTCCCTGCTCTCTTTACATACTGATTTACATAACGATTCCCTTCTGTCTTTACATACTGATTTACATACCAATTCCATTCTCTCTTTACATACTAATTTACATACCAATTCCATTCTCTCTTTACATACTGATTCCCTGCTCTCTTTACATATTGATTTGCATACTGATTCCCTGTTCTCTTTACATACTGATTTACATAACGATTCCCTTCTCTCTTTACATACTGCTTTACTGTTCTCTTTACATACTGATTTGCATACTAATTGCCTGCTCTCTATACATTGTTATGTATGATGTTTATATAATATTATAAATATTTTAGGAAATTATAAATGTTTCTTCACTTTAATATTTGCTTAAATCTTAATGTTATCAGGAAAAACATGTTTAACTAGTGTCCTTGAATTAGGTTGTTTTGATCAATATGTTTTCTCAATTTGAAGGTCAAGGTTGATTTTTGTTTACAAGTAAAAATTCCATTAAGATGACTCATGTTCTAGAACATTCTGTCATGTGACCAATCTTTTATATATGCCATGTTTGGTGGACATTTTATTCAGTTTTGACATTACCATCAGTCTTGTAAAGAGCTATTATAGTTGTGAAAATTCATTTCAAATTCTAAGAGAGGAATTATTTTAAATATTCATTGGATTATAACAGTGCTCATAAACTTTTGGATTTTGGATTTTTAATTGATGATTTTGGAATTTATGTGAACTTATATTCAGATATTTTGGAATACTTCATTTTGACATCAGCACATCAAGATTTCTAGTACATCAGGACTTTGGAGACCATTAGCACATCATAACATTCAAGGACACAGCCGTGAATTCGGAACATTCTATATTTAGGACTTGTGATTAGAACAATCATTCTTATTGGATTATTAGGATTTCAAAACACATTACTGTAAGTGACTTTTTGATTTTTTCATTTTAATTATCTAGTAATAAATTGCTTGTTGATTTTTACTTGATTTGTTGGTTTCACTTTCTTTCTGTTACATTTTTCTTAGACCATAGAGTCGTAACAACATATTGATTTGCATACTGATTCCCTGCTCTCTTTACATACTGATTTGCATACTGATTCCCTGCTCTCTTTAGATACTGATTTACATACTGATTCCCTTCTCTCTTTAGATACTGATTTGCATACTGATTCCCTGCTCTCTTTAGATACTGATTTGCATACTGATTCCCTTCTCTCTTTACATACTGATTTGCACTTACTTAAAGCAGCTGAATAGTATTGAGGTTTCAGGTTTAGTTATACTGTTTATACCAAGTATGGACAATAACTGTACAAACACAATACCTATTTTTCAAGTGGACAACATGAAAACCCACATTTTTGTACAGAGTCTTCTAATGAAAGGTTATACCACAAGGTCACTATAAAAATGATGCAGATGTAAAAAGTTTTGATTTATCTTACCCAAGGTCGTCTAGAAAATGTTATTAGGCACAACTTGAAATGGTATTGGAGTTTTATAAAAGTAAAAAGGTGCCTTTTTATCTTAAAATTCACTATTCACAATGAAATTAGATCATGTGTCGGAAAGATATATGATCTAACAAGGGAAATAAATCCAATAGAACATGTTGATTGAGAATCCATACTTGGTTGTCTCCCATTTTAGATTCCTGTAGCCTGCAACAGCTTGTAACAGACATCATGTCCATCTTTGCATCTTTAATAGTCGGTCATAAATTGTCATTTTGCACTCAACTGTTTCATTTTTTTATGATGTAGTGAGTGCATGTTTATTTTTAAACTATTTTTCTCTCAATGAAATACATTCCCTGATCACATTAACATTAAGAAAATAAGCTCCACTAATTCTCAAATCCATTCCTCCTGGAAGGATGAAAATTTTATCTTTCCTATTTATTTACCATATGGACAAAGGGAAGAAACTCTTACCAGTTACCTCCACTTACCACAACTAGGTGGCTATCCATCAACTGGATGTTTACCAGTTAAACATTTCACTGCAACATGATCAATATTGCACCACATTTCCTCTCAATATCCAAGAATATCAACTTGAATTCTATCCATCCATCTAGAAGTTGGTGGTGTATTAATTATTAATGTATTTGCTTCATGTTTTCATCATTATTTTTGTATTTTAGTCAATAAATGTGTGGATATTTTCGTATTTTGTGGACCTTGTACTCCAACACGGTATCGTTGGTATTAATCAGTGACATCCCATCCCTCTGTTCACTGTGTCTCACCAATATAGGCTTAGAGTTGACAGGAGATTGTCTTCCCATTCTGTGGCAGCCCAGTAAGCTCAAATCAGCCTGCATGTCTGAACATGGCCTTTGGGCCTGTAAGTCCAGGCACATGGGGTATAATACCAACTTATATAATCTGTTTTATCAGTCATCTATGCTGTATGCCACTACTCCAGTTGTTGACCAGACTGTCTAGCTGCCCAGCCAGCCATACTTTTTGGTTAGTGATCAGAGGCCCGTCGCATCAGCAACCCATGCTGTATACCACCCAGTAGCACCATTATATGTATTCATAAAGGGATCTGTCAAATCTGCCCATTCATTTCACCACCCATACTGTCCAATCAGCCGCCAAGCCAACCATCCAGCCACCTCCATCACGTGTTCTAGCTGTCTGCACCAGCAAGACAATCCATGTCGCTTGCCTGGGCACCAGTTCAACTGCTGGATCCAATGCTTAAGGCATATATGGTGGATATATACTGTGCCACACAATAGGGATGATGTCATGGCATCATTCATACTGCCAGAAATGTTCTGTGTGGACATGGAAGCAATGCTTGATGAAGACAACCCCCCCAGTGAGTTCAGAGACACCCTCAATCAGTTGGTTTACTCCAACCCCACCATGAAGCATGCTAAGTTTAGTTCAAAGAAACGTACAGAATTTTATCACCATCTGGTTGCCCACTGCCGCCGTCTGCAAGCATGGCCTACATAGTTATGTCCTCAGTAGAGATTGAAGATGGGGACAAACACCCCTCCTTCCATCTAGTAACACAGTTTGCAAAAATTAAAGAAATAACCAATCATCTTTCAGACAAGATCCAGCACCCAGAGAATTTGAAGGTTTTCTTTCAGAGAGTCAGTTTCCAGCATCAATCTTATCCCACTGGTACCACATGATAGGAATGTGCACAGTGCCAACTTGTTGAGGTTGGATAGAAACGGTGCAGTGGTGAACTTGTTAACCCTGTTGTTTTTCACACCACCTCCAACTTAGTGCAGAATATGGTGGCACTTCATCTACGCTTGACCTGGCATCACTAGCAATTTATCGACTTGCCAAAAAAATTGGGCAGTGATCATGCATGTGAGTTAACGGCCCACATTGTCATGTTAATTAACCTGCATCATTCCATGGCTAACATCCCAACTGTTTCGTGCAGTAGTGTGCTGTTGAGACAAGACACCTTTCTCCACACAGTCTTTTAAGGAGTTTGTATTTTGTACCTTTATATTTTATATTATATGCATTTCACAGAATTCTGACATATTTACCTTTTATCTTGTACCGGTAGTACTTAATGTTTGCATTTATTTGGAAGGTTTTATCTTCCTTGAGTTACATGCAATTTTCATTTTAACATTTTTCGAATTTTCCTTTTGATTGGCATCATGTAGCCATTATTGTGATGAGGTGCCATTAAACACTAATATATACACACATTGTCTCCACTGAAGCCACACAATTCTTTGGCGCATTGCTCACACCATTACTGTTTGGCAGCCAAATTGAGGATAAGCACTGCCTCTCCAGCTTTCCTTTCAATCACATCATTCTCAACCACAAAGGAGTGACAATTGTTGGAAAAAGGAGAGAAGGTGGAACACCACCCAGCAGTTCTGACTACTCATTTCAGGCAGCAGCAGGTCTTGCAGTTTCTGAGGCAGTTAATAAAGAGAACAGGAAACAGTTTATCCTTTCACAAGCCTCTAGGGGCCCCCAGGTGGCTGAGTGGTCTAAGACACTTACCTGTACAGATCACTCACATGTCTCACCTCTGTCTGCCTGAGTTTGAGTCTCAACTCAACCAATATGGATATTTGAGAAAGCTTGCCAGTAGCTTCCCGTGGGTCAGTGGTTCTTCCTGGTTTCTTCCTCACCAAATATACTGGCAACCATGTATAATCTATCGTGCTGAAAAATAGCATTAAATCCCACAAAAGCAAACCAATCCAGAAGCCTCTGAAAACTTACCAGCGACTTGCCACCCTAACTGCCTGTCAACAATCTGCCTTTCGGCACCAGACTCATTCATTTTTGGCAGTTTTGGATTGACCTTTTTCCACAAAACGAATGGGTGATGCAAGTTATTTCAGAGTGTTTAGATTTCATTTATTCAGCCCCATCCTCTTTTATCTTCTCCTTCCCTGACAGAGTTGCCATCTGATCCAGAGAAGGCAGAAATTTTGAAGAATGAGATCTGCTGTCTACTTGATAAGCGGGCAGTTGAGATTTATTACCGATGGGGTGGGGGGGGGTCCTAAAGTCATTGGGAAGCTCAGGTCAGTCATAGATCTGAGGTGGCTCAACATGTACATAGCCACAGCAAGGTTCACAATGGAAATGCCATGGTTGGTCAGGCTTTCTGTCGAAAAGGATGAATTTGTGATCAGTCTAGATCTAACCAATGGATATTTTCATATCCCTATCAACCCGACTTAATGTAGGTCCCTTTGGTTTGGCTTCCAAGGAACTAGATACCAGTTCTATGCTCTCCCACTTGGTGTCAACATCAGTCCATGAACATTCACAAAACAATCAACTTTGTTGTCGCCCTGTTCATGTCAACCTCATCAACAGTGACTGCAGTGTATTTGGATGACATCTTTCAAAACTACCTGGTAAGGTCATCTTTGGTGAAAGCCAGGAACAACCTACTTTCCCTTCTCTTTCAGCTGGCTTTTCTAGTGAATTAGGAAAAGTCAGATCTCACCCCTCCCATAATTTTATCCATCTTGATATGGAGTTTTTTTATCACTCTCAACCTCGCTCGTCTCCCTCCCATGCAGATTATCAACCTTACAGAGTCAATTTTCATCAGGGAGTGGATTCATCAAGAGAGATTTCGCAACTCCTCAGCTTGCTCAGTGTGGCGGCAGATTTGATTCTTCTCAGCCATCTTTTTATATGCCCATTGCAGACGGCCCTACTGATGCCCCTTTTCCAGTCCGCTTGATCATCAGGTTATTATCACTACCAAAATAAGACAGTTCCTGTGTCAGTGGCAGGACAAGAAATGACTTATGGCAGGAATTTCTTTGGAAAAGCCCCCACTTGAAATTTCAGTCTGCATGGAAACCACTTAATACTGTTGGGGAACACACCTGTTGCCCTGCTTCGGTAATTGTCAGGTGGGATTCGAAGGAGATACACCTTCACATCAGTATTCTGGAAATGAAATCTATGCATTTTATTTCTGGAAGGATCAACTCTACGGAAGGGTAAGTTTCATCATGTTGAAGAACTTGATGGTGGTGACCTACCTCAAATGAGGGGGGATGAAATCACCTGGCCAGTGCATTCTGGTGTGGGACTTCCTGCACTGGTACTTCCAGCTAAAGATCACAGTCAAGATCAGACACATTCCCAACAGGCTCAGTGACCTATTTTACTCACTGTCAAGGAGCCAGACTCTTCACACCAACTGGTCCATTCATCACTCAGTCCTTTAGCGGATTTATGCACTTTGCGGTCATCCAATGATAAACCTTTTGCAATCAGATGGAAACAAAACCTGGAACTTCTAGCCTGGGCCATGGGAACATTCTATCAATTATTGGGATGGATTTTGGGGCTACACCAACCCTGTTACTGTTCTGGTACTGAGGATATGAGGGGACAAAACTGCACAGTGATTCTGAAAGCTCCTGTCAGGTGCAACAAGTCTGGAGTGAATGATCTGCTCAGTCTAGCAGTAGACATTCTCAGGAAAATCCTGGTGAACTTGTTCAAACCGGTGTTTCATCCGTGCTTGGACAGGCTTCTCCCTTACACCGGGTTCTTTTAAGGAGAGCTTTGCATCAAAAGAAATGCGAACCTTCAGAAGGAAAGTGGCATGTTTTCAGAGACTGGTGCAGAGGCAGCAACATCGTTCCTTTGAGTACCTTGATCTCTCAACTGGTTAACTTTTATCTTAGCCTTTTTGAGGAGAAAAGGTTAGGTCCTTTTAGTATCCATGGCTACCACTCAATGATTTTCAACACATTCAGGCATGTTGATAGAGGGTATATAGACCACAATAAAGAGCTATCAGACTTACTGGCCAATTTTGACTTGAATAGGCCCAGATCACTCACTCTATTTCATAAGTGGAATCTTTCATGGGTTTTGACATGACTCAACTCAGACAAGTTCGAGCCTTGAGCCAGAACCTCGTCGAGGCTAATATTGCATTTGTTTTTTTATAGTCCTAGCTTTGCCTTGCAGGGTGAGCATGTTGCATGCCCTTTCTATGGACCAAAACTATTTCTGGTTCAGATAAGATGGTTCCGTAGTCCTAATGACACAGCCAGGCTTCATAGCTAAGAATTAGTTGAAGTCTGTGCACAACCAAAGAGTAGTCATCTGCTCTTTATCCTTGATTCACATGTCAAGAAAGGTGGAGATGCAGAACCCAGTCTGTACTCTCAAGCACTACTTGAAATGCATGGAGAAGAGTCGTGGGTTCAGATGTCTCTTTCATTCAGTGAAGTCCAGAAAAGAAGATATGCCCCCCAAGCCCTGGAATTGTGGCTGAAGTGGGTGATAAGCTTTGCATACTCATTGGTTTGACAAGACTGTGTACACCTCATGAAAAAATTTCAGCTGATGAGATTTGAGCGATCTCTGTGAGCCACATGTTTGAATGCAACGTTTCGATCTGAGACATTATTGAATCCATTGCCTGGCATGCACAGTCAACTTTCTGGAGTTTCTGTCTCCAAGAACTAGCATTGCAAAGATGAGAATTGAATCTGGTGGGTCCAGCAGTGTAGCATCCAGGCTGTGCAGTAATGGAATTCCACTCTTTCTGCAAGCAACTCCTGCAAGAATACAAGTTAAATATGAGAGAAGTCACAAAAGAAATAAAATTCCTGCATGTTTTATATATTGTGCATGATAATTCTACTAACAGTGTATTAAATTCAAATAGTTTTATCTTTTCCATCGAAACTGCCACAAGCTCCTTTCTGTAAGCCAGTACCATTAAGCACAGTTTATATTTGCAACTGGAATTCCCTGGAAATTAGCCAATGCATATGTGTATGATATTGTGACTAGAGGGGTATTGAAATTGCTACCACATGGCCAGGACATACTGATAATTGCTGTACTTAGCACTTTTGAAGGGTTACAACTCATTAAATGAAGCGGATAACGGATTTTTTTTTGGCGAAGTACTGACAGGATATAAATGTTAAAGTTTTTGAAACTCACATATCTTCTACATCATTGGCTGTATTCAGCTGCAGCTTTAGTAGAATATTAATATACATCAAAAATTTGGACCCTGATATGCTGGCAGTTCTTTTCTCACCTGTTTAAGCAGAATTATTATACAGGTGCAAGATGAGACACTGAGTTTTAGAGAACACTTGTTTATATAGATTGCAGAAAACTTTGAAAAATGTAGACATTGGAATGATTAGTAAGTTGTATGATTTCAGAGAAGACCCAAGGACCATAGAACCTCTTGACCCACCAGAGGGAAGTGCACCTGGGGAGCGGGTCTTCATCGAGGGCTATGAGACTGGTGTACCAGATGATGTGTTAAACCCCAAGAAAAAAGTTTGGGAAACACTACAGGTACATATTGTTAAGTGTTAAATTTATAGATGTAGGCTATAAGGACATCTTTCTCTTTTACTTTGAACCATTCTAACTATATGAGGACATTTTTCTTTTCTGTTTTCTTTTACTGTTAAATTGAAAATATTTGGGAGGAATTTTTTTTCTTCTGTCAGAGGCTGAAAATAGTGACCAGGTAATTTCCAAAATAAGGCCTGCAATTTTTTCCAGTATGTGGGCTGTTGTATTATCCAGTTTGTGACAATTTTCCAGTCTTTGGTCTGTCAGACCAGCCATTTTGTGACAATTTTCCAGTCTGTAGTCTGTCAGACCAGCCAATTTGACAATTTTCCAGTCTGTAATCTGTCAGACCAGCCAATTTGTGACAATTTTCCAGTCTGTAGTCTGTCAGACCAGCCAATTTGTGACAATTTTCCAGTCTGTAGTCTGTTGACTAGTCCAGTCTGTAGTCTCTCAGACCAGCCAATTTGTGACAATTTCTAGCATAAAAGAATCCAATGTATCATTCATCCGGAAACTTTATGGCTTAGACTTTCAGAGTTCAATAAATTGATCACTATCTGACAGCATGTACAACATCACATGTTGAATGCACAGTAGAACAATTTCCAGATAGAGCACTGGAACACGTTTTGTGGTACTGTAATATTTCAGCAACCAATCTGCTCTAATTATCTTGTGCTGCCTGAGATACATTGGGAGGTTACTGGAACTTGTGAACGTCACTAGGTGGATGACTCGTCACGAGCGTGTTCAGTTTTTCCACGTCCAGAATTACCCACCCTTTATAGATTGAAGACCTGCCATAATACGTCCAGGACTTGTCACTAACCAGGACCCACAAGAGTCCTGGGACTTATATTTAGGCCCAATTCTTTGTAATGAATATCCACAAAATTATATCCACAACAAAAAATAGTATTGTAAATTAGGTGTTATGGTAAACGGGGTTACCCCATGAAATTGTATCCTCACAAATCGTCCGTTTACTCCCAAATCATATAATTTTATCCCCTCCAGTATTTCTGTTTTTACAATATATTCATTGTCCATGTTTATTAGGGCCCTGCTTGACTTAGTTGGCAGAGCCAAATAGTAATTATGTTGTCTGTCCATCAACAATTTGGTTTCTGCAAGACAACTTTACTGGGAGTTGTTGGACTTTAACCAAATATGATAAGCAGCTATACAGTTTGATTTTCAACCTTCTACTTCATCATTTGGAGGAGTTATGGCCCCTGATTGCCTGGCCTCCTGATTTTAGTTTCCATGGTATAACTTTGCTGGGAATTGTTAGATTTCAAGCAAATTTTGCATGCAGCTTTATATTGATGAGACCTTGAAACGCTTCAATTTCCACCATGTCATAACATCATTTTGGAGGAGTTATGGCTCCTGATTTCCCATCATTTAAACTTTGGTGTCTGCAACAAAAGATTGCTAAGGATTCTTGGATTTTAGCTAAGTTAAGCATGCACCTTTATATTGATAAGACCTTGAAGGAGTTTGATGTATGTGTTAAATGGTATAATTTACAAGAGTTATGACCCCTTATGTCCATTCTCCTATCTTTGGTTTCTGTGGCATTACATTTAAAGGATTGTTGGATTTCAACAAAATTGGGCATTCAGCTTTATATGTATAAAATCTCGAACAAGTTTAATTATCAGGATTCCATGTCATTTTTTTGAGAACATATGGCCTCTGAATACCCATCTTCTCCTAATTTTGATTTCCCAACACAAGTTCCTCTCTTTATGACCTTGTCAAGCGAATTGCAGTGAGTTGGGCCTTTGCGATGTGTCCATTTCTCATTCTAATCTGATATGAACTAGGTCCAAAAGAAATCATATAAATCTGACTGTACTTTTCAGGACCATGCCAATGATAGGGATAGTGTTGTCTACAAGTGTTGATCTATCTGTCCAGTTGACCCATCATTTTTGTTCTGTTCAATAACTGGGAAATACTGGAATTTTTTTAATAAAAAGTTTGGTATATTGGATCATGTAATTTTGACCTTGCTCTGTTTCATTTTTTTGGAGTGTACAGGTTGAGATCTTGTATGTGGCAGCTTGGTATAGTTAAAACATAAAAGTTGCAAAACTCGACTCAAGTTTAGAAGCTGTACTCGGGATAAAGATCATTATTAAACTTAAAAGATTCTCCTTCCTTTGAATTACTTTTGTGCATGCTAAATTTCAGCTGTTCCACAACTAAAATATCAGAACAAGGAGTTTAGAGCTTAGAGTTTGATACTTTTAATGTTTTATTTTAATAAGGGCCTACCATATATACTTGCGTATAAGTCGGGTCCAAATGCAAACATCATAGACCCTGATCTGCTGGCGCATTATGCAGTTGCAGTTGGTATCGGCTTATATGCGAGTATATACGGTACATTAATACCAGTGATATCTTTTATAGAATTAAATACATCTGTCCAAGCTCAACTGTAACTGTTATCTTTTATAGAATAAAATACATCTGTCCAAGCTCAACTGTAACTGTTATCTTTTATAGAATTAAATACATCTGTCCAAGCTCACCTGTAACTGTTATGGTTTACATTGTGTTTTGTTCCTTGGTTAATTTAAAATCTGTAGGTCGATCCTAAATACTAGTTCTCTTTCTTGTTCACCTTGTTAATATAATTTATCCAAGGCAGGGTCATCTTTAGTTTTTGGTCGTCATGCAGTTATGTCTAAACTGTAGCCTATTACTTGAAATAATAAAAATGTATCTAATCTTTCTTTGTGGTCAATATTCTTTTGTTTTGTTTTTCAGCCTGACTTCAGAACAAACAGTGAGTGTATTGCAGAGTGGCAAGGCAACCATATGAAGACAAAACTGGGAATTGTCAAGTGTGAAAGTTTGTCTGGAGTTCCAATAAAATAAATGAAACCAGCAGCTTGAAATATACCTGTGATAAGTTATTTAAAATTTAGTTTGTCAGGCGGCAGACTAAAATACAGTACAGTCTTGATAATACAAAACCAAATTAGACTGTGATTTATCAAAGATATACCAAGATTCTTTGAAAATAGTGGGTTAGGCCTTTACCTGACAAAAGATGACAACCAGCTTTTAACATACAACCACCTTCGGATCACAAGAGTCAACAGTCTTTGAACCAGAACTACTAAGCTTCCCTGATAATCAATCTACTGTAAAACATTGGTGGTTTCTTGCAGCATATATTATAATGTATTGGTTCACTAACATATCTTGATTTTATTTGATTGCAATATAAAGTTAAATTAAAGATCTTTGTAAGTTTTTTTTTTCTTGGGGGGGAGGGTGTTTTAAATTTGTATTTCATACAGTTTTACATTAGATGTAATTGGCAGATTAAATTTTACCCACTTGACATATATAAATGGAGATGCAGTTAAAATATGATTCATTTGGGCAGAAAATGTGTTAGAATTTTCAAAGGGAGATAATTAGTAATCGCCTTTTCCAAAGCAGGTTTGTTTTCTATAAAATGTTCATAATAAAAAAAAATCCTGGTTTCTCAAAACCTTTGGGTAGTCTAGGTTGTACTGTAAAATGTTCATGTGAGCTTCTGAGTCTTAAAACAGGGTTTGGTGACGTTAAGGTTCACAATCATTTTGAATGATAATAAAATACACTTAATTTTAGGTGAAATATCGAAAGTGAACCATCTTAAATTGCTGATGGCTCCTTAAATCGGACCATTTTATGATTATTAATGGATTTATATAAGAAATGTCTGCTTTATTTTGTTTTATTTTTTTTCCTTTTCTTATGTGTCAAGCACCATATATAACTATTTATTGCTGGAAATTAATAGAGAACAAAATTTCAGTATGTCTTGAATTTTGGTAAAACTTGTTGTAAAACTTTTGCACAATTTGTTATTTCATTCAGTCATCAGATTTTTAATTTTCAACTTTTATAAAGTATTGTCTCTTCTCCAATGGGTTTTGGGGAGATTTATATCAGCAGCATTTATGGTTATGGGTGCACCTGCACAAAGTACTGTTAAATCACACAGATATAAAAATGTTTGGATTAGTTTGACTTCGTTCGGTTATGGAAATTTTACAGCACTGCAGCACATAAAGATTGTATCGTGCCAAGGAAATTAGAGTAAAGTGCCTTGACCAAGGACACACCATGGTAATCAGTCTAAGCTGATCTGATGGAGGAACTCGAAGAAGCTTGATTCTAATCTTGTTAAATGCCTTAACCATCAAGCCACTGTAGCTCCGTATGATATGAAATATAAAATAGCATATAAACGGAAGGTACATGTAACTGGTTAATGAAAGATAAAAACACATCTTGTTTTTGTATATGTGAACTAAAATAGTGCTCTTGCTCTGAACAATGCTTATGAAAATGACATTGTCATGTACTGAATATACTTGCTTATTTTTCAGATCAAACTGCGAACAACATATATATGTTATTAGCTTTACTGGTCATAGACCAGAAGAAACTATGGGATGATCTCTTGTCCATCCGTCCGTTAGCACCAGTCTGTTATCGCTACTCCTTCTAAACTACTTTGAGCATTGCCATGAAACTTTACACACACATTCATCCCATAGTCTAGTTGGTCCTGAAAGAAAATAGTGCCACTCAGACATTTAAAATGTCTGCCACAGTGCCATCTTGAAAATCTTGTTATCGCTGGTCCCCCTGAATGGATGGTCATATCAACATGGGGTTCTTGCTAACAGACTTCTTATGATGTCTAGTTGGTCCTAAATGAAAATGGTGCTGATATGACATCCAGTAAGGCCACCATGGCAGCCATCTTGAAAATCTTGTTATCACTACTCCTCATTTAATGGAAAGTTGTATTGACATGGGGTTTTCACCAGAAGATTTCTTATGATGTCCAGTTGGTCCTAAATGAAAATGGTGCCACTCGCACATCCAGTATGGCTACCACTGTGGCCATCTTGAAGATCTTGTAATCGCTACTCCTTCTAAATGGATGGTCGTATCAGCAGAGGGTTTTAACTAAAAAGACTTCTTATGATGTCTAGTTGGTCCTAAATGTAATTGATGCCACTCAGACATCCAGTATGGCCACCACAGTGGTCATCTTGAAAATCTTGTTATTACTACTTTTCCTGAATGAATGATCATATCAGTATGGGGTTTTCACTGAAAGACTTCTTGTGATATCTGGTTGGTCCTAAATGAAAACTGTGCCAATATGGCCATCACAAAGCCATCTTGAAAATCTTATTATTGCTACTTCGCCTAGATGGCTGATCATATTGACATTGTGCTTACACCAGAAGACTTCATATAGTGTCTGGTTGGTCTTAAATGGGATTGGTGTGCATCTGATATTCAATATGGCCACCATGGCTGCCATCTTGAAAATCTTTTTATTGTTACTCCTCCAAAATGGAAAGTCATATCAAAATGGGGTTTTCATCAAAAGACTTCATACTATGCCTTGTTGGTTCTAAATTAAAATAGTGCTGATCTGACATCCAATATCCTTCATGAAAATCTTTTTATTGCTACTCTTCTCAGTGGAAAGTCATTTTGACGTGGGGTTTTCATCAGAAGAGTTCTTATAATGTCTGGTTGGTTCTAAATCTTGAAAATATTATCATCTCTACTCCTCCTAAATGGATGGCTATGTCAACATGGGCTTTCACCAATAGACTTCTTATGATACCTAGTTGGTTCTAAATGAAAATCTATTCCAATTGTACATGCAATATGGCTGCTATGACAGCGGTCTTGAAAATCTTGCTGTCACTACTTCTCCTGAATGGATGGTCATATTTACAGGGTTTTCACCAAAAGACTTCTAATGTCTACTTTGTCTGATATGAAAATTGTGGCAATCTGACATCCAATATCTCCACTACATCAGTTAATTTTACCCTACCTAAAGTACAAATTTGGAATTGTGCAACCACGACTACTCATGCAGCCATCCATTAGTAATGTAATTTATTATCTACATTATTAAAGATGTAGACTCGAAACTTTGGAGAATGATTGGGAGGCGATTGCAGATGTGCACATGAGGGTTCCGAGTTTCAGTTTGTTTTTGTTTCTTTGTTATGGGGGGTATATGAAGGGTGTGGTGATGGTTGGTTTTGGCGTTTGTTTCACAGCACAGTGATACAGAGACGTGAGTTAGTACTGAGGAAGTTGGAGTAAAGTTCCATGCCAAAGAACACACCATGGTAACCAACCTGGACTGATCTGATGGTAGATTTCAACTAACACTCTTTTGGTTGCAAGTCCAGCACGCTAACAGTTAGCACCACGGCTCCTCTGATGGCGAGCAGGCGTGGGGCTAATAATGGGGAAATGTGAATTGGGGCACAGCTGATTTACTGAAAGCTCAAAAATATATGGGGGACAAACACATATTGAACCTGTTCCCCGGCCTAAAAAATGACAGGTTTGCACAATAGCAATTACTTCTGGATCAAAATTTTGACAACAGGCACACTTAAGCTAAAAGTATGGGTCATATTCATATATAATTCCTATAAAGAGTATAGCAGCCTATAAAACTCACATTTTAGACAGTTGTCCTATAATCCCTTTATTTCAGATACTTTTCAACCATTTTTTGTCGCTATGCCAACCCATGTTTAGTTCTGCTAATTACATAAAAATTAGAAACTGTTGGTGCAAAAGAATGTGAACTTTGTTACTGTATGCCTGGTTTATAATAAATGGGAGACAGATGAAGGGGGGGGGGGGTCTGTTATCTGTGGTCAGAGCTCAGTAGCTTGGATAGCCAATTGCCTGGGGTCCCTCCAAATCTAGATAGGGCCCCACCAATATTCTAAGTGAGTTGCCTGTCAGGCTTGTAAACTGTTATTTAATTTTCCTAAAAGAAACCTTGAGCATACCAATGAAATGCGTCATTTTCATTTTAAAATTATTGAAAGACACAATTATTGAAAGACATTAGAAAATTATATATATTCAGACCATTGCTAGGGCTCCATTTGTAGCTCCTTCCACCTTATTAAGATCACATGCTTAATTGTATTGCAATAAACTTTGTGCACAAAGCAAAGCACATGGCTGATGAATTGGGAACAATACTATTTCTATTCTCCATATTTCATTGGTTACCTACAATTAGTGCTCACTTGTCCTGCATGAAAAATAACAAGTTGTCCCTTGCTCATGCCAACTTGGTAATGAAGCACTGGTTAAAGATATCAATCGGTACCTGTGCGACTGTTTGGCAATTAAGCTAAGTTTGGGGACTAGCAACTTATAAAATCTGCCAATACAATGTTTTCACACTAAAGGAACAAAGTTTAAAAAGTAGGTAGTCTCTGGTTCTATTGATATACGGAGTGTGTTTTCTGTAATTTTATGCATCCACAGTACTATTTACAAAACTTGTAGCTTGATATAAAAAAGACTAATGCCTCTCCAACTTCATGTCCATTTTCAACTTTGATCGAGAAACCTACAGCATTGAGAAAATGCAACTACTCAGGATTGGTTTACCTCGAGACGTGGAGAAATCAAATAAAAATTGAAGTATACAAGGTCACACATAATTTTTTCTGAAGTGCGCCATTTTGAGAGGCAAATACACGAGAAAATTAGCAAATTTTTAAAGCATTTTTATATTTTTTTATTTAAAGTACAGCCCTGGGCCTGTGTCTGAAAAAAAAATCTTTAAGTACTGGTCGTTTATGTTCTTTTTCGCATTGGAAAAAAGTTCATTTTGTAAAATATAATTGTCGTATAGTTTATTTTTAAATGTCATATAATTGTCCTACATTTCAAGTAAGAAAATTCTATTTGTCCATGAGTATGATCCATGTAAAAGGTGAAATATTATTTGCTTCAAATGCTACCTTCTTTGTGCTGGTCTGCTAGGACAATTCCATCATTCTTATTAGTCACCTCACATTATTGGGTCACAAAGACTATATTTCCCTGTCAGAATGAAGTATATACATCTTTCTGAAATGGCAAACTATAGAGAGAAGTTTCAATTTTTGCAAGACATCTTCCATGTATGTTAGTTTGTCTCAGTATAGTGTTTATTATTAATACAGTCTTTTTGATCATGTGTTTTATGTACAGTGCACTTTTTGTGATATCGATTTTTTTTACATACCCATTTAATCTGACATGCTTGATTTGGTGTTCAATACAGCTGTTCAATCTGTATTTCCGTAGCACTCACCAAGATTTGAACTACTTCGGTGTTTTCTTTGACGTTCGTGCAAAGATATTTTTAGACACAGTGAATCAAACTTTTATAAAACCAAATTTGTTTTGAATTTCATTCATAAATTAAAGCTAATAATATTTAGAAAGCATAAAAAAGGGGTATGTAATAAATACAAAACAATATTTGTGTTTTGTTCTGAGTTGGAGGAAAGAACTCATTTGATATGGCCTGATGGTGTTGATGTATCCCTACATCATATTAAACTTGTTCTTTCTGCCGACTTGTAACAAAACACACATGCAATTTTGTATATGTCTTGCTTGCTGTATCCAACTGACTAGAGTCATGTGATGCATCTCTTACAGAAAAGAATCTCATACATTTTCAGGACCAAAGAAAACCAATGGATGTCAGTACTTTCATATGAAAAATGTTACATCTTGGAACTTTATGAATTATACATGTACTTTTGCATTTTTAAATACTGTTTAACAAAATCAAAATAAAGAGACTGATATACATGTGCAGCTGCATACAAAGTACAGTGCCATGTCAAAAGTGAGTAGTCACCAGACAGTATATGATTTCACATGGTCATTGCATGGATAAGAATTAATCTGCAAGTTTGATTTTATCTGTGTGCACCAATGAACATCTCAACTGCAGTGTGAAATTGTAAATTCGTAGCAAGTGCTATTTTTATACCTTGATAGTGATATAAACAAAACATGGTGCCTCACAGTGAGGAATTTTGACACAGAAAGGGATGATATTTCAGTTAGACAAAGATTTTAATGGTAGAAAAATATTTGAAATAAGCGGAATATCACTTTTTACACTTCAGAAACTTGTGAAAAGGTTTCACAAAAGGCAGTCTTTAGAAAACAAGATATAAGCACAGACCATAAATCACAAGCGACAAGAGGTGATCATGTGCTTTCTCACCTTGTTAATGGTCATTTTTGTGACAATTGTAGGGAATCTTTACAGTACCTGACTAGCTCTTAATGAGTCTGTTGATGTTCATCTTTCTAAAAGCACTATCAACAGATGATTAAAGGGTTGGGATTCAGGAGATGCTCTGTAAGGAAGCAATCTACGATTTCTCAGCAGAATAGTGCATCACATATTTCATGGTGTAAAGAGAGCTATAACTGGACAATATGAAAACCAGGGGTCAAAAGTAATTCTTACCATTGCAGCTAAAGTTGTTCTGGGCAAAGATTGAACGTGTAAGTTTGGATAAAAGTCAATGAAGAATGGCAACCAGTGCACACTCACTATTCAAGAATATTCTGACAGTGTTTTGGGGATGCATTAAGGACAACATGAACTTTGACAAGTATGTCTGCATCTTTGTGTTGCCAGTTATTGCATATGAATTTCCAAATGTGGAATTATCCTTGCAGAAGGATAATTGTCCAGACAATGCTGGTTGGAGGACAAAACAGTGGAAAATTGATAAAACACTGAATCCATAACCTGGCCATCACAGTACCTGGGCTTCAATATTTTTGAGAATATATGGCAGACAGTTAAATTCTAGCTTGAAAAAAGTCTCTATGAAATTAAATCTAGGACTCGGCTCATTTGTGTTGTTCTTGACATTTTGGGTCTCAATGAATCTCACACGAGAGGATTTTGCAACCCCATACCTAAGCGATTACTAGCTGTGATAAGCACCAAGGGCGTAATTACCAAGTATTACATGTATAAGTACCATTTTCCTTAATATTTTTGTCAGGAGATTGTTTAGAAATAACAATGACATTAGTTTTCCTCCCATGACCTCATTGCAGGTGGCTACACATTTTGACCCGGCAATGTATGTCCACACTGTTGATTATCAGTCATGTAAACCAAGATTTGTCTCTCAATTAATTTGTAGATATCTTGATTTGTGTATTTATTTTTTTTGGATTATGAAGAAAAACTATGTCTTTAAGTGCAGCCAAATTACAATAAAATTTTGAATTGTGATTTTTGTTTTTGATATCATTGTTGCTTATGTTTGGAGTGTGAACAAAGAGGTAATGGTGAAGGAGAAGAAAGAATAATGTTTGTTATCACCAGGCATCACAGAATCAACATATCTGTTACCATAGGAACAAGAATACAGGCCATGGTAAACAACTATTTAAATGTGTGAATACTGAATACACTCTGCATCTTTGATAGCTGTAAATGCAACAGTGTCTGGGAAATGGAGATAAAATACCAAAACTTAAGGGTGTGAAAACAAGTAACTCTCACAGGGACTGATTTTTTGGAGCAGTTAGTACTTCTCCCGCTGCATATGCCCAATCAGTTTCTTTACAGTATATGCAGTTGTTTCAGAGATAATGAGTTAATTGTACAAACCTGATCTTGACATCTTTGGCAAAAACTACAGACAAGAGAATTGACAACAATACTATTGGAAAAGTTGACATAGTCTGTTTGATTCCTATTATGACCCCTTTGTTCCACTTTTCTCAAAATCCATTAAATGTTGCATGGTTGAAATACCACAGTTGTTGGTCGAATAAGTGCACATACCTACACAAGAAATTTTGCATTTTTTCACACATTAATCAAGTTTTTTTAATTTATTTATTCTTTGTCACCTATATCTAAATTGTCAAAAAGTGATCCTTGTAAATGTGGGATGAGTCCACTTCCTAACTCAAACAAATCTGACCTCGTACAGGTGTATACACACAGCATCCTTTACTGTTTTGCACCTGGAACTAACCTACCTTATGGACATGAACTGGTCATGTAGTACAGACAGTACCTAGGTTGTGTCAAAGGCAAACTGATTCTGGGCAGAAAGTTTTCCTTTGGAAAATATATTATCTTCTACATTATAATCACTTCTCATTGTGTTTCCATGCATTGATTTATACACGCAAATATAACAAGTGCATTGTATTACGCGAGCGTTTTGTGTAAACCTGTTTTATAAATTGTATGTTTTAAGTATCCCTATCTACTTTTTAAATGATCCATCTTGAAAATACAGCGATGCACATGAAACATGAACTCAGCTACTCTATTGACCATTACACAAAGCCATGTGGCTGTTAATACCAGGTCAAAATTGATTGCTCAGAGAAGTACGCTTAACCCATGTCGACAGATGGTGCAACTTTCTAATAAAAATGTGTTTGCCAGTAGGAATGACCAAGATTTTTTTATTGTTTGCCTAAACAAATGGATTTTGATGAAACTTACAAATCGGGTTTTTTAAAGGAATCTAACAGATTTTACCTTACTCCTTTGTCTACCTATGCTTGCACAAAAATGTATGGTACAGCAGGAAGGGGGCATATTGTTTGCTGCTGTCTGTCCTAACAGCCCAAGTCCACATGTCCATACACCCATCTCAAATTCATTTTAGTATGATAGCACAAAAACTGTTAAATTTATAGTTGTGGAATTTTACAAATATTTTCATGGGCACAAGTAAGGACCTGATATGATTTTCAGGCCATTGCAGCATTTAAAAAAAAATTTTTTTTTTAACATTTTTGGACTTTGGACATTTTGGACAAAAACCTTTTTGTATGATTAAGCAAAAAAAACTCTCAATGTCAACAAATGAAATTTGGTACGCATATTTGTCTTGATATGTCAATGATATTATATTTTCAGGCCATTACAGGAATTGTAAAACTTTCGACACATTTTTGAACTTTTTTTTACCGAGACATTTTTTAACAAAACCTTGTTAGCACAATTAGGCAAAAGCCACTCAAGCTGGATAAATATGGTATGCATGTTTGTATGCACATGTAGACAACCTCAGTAGATTTTCATGCTGTTATAGCAATTTGTTCAAATTTTTGGGGACTTGCATTTTTGGGTCAGCAGTGGGGCATACATGTTTGCAAACACAAATATGGTTAAAATTTACACGTCATTCATATATTTGGAGATATTAAAATAACACACAATGTCAAAAAGGTACTTTATTTTTGAACCAAATAATCTTTTAATAATATTCATAGGGATAGTAAATCATACACTGAGAATGGTAGATTTAAGATATTTTGATGACTGGGCAAATTCTTTTTCTCCCTGATAAACAGTGCACATTGTATTGATGGGAGACAAGACATGCAGCACATTCAAAACTAAAAAATACCAGCTGCTGAACTGCAAGATTTAGCCATGTTAAAAATCATGTAGATTTATGTGGTCTGAAAAATAGATAATTCTCAAGATTATGATAATAAATTCCACCCATACATGATATTAACTGACATCCTTTGTTGTTACTCTGACAGAAAAGTGCTGAACATGTGCAGCATGTAGGCTTTGGGAGAGCAAACAAAAGGAACAGAAATTGCTTATTGTTACCTCTACTGCAAAAGAAATTTTCATTATTTTTGCATAAAATGTTTGGTCACATGACCAATAGTTTTGTTTCTTGTTATAACTTGTTAAGCATGCATCATGTGCATCGATTATATAATTTGGTGATTCTTGTTTTAAAATAAGTAAAATCAAAATATTGGCAAGAAGGCATATGCCTGATGAGTTTCAGAATTCTCTCTTGGTGTTGGATAAAGAACACCTGTCACACTTGTGCACATGTTGCGGAATCCAATGAACACTGAAAATACAGCAGTCTAAAAATTTTAAGTAATTATCGGTATAATTTTTTGGGACTAGAAGTGTTTTCATGGGAGTGGCAGCACATGTATCAGAAGTTACAAACTCTAGAACTGCAACATTCTAAACAATTTAAAGAAACAAATCCAAGACAATTTTACAAGATCTTTTATCCTTTATATTTTTGCCAGGATTTCTGTCAGGTGTTCTTGCTGTTATTGATGGAAGAAAGTTCAGAGTGGATATTTGGAGAATTCTTCAGTCGTACAGCTTTGTCTCATTGCGTCACACAAAGTTTTAAGCCTTCATATAATTGTACTATATATTCTTGACACTTGTATCCAGAGGCCTCACCTAACTGTACCGTCTGTTGGATCAAAGTCATTTTGTGACCTTTCCTCTGATTGAGATGTGTCACCACTGTGTGTATTGCCACTTACTGGGGGAAATTCAAGTTTTTCAAATGACTGTTTCCTCAAAGTCAAATATTTACCCAGTTCATTGTGGTCAGTCAGCATATGGGATGGTGCCTGCAAGATAAAATTGGCAAATGTTATTGTTAGAACAAACATGTAGCATACAAATTATTTTGTGTGATTCTTGGTTCACTGTAGCCTAATAGTCAATTCAGATGCTACATGTACATATGCCTCATATCGCAGAACTTTCAAGTTTAAACTATATCTGTTAGTAAGCAAGTGCTTATAGAATACCTCACACACACACACACACACACACACACACACACACACACTTTGTAGGTCCTGAAGATATTGAGTATAAATACAATTTTCACATATTGGGGAGAAAACCTCTAAACATGCTAATGTCAAAAACTTTTTAAATGGGACACAAATGATGCACATACATTCAAAGTTTCATCAAGCTATCTCAAATTGTTCTAAAGATTATTAACCAGAAAAGAGTGTGATGGATGGATGAAAACATTTCTAATAAAAATGGGGATAACTCCTAAAAAAATGCCTATCAGACTGACTCCATTTTTTACAGGACACGATGTGTCATCGTGATACAAAAGCTTACCAAATTTCATGAAGATATCTTAAAGGATTCAGGATGTATTAAGCAAACGAGTGTGATGGAGGTGCAATCTGACTCTAGTATAACCCCATACACTTTGCCTGCAGTGGGTATCAAGAAAGAGATCTTATGACATTTCAGTCTCATTAATTACTGTAAAATTGTGATAATAAACTTGTACTTATTTCTGAGAATAGCGATGGTTGTATGTACATATTTTTGATATGCACTTACAGATTATAAAATGGACCACAAAAATGCAACTACTAGTAAAGTACTGATATTTAAGCCTACCAACCAGAGTGAACAGTACATTACATAAAGATGCTTGATTTAAATAAAATAAGACAGCAAGAAGTAAAAAACATAATTGCAATGCAGTAAACTGAAGAAAAACAGAGTCCCTCAAAAGGACTGATGCTCTACTGACCAAAAAGAATTCCCAGGAATTCAAGATGAGACCCATTTCTTCTTTTTAACTGCTTAGTGTCTGATATTTTTTTTAGCAATAAAACTGGTTAAAAATTATAATGGATGAAAGAATGGCATCATTTTCATTTAGGCCCCACTAAACATCATTAGAAGTCTTGTGGTGAAAACCCCAGGTGAATATGACCATTCATTCAGAAGGAGCAGCAATAACAATATTTTCAAGATGGCTGCCAGGTGGCCATATTGGATGTCAGATCGGCACAATTTTTATTTATGATCCACTAGACATAAGATGCCTTCTCATGAAAACCCATATCAATATTACTTTCCATTTAGGAGGAGTATCAATAACAAGATTTTCAAGAGTGCAGCAACAGTGGCCATATTGGCTGTAAGATCGGCAACAGTTTCATTTAGGACCAACTAGATCTCTGAAGTCTTTTGGTGAAAACCCAATGTCGATATGATCATCTATCTAGGAGAAGTAGCAATAACAAGATTTTTAAGCTGGCCCCTGTGGTACCCTTATTTGAGGTCAGATTGGCACCATTTTCATTTGGAACCAACTAGACATGATAAGAAGTCTTCTGGCATAAACTCCATGTTGATATGACTTTCCATTCAGGAGGAATAATCATAAGATTTTCAAGATGGCTGCCATGGTGGCCATACTGGATGTCTGATCAGAATCATTTTTATTAAGGATCAAATAGACGTCATAAGAAATCTTTTAGTGAAAACCTCATGTTGATATAACTTTCCATTCAGGAGGAGTTACAATAACAAGATTTTAAAAAATAACCACTGTGATGGCCATATTTGAAGTCCTAGCAGCACCATTTTCCCTTAGGATCAACTAGACATTGTAAGAAGTCTGCAGGTGAAAACCCCATACTGATGTGACTGTTTCAGGATGAGAAGCTATAACAAGATTTTAAAGCTGGCTGCTGTTGTGACCATATTGGACATCAGATTGACACCATTTTCGTTTAGGACCAACATGACAGCATAATAATTCTTTCGGTGAAAACCCATGCTGATCGAACGATCCATTCAGGAGGAGTGGGAACAAGATTTTCAAGGTGGCCACTGTGGTGACTATATTGGATGTCCGAGCTGCACCATTTTCATTTAGAACGAACAAGACCATGGAATGAATGTGTGTGCAAAGTTTCATTGCAATCCTCCAAGTAGTTTAGGACAAGTAGCAATAACAAACGTGTGCTAATGGACAAATGGATAATGGACAATGGACAAATGGTGATCTATGACCAGTAGAGCAAGAAATACTTGTGCTAATCACCTAAATGTGGTTGTGTGTAAAGTTCCATATATAAGAAAATTACCTTCGTACTGGCTGAAAATTTTTGAATAAATTTCAGGTAATTTTATGAAAGTTTATTAATGCTGGGCAACAGGGGGTTAGAACCTGTAACTTTTGTTTTGTTTTCATTATATGGCTGCACAAATAAAGTTACTCCATTTAGATATCTGATTTTCTAACGGCTGAATTGTAAAATTAAGCAGCCAGTGACTTTTAATGCCCCACTACAAATCTCATAGGGACATATAATGTACTGAGTTACCTTTGTCTGTCTGTTCATCCAGTTAAGATTTGCATTTAGGTCAATTCTCCATGAACATACAGTGTGTACTTGCTTATAAGTCGAGCCCAACTGCAAACTACATAGACCCTGATCTGCCATCACATAATGCACCAGCAGATCAGGGTCTATGTTGTTTGTTCTACTGATTACTCCTAACAATCTGCATAGACCCAATCAGCTGGTGCATTATGCGACAGCAGATCTTGTTCTGTGCAGTTTGCAGTTGGACTCGACTTATAAGCGAGTATAAACTTATTTCTAGTTCCTCAAGAATAACTTGTGCAACATCAGTTTACATTTGAATTGATCCAGCATCATGTATTCATATTTTCCTTATCCTGCTCAAAACCAAAGCTAAGTTACTTTTCAACAACATTAATATTTGCTCTAAAAGAATTGCATTTAATTTCGTTGTTTTTGCTAAAGAAGAAGATTTATAATGCTGGAAAATGGTACAAAACATTCATTTCCAATTAATTATAAACATTTCCATCCAACCTTCCATCACAAATAAAATTGCTGTTTCCATAGAGACCCTTGCTGATATTATAGTAGCTTTAAATATTGAAGCTGGAATTCTGTCAGGGAAGTTGTCATTCCTTAATCTAATACAACTGCTTTAATGTAGTTGAAGCCCATAGCTAGCAATTTTGTCCCCAGCTACATACAAATATATACATTAAAATATCATTTTCATAACAAGTCTGAAATTAAAATCTCCACTCTTGGCATAAATATATTTTTCAAAGGTTCCCCATATATGCTATAATCTTTTCTAAAGTTACATCAATCATGATATTGGTTAATTTGTTATCATAAATGTTCTTGGCATTTCCCTCTATGAAATTTACAGAAGCCACACATTACATTATGAAGCATTTGTTTGTTTTTCATTGAGTATGCATATAGTGACAAACAGTATAATATAAAACTGAAATGATTCAATGCGAGTCTTACCTTTATGTCAGCTGTTTTATCATCTTTTACAGTAAATTCCCTTAAAATATAGTTTTTACCAGCCTGTAAAAAATAAAAATAGAGATCTACATTGATTTGAAACAAAGGAGTTGGGGAAAAACATGACAATTTGTATTATCATAAATCAAAAAGCAATACAAGCAGAAGTCAGATAAAAGGTGTGACTTGTATAACTTGACCCTTTTTATTCTCCACTGGCAGACAGTTTTCTTGAATTTGCCCATCTTAGATATCTAACTCTACCGATACATACTCTCTAACCCTACAGAGAGATACCTTTACAAAAGCTGCAATTGATATCAACTGAAATTTCTATTATTGACACTTCTTCTGAATACAAGCTTGTGTGTCTATTATTGACACCTCTTCCAAAATATAAGTTTGTGTGTTATTTCCACTAAGCATGTGCAACTGATGCTTGTAAACCATATTCTGAAATCAAATTAATGTAAGCAAAGCTCCCCACTAAAGTTGTGCTGTGTGATGGCAATAATAACAGCTTCCTCATAGGTGGGCAGAATAGGAAAATCCAACAGTTGAAAAAGAAATTGTAAATGATGTTTCTCAAATAATTCTTATCCAGTTGGAAAAACTTTGCTACCTCGTGAATCATGCCCATCTGAAGAGATAACAAATTGTCTTTCTGTTTGTATACCATCTGGACAAAGAGAAGTAACTCTTACAAATAATCTCCCCTTGTCCATACTTGGTGGACACCCGTATACCATATGTTTACCAGTTTAAATTGGAGCAAAACCATCAGCAGCATGCTCGCATTTGCAGTGATAGTACAGGATTTATAGCACACCTGCCAACCCCTGAAAAATCAGAATGCAGGCCTGATGTGTGTGTGTGTGTGTGCCCAGAAGCATCCCCCCTCCCCCAGGCCAAAATCGAATTTAGCATACAGAATGCTTAAATGTTTCCTTATATCAGTTACTCCTCCGTAGCAAATGCCTCTATATCCATCCAATAAACCTTGCAAAAAGTGTAACTCTCTCCCATTCAAAAAGTGAGAAGAGATTCGGATACATTAGTGTATTCAGCATGGTATTTCTGCTGAACTTTAGACCTGACACACATCTTAGTCTTTGCCTCAAGTTTGCTTCATTATCTGCCTGCAACATGATTAACAAACTATGATCCAAATCAATCACATGGTATATTATCGTTTGGCTGCTCATGTTCAAGATAAAATGCATGTCACATGATATCCTGCACATCTCATTTCAAGCAAACAAGATTGAGATTCGATAAATATAGATGTGCCTATGAAAATAAATGCAACTTTATTGAATGATCATTTCTTATTTTGTTTTCATTTAAACTGACATGAAATGGTGTAAATTTGGAATTTCTGGTTTCAAATTTCGAAATTCAGAATCCTAGTTTGATAATTGGAATGATATCTGACCGAATCAGATATGTGATAGTAATGTGATTGGTAAGTATTCTCTGACAAAAACATTATTCACCAAAAACTTTACTTTCTCCATCAAATACAGTATCCAATCACATAAAAATTAGGCGAATACAAAAGAGGAGGAAACACAAGAACATCCACCTCTGCCATCATCACCCCTCAGAGGCAAAATGACTGGGCCCTTGAAAAAGGATGAGCTTTTCTCCGATACTAATGACAGCACAAATGTTAAAATATGAGCTTAATTATTGTTCAAGCCAACCCCTTTGGGGTGCTTGCATATGGGTGTTGCCTTACCAACATAAGTTTCCCAAGCAAGCCCAGCAAATGCTATAAACCCCATGACTGGAACAAACTTTGTACTGTCATTAACGGGGCTTGGCAACTGTATGGGCAGCCACCAGAGGCCTGACAAGGTTCAACTCTCACCTTTGCAAGGCCATATCACGTATATAGACGGTTGACTGAGCATGGCAGCCAAATGAATCTACAATGTCTCAAATGAGAGACTTGTCAAAATAGCTCAACTTTCATTAGCTGAGAGCTTCAAGAGGCATACCTGATCCTGAGAGAGCTCAGCATATGCTGATCGAATAACCCACTTGAGCCATGAGGCCAGTGCTTGAGAGGATAGGTCTTGGTTTCATACCTTCAAAGGCAGGAAGAGCCATTGACAGAAACTGTGGATGTTCTCTGTGTGCCTCAGCAATGGAGTGTACGAGCTAGATCCTGCAGCTTTGCCTCTCTTGACCGATCAATCATAGAGAGAGAGAAAATTATTTTCTGATTGCCCATAGATGGCAACCTGTTCCTGGGGACCCAAAAAAAAGTTTGCTTCCTCAGTACTACAGAACCATTAGATGAGAACTGGAGGTAATTCAGGTTCATGGAGAGTAGTGCAGCTCGCTCACCCTGCACGCTGAAGCTAGACTTATGAGATAACAGCTTCAGCAAAGTTTAACACATGAGCCCAAAACAAGGTGAGTTGAGCCATGTCAAGACCCAGGAAACTGGGTGAACAAGTAGGGCATGGAGAGGTCAAAATTCAACAACAGATCAGAAAGATCCTTGTTCTGACCAATATCTTCTCTCCCATGATGTCTGAATGTGTCAGAAATCATGGAACGAAACCCTTAAATGGTAACAGAAGGCAACTTCTCAAACAGGAAAAGGATGACACTTGTCAACTGAGGTATTGAAGCTAGGAGGAGCGTGACATTGTTCTGATATCAGTTGATGAAAATGTCCCACTTCCCCATGTATACTTTCAAAGTGGAGGGCCTTCTAGGTGTAAAGACGCTCTTCTTGGCTGAAGTGTGCTGAACTCTATTTCACACAAGGTTTCTCTGAAAAGAGCCTGGCTTGAAGATGGAGCTTATCCAGACACAGATGCAATACTGACAACCTTGGCTGCTTGAGCAACATGTGGGTCACCATAATCTTCCTGGGAATATATATTGTAAGCTCAAGCAGATCATTGACCCAGGAAATGTCCAATTGGAGAGAAGCAATCAGAACTAGCCTCCAGGACTGACCCCTTACCTTCTGAATTGCCTTCAGATTCAGGAACTTTGATGGGTGGGTGGGTGTGTATGCATAAGCCCACACCCCCCCCCCCTCCCCAGACCATTCCATATGTAGCTGTTGGCCTCTCCTTGATAATGAATCAGCCAGGACATTGAACATGCCTGGAATGTGCCAGGCTTGTACTGAGATATAGTATCATGCGAACTAGCGGAGGACCTCCCATACCATAATACAAAGTTCCAGTTATTTCTTGCCTCCTTTAATTGTGGAGGTAATTCATCACAACAGAATTTTCGGACATTATTATGACCATCTTTCTACATATCTGATCTTTTCGAGCATGGGAAACCTGGGGAATAGCTTTCCCAAGAGGGCGATATTGTGTCTTCTCCAATACCATTCACTTGCTGCTGACTGCTGTGAAGCAGGGCAGTAAGTGGCCCCCCGTACCTGATAAACTGGCATCTATACTGATTGTGACTTCCTGGGATGGGGGGGGGTCCAGAGCTATTCCCAGTGAAAACCACTCCCTGTATTGCCAAAGAAAAAAGCAGCAGCAGATTTCGGATGAGATCAAAATCTGGTGATCTAAATGACCCAAGATAGTGCTTCACTGTGCCAGGAATGCCATCTGCAAGGGGTGCATATAGAGATGGCTGAGACCGAACAATTCCACCGCCACAATGAGAAGGCTGAGGAATTGAAGAAACTCCCTTGCAGAAATAGTAATCTTGTCAGAAATTGAATTGATGTGCTTAGGCATAAGTCAAACATGGTTGATGAGGTAGGAACTCCATACAGAGATGGGCAAAATGCAGAGAATTGACAAAATATGACATTTTCCTGTTTACTATCCACTCTAAACTTTGAAAGGGGCAGAGGATGTGGTTCATGTCCTGAACTAGAACAAAACTTGTCCAATGTTTCTGCAGAATGTCATCTAGGTACACCACCATCACTGTGGAGGAGGACATCCTGAATTGGGATATTACAGTCTAATGCTTTGGTGTTAGCCCAAGAACTGAAGCTCTAATTGAATGCCAGGGCACAGAATTGGTGCACTGACCCACAGTAGCCAAAACCAAGAAACTTCCAAGATAGCCTGTGTATCAGAATATGTTTCTGCAAAATGACATCTAGGTACACCACCATCACTGTGGAGGAGGGCATCCTGAATTGGGAGCTCACACAGTCTAATGCTTTGGTGAAAGCCGAAGGATTGAAGCTCCAATCAAATGCAAGGGCACAGAATTGGTACACTGACCCACAGTAGCCAAAATGAAGAAATTTCCAAGATAGCGGGTGTATGAGAATATGGAAATATGCATTGCTTGCATATTTGTTCTGCTGTATCTTGCTGCCTCCATTTTGAACTCTAAATTGGCAATGAACAAGTTGAGCCAGCTCCAGTCTATAAACGGTATCAATTACTCATTGGCTTTTGAAAATGGAAAGAGTCTTAAGTAGAAGCCTGGGGAGTTCAGTTTCTGAACTATCTTCATCATCTGCATTGAGAGCAAAAGCTCTATCTCCTGTAAAATGTCTGCCTGTATGGGATAATTTGGGACATGTCATAAAAGGGGATGAAAAAATGGTAGACACTGGACAAACAAGATCTGGAGCTCCTTCAAAACAACTTGGATCAAACGTTCTGTAGCTGGGAACAAGTTTATCCAAGTCAGCTAAAACCGAAGTCTGGTGTCTGCAGGTAGGTTGCTGGTGGACGGGAGAGACAGGGAGTCATTGTCAAGTACTGTGAGGCTTGGGAAAGGAGACATTGGCTTTTCTTTCCCCCATTCCAGCCTGCCTATGAAACTGAGTGGCCCATGGCTGCCTAAAATTTGCTTGACTGCAAAAGGACTGTTGCTATTGTGGTAAACTTCTGATCATCCCTTCGCTGGTACTGCCCCTAAGTGGCCAAAAAGAGGAAGGGGCAGGCAAGGACAGCTGGAGTGGTAATTCCTGTGCCATCTGCTTCTCAGCTTTCTCAATGCACTCCCCAAACAGAATGGGTGAGCCAAAAGGCAGAGAATGCAGAGCTGCCGCATGATGTGGTTTAAATGTAAAAGAGCACAAGAGGGCATCTCTTCCCACCAAATCCAAACTGCAGGAAGCAGTAAGGGCATCAAATGATGTACAGCTGTTTTAATGACCTTGGCTATATGGCACACTGACTCCCTGCATTTCCACCTGACGGAAAATGGCCTAGGATGCCAAGTTTAGCAGTGAGAAAGCTGCACATGTCCGAATGGAGTTGGTACAAATGTGTTAAGATCTCTGGCATCTTGCTCACAGAGAAACTTTGGCATTACTGGGATCCTGCATTTAAGATGAAAAATGACACCTGGTAATTTCTGCAATCTTCAATGATTGCAGAAAAATTCTGAATGATAGGTATTCATCTTTCTCATCAATGTCAAGGTTTGACTTTAATATACCCAATTCACCACAGGTGAGACAAGACACTCAAAAGGTGACAAGATGCAGTAAATTTCTTCAATTACCACCTTGAAGCTAACTCCATCCATCCCATAGGTGGGTCCGAGTGTGGCAGCAATTCAAGTTTGTCCCCTTCCTCAGAAGAGGGGTTTTCCTTGTCTTGTACACCTTCCATATATGGATACAGCATGCCACAAGGCAGCAACAACCATACATGTTGTGGAACCCGCCGATTGGATAGGTTGGCAAAGCCAGTCCCACTCAATCCAAGATGGAATGAGGTTTCAACAATGACTGTTGTGCCAGGGTGGCCAGTGGGGCAGGCAGTTGGACAGCTGGCCCAGTACATATGGCCAGTATGGTAAAGAAGGTTGGCAAGTTGACTTGCACCAGGACACCAAGGCAGCCAGAAAAGTGACACTAGCCATCACAGACAGAACTGATGACTGCCAAGCAGTTTGACAGTCCGATATCACTGATCTTTGATCAAGGGGCCCCGGGTGGCTGAGTGGTCTAAGATGATCACCTTTGCAGATCACTCACACATCTCACCTCTGTCCTCTTTGAGTTCAAGTCTCAGCTCGACCAACATGGGTAAGTGAGATAACTTGCCAGTAGCTTCCTGTGAGTCAATGGTTCTTCCTGGGGCCTTCCCCCACCAAATATACTGGCCACCATGTATAGCCAACCATGTGCTGAAAAATGGTGTTAAACCACCAAAAAACAAAAACAAAACTGATCCTTGATCAATATACCTGTAACCGGGTAAGCTGGATGAACTTGTCTACAGTCGGAATAGCATATGATAGCTGATACATGTCTTGCATACTGTAATGGCCAGCCAAGTCTGACTGTATTCTCGTGTGCCGGATCTTACTGGCACTAAGACCATGCATGGACAGCTGGGATAACTTGAGCCCAGCGAGCTGCCAAATGAGGTAGGGGGTGGCGGGGCCGTCATCATATTCTCCAATTCGCCAGTAAATAGCTGTAATAATAATCTGGCAGCAAAATCCCCAGAAGCGAACATTTTGCATGTTGCTTCATGTATAATGCGACACAAAGATTCAAAATAAGATGTGGGCGGGGTCCATTATGACAGCATCTATGGCATCGGATGTGACTGCAGACACCGCATGGACTAGATGAGCACGTGCTGCACACCAGGCATGTCTCATGCTTGTCTTGAAGCAATAGCACTTCTTGCATTTGTAAGACGTTTCCTCTGGAAAAATAGAAGAGCAAAATGCACTAAATACCCACAAATTAGTTGAAACTCACAAAGAGAAAACACCTGTAACACAAATAAATAAATGAACCGCAGTGTCTACTATACAATTCAATAAGTGCACAGGTGAATAAAGCCAACATATGCAATTTACCCATCAACAAACAAATGCACAACGACTGGTAAAAAATATGAATAAATTTACCCAAAATATACAGATGATGTAGACACACAATATACAAACACTAAAAACTGACTAGATAACCAAAAATTTTAAATGGATAACTTGAAACACTGAACATATGGCCATGGATTCAGGTGGCACACTGAACTGTAGTTGAGTCCAAGCAAAGCTTAAACTGGTTAACATCTGTTATTCAAGCGACCACCAAGCAGAGATAAGGGGAGGTAATTTGTAAGAGCTACTTCCCTTCATCTAAACTGCATAGAGAGAGAAAGATGATTTATTGTCTCCAAAGTGCTAGATTCTAGAGGTAGCAGAGGTTGTTTTTCCTAATGTTAATGCGGTCACAATAATGTTTTCAATGGAGAAAAGGAGATCAGTGCAAGGCTCGCACACATGAGAAAGATTCCACAATAACTGTTCTAAGTAACTGTTACCTACCTCATGATACAATCTTGTATCTATTATCCTGGCTATTACATCATCAACTCTCATGTAGAACCGCAACAGCAGAAAGAAACTTGTAGGCATCACTCTCTGCAAAAAAATTAAATGTCGTCTTTGTTACAAAATTTATCACGGGTAAAATGATTCAGTGATGTATCAATGCATCAATAATTTTGCCATTTTGATACACACTGTGATCCTAAAGCTGGAGATTCGATTCAAAATGATATCTACCTTTTTATAATAGTTACTTTTACTCTTCACCAGCAGTGTTTCATATCATTGGCTATGTATCACGATTCAAATTTATATGCCATATATATATATATATGGTCCATTTTGTGGGTTAAACAAATGAAAAAAAGATCATAATATGAAACTTTGGTTCAACAAGACATTCACAGGGAATCTAATTCAATCTTGGCTTCCTTAGGGTTATCCCACATTAAAGGTACTGATGATCTGGAAGGCACCTACAGGTAATACAGACAAATCTGGGTATAACAACTGCTGTGGGGGAGTAGCTATATATGACAAGATTAGATTTTCATGTTTTAAAGTACTAGTCCCAGGGACAAGTGGTATTTGAACAGTAACTGTCAAGGTCTAAAACCATGTATAAAGAGTGATTCTGTTTCAAAAATGTCAACTGAAAGGAATAACAAGAGGCCCATATGGGCCTGATACCACTCACTGGTTTCCATAACTTGACATTTGACCTTATGTAGTATTGTGAGAACACAACTTTTGCAAACTGTCTCCCAAACTTTATATCCTGTTGATTTTACCTATTTTACTATATTGTGATAAAAATTCATTCAGAAGACAAAGGCATAATACATATGCATACTCTCTTGCTCACAACTGAAGTCATCACATGCAAGGTCACCTCATTAATATGCATGGATCTTGCTCATTATAACACTCATCCAAGATCTTAAGATATATGCACATAATCCAAGGCTGATCAAAACTGGATCAAAATTATGGCTTCCAGAATGGTAACAAGTTCAGCCAATCAGATGTAAGATCAATTTATTAGTATGCCTGGATTTTGCTCTATCAAAATCATTTAAGAGCTTGATGATATAAGCATATATTCACAAGTTTTATCAAAATCAGATCAGGAATATGGTTTTGAGAATGGTAACAAGCTCAGCCAATCAGATGCAAGATTACCTCATTAACATGGGTAGATCTTGCTCTTGATCTAACCCATCCAAGATCTTGATGATTTCAGCCCATTTTTCAAGTTTGATAAAAATCATATCAGAATTGGCTTTCCAAGTGGTAAAAAGGTCAACCAATCTGGTGCATGAACACCTCATTAATATCCACGCATCTTTCTCATTTCCAAGATCATGATGATATAAGCTCATGTTTCAAGTTTGATCAAAATCAGATCAAAAATATGGCTTTGAGAGTGGTAACATGCCCTACCAAGTGGATACAAGATTGCCTAGTTAATATGCGCGTATTTCACTCAATATCGCACTTGTCCAAGATCTTCATGCTGTAAGGATATATTCCAAATTAGATCAAAATCAGATCTGAAATACAGCCTTGAGTGTGGTAACAAGTTCAGCTAATCATATGCAAGATCACCTGATTAATATGTATGGATCTCACTCTTTATCAAGCTCATCCAAAAACTTAATGATATAACCACATATTTCAAGTTTGATCAAAATCAGATTTTAAAAAATATGATTTCCAGAGTGGTAACAAGGTTTGATCAGATGTAAGATCACCTCAGTAATATGCATGTATCTCGCTCATTATTGAACTTGTCCAAGATCATGGTGATATATGTCCATATTCCAAGATTGATCAAAATCAAAATATGGCCTCCAGACTGTCAGCAAGCTCCGTCAATCAGATGCAAGATTATGTCAATAATATGCATGGATCTTACTCATTATTGAACTCATCTATGTTAATGGCATAAGCATATATTCCAAGTTTTATCAAAACTGTATTAGTAATATGGCCTCTAGAGTAATAACAAGTACAACAATAAGATGCAAGATCACCTTATCAATATGAGTGAATATTGCTCATATGACAAACTTCTCCAAGATTTTGATGATAAAGGTCCATATTCCAAGTTTGACTGAAATCAGATAAAAAATATGGGCTCCAGAGTGATAACAATTCTTGATGGATGGATGATGCACAACGATCAACACACATAAAGGGTTGTCCAGCAAGTCAGCTTTTAAAAAAGTTATATTCCAATTAATCTGAAGACGTTGGGAGTCAAAATCATATTGATTGTGTGCCACCCAATGGCATGGCTGGTATTCCAGCTGTTCAGAGAACAAGCATCTCGAAAAAAAACACTTGTTACTTCACCAGACTACTTATAATTATCAAGTTAACAAGCTTAAGAACAGAACCCTGCAGGTGGTCATTATATACAGGAAAAGATATATTGATTACAGTAACTGTGTAAAATGAGACCATTTGTTCCTGACCTTCATAAATAGGTGGTATTTGCATACAGATAGGGGCTAAAGCAGGTTTGACTATAAGTAAATAGATGTGGCAATTGTGATTGAGAATAATTTAAAAGGTTCTATGTTGACCAGTCCAGTAAAAATGTGAGGGCTCCTGGAGTTGTAGAAGAGCTTTTATTTTGCTGTGCATTTCTTTTAAGCCTTGTTCCAAAAGAACACAACTTTTTATGCTGTATCAATATTTTCAACTCCTATCATATCATATTATGAATCCTTATACATTTTTTTAAAAAAAATCATTTTAGAATCAGAGATATCAGGGCTTAAATTTAGCATGATTGGGAAGGGGGAGGGATATGGAACCATGAGAACTAGCAGGTCTGTAATTTTTTTGTGTTCTCCGAGTTATCAACTGTTCCCATAAGATGCAGTATTGCACATTGAGCATGAGCTTGAGGGTTTCCCGCAATTTTTTGTCCTATGTCCCCCAAATCTTGACCCTCTGCATGCCACTAGGTGTGCTTATTTGACAGAAAAAATAAAAAAGTACAACTTTTCATTAGTGGATGTCCATCCATGTCTCTGTTGGCACTAGCAATGGCCAAAGTCGCGAAAGGTGATACAAATGTAAGATGGCAATGAATATCTACTTTAAAACAATGTATCTGACAATGAAAACATTCAAGATTTGTGGTAGTTGGCTGAGTTGCAATGTCAAGTCTTTTTGATGGCTGTTAGTGTAACATATTTTCACAGTTAAAGTTACCCCTATGGTGAGAAAGATTTAGTTTATTGTGAGGTTGAACTAATGACAAAAGAGACTAAATTTATGCAAATATACAATTTGTCATTTAATTAATGATCTGTTAGTTTGGAAAGAAAAGTAATTCAGAAAACATAGGTGTTTATTATGATCAATGCTGGTAGATAACGAGTCTACACTAAAGTTAAATGAGAGCAAGATCCAGAACAGAAAATTCCATGGTGCAGCTGATTTCAGGTTAATCAGATATTAAAACATGATAATGTTTTCATGAGTTACTTGAGCACAAAATTTGTATTGCAATAATGTAAGTGTCCAAGGAAAATATGATAGTATAGTGCAGACCACAAGTTATGGTGGCAAAACTGTTGAAGCCAATAAGATTATCTCATTTTTATAGGACTATTAGTGCATTATGTGGTATTATTTTCCTTTGTTCCTCTAAAATGTGTCCCGCAAATTTGGAGGGTGGGGGACACAGCGTCCCCTGTCCTTGGGATCCTATGTGCAACACTGAGATGATGTTGTTTTTATTATAGTTGATAGTAAATAATCCAATGCCGACAATTTTCCATAGTAGTTATGTTCATCCAATCCATAAGCAAAGGGGGTGTTCTTGTTGCAACACACGCACTTTGTCTTCTTGGTCTTTCCACCTACTGGAACAAACCCTACAGTTGGAAGTTACTCTCCGAACTCTCCGCCATTTTTGTGCCGGAATCCGTGGAAAATCTTCATACAACCCAATCATTTCAAAGATTGGACTTATTCTAATTATGGATACAATATCTTATTACAGCCATTATATTGCAAAATACTAAAATTTAAAATTTGTACAATTTATTTTCAAGTTGGAATTGTCGTTTTTAATAAAAATATTTTAAAAATGCTAGTATAAGCTGATGTTGATCATACAAAATTGTGCCAATGTATTTGATTCTTATAAATCAGTTACCATATATACTTGCTTATAAGTCGGGTCCAACTGCAAACAACATAGACCCTGATCTGCCATCACATAATGCACCAGCAGATCAGGGCCTATGTTGTTTTGTCTACTGACTGCTTTAAACAAACTGCATAGACTCAGATCTGACAGTGCATTATGCAATGGCAAATCTGGGTCTGTGCAGTCTGCAGTTGGACTCAACCTATAAGCGAGTATATATGGTACATGTACAGTGGAACATATGTACAATGGACACTCAAGAGATTGCACAATTTGTCCTTTGAGGGTATGTCCTTTGTATAGAGGTGAAATATGCATGTGAAACTAAGAGAAGAGAATCGCAAGTCTTTTATCAGCAGGTGTTTACTATAATAGATTTTGCTATAGTTACAACCAGTACTTCTTTTAGAAAAAAAACCATTCATTTGCATCATGGAAATTTACAAAATGTGGTACCAAAATCATGATTTTTACTCTTCAGCTAGTAAATTGATTAGCCTCAGACTGGCAGACTATTGCTAATTTTGAGCCAGGTATATCTTCCAAACTTACAATTCTAACATTTAGTATGGATGTTCCATTGTCAGCCAGCTCATCCTCAAATAAAGTCATGTCTTCATAGAAATGGATCTTCTCTCTGAGCTTCAGTTTTTCCATATCAATCCTCTCATCTGTAGGGAACACCTATTTCAAATACAATAAAATTTATTTATTTCACCAGCTGGTTATCAAATCAAGGTAAGGTATTTCTATTTAAAACTTGCATATTGCTATTTTGAGATTTTAGAGTTCAAATGATATATTAAAATTGTGAAATATTGAATTGTTGTCACTGCTGAATCAAGCTGTTAACAAGAGGCCCAAGTGTGACTGATATCACTCACCTGGTTTACATAATTCTATCCAAATATAAAGGTTTACATATTATGCATGTACTCTTGCCCATAACTGAAGTAATCCAAGGTCTTTAAAAGTTAGGTTTACAAATGAAGCTTTAATATGTGGTAAATAGAGTCCCATGGTAAATAGAGTCCCAGGTTAAATAGAGTCCCATGGTAAATAGAGTCCCATGGTTTTCACATACATTCATATTACAACTCAGTTTTATTAACTCTTGGGTTTCCTTACTCTTGGTAATTAAATTTGGAAGTGCTTCTGGGAAAAAGAATATAGTGTTTAAGGGTTTTTTAAAAAAAATTATTGGAAGCTAGAAATACAAAATATAAATTTCAAATAATTTGTGTGTAATGGCACTAAATATATGAAATTCCATAAAATTATTCACAACACAAGTGATTTCATATAAGTGGCAAAAGTTTCAAGCACTTTAACATGACAATATTAGCAACTGTCAGACTCTATTTCGCTAAACATCTCAAACTTGCTTCCAAATATTTAAGAATTTTAAATGTGGCAGTTTAGATTTTATAAATAATTATCAGCAAATAAATTTGTAAACTTACACATGATTTTTACTACAAATACATTCCTATTGGAGCAAAATCAATGAGAAAGAAACGCAATTATACACAAACAAATATCTGCAAATGTGTCAATAAATTATGATCCTTAATTACAATATTACACAAAGTTTATGCAAGCCTGCATTGTACATTTTCTCTAACAACATTTCTATTTTATACTTTTTCTTCAATTAGAAATTACAAATTATTCATTTTAATCCCCAAGGTATATTACTTTACTCATTTTTATGAATTGTTCTTTTGAAATCTATGCAGCTTGTATTCTTTTTTTAAAGCTGGTTTGCATAGTTAAGCAACGGGTTGAACTCTGTAAACCTAAACCTGTGATTCTCACTATTGATTAACTTTAGAGCACAAGAGAGAGAGAGAGAGAGAGAGCAGATAGGTATGTTAAAAGAAAAAAAAACTGATTACAAAGCATACAAATTGAGAACTATTTCTAACTGCACTGAATTTCATTTATATGCACAGATCTTGCTAATAATAAAAAATCATTGGATATCCTGATCTTATAAGACTATTTACTAAGTTTTGATATAAATCTGATCAGAAATAGTCACTAAAGTGTTTACAAGCTCAGCCAATCAGATGCAAGATCACTGCATCAATATTGCTCATAACTGTACCCATCTAAAATCTTCATGATTTAAGTCTTATTACAAAGCTAATCAAAATCAGTTCAGCAATAGTCTCGACATTAGTTTAGCCAATAAAATGTAAGATCACCTCATTAATATGTGTGGATCTTGCTCATTATCAAACACATATAAGATATATGGCCTCCAGAGTGGCAACAAGCTCAGCTGATTAGATACAAGATCACCTCATAATTACAAGTGGATCCCACTCTTTATCGAACTCACTTATAAGATCATATTCCAAGCTTGATGAAAATCAGATCAGAAATATGTCAGACATTACAATGAAATAAGCATATATTCCAAGTCTTATAATTCAGATCAGAAATACCTACTCTAGAGTGAAATCAAGCTCAGCCAATCAGATACATTATATTAATAGGTGTGGATCTCACTCATTATCAAACTCATCTTGGTGATATAAAAATGTATTCCAAGTTTGATCAAAACCAGAACAGATATGGCCTCCAGAGTGGTAACAAGCTCAGCCAATCAGATACAAGATAACCTCATTAATATGCATAGATTTTGCTCATATTCGAACTTGTCCAAGATATTGATGATATAAACATATCATCCAAAACTAGATCAAAAAGATGGCCTCAAGAGTTGTAACAAGCAAATGTTGATGGATGACAGACACAGGGCTATACAATAAGCTCACTCAGCTTTATGTCCAGATGAGGTAACAAGCATTTCTTAAAGAAATTAGAAAATTAATGAAACATGAACACCCTACTATAGTGACTGAAAACTGACCTAAATCAAACGCATTCAATATTGGCTGTATGGATGTAATGTGTTTACTATAGTGCCTGAAAACTGGCCTAAATCCAACACATTAGGGATTGGCTGTATGGATGTAATGTGTGTACTATAGTTCCCGAAAACTGGCCTAAATCCAACACATTATGAATTGGCTGTATGGATGTAATGTGTGTACTATAGTGCCTGAAAACTGGCCTAAATCCAACACATTATGGATTGGCTCTATGGATGTAATGTGTGTACTATAGTGCCTGAAAACTGGCATTAATCCAACACATTATGGATTGGCTGTATGGATGTAATGTGTGTATTATAGTGCCTGAAAACTGGCCTAAATCCAACATATTATGGATTGGCTGTATGGACGTAATGTGTTTACAAGGGTAACACTATATGCCCCCGATTCATTGTGGGCCATAAAAAGTATATTACAGTTAAACCTGTCAATAGTGGCCACCCATGAGAAAAGGCAAAAGTGGCCTTTTGTACAGGTGACCTCTGTACACATGTTCACCTTGTAAAATTGTTTTTTGAACAAATACCATGCACCAAATATCATCATTATCATTATTATTATTATTATTATTGTTATTATTATTATATACATTATCAAGATTGTTTTATGTGCACTATACAACAAAATCATAAAATATATGTATATATTGTTCTCTCCCAAATTTATTTTCCACACAAGATTACTGTATCCTGCTCATTTGAATCCATCCTATAAATTAAAACATCACCGACTTAAAATAATCGCTGATCTTAGTTTATTCATGCTTTAAAAACAATATCTGGATTAGCCAGTTGTTCAACTCGCCGAGATCAAAAGACAGTCGGCTTATGCGAGAAGCCTATGATGAATACAAAATCAAAAAAAGCTGTATATGGATATTCTTTGTGACCCATGAGCTGAAATTTCCCCTGCCTTTACAGACAAGTTTTAAATACTGAATGACCCCTGACCCTAATGAAAAGGGATGTAACTAGTATCTCTTCACAAAGATGAACTTTTTTTCTTCAGAGATAGTTTTAATTCACAGGCACATAGATGATGTCAAACTATATGTGTCACATTGGCACAAAAGGCAACTTCCATTTTTGCTGCCATAACAAATTTTCCCACCAACCAGCAAACAAATTGTCTCCACCCTCTACCCTACTGATAAAAACTGTCTCACTTTTGAATCTGACATATTGACACCGTTGAGTTACACTATCAATGTGACTGGAATAAGGTGAGTACAAGCGAGATAAGAAATGTTTGCACATCGATTCATATGATATTCCTTTATCTAAACAATGCCTTCCACATGAAGCAAAAATGTAGTTTGCATAGATTGAGTGGTCACTGTAGATACATGTCAACCATTCAAGGCAGGGAGAAACCAGTTTTGGTTAGGAACCACCTGGCCTCTGACCACGGAAAGCAGGTGACTGTTACATACAGGACATTTATATAGGAAATTTGCTGGGGGAAATTAGAATGGCCATTGTGAACAGGTGACCGCTGAGTAAAGGTGACTGTTAGGACAGGTTTTAGTGTACATCCATAGGTAAAGTGAGAACATTTTAAAAATATACACGAGTCTCAAGTGGACCTAATTATCACAACCTAACCTGCACTCAGGTCCTTGGATTTTAATTTTTTGTTTTGTTGTGCTGTGTTTGTCATTTGTATTTGTTCTGTAAACAAATGGATGCTATAACGTTTTAAAATTAAAAAAATAATTTTTTTTTATTCCGACTCAGCAAGGTTACTGTAAAGTGTTACTGTAAAAGAAGCTTGCCTGGAGAAAAGTATCTACCCAAATTGATGACCGATATTTGTTATGCCACCATCTTACACAAGATCAAGCAATAAATATATCTATGAGATATATGATTATTTTTGGGCTACAAAAGCATTGCATACCATCTAAAGGTATGTCATCCAGTTCATAGATGTCAAAGTGTGAATTATTTTTAAAATCTTGTAGATCAATTCATAATTGCAGACAGAAATGCCAATTTAATCAGCAACAAAGTTGAGTACGAAGCATGAAAATGCAACATAACACTTTATATTCCTCCTTTAATTAATTTAACCAATAGGAGTTGTGACCTCAATGCATCAAATGGGAAAAAATGGGAAGGGTGTCAGCATAAGTCAGGGAAAGGCAAGTCAACTTGTATTTCTTGGTGTATCAAAGTGAAATGGCAATTTTGCCAAATTACCCCTCTTCCTAAAGCTGACCATGAAGATATTATTGAAATGAAAACTTCGCAGCCGACCTACCACAAACCTGTATGGTCTAATTTATAAATCTCATGAAATGACTCTGACATGTGAAACAAAATATTCATGTACATGGTAACTGACTGTATGGAATCATGAATAATAAAGTACATTAATTATAGTAAGAAATAAATTTGAGCACAACATTTTGTACAATTATCAAAACATAGTTTTGTAGTGATATGAAATGAACAACAGCAAATAATAATGTAACCATTTTCTTTGTGTAACCTAATTTTGATTGGGTGAATCAGACTGGCACAGACTTTTAATCTATCTTTCTTCAAAGGCAAACTTTTGGAAAATTTATTATATTTGAACAGGCAATTCCACTGAAAAAAGTAACCTATATTAACATTTAGTGTAGTGTTTGATTTTGATGATGAAAAGTGTGTGAAATATCAATTTTCACTGTTTAATATACCACAGTCAGGGACCTAGTCTATAACCTAGGATGTGTAATTATATGAGGTTGATTAATGTTATATTTTCAGAATAAGAAACACAGTCCAATCTGGCCTTAGATAGCCATTCATACCTTAGTGTGAAAAGCAAGAAAATAAAACCCAAACAACACCAAAAAATGTCTGTTTTTTGGAATGCTCAGGTACATTAAGGTAAGCCAATATACACAGTATTCTTAAGAATATAGGGCCTAGACCCAAACAGTGCAGCAGTAACACACTTCCTTTGCACCTTTGCAGTACCAGGTCTGATCCTCTTTTCCTGTCATGGTTAGTAAGCCCATCCATGGTCAAAGATTTACTCTGCATTCTCAGTTTTTTTTTAATTTTAAAGGAAATAAATGATCACTTTTTTAATTGAGCACCTTAAATTCTACTCCTTCCTTTCCAAAAAGGGTTCCTTTGTATTCTGTGGTATAGGTCCAATCAAAAGGCTTCACAACATCATTGATGTGTTCACAGCCAGCTCTGGAAAATTCAAATTGCGGAATTGATTTTATATATATATATATCACACCAACAACAAAATCAAAACAACAGTGACGTTAATCTATCTAACCCAAAGGCATAAATATCAGGTCTACAACTGGACCAAAGTCTCTTAGCACATGTACCTAAAACCTCTTATACTCAATTTTTAGGCTTATAGTTAAATCGATCTTTGCAGACTAATCTGAATTTCTTTTCTAAAGATAGGCTTGAAGAGAAAAGACCACCTAGTCCAGGCCACAATTTCACCAAAAATAATCTTAAACTTAAGACATATGATTGGTCAATTTTAAGTGAGATTTAAATTTCAACCAATTAGATTACTGGATTCTAGACTTAATTTTAAGTTAAAGTAAATTTTAAATCAAATAGTATTACATTGCTTTTTCTTTTCTTTACTAAAAATATGTCAGAAATTAGAATCTCCTGCAACAACAATAGGCTAAAAATTAAAACATTTCTACTAAATGATAGTGCTGAAATTCTATGAATTTTATAATTGAGATGTACACCTCTGCTGTGAGCAAGTTGTGTTTGCTGAGACCTGAAAATCTCAACGAACTTTGAAAGTTAATTAAGTGAAGGTAGTTTTCTTTGGAGAGTTTGAATATTTTTAAAATTTGGGTTTTTAAAACATTCTTTTCTCAACTCCAATGGCTGAATGTTTTTATTGCATTCAGTAACTGAGATAAAATCTACAATTACGGTTGTCCCTCTTCATTACTGTTCTGCAGCATAGATTTTAAAAAAGGATGATAGTTACAAAATAACAAGGAAAATTTTTCAGGCAGAATGTAAGAAATAACATCTCATACAAACATCCATGTAAAAGCTGGGATAGGTATATATGGCAAAGGATAACACATTTGCTTTGCAATTCTGCATTCCCAGATTTGATCATTATATAAATGCCTCAAGAAATACAACAAAATCAGTTCTAAAGTAGACCACTAATCTAAAGGCACATCTAGATCACTAGTTAAAAGGCACATAGAGACCACTAGTCTAAAGACACAGCTTGATCACTAGTCTAAAGGCACATCTCGACCACTAATCTAAATGCACATCTTGACCCCTAGTCTAAAGGCACATCTAGACCACTAGTCTAAAGGCACATAGAGACCACTAATCTAAAGGCACATATAGACCACTAGTCTGAAGGCACATCTAGACCACTAGTCTAAAGGCACATCTAGACCACTAGTCTAAAGGCACATCTAGACCCTAGTCTAAAGGCACATCTAGACCACTAGTCTAAAGGCACATATAGACCACTAGTCTAAAGGCACATCTAGACCACTAGTCTAAAGGCACATCTAGACCACTAGTCTAAAGGCACATCTAGACCACTAGTCTAAAGGCACATCTAGACCACTAGTCTAAAGGCACATAGAGACCCTAGTCTAAAGGCACATAGAGACCACTAGTCTAAAGACACATAGAGACCACTAGTCTAAAGGCACATCTAGACCACTAGTCTAAAGGCACACATCTAGACCACTAATCTAAAGGCACATAGAGACGACTAGTCTAAAGACACATCCAGACCACTAGTCTCAAAGGCACATATAGACCACTAGCCTAAAGGCACATCTAGACCACTAGTCTAAAGGCACATCTAGACCACTAGTCTAAAGGCACATCAAGGCCACAAGTCTAAAGGCACATCTGGACCCAAGTCTAAAGGCACATCTAGACCACTTGTCTAAAGGCACATCTAGGCCACTAGTCTAAAGGAACATCTAGATCACTAGTCTAAAGGCACTTCTAGTCCACTAGTCTAAAGGCACATCTAAAGACACATCTAGGCCACTAGTCCAAATGCACATCTACACAAACCTAGTCTAAACGCACATCTAGACCACTAGTCTAAAGGCACATCTAGACCACTAGTCTAATGGCACATCTAGACCACTAGTCTAATATGTGTACCATGTTTTATCAGGATATCATGAAGTTTTGGATGCTGCTATGAAAACTGAAGTGTGATGGAGGATGAACACATGGATGAAAACATTAGAAATATTTAAACTGAAGAATTGGAAGTAGCAAAAGGCATATCTACACCTCTAGCTTAATATATGTACCAAATTTTATACAAATATCTTACTACTGTTTTGGAGTCTGTCCTTGAAACAAAAGTCTGGAAATGGATGGACAGAAAAATGGATGAAACCATTAGAAATATTGAAACTGAAGAACTGTAAATAGTACAAGGCAGACCACAAGTCTAAAATGTATACCAAGTTTGACAGAGATATCTTGAACAGTTTGAGAGTTGTGCTTCACAAAATGAAAATGTCTATGGACAGACAAACAGATGGGCATAGCAACACCTGGGAGGAGGGAGGGGGGATACAAATATTAATCACAAACTGTACCTGGCCTCTTTCCAGGCATTAGATACTGCCACTTTTAATGGGTCATGATGTGCATCCACCAGCTTCAGTGCATCCAAAGCCTTAAACTCAATACCAAACCCATCCTCATGCTCAATGCGGAGAACATTGTTGGCAAACACCATGTCAGGAATCTGAGGCACTTCCACCTCTGCTTCAAACCTTCAATAACAAAGGAAAAAGAGAGTAGTACATAAGTACATAAGAATGACACAGCTAGACTTGCAACTATGAATGAGTTGATTTAGAAACTGCTTTATCTGCAACAGACAGCTAGCAACTTTTAGTAAGATTTGTTGTTGTTGTTGTTGTTGTTGTTGTGGGTTTAATGCCATTTTTCAGCACACGAAAGGCTATACATGGCGGCCAGTATATTTGGTATAGGAAGAACCCGGGAAGAACCACCGACCCACGGGAAACTACTGGCAAGCTTTCTCACATACCCACGTTAGCCGAGCCCGAGACTCGAACCCACGCACACAGATGTGAGATGTGTGAGTGATCTGTAAATGCGAGCACCTTAGACCACTCGGCCACCCGGGGCCCAAGTAAGATTTGTCATTGTCAACAATTACTGTAGTCACAAAGGATATTATAACCATTAATGTACCTTTATTTAACAGTGGTCCCTACAAAGGACAAAGCTGGGATATAAAACAGATGTGTACATAGTAAAGGCATATTATGTAAATTATAAATGAGTTTCAAAGGTCTCAAGAAAATCAGTTGAAGACAGAGGTTTGCCTATTGCACAATGCTCAAATGCAATTTTAAATGTTTTTAATGATACAATTTTGCTTAATACCCCGAGTTAGAAATGTCTTCACAAGACACTGATACCCCACCAGTGCCTGAAAACTTACCTAAAGACGTGATGTACAGACAGGCAGATGAATGTAGTGTTGGATGAACAAGGGTAACAGTAGATGCCCTTTAAAATGTATCCCTGAATACACGCCACTCTCCCTCATAAGCCTTCAAAGTGGAAAGCCTTCTTGCTTGCAAGATTCTCTCCACAATCAAAGATTAAAATTCTTTCTTTCACAAGGCTCCCCTGACAAGAGCCAGCATAAAGGAGGAGTCAGTCCAGACAGGGATGGAATACCTGTGACTGCAGTTGTTTAAGAAAATTCTGATATTTTTTTTAAATACAAGAACAATGAAACAATTTTAGGAAGTAACAAACTGAAAGTTTTCACCTGTACGAATAAACAATACTTATTACTAAATAAACACATAAATATCAGCAGGGTGTGCAAATACAACCAACAATGGGCACCAACAATACTGTGTTGGAGCACAAGGTCAGAAGAAAAAAAATAAAGTTCACAACTGTGAGAAATTCACATATATATCAACAAATTTCACATAATAATGATTACAATATATACTAAATGCTTTTACAATCAGTACTCAAAAGATGGTGTAATAATCCACAAGATTAGCTTAGGTTGTGTTAGAGGTATTGGATACAACGTGTATCATATCAGCGAAAGCAAAAAGCTGGTAAACAACTGTAGCCACCTATTGGTGGTGAGGGGAGGTAAGGGGAAGGGCTGGGAGAGTTTCTTCCTTTCATCTATATGGAATATAGACAGAAAAGAAATATTTTTTTTGTTCTACAATTGCTGGATTCGAGAGGTAGTGGAGCATCTTCCTAATATTAATGTGATCGGGGAATGTGTTCAAAGGAGAAATCATAATCGAACTCTTGGTCACTAGACTTTTCTGACCAAACTTCAATTATTTTGGTTAATCCTTGCACAAACAGTTGACAGCATAAACCACCTGCCCATAGAGACCACCAGTTTTCAGTTTCCTCCAAATTTCTTATAAAGTTTATTTGCATATAAGAACGAACTTGCTCAACACAACCAGCGAGTTTTTTTCTGTTACATGGAGCCTAATATACTTTGTATAGCAACTGGTAATTAGTAGGGGTGAATGTCTATTTATTCCTTGTCTAAATTAATCATCCGCACTATGAAAGACATAATCTCACCAGGTAAATTAATATGAACTGCACCAAATTACTATATGGCTACTTTTTCTCTCCTCTCTCTCTCTCTTTCTCTGCTTCAACCTATTTTTCAAAACACTGACATGGGTCCTACCTGTATATAAAGACAACCGGTCCCTAAAGACTGCTTTTTTGTGCTCCTCTGGGCTGTTGTTATACACAGGTTTGACAGCAGATCCAAACCAGGAAGCATAAAACCCAATTGACTGCAGATCCAAACCAGGAAGTATAATACCCAATAGACTGAAATCTTATCTACAGCTCTGCATCTTAATCAACAATCTCCTTGTCCTTCTTGTTACCATATATACTTGCATATAAGCTGGGTCCAAATGCAAACATAGACCCTGATCTGCCATCGTATAATGCGCCAGCAGATCATTGGTTCCACTAATTAGTCCATACAAAATGCATAGACCCAGATCTGCCAGTGCATTACGTGATGGCAAATCTGGGTCTATGCAGTTTGCAGTTTGTATTGGCTTATATGCGAGTATATACGGTACTTAGAAATGCATCATCCAAGCTTGTTAATATATTATTCACCTCTCTCTGTCTTCACCCTCTGACTGCAAAATGTGACTCTTTCTTGACATCAGCTTCCAGGGTCCAAACTGGTACTGTTCAACTTCTGGTTTGCTGCGAGGTGGCATTCCAGGATGGAATCTATTAGCCGAGGTCATTTCTCTGTGGACTGCAAAGAAGAGCAAAGTGTCAAAAGTGAGTTTGCAATTTACGTGTACGTTATCGTGAACATTTTTCAGGGTCTATGCTATGGGTAATTCAAGTAAAAAGTCACGCCACAGCCTGTCATCTCACCCAAACATGCTTAGAAAAACTAAACTTTGCTTTTTCTCGAGTTTACATCTTCACACACCTCTTTTCACCACTGAATGAAAACTTTCTTATTCTGAGTTAATATCAACTTGTCTTTTATTTCAATGATGAATGTAAACCAGTTTAAACTATATTTTCATGCTTTTTAAACAACTTTTATGTCAGCTGAATGGATATTGAAGCCCACAATTACGTTTCAATCAATGAGATTCCTGCTGAAAATATTCACACAAGAAGCTTGAAAAAATTAATGAAATTCCAGGCATACATTGTCCAGTCACATGAAGTTAATACCCTGTGGAGGCTACAATATGTATACATAAGGGTTTAATGCAGTGGTTCTCAACCTTTATTTACTGCAACCCTAAATTGGCCACCAACAGGATTGCCTGACCATCAGGGCACTTTTCAGCATTAAAAAAGTAAAAAATGATGACCCTTCCCAACCCCACGCAACCTTGATTTGGATCACAACCTGAGGTTGGGAACTGCTGGCTTAATGGCACACCATAATGATGGTTCATTGTGCCGATTAAAGGTAAAATTATAAAAATGTCAATATAAAGAATTGCACAAAATACTTTAGGAAGATAAACCCATCAAAATAACATAAACTTGAAGTACTACAAGATGAAAAGATGAAAGATACAAAGGTAAATGACTTAACATTTTTAAAACTGCTATTTTAAGTGACTGTTTTGAACATTCTTAATTTTGACCAATCTACACTCACTTCCCCACCACTTCATCCTATGGCTGGAGGGAAAGAAGTCACTTGACCCTAAAATTTTAGCCAAGCGTGGACCCTGATTATTCACACAAATTAGAAGAGCTTTCTGTATATCTGCAATTTCTCAGAAATACTGTTGTATTCCCATGCATTCCTCCACCAGAGAGAGAAGCACCCAGTGAGTACACACAATATGTCAACTACACTTGCTACTCCAAGTGGGATTCTCCCAAGAATGTTATGAAAGCTTGTTGTATTAACCCATATTCAATAAAAGTCAGTAATGGCTTTCTTTTAAGGAGGCGCTCTACAGATAATACATGCTTCTGAGTGAGTGACAGGTGTAAGATGAAGTTGTTTGCATTTGCAACATGCACAATGGAGAGAATGTTGGCATACCTCTATCTTACTTTCATGTACTGTGGCTGAAATTTCTTTACATATTGTACTTGTGGATACTGGACATGATCTAAGCACACAGCCGACAGAAATGGCCGCTCCAATGTACTTGAAAAATCAGACTGAATTAGTCAAAAGTGCACTATTTTCAACAGTTATTAAAATAGGGAAACAAATTTTGCCAGAGCAGACAATATCAGCCTCTGAAAGTACTATGAATGAATTACAAAATATATAAAAATTAAAAAAAGTTATCAGCTCTTCTTTTTTAAATTTATCTTTGAAGTCCAGGAAGTGAAAATGACCAAGCAGAGCTAGCAATTTTTTGAGAGGTGCACATCTTAAGTAAGACCAAGCTGTACACTCTATAACCCAAATTGCACCCATCAATCATACACCAAAATATAGGGAATTCAAAGTTCTTTCAATAATACCTAAGATATACAAGGTCTTTTTTAAATAGCCAGAACAACCAGTGAGGAAAACCTGGGTAGTTCTTTTTCTTTAAAAATCTAACCCTATGCAAAGTATGAAACTGGAGAGTGCCACCTAAAGCATAACACATGCTTCTTCCTTGACAAGTTTATCATTCTGAGGGTGTAGTGCAAACTTTTTAAAAGAGTCGTCAAGGCAGATCATTCGGGGGGAGTAGCGAAAACAAACTTTTTAAGACAGTCATCATAGCAGTCATATTGGATGTTTGACTGGAACCATTTTCATTTGTGAGCAAGTAGGTATCATAAGAAGTCTATTCATGAAAACCCCATGTTGATAGGAATAGAGATAACAATATTTTCAAAATATGACTTTCCAATCAGGAGAAGTATCAGTAACACGATTTTCATGATGGCTGCTGTGGTGACCATCTTGGACATCAGATCAGCACCATTTTCATTTAAGACCAATTGGACATCATAAAAGGTGCTCTGGTTACAATCCCATGTCAATATGGCTTTCTGTTAAAGTATAACAAGATTTTTAAGATGGCTGCCATGGTGGCCATATTGGATGTCAGATTGCCTCCATTTTTATTTAGGACTAGCTAGACATCATAAAAAGTCTTTTAGTGAAAACCCCATGTTGATATGGCCATCAATTCATGAGGAATAGAAATAACATGATTTTCAATATGGCTGCCATCGCAGCCATATTGGACATCAGATTGGCACCATTTAATTTAGGACCAACTAGACATCAAAAGAAGTCTTTTAGTGAAAATGCCATGTGATATGACCATCCATTTAGGAGTAGTGGTGACAAGATGTGGTGGTTATACTGGATGTCTAAGCAGCACCATCTTTATTTAGGACTAACTAGACCATGGGATGAAGGTGTGTGTACAGTTTCATGGCAATCCTCCAAGTACATGTAGTTTAGAAGGAATAGCGATAACAAACTTGTGCTAATGGACAGAAGGGCAACAGACAATGGACGGACTACGGACAACAGACCATCCCATAATTCTTCTGGTCTGTAACCAGTAGAGCTAATTTTTAAGACAGTCATTGTGGCAACCATATTGGATTTACAACTAGCACCATTTCCATTACAGTCTTGGTGAAAACCCTATGTCATAATGATCATTCAGGGGGAGTAGTGAAAACAAAATTTTTAAGACAGTCGTCATGGCAACCATACTGGATGTACAACTGGCACCATTTCCATTCAGGACCAACTAGGTATCATAAAAAGTCTATTGGTGAAAACCCCATGTTGATATAGCCATCCATTTGGAGAGGAATAGACATAACATTATCAAGATATGGTTTTCCATTCAGGTGTAGCTGTAACAAGATTTTCAAGACAGCTGCTGTGGTGGCCATATTGGACGACAGATTGGCACCATTTTTATTTAGGAGCTTTACACCATAAGAAGTCTTTGAGTGGAAACTCCATGTTGATATGATCATCAATTCTAGAGGAGTAGCAACAAGAACTTTTACAATATGGCTGCCATGGCAGCCATACTGGACTTCAGATCGGCACCATTTTCATTTAGGACCAACAAAACATCATAAGAAGTCTTTCAGTGAAAACCCCATGTTGATTTGACCATCCATTCAGGACAAGTAACAATAACAAGATTTTCAAGATTGCTGTGGTGGCCATATTGGACTTCACATCAGCACCATTTTCATTTAAGACCAACTAGGCATCATAAGAAGTCTTTTAGTGAAAATCCCATACTGATATGACCATCCATTCAGAAGAAGTAGCGATAAGATTTTGGATGTCCAAGCAGCACCATTTTCAGTTAGGGCAAACTAGACCATGGGATGAATGTGCATGCAAAGTTTCACGGCAATCCTCCATGTAGTTTAGGAGGAGTAGCGATAACAAACTTGTGCTAACAGACAGACATATGGTGGACGACAGATGGACAATGGACTACAGACCATTCGAGCTAAAAACCACAAATTTAGTAAATATATAAGATATGTGATGTTACAGTTCTTTTGTGTATTGATTTAAGCATCAGCTGTTCTCCATAAATGATTTTTTCAGTAAGTAGTCAGAGTCTAATTGTACCTGTTAAATCCAAAAATAGAAAACTCAGAACAGTTTTAAAATTCAAATCCACATCAAATGCCTAGGAAGCAGTTTACTAGTCCTCGAGTACCTTCATAGGAATTTCAGTATTTAAATCAAAGCGTATCACAAGATTTTTGGGCTGTCACTTACCAGGAGAAATTTTTCAGGAGAAATTTTTAAGTATGTCAGGCTAAATGACCTATCAAAGCCTAGGAAGAATACTGACTATGACTTTCCCAATTTATATTTAATCTTATGGTTTATCCAACTTTTGTACATTAATGTTTATCAGAGATGCAGGTAGCAAGTTATAGCATTGAGTAGGGTACATGAAGTCAATTATATAGACAGTTAGGAGTATGACTTATGTACTTTATCGGCCTTTGTTCCTATACCAAACCTGAATATTATCCCTCATGAGAATCCAGTCAAAAAAGTATGTGTGTTTCATCACTAAAATATACAGATGCTGACCCAGATAGTCATGATGAGAGGTTAACGTCTTACAGCCCTTGTGCACAACGTCTAATAGCTTGGTTCCATATTCTTTGTCATGTAACTGGACATAAGTTTTCAAGAATATCTCGCATAGTTTCAGCCCACATTGATACTGTTGGAAAGCTTAGAGTCTAATTGCTTTGGTCATTCTATACTTACTTTATCTTTTTCCTGACAAAAGCAAATCCAGGTACAATCATTGGGTTGCGATTTTCACGTTTGTTGGCATCCTTTTCAAAAGAGTGATAGTAGCTAAGGAATGCTGAAGTCAGAACTAATGGAAAAAGTAAAATGAATCTGTCTATTCACATTTGGCATTCAGGTATGATGGGGTGACGTTACTGCTGCCAGAAGTAAAATTGATCCTTGTGTGCGACTTCGACTCCATCGATTTTGGACATAGAATAACAGATCAATGATGTCGCTCTGCAAGGCTGCTTGTGTATATATTAATTTTGTTACAGAAAATTGTATTATCAACAACCACCCATTTTTTAAAAAAAACATGAAATGGAGACCAACCAACTGAAACTGCTTGATTGTACCAGGATTGACTTCTGTCAGAAAAAAGGTATCAAAGTAAATAGAATTAACAAAGCAATTAGATCCTATCCAGCAATGTCAGTTGCATCGGCTATTTTGGGGCTATCTAGCTATCACCATAGTTTTGCTTGATTATTCCAAAAGTAAATGTTTGTTCATTTCAATATAAAATAAAATCCTTACTTTAATGACCTAATTTTTTTTCTTCTTTACACCACTATTACGATATTTAAGCATAAACACCATTTTCATTTAAAAATTTGCAGTTGCCCAAGGCATCCACTGGTACCTAATGCTGAAAGTTATTTTGGTCTTTGGGAAGGGTCACACAATTTGGTACCTATGTTTTTTTTCTCTTCAACTTAAAGAGTTATTTTTTGCATTTAGCGATAACTGAATACAACATGGATGGTGATCAGACTGACCCATTTCACAGCTTTCATAAATAAAGACAAATCCAAGCTGAGCGATAATGAAAAAGGGTAAACCTTGTACATTTATTGTCAAATAACCTAGCTGCAGGGCAGGAAATGGCACTGTTATCTGAAAAATTGAATCTTCTATAAGTTAAAGTAGTAAAGGTCGCTGAACCATCACCCTTGCACATAAAAGCACAAAGCATGTGTTTGTATGTGCAACCAACAAAGTTATCTGAATGTAACTAAGCAATACCATTACCAACAGAAATATGAATGGACGGAGTGCCATGCTTCTAAGCTACATACTAAGACTGCGTATTATTAAAAGTTTATAGTCATAAAAATTAAAGGACTGCTAAAACAGTGTATGTCAACAGTCATGTAGGTGCCTTTACAGATCTTAAATAAAATATTAATTGTTCTTCTAAAATTTAATACTAATAATAATTTAACCAAAGTATATTAATTCCCAATTGTTGAATGCTCTCCACCTTAGTTATCATCACAAAACTTCGATATGAAAATTATTGATCACTATGGACTTTTACAATGGTGGCCAGGTATTTAACTGGGTCAAGAAAAGAGGACATCGGGTCTAAACATTACCAATGCAGGGTAGTATGAATTTTTCCAACACGTGGAGCTTTCATTTTTAATAATAGTGCATGACATTCAATCCAGTTTATACTGGAACATTCCTTATGCTTGACTTTGTCCAAAAATGTCCATGTACTGTACTTTAACACTGATTTTTTCATATTTATTTCTCTACGTATTTATATTATGATCTTCCAAGAAATATTCATCGATGAGGAACAAAATAAACTGAATAGTCTTCATTAAAAGTATGTGTAATACAATTCTCAAAAATTACACCTGTGGCTTAAATAATCAGTATGTAACACCTACTTTAGACTGTGCAAGTAAATTAATATAACTGAAGTATTTGTTGCACAGGAACCAACATTTCTCCCTTGCCTAGGGCAATCCAATTGTTTTGGCTTCAAATAAAATTGAAAAATGTCATTAGAACATAAAAAGTCAAAGGAAATCGATATTATGGGCATGATACTTAAGAAAACAACTAGAATGTTAGGTCACACATTTACAAATGTAATGATATATCTATTCTATATTTTAAATTTCACTGTCAGCAGGAAATTTGAGACAGGTTTACTAACCTCAGCGACACAAAGCTTAAATATTGGGGTGTTCTTTTCTTATATTGTGAGAATCTATTCAAATAACCATAGAAAGTGTTCAACTATATCTACTTCATTTAATCATCATTAAAAAATTTGTGGCATTCATGTACATTAGTTCAGAATTACCGTTTTTCAGAGCATGTGTAAGTTTACTTATTTCCGGAAGTGCGTCAATGGTTTGTGACACTGACTAAAAAGTCACGTGGCATATGACCGGAATGTGCCAGCTAGGCCAAGGTATGGACATTATTAGTTTATAGCGTCTTGTGTTTTTGAAATTAAAAAAATGTATTATAACAGATTCAATGTCTTTTGATGTAGAAAATATGTTTATTATGAAATAATACTGAAACAAAAAGTCCATAGTGAGTATACATTTCCAGTGTACATTTTTCTTACGTTGTATAAGAACCCACATGATTAAAACCAAATATTTACATTGGCTTTGCCGCTGAATAAATTCCCAAAGTGGGTTTTCCTGTTCAAGATATGTAAACAAAGCCAACATGTGATCAGCGGACCTATCTTTAGCATATAATACAAAATTCAAGGTGAAAATGTCAGACACAAATAAGGCATTAGTGAAAATATAGATTTTCATTGATTTTTTTTAAATTACATGAAATTACCTGTTTAAATCTCATTTTGTCCGAGTTTACTTATTAAATACTTACTGTCACTCTTGAAGAACGCTGGTGACAGTTGATGACGTCATTATCTCGAAACAAGCGCGTTAAGTCGCGAGAAACATGGCGCACGATTGAAGGATAAGAACAAAATCAGGAGGTTGGATAATTTCTGGGTCTTATTCATGAATTTAAAAATCACATGACAATTTGGGCTGCGTGGCATATTGTTGAATGGCCTCCATCTCACCCTGCGCAGCGTACGGAACCGAGCTTGAGGTCATTGCGTTGGAGAGCAGTAAGATGTCAACACCATTTGGGTCAACGTCTTACAATGTAGGACTACACCACATCATGACAGAACCACCCCAACTCAACCCACCTCGTTCCATCTTGAACGGCATTCAGATATATGCCAAAACGACATACAAAATGCTTCCATACTCATATGACATACCCTTAACAGAAGCAACAATCAATGTAAGCACAGCCTTCGATAACAAGATCAATTCATCGTTTGTTTCTTTTCGGTAGTTTTGTTTTTTTGTGGGGTTTTTTAGGTTTGGAAAACACAACACATCATAGTTCAAAATAAGCTAGCACACTGTTTACAACAGTTAGAAGGGTATCCTAAACATTTTCCAACTTCAAATGAATTCTATCAATAGTAGTAAACCAGTCTAAATATTTTCGGTAACAATGTACATTTCATACGTACAAGATTAAATCCATAGGTTGGCGTGCAACGTCTTAGAATACAGGATATTTTTAATTTGCTACACAACATAAAGAAGTTTCAAAAATGATATTTATGTCTCTTTTGAGAGTTTTAATACTCATAGAGGACAGAGTTTACAGTTCACATTTAGCCTAATAATAATAATAATAATAATAATAATAATAAAGTCACCTTTAACTAACGACTATTCGTGGTTTCTTTTATGTAATAGCCATATATCAAACATACATAAAATGTCATTCAATATTAAAGAACACACACCATCTCATTCTTAATTTGGAATCACCTTATACACACATTTCCCTCTTGATGTTTATATTTGTTTGGAAGTGTTTACCAACATATGGTTTCTATGCAATTCTTGGTTTCAACATATTTGGAATTTTACTTTAATTGATTTTAACAATTTTAAATCTTTCTTAAAGACATGGTCTGTGAGCTTATTGTGTAAATGCTCCATATGTAAGCACAAGTAAATAAGTTGCTGCTGCTACCTTAACCAGCTGCATGAGTAGTATAGGGGGAGTAACTGGGTACTGGGGGACACTCGGTGTACCAACGCTAATTTTGCATTGGGGGCAGTCTGGGTACCAACGAGGATTTAGCATTGCGGGGACAGTCTGGGTACCAACGGGAATTTAGCATTGGGGACACTTGGGGTCATACGAGAAAGAATGAACAGGCATGTGAGTGAGTGCGTGCGTGCGTCCATACTCTAAAATAACAACACAAAGACACTTACTTTTTCTCCATTCTGTTCTATTCTCTTTTTTTTTTTACAATGAACAAGGTCTCTCTATATATAGGGAGAGACCGTGTGTTAAACGCATGACAATTTAAACATACACCCCTTAATGCTCTCGGGTCAAGCTGTTAATTCTTTCAGTCAATTCCTTAGCATAACAGGAGACTAAATGTTTTTCTTGTTCAGGCGATCGACAAGCCATAAATCCAGTAAACTGGGGAACAGGATTGTTTTCTTCTTCTTTTTTAGGTTCTGAATGAATGACTTCGTCGTCATCATCATCATCCGTGGTAGTTTGTGACTGCTGAACTTCATAAAATCCCTCATCTATCTCCATATGTTCTTCTTCTACGTGTTGCATCTTTTTTTCTTCTAATAGTCTAGAATCACTTCTCTCAAACTGTTGATCTCTAGAGTGTTATCAAATTCTGCATACAAGACCACGTTCACTGTCTCGAGTAGAGGATCTGCAAACTGAAGTTCCACACGAAGTGGGCATGATTTTATAGGGTGGAAATGTCCTTCGTCGCTGCCTTGGTCAGGAGTGAAATCAAAACCCCACAAGGCATACCCTCCTGCATAATCGTCGTACGAAATGCCGTGGCTGGTGTTGGTACCTAACTGTCCTGTGGCTTCAAACAGGCTCAGGTAAGATCGCAAGTAATTTTTATGGGCGTCGCTAAAGTTAGGTTCAAAAGGCCTGGTACACAAGGTTTTGCCATCTCGACTGACTTCTATCTTGCAGACGTTGTAGTGTTTAAACTCGAACGGATTCTGATCGTGGACTCCGTTGAGGGCTGCATTACTGACGATGCCAATCAGCAAACGTTTGGGGAGCTGTCCTTGGAAGACGTGATCTTCGACTTTGGATCGGAGTCCAGCGGCAATGGTAAAGGTTTTCACTTCCACTCGTCGCACAGGATACTTGGCAGTGGTTCTGCTCAACGTTTGACTGATGTCGTCGGCTACTTTTGGTAAGACTTCCACACGTCGCACGTAAAGTCTGGCTTCTTGGATTTTGGTTTTCCACTCGTTAGCATGAGCCATCAAATGGAAAGCGGCACTACTGCGATTCAGTCTCAGGCGTACATCTACTCCGTTCAACAAATACTTGTCTTGCAACCACATGTCCAAATGCAAACGATCCATCAATTCTAAACTGCGTCTGATTTTCTTTCGACGCTCGTTAAATCCCACATTGTGAGGGACTGATGGAATTATTTTATGAGCAGCATCATCAGTCTGGTCAATTCTCGCCGGTACTGACAGCTCTGTGTCGTTGAACTTTTCCGAGGTGTCAGGTTTCCAGACCACCGAAGCATCCAGATTAGTGTTCTTGGGTTCTTTTCCGTACGTCAAGAGATTTTCCAAGTAAGCACGGTAAGGGTAAGTATCCAAACTGCTGCTGACCAGTTTGTTATTCAAGTACAAATCTACTTCGCTGAACAAGGAATGCATGAAATTATTGACGGGAGCCACTCTGGCAGCGTCCCCAGGAACACTGTTGTCATTTTTGAGTACTTGGAGTTTCAGGTACAAGTAGCTGTTATTCAGATCGATGTAATCTTCGGTTTGTCCTTTGATTTCAAATTCGATAGGAGCTGAATCCGTTAAAGACGATACAGGATGAAATTCCACCCATTGGGATTCTTGTATTGTCATCATGGTGGGAGGCATGGTAAACATATCCAGTTCTGACTTGGTACATTCGCAAGAATCTCGGTGCATCATTTTTTTTTTTGACAGTTAATAATCAAACACGTCTAATTCTCTGACGGTTCTTCTTCTTTTCTTATTCTTTTGTTGAACACCACCGTGTGTTTTATGAACTCGGAAGGGATTTCGACGTCGTCTCTTTCTACCTTATCCTTGCTGTGAAGTGGAGGAAGAAGTAATGCCAGGACCAGAAGCGTGAAGTGAATTTATAGGACTCTCTCGGAGACCTAAAAGATCTTTGCCAGTGTTCATCAACACATTTTTGCCTGCTCTCATAAAGGTTTCTTTAGGATTTTGTTTGTCAATGAGGACATTTTGCAAAAATTCTTTTCCTTGCGTCAAAGCGGCATCTTTTAAGGCATGGAATCCTCGAGTCACCATCGGTTTCAAAATAGGGGCTACCGTCCGAAAAGCCGATCTTAACATATCTCCTAAACCATGTCCTCGTTGTCGAGCCACTCCTCGGTACACTGGATACATTTTTGGTTACAATGCGTTGGAGAACTTTTTCGAAAATGTAGTTTCACCGTGACTTTTCCTTTGTCAATGAATGGCACACTTTGTCCCAAATCTCCTTTTATACTAATGTTGACACTGTCAAAATACGATTTACTGACTGGAAGATAATGAGGGTGTACAAATTCACGGTGAACGTGATACGTGTTTCCACCTTCTTCGTACGCACCAGCAGCAGTATCCACTTTGAAAGGAATGACTCTCAGTAAGGGAGCGGCTGTGTGTCCCACCACGTTGTATTCTACCACATCGGAGTACACAAACATTAAATTCAGTCCAACGTTCAATTCGATAGGGGTGCGAAAAGCTATTCCGAATTCTTTGTTGCTTTGAAATGCTTTAGTGGCATCCTTTTTATTTCCACCCAAAATAGAATACAACCCAGGAGAAAATTCGATGGATAAGGTTTTGTTGTCCGAAAATTGTATCAAGAGACGGCGTGCCACAGGATGGTAACGGATCTGTACCGATTTCTTGGCTATTTCTAAGGCTTTGCTAAATTGGGCGTCGAAGATGGTTGTAATTGTGTTCACCAAATGTTCAGCACTAAAATAATACCCTTCAGGAATTCTCATGGTATACTGCGACAAGACAGGAGATGTAGGATCTACTACCCTTTTTTTTGACTCGTAAAATGGAGGATCATTTTTTTCCAACTCATTTTGCAGTTGTGTGTCCAGGATATCCACGACGAAAGTGTTTTGACCTTCGTCGATATTTGTGATTTGCGTAGGATGAATGATTTCTACCAAAGCCACTTCCCAATGAGGGTCGTGATCCAATTGGATGGCCTGAGGTAATTTGGCCGTGAAACAACATAAGGTGTTGTTTTTAAACACATCAATGGAACTGTCACTAGGTAAAGTTAAATAAAATTGGTCATTCATAGTAGGTCTAAAGTGGTTTTAGTCTCCGAGGAGTCACCACTCGAGTTCAAAGGATGTTCAAAGGGTTCTAAAAGAGGACTGGTATTATGGTGACTGGAAGAAGGTGGTGGACTGGCGTTGGTCGTACTACCGTTGTTGTGGTGACTGTTGTCCGTCGTTGTCGTAAATTTCAAAGAGGGACTGGGTAAAAGATAACCGATGCAACTGCTGAGTAAAATGGTCCACAATTGTTTGTCTCCTTGTTGTAAACTCAAATTGGCAATAGCTGCTCCGATGACACAATACACTACAAAAATTTGGCAGAAAAAGACGATTTGATTTTTAGGCACACGTTCTCCGCACCACACCCAGAGCGGTTGTTTTTGTAATTCTTGAAAAGAGGAACTCTGCGAAGGAGTCGAAGTCGTGGTTGTGTTGAATGGCATGTTAGGTTACTTCTTTTTCTTTTTATAGTTGACGACTTGAGAAGCAGCAATCCAAGAATCAAAACTAGGAGGATATCCTTTCCAACGTACTTTGACTTCTTCTACTCGACGTTTGCCTACTTTGCGTGTTCTTTGTTCGAGAATGCTTTCGATGTCGTACAAGGCGTCTTCTTTTTTGGTCACTCGTTGTAACTCAGGCAAGTAAAATGTTCCTTTGAGCACTTCACCGTGCATGTCTTCCAATTTATAGACGGGAGGATGGCGTCCACGCACGGGTGTAGTGACACGAAACAATTCGGTTGTCCAGTTGGGTAAATAACCTTTGTCAAAAGTGCGTTTGGTTTTTCCGATGCGAACCCAATCTCCCGTCTTCAACTCCAGCAAGGGTTTCTTCTGAGGTGGTGGTCTGCTTCTCCTGGGTGAACCAAACAATCGATCAAACACGGTCACTTCGTTTTCAGGGCTGACCTCTTCGGGGGCACATCCGATGCTTCGATGGTACGATTGATTGTACGCTTTGACCAAACGAGGTAACACGTCGATGTACTTGAGAGTATGTTGATGTGTAAAATATATTTCCACATGCGTTCTTTCAAAGTTCTTTGAAAACGTTCCACGATACTGGCTTTGGTTTCAGGATTTTCGGTGGTAAAAAAATGAATCTGTCTTTGTTTCAATTCTTTTTGAAAAGCTTGGTTTAGAAATTCGGTGCCTTTGTCAGTTTGCCATCGTAAAGGGTGACGACCACTTTGTTTCAAGACCAATTTTAAGGCACGTACCAATTCGGTACTGCTTTTAGATGTCAAAGGCACGACCCAAGCAAATTTGGAAAACACGTCGATGACACAAAACAAATATTTGTGACCACGATTGTAGGTTGCCAAATGAGAGACGTCGGCTAAATCGGCTTGCCATTGATGATCGATGCCTTCCACTTGGGTTGGACTTCTAGAAAATTTGCGTCGAATGGGTTTGTGTAACGTGTACATCGATTGTTCTTGTAACCATCGTCGTACTTCTGGCAAACGTACACTTTTCAATTTACTTTTGGCAGCTCGATATAATTTTTGAACTCCTCCGTAACCAGCAGCATGGCCAGGATTGTAGTAAATGGTAGCTAAAAGTTTCTCCATGGTTTGATTCCTCAAGAATAAGTCAACCAAGTACCAATACTCTTTTCTTCGTGGGGTATCTTTTTGGATTGCAATGCTTGACGTGTCCGACGAGCCACTGGTGTAAAGGAGGATGTTTGAGCAGGGGTCATCGGTTCTGTTTTGACTTCTGTCTTCACTTCTTCCTTTTTCACTTTTGATGGTAATGGGGTAGACATCATCTTTTTTTATCCAACCCGGTGTGGCTAACTTTCGGATTTATTTAAGGGGTGGAGTTTGTAACTCTTCTTCTTCTTCTTCTTTTACGGTCATCCCCGTGGCGGTGTCTGTTTTAGTGGTGGTGGTGGTGGTAACTTTAGGTTCGCTTTTCATCAGGGTTTTGAAATCTCTCAGAGTGGGTGGAGCTGTTTCGTCTACAGCTTTTTGGTGAAAGAGTTGCAGACGTTGTAAAAGTTGACCGTACCGTTGCGATTTTTCTGTTTCAGACAAATCACTTCGTTTCATCAGGGCTTGTAATTCTTGTTGTAACTGTGACATCTCGTTGAGATTAGGATTGGGTGGTAAATGAGGTATCCGTTGTTCGTTCCAACGATGAAATTCCATCCATCGTTTGTAAGGTACTAAAGTCAGTTTTCGTCCTTCCATTTCATCCAAAGGTACAAAAATGTGTGGTCTTTCCAGAGAAGGGTGTCCTTTTTATCTTCTTTTTTTTATCGCATGACACCTCCTAAAAGTGGTCCAGCAATCGTTCCTAACAAAGGACCCGCTATTTTTAACAACGGTCCTAACAGCATAGGTAGAAATCCTCCTCGTTGCACCAACATTTTTTTCTTTTGTTGGAGAGGTATTTTCTTTTTCACCATTTGGCGAAGAACGTTCCGATGTTTGCCTAATTTCTGTTTCTGTATCTTGGACAAAGGTACCGTTCCTTTCAAGACGTTCAAACAACATTCACACACGGTATCGATGATTTCTTTAGGGGCTGTTTGAATGAGTTGTTTTCGCATGGGAGGATTGGATTTGGTCAGGACAGACAAGACGTCCCAATGTTTCGCCAGACGAGGTGGAAGTCGTCCTTTTTTACTTTTCTTCTTTTTTTGGTGGTGGTGGTGGTGTGCACGTTTGGGGGTCATCTTAGAGGTGAGGAGTAAGTCTAAAGTCTTTGACAGGTCACCCTTCTATTTTATACTGGAACACGTCTCCACTGATTGTCTGCACGACGTACCATCTTCATGACAGGCCTCACTCGACGTTGAGGTGTTTTCAATGGACTAAATCGTCTCAATTCTTCTTTGGATAAATCCACTAAACTTTGTAACACGCCGGTTCTTTCTTGGACTTTGGTTTTAGGGGACGGTACTTTGTTTGCGGCCGCTGCCATGGCCAAATCATCCGAAGTCGAGGGTCCCGAAGTGGTGACTTTCGAAATGGGTTTCCATTTTTGCATCAAATTAGGAAACACTTGTCTTAAGTCTGGTTTGGCAGGCATCATCGTGAAGGGTGGTGAAGAAGACAAAGATGATGTGGACGCAAAAGGAGAAGGAGACCTCGTCACTGGGGTCTGTTGTGGTGGTGTCTTGCGGGTGTACGTTTGCGTCCTGACAGCAGTACCTCTCTTGCGACTCCTTGCAGTAGTGGGTGTTTTTTTCTTCTTGGCAGAACTTTTCTTCTTTTTCTTGGAGGATTTCTTTTTAGGGCTTTTCTTTTTTGTTGCTTTCTTTTTGGGACTTTTCTTCTTTTTTGGTGTTTTGGGTTTTTTGGCTTGGGCATTAGGATCCCATTTCAAAAGGGAACGAATCATGACCCCTCCTAAAGAACCGCTCCCTCCAGGGGTTAAAATGATTTGTTTTTTAGTCCGTGGATCGATTCTAGGATCGGCTAGTTGTGACAACGCCCCTTTATGTTTTTGAAAAAAACGTTGAGTTTGATGAGGGATGTGAATGATGCCTTGCAGTAATTGACGTGCCGTCAAAGTAAACCATCGTAACACTTCTTTAAGACTAGCTTCTAACAAATGAGCACGGACTTGTGCATTTTTTTCGCGACTAATGCCATACAAGGCACGAATCAATTTAGCCGCAGGATGAGATTGAAAGGAAGTCATCTCGAAGACTGTGAGACAGAAATGACGTAGTGGATGTTTTTATAGTTTTTTTTCTTCAGAGTGTGGCTGAAGGGGACGTGTAAATGACAGGACCTCCTTCTTGACACCAATGGTGAAACAATTGGGTACGAAATCTCAAATAGTCGGGAGTGGTCGGTTTTAAGTCGATGAGTAAATACGCATGAGGTGTTTGAGTGGCATCGTCGTACGCATAATTCAACCAAGGAGTGTCTAACTGTTTGGCTAACACTTGCACTTGAGATTTGTCTCTGGGGCGTTTAAACAACACCACGTAATGAGCGTTGAGACTGATGGTACGATGGGCTTTACTTTGTTGAAATAAATTTTGAGTAATGTAAATGATGCTGGCATTTCGATGGTGTCCTTTTCGTGTAAACCAAAGTTTAATTTCTTCTTCGTCTTCTCCTAACATGTCGTCGAAGATGACTAGATGTGTTTGACTCACGTCAGACACGATCCCATCGTCTTCGCGAGGGATGCCTTCTACAAACGAAATGGCTTCTCCTTGACTTTCTTTCAATAACGTGTAAGACGGTTGCCACTCTTTGTAACACCACACGATACGTTGAGGTGGACGATCGAACAGATGAGGTTTGTGTTCGATCAAACGTTTGACAAATTCGGTTTTACCTGAACCACTGGGTCCAGCAATCAACATGTTAAAGGGATGGCGCAGATACAAAGCGTCCCAACTGGGACGATCTAACTTTTCGTCAATCACTTTGACCACAGAGGAAGTAGAGGTAGAGGCAGAAGAAGATGTAGCCATGACTGAGGTAGGAAGATTTTTGAGAAGAAGACAAAAGACCCAAGACATTTTATACGTTTCATACACGTTTATTTTATTTTTTTTTGGTAAAAACAAACAAACAAACAAAAAACATATTTTACAAGTCATGAAGGACAAAAATGCAAACGGCAAAAATGGTGAGGTACAAGATTAAGGCTACCACTAAAAGAATTAAAGTTCTGTATAAACAAGTCAATGTACAACAAGAACAAAACACTGTCCTAGGAATGGAAGGCCCAGGCACTGGCAATCTTCTGGTCGTCTTTGTTTTGGAAAAATGAAATGTCTCTGACGGTAAGGAGGGGGTGTGTTCTTGTGGTGTTTCCATGTGGACGACGACGACGGTGTGGTCTTTCTCTGCTGTGTCAGGTTCTTCCAAGATTGTTTCTAAGGTCATTTTTGACTTAGGTTCCCATTTCACTTTTGGACACTTAGTGACATGCCAGATCTTTGACAAATTGGGCCACTTCTTGTAGCCAAACATCGAAACCAAGACTTTTCCAGTCACGTACATCTTTCCAATCGTAAAGTTGTTGGTGTAACCCACTAGCAATACACACTTCTTGAAACGTATGAAGAGTAGATAAAGTTTGACTAATGTCTTCTTCACACGGAGGTACACCACTCGTCTTCATCACCAGTCTCAACACTTTGAGTACAATTTGTCTTTCGTGTACAGATAAAGCATGAATGGTCATGTCTTTTTTGTTTTGGTTAGTCCGCAAACAACACTGTTCCTCAAAAATAATCCACAACGAATGTCCTGGAAAACGAAATCCAAGAAATGCAGTCACTAAGACACACACGGTATAGCGTCCAAAATTCAATGGAAACAGTTCTTGTATCAGACCTTTATAATCCTCTAAGGTCTGAACACGATCATTGACTTCCTTCCACGGAATCCGTTTCACAAGTGTAGACCACAGTCCTGTCATGGTCAGCTACCTCTTGTGTCCAAGCTGGAAGTGAAAACTGTGCAATTTGAATAGTCACTTTTCCAATCGGTGATGTCAAATTTGTCTCTCATGGATTGAGCGTCTTGAATTTCGTCCAAGAGTTTGGAAGAAGTTAATTCTGCCGGTGTAATAAAGTCGAGAGACACATCAAATGGCAAACTGTGGTGAGACATCGATAAACTCAATCGATCTTGATCTTTGACTTGGCACTGTCCTTTCAGTTCCTCCAACAATGAGTCAAATAAGTCCGTAATGAAATCTGATGCTTTCTCGAGAGGCACTTCAGACGTGAAGTCTTTAAATTTCACTGTGTACGTATAAAAGGTCAATCTCAATTCTTCGATAGGCACTTTGTTAGTCGCTCGAATGTGATAATAATCTTTAGGGTCGACTGAATCATTTTCCTTCTTGGACGAACTTTGCTCTGTCAGTATTGTGGCGACAGAAGTCGTTGATGTTGAATATGGGTCTTTTATCTACATGTGAAATTCATCTTTCTAGGTTGACGTCTGTATTTGCAATGAATGGTTTGGCTTGGAAGTGGTCCTTTTTTATACCGCAGATCGGCGTGTCCGTAAGGCAAAGTGGTGTGGTCTGGAAGTCTCACTCGTTTCTGGTACACGATTCGGTACACTTTTCCAACAGGTCGAGTGACAATTTGGTGATTGGGTAACCGTACGATCTTGTGAGGTTCTAACGTGTGCACTCGAAAGTCTTCCACTTGTCCAGACAGCAAAGCATTTTTCAAAACCTTAAAATTGACCAGTTGGCTGTTTCGATAGTTCAGGGTCAATCCTTTGACTTTGCATTGGCTGTCAAGTTGTCCTTGCGGGTCTCGGTATTGGTAGCCGTAATTTTTAGGGCCACCGCTGGCAAAACTCAGGATGGTGTCTTGAGGGCGCTCGTCCGTCCAGGCTCCTAAACGATCTCCTTGGATGGTAGGGTGTGGGCAACCGGGGCGATGAATGTAGATACAACTGTCGGTGTCAAAGTACAGGACACGATCTCCCAAGACTTCTAAAGCTTCGTCGTACAATTTCAGGCGAGCATGAGCTGACACGTACGCTGCAATTACCACGTTGCTAAACTTGTCAGGTTTTACAAACTTGCTTTCTTCTTCGAAATTGACATAGATCAGATCATCACGGACGATTTCAACGTGCTTGACTAGTATACTTTTGTTGTACACCAATTGAAAGTACTTATAAGGATCGGTCACGTATTCCGTCTTGGGTAGGATCGTACGTTTGGCAAAGAGAGACGTGTTGGAGTCTATGATGGCTAGTTTGTTCTTAGGCATAAAGTTTTTGGTGTAGACTAAAGAACAGGCTTTAGGTAGAGTGGCCGCTTCTTTCAAAGGATCGACGTCTCCGTGATCTAGAAATAACTCTCGAAACTTTCCACAACAACGGCGCAAAATGTCCACATCGGATCGACAGTACTTCTGTATCTCTTCTTGGAAGTCAAACGGTTCTGCCTGGTGAGCGCGGTACCAAGTGTAAAAGGCTTCTCGCTGTTCGGGCTGCATTCCGTCGGGGCCGTAACAGTCCACGTCAGGTAAATGCGGTAGGACGGCGTGTTGATTGGCTACCGTATTGAAGAAGTGAGGAAAATATCCTTTGGCCATTTCTGTCATGCCAAATGTTTTTGGCATTCGACTCAAAGGCATGGCCAAATAACTCATGGAATCTTTGAACTGCACTTGTCACACTTTCATGTAGATGAATTTGGCTCCGTTCATGGTGACTTTAGGGCATTCGGTACCTTCTCGCAAATAATAATTTAACAAAAACTTTCCATCGTATCCCTTGAAATTGTGAGCTATGACGGTCGCATAGCGATGACAGTCTCCGTAACGTTGAATGTCCTCTTCGCTCCAAGTCTCGTCGGTGGGGTCTAAAATCCATTCAGCACACTCGTTCAAAGTGTTAGGGCCACGAAAGATTTTTTCACGGCCTCCAGGAATCCGACTACAATGAGGACAGTGAAAATGAATCGATTCTTGAATGCACTTCTCACAAGCCCGATCAGCCACGCAGAAATTGGGAATGTGAATGCCTGTTTCTTGCATGCATTCAAAATCAAAAAAGATGAAATCCACTTGGGTCTTGTTCTTGTTCTGATCGCCCTTTAATTCTTTCTTCTCGTACTTTTGCATGAAACATTGATGATCATAATCCACCATCTGCTGACAAATGTTGCATATTTTTTTCCGGTACAATCGTGTCTCTTGGGGTCGTTGGTACAAATCTGCTGTCCACACGTGGAACACATTTTCAATAAGTCGCAAGCACATTTTTGTTGGTGTCCTTGTGTCTTGCGATGCTGTTCGTAACAAGAGGGACTGACAAAAGTACGTGGACAGGTTTCAAAATGGACGTGTTGTTCAGGAAGGCATGGTTTGGCCGCTAAACAGCTCTGACATCGCACTCCGCAATGAATGTGTCGCTCCCGACTGTTAAACCCTTTGTCACATTTCTCGCAGTAGTATCCGTATCCTAGAAATCCTGTGATACTGGTGATGGCATCGAAATGTTCTTGGTGGTGATAGAGGTGAATGTATTTTCCTTCGGGAAAATCGGGGCCTCGAAACAGCTGATCTCCGCGCACTTCTTGAGGGTGTACTTTCAAAGTGTAGCCAGGAGCCAAGATGTCTTGAAGTTGCTGCATTTGAGAAATGCCACACACGGTCTCTTTGGGGATACCAGCTTGTCGTAACAGGAGTTCTGCTTCTTTTCGTTGTTTGGTTTTGTTAGATCGTCGAATGTTATTCCAGGCTCTTTTCCATTCTTTGCTTTCGTTCTTGTTGGCATGCGTGCGCCCCACCACGATGGCCCGAGCCAAACACATCTGGTCTTGAGTATTGTCGGTTTGGACGACACTGAATTTGGTACTTCGAAGGTCGTCCACCAGTAACACTTTCCTGCTTCGTCCGCTCCCTTGAGGAGGAGAAACGTGAGTCATGTAAAGTGTGGCCTTTCCATCGGTGATGGTAAACTTGTCGTTGGATTGTTGAACGTGTTCTATTTTGGACATGACTTTGTCTGGTGTTAATTCTGCCGGGGTGCTGAACTCGATCCAAACAGGCGACTTCAAATTGTCGTGATGGATGGCTAGTCTCAATCGATCGTCTTCTTTGGCTCCGCATTGTCGTTTCAAATTCTGTAACACAGATCTCGACAAATCGCTAATGAACCCCGCCGCTTTTTCGGGAGGTACTTCGGACTTGAAGTCTTTTAAGTGAACCGTGTGAGTGTAGGCCGTGGTTCTAAAAATTCTAGAAGTTATTTTTTGCGTCTCTCGAATCCGATAGTAATTTTCCGGAGCCACGGTAGCACTTTCTTGGTCTGGGGTGGTGGATTCTTTGGGCTAGGTTTTGGTTTCAGGCTCACTCATCTCCTCTTCGAAATCGCTAGCATGGACTTGAGCTAGCACTTCAGCTAGTGGTATTTCAGGCGGCACGGAAAGTCTTCGTCGCCGTGGCCTCTTCGTTTTTTCTTCTTCTTCTGTTTTCTCATAGATTTGGCGTGATCTTTTCATCTTGATGTCCAACTTGGATCTGATTGAGTTTTTACATAGACTCTTTCCCTATATATATATATATATATATATATATATATATATATATATATATATATATATATATATATATATATATATATATATATATATACCCCCTGTCTCTACCTATGTTTGTGATAATGGTTTGCTTGACTTAAAATTTGCCAAAATGGAAATGTCTAGGAGCAATAGAAAGCTATGGGACGTTAATTTTGAAACTAGCACAGACTCTCAACTTTACATGTGTCACGACACAAATGTCTATCCGATGTTTGCCCTTTTTCCAAACACACAAACTTGTAACTGTACCAGAAATCGTAACTTCATACAAGCCTCCAAATTCACTAGTTTGAAAAAATACGACCCTAAATTGTGTAGCCCTTCTCTCTCTCTCTCTCTCTCTCTCTCTCTCTCTCTCTCTCTCTCTCTCTCTCTCTCTCTCTCTCTCTCTCTCTCACGCTCTCTACCTATGTGTGTGTGTGTGTATGTCAAAATGACCCAGTGACAACATTTTTTTTTTTCAGTTTCAAAACCCGAGCCAATAATGTTACAGTTCAGTATTTAGCGTGGCGAGAAAAAATGTTACCGGACACTACAAATATTTTCTTACCGCGTTCGTTTTGAATCGCCCTCAGTTGCTATTGACACAGTGAGAAGAATAGACGTGTTTTTTCTGTGCCTGACCGTTAGTCTCTTTACAAAATAAAGCTAACGCACAACCCCATCGTATAATTTGGGATCAATGGAAATTGTATCAGCCTTAAGTCAAAATACATCACGGAACATTTGGATGTAATATTTTGTGAGAATTTTAAATCTACGTTTTCAAAAGAAGGATTTTAGTAAGACTATGTCTCCAATTCAATCTTGTGATATTTTACCGAAAAAAGAGGATTTTTTCCTATCGATGTGATTTTTTAAAAATGGAATGTATTTTTGAAATTTCTTAAGGAAAATATACCATAAAAAACGTAAGTGTCGTGATATTTTTAAAAATAGGAATAAAATATTCTCTCTTTCTCTCTCTCTCTCTCTCGTAATGTCAATTCTCTCTGTTTCACAAACACACACTAAGTTTCTTATACAATGATTTCGATTGAAATGATCATGGTATCTGTTCCCGTTTTTAAGATGCCTCTACACAAATGTTGGCAGTAGTCACAATGATTATGTGATATGTGGCATTAGTTTTGTAAATTTTTCAAAAACTTGCACCCCTTAAAAATTGTACAACTATTTTTCTTTCATAGGTCAATCGTTGGATTATAAAAAATCTTGAGTTTAGTTGTTCTTGTGCATGTCAGGTATCTTAGCTTTGTTCCTATTTTGGCACTGCAATGTGTCACGAAAAAAATTCTAGATCTACCGTTTTCCGAAGGAAACCAAAACAAAAAAACAAGCACATAGCTTTACGGTGTAAGAATGACTCGAGTATGACCCATCTAATTCTGCGCTCTATAACCCGTCCTATTCTACACTCTCATTCTTGAGCCCCAAACATGCGTTCAGTAAAACTGTAACGATGCATGCCCTATTTTAAGTCAGTCCATTTTAGACTGTCGATAAAACAAGACGTGTTTTTACTGTTCTCCCGTCTTCGGTTTTGGGAAATGTTGTAACATTGTTTGTAGCCGCAAGGCGTGTGCAGCAAAAAAACATAACCTATCTTAAATATTTGGGAGGCATTCAACAAATGCTACTGCAATCATTCGACAAGAATTGTATGTAACACGACTTTTTAAAAAACTGATGAATGAAAACAATTTTGCCAATGAACATTTCTATCACAGAATTTACCTTGTCTTCAGAAATTCAAAGAAAGAGTAACCTTCTCTCTGTTTGAGGCAAACCATAGGTTTTTAAAAATTATTACTGCGTTCATTTGACAATATTTCATTGTGTACAGTGTCAGCACAGAAAGCTCACAGTAGCTAAAGACGTTGTTCGTGTGGCTAGGTCAATCAGTGCGAAACGGCGTGTATGCAGGGTAGTAAACTTTAGCCACTACTCGCTTTTAGTAAGTCAATGAATTGAAATCAATGTTTATCTTTGATATTGTATAAGAATGTTCAAGTGATGCTAATTTCTGTGCACTATGCTCACAGTAGAAAGTCAAAATAGTCCACGAGTCAGGATAAAGGTCAATTACAAAGTGGTTTTGTGAACATTATGGTTATCTATTTTCGTTAGCTCAGAAAAGTAGTGACCATTGATGGTAAAATGATACTGTGCAAACGGACCGGAGCTCTAGTCTTACGTTACAACGTTTTCAACCTTGAATCATTGCCAATATTTTTATGTTTGTGTATGTCTTTGTCTGTGTTGTACACTAAAACTTAAAACCCCTTCTCTTGTGATAGTTATGTTTGTGTGAGGGTATAGTAGTGTGCCCTTGCCTACGTGTGCGTGATTGTATAGTATGGTTGTATATCAAGGTTTAGTGGTGTGTCCATAACACTCCTACCCTTTTTTTGTTTGAGTTAAGGGGTGTATGTTTAAATTGTCATACGTTTAACACACGGTCTCTCCCTATATATAGAGAGACCTTGTTCATTGTAAAAAAAAAGAGAATAGAACAGAATGGAGAAAAAGTAAGTGTTTTTGTGTTGTTATTTTAGAGTATGGACGCACGCACGCACTCACTCACACGCCTGTTCATTCTTTCTCGTATGACCCCAAGTGTCCCCAATGCTAAATTCCCGTTGGTACCCAGACTGTCCCCGCAATGCTAAATCCCCGTTGGTACCCAGACTGCCCCCAATGCTAAATTCCCGTTGGTACCCAGACTGTCCCCGCAATGCTAAATCCCCGTTGGTACCCAGACTGCCCCCAATGCTAAATTCCCGTTGGTACCCAGAGTGTCCCCCAGTACCCAGTTACTCCCCCTATACTACTTGCATGTTTGGTGTTTTAATTTCTAGTCTTGTATACATGCTTGTAGCTTTGGCTGCCCTAAATGTTGGCTTGTGTCGCTGCTTGTGGTTTTGGATGGAGTTTCCTCCCTTTTAGATGTTATATGATTTCAATGCATTAACACTTATCGTATATGTGTATATGTGTATGTTTTATGTGTATATCGTATATTTGTGCTTTCTGTATGTTTTGCATAGTCTTCTCCTGTCCTTGTATATTTAAAATGGACCCGCATTTAAAATCGTATCTTAAGGATGTATTGATCAGCCATTATTTTAACCAGTATATTTTAACACTGCACGTAAGCGTAGAGTATATTCTATTAATTTCTCTGCATTGAATGTTTATATAGAAATTATAAATAAGGGGTTTGGGAGCGGGAGTATCTTAAGTGTATATTGGCCAGCCATTAAGCATGTGTATTTTAGCACTGCATGTAATTGTAGAGAGTAGAATCTATTCATGTAAAAATGATTTTCCTGCATTGATTATTAAAATATAAATTATAAATGGGGTGAGGGTTATGCAGTTTCAGCATAGAAACACAATTCTATAACTAGAAGAAAAAAATGTACGATTGTGTGTATGTCTGATTGTTGAAGTAAACTGTTATATTATTGTTTACAGTCGGTAAAATATCTCCAACTAGCTAATGTTTCTTATTACATGTATGTAACGTAATTCCTACTGTAAATAAAATTTGCGAGCACGTTGGAAACTCATTTCTCTCTTCATGTTTACATTCAGTTGGAAGGGTTTATCTTCCTAGGGTTTCTGTGCAATTCTTGGTATGCACATTTGTGAAACTTTACTTTTAGTTGGTATATATTACCACTATTGTGCTTCGGTGCTATTAAACACTAATACATCTATGCATACCATCTCATTCTTAATTTTGGAAGCGCGTTATCGTTACTCTTTGGATCAGAAATACGCAATAAAAATAGTATAGAATTGGACTCTAGACCCAAACGGGAATCCTTTGTTAAAAAGGATCTGCGGGTTATATGAGCAAGGTGAATTTAGCATTAGGCCACCATTTTTGTGGGGTTATAGTGGCAAGGGGAAATGTAATGTTAAAAATGTACATAGGTTTAACATGATGGGTGATAATAGGGACAAGGGGAGATTAACATTAGTTCACAATTTTTGTGGGTTTATAGCGACAAAGGAAAATCCTATGTTAGAATATTAGAAATGTCATATGATTATCCTTATAAATCCTGTATAAAGTTCAAGGGCGTGGGGAGGAGGTGGTGGTGGGAGGGGGTAGAATTTTGGTTAAACATAAATATACAATTCTCAATAATAAATGCAACATATACTGGCATCCACTTGTATTTCAAAAATATTCAATGTTAAGTCAGGCAACGTTTCGTTGATGAACTGGTGACAAATGTTACAAATTTGCCAAACCTACACTGACCGACTTTTTGTAAGTGGCAACATTTTTCTACATGGGTCTTTTGAAAACTGCGAAAATAATATTTCAAAAGAGGTATTGATATTGTTACACACATTAAAACCAGGTTATCTGCTATCCAACACTTCGTTTAGAGTGACCATCACCCAGTGATCTACTATCCAGTGCCAAGTTATCTACTATCCAACACTCAGTTACATGGCCGGTTTAACCACTAGGCCAACTAGGCGGTCGCCTAGGGCGGCAATATTGAGGAGGGGGGGTGGGGGTGGGCGGCAAAAAACTGAATGAATAAAAAAAGAAAGAGAAATAGCGTAAAACATAAGATAATAAGGTTTTAAAATAGAAAGAGAAAAGCAGAAGGAAAGAATAAATGTACAATATTCATTTTCGAAAGTTAATTGGAGGGGGGGGGGGGCGCAGGGCTGAAGGTTCACCTAGGGCGCCAAATACCCTTGCGCCGACCCTACTCAGTTATCTTCTTTTCAACACGCAGTTTGGAGTGACCAGCACTTAGTGATCTACTACCCAATACCCACACTATACCATCAACACGCCTTTTGGATTGACCATCACCCATCACAAGGAAAACATAATGCTGGATAGTAGATTACTCGGTGATGGTAACTCCAAACGGCGTGTTGATGGTATAGCGTGGGTGTTGGATAATAGACAACTGGGTGCTGGTCACACCAAACGGCGTGTTGGATAGTGGATAACTGGCTGTTGGATAGTAGATCACTGGGTGCTGGAATACAGATATTTGGGTGATGGTCACTCCATACGGCATGTTGGATAGTAGATAATTGGGTGTTGGATAGTAGATCACTGGGGTGCTGCACAGTAGATAACTGCGTAATGGTCAGTAAAATTGTATGTTAAACCTGTTGAGGTTTTTAACATTACGTGATCCCTTGTCGTCATATAGACCCACAATGTTAAACCTGTGGCGTAATGTTAATTACTGTTAAAGGTCATAAAACGGCATAATGTTAATTCCCGTTCGAGGCCACAGAGACACCCACATGTTAAACGTATGGACATTTGTAACATAGGATTTACCAATAACTTGGTGATGGTCACTCAGAAAGGCGTGTTGAATAGTAGATAACTGAGTGTTGGAAAGTTGATAACTGGGCACTGGATTGTAGATCAGTGGGTGATGGTCATTCCAAACGGAGTGTTGGATAGTAGATAACTGGCTGTTTGATAGTAGATAACTGGTTTTTAATTTTTGCAAACAATACCTAGAAAGTGATTGGTCCAGTATTTTTAGAGTACTGGATATAATGAAAGATCCGGAATTTGAACTTCTAGAAATGTCTTCATGTATTTTATTTTTTTAAATATTTTTTTTTATTTACGCGTAGTCGAAGCCCAGGGGAAATAAATACAGTACAGTATTTAAATTTCTATATGTTCCATTACTATCGGTACATCCACTACTAGCGAAGCATCCCAAGACATATGGTACATTTAATTCTTCATATATAATGTAGAGTTTAGCTTGACTGTTTTGAAATTTTAGTTTTGCTGTTTAAAAAAAAAAAAACAAGAACTGTTTTTGAGACCACCTTATTTTGCTACATTGTCAAGCTAACGAATTTGACCTGTATGAAGTTAAGGCTTATTTTGCAAGGATGCAAAAAAATTTCTGCATCCTTGCAAAATAAGCTTTAACTTCATACAGGTCAAATTCGTTAGCTTGACAATGTAGCAAAATAAGGTGGTCTCAAAAACAGTTCTCAGATAATATTTTCACTCCTCGTCTTAAATCTAGGACGACCAATGTAGCGTAAGCCAAGGCTACGTCAGATTAGGGCTAGCAGAATTTTAATAGAAATTGTTGAAAAAAAATATTAAAAAAATTAAGAACCAAATCTGGCACACGCCAAATTCTGCCTGACAATGTTGAAGAAAAAATGTAACTCTGCTCCTAGGCAAAATTTTCACTCAGCATACGATAAAAAAAATTGTTCTGTAACAAGTAAACATACCTTGGCTAATAAAAAATGTCGGTCAGTGTAGGTTTGGCGACATTGTAACATACTGCAAATAATAATCAGAAGATTATACGAATTTTAAGCTATTTTATTCTGGAGCTTTTAAGCTACACAGTAAATTATTGAAGTCTGCACCATAATCTTTCAAGGAACTTGTTGAACATTTAATAAAAATTACAAAACAAGCCTCAATTAGTTACTATACAGATGACAATTATATAGATTTTTTTTATATATATTTGTTGCTTTAACTTCTTCTGTTGCTAATTATGTACTAACTTTTTCGTTTTCTTTTTAATGTGATTGTTTGTATTTTTCCTTCTTTATGTGACTGTTTGTATTTTTTCTTCTTTCCTTTTTATTTCTCCAAATTGTTTGTTTGTTAGCTCGTTTGTAGTGATTAACACACATTCAAAAATCATAATGAGTCATATTTTGACGCATACATCTTAAAGTTTTGATTATGATTCATACTATTGTACTGTCAATTCCTCTATGTGATTTGAAAATACTGGTTTATATTGCTTATTGTTAAATACGTGCCTGCCATTACTTCACTTTGGTATTAATTAATATTTATATTTTTCAAAAGCCCGATATGCTAGTATGCAATACGGATTCCATAAAGTAATTGTTAATATTGAAAGTAATAAATATACAGCAGACAGAGCAAACATGCTATCCCTGGATCCGACAGGAGGATGCGTGATAATATAAAGTAAAATTATATATGGAGTAAGAATATTATCGTACACGTTACATACTATATTGTCTTGCAAGTTCGTTTGCAAAGGGAAACAATCCGTACAATACAGTAGATAATTTGTATTGGCGATTATTTCCCCTCCGCTGGAAAAATAAATGGGGAAAAAAAGGAGAAGTACGTTTATGTCAGTATTCTTACGGTAAAATTCTCAGTAGGGAAAAATAGATGTAAAAAAAATTAAAAATTAGATAAGCAAACCCACACAGACGCTTCAAGAATGTCACATTCATCTATTCTTTGCAGAACTTTAAAGAAGTTGCAAAACTTTGGCGGGTATTTGATCTGCTATAAGAAATAAATATACCTTCACTTTCATTCGTCATAAGATTAAGTATCAGCATCTCTTGAAATAATGATATTGCCAAAAGTTTTAAATACATCTGACCAATCAATATCAGTCTTTTTCTCGCGTTAAATGCATACAGAAGAGTGATGGTACCGTATATATTCGCGAAAAACCGATACCAACTGCAAACTGCATAGACCCAGATCTGCCGGCGCATTATGCGACGGCAGATCTGGGTCTATGTTGTTTGCATTTTGACTTGGTTAATACGCGAGTATATACGGTAGTTAATCTGAAATGCCACATTTATATAAAAATGTAATCACTCTGTGACCAGATGTACTTTTTAAAATACTTACTTAGGAGGAATATGGTCTCATTCAATGTGCTGTCAGGGGTTCTCCAACTAAAAACGTTAAGATGTTTCGGTATTTTCAAAAAGTGTCTGTACAGCATTTTTAATGAAAAGAATATATTAACCAGTTCTTGAGGCAACAGTGATAATCATTCTAGCCATGGTGTTAATGTGGTGGCAACGGTGGTAGCATCAGTATCTGTAGTAGTTAGCGGTGTGACGATTAATTAAAATGATCGAAGATTCGTCGGAAAAGCCACTCAAGTGTCCCATTATGGTTTTCAATAATTGAATAAAAACGATTATAGTTTATTTTTTTTAAATATTTTGTTTTTATACCTTTAATTTTAACGTTTTCATTGCACTGCAACCCAGCGTGTTTATTAGACCAAATGATAGACTATTTCACACATGTACACTTACTAGTCGTCCATCACAAATAGCAGGATATCCTGAGGTTTTCTAAGTTAACCTGATGTCAATCCAGGGACACAGAGAAACGTTGCAGTTAAGCGAAAATTATATTTTCCATGATAAATATCGAAAATATCTCCAACTGATTAAAATCGATGGTTGATCGGTTACGATGAACTGATGATCGATCTTGAAATTTAAACAGATTCCCAACAAAGTAGTAGTACAGTAGTAGTAGTAAGTAGTAGTAATAGTAGTAGTAGCAGTAGTAGTAACAGTAGTAGTAGTAGTAATGGTTGTAGTAATAGTAGTAGTAGTAATAGTAGTAGTAGTAATAGTAGTAGTAATAGTAGTAATAGTAGTAGTAATAGTAGTAGTAGTAATAGTAGTAATAGTAGTAGTAATAGTAGTAGTAATAGTAGTAGTAGTAATAGTAGTAATAGTAATAGTAGTAGTAATAGTAGTAGTAGTAATAGTAGTAGTAGTAATAGTAGTAGTAGTAATAGTAGTAGTAATAGTAGTAATAGTAATAGTAGTAGTAATAGTAGTAGTAGTAATAGTAGTAGTAGTAATAGTAGTAGTAATAGTAGTAGTAGTAACAGTGGTAGTAGTAATGGTTGTAGTAGTAGTAGTAATAGTAGTAGTAGTAATGGTTGTAGTAATAGTAGTAGTAGTAATAGTAGTAGTAGTAATAGTAGTAGTAATAGTAATAGTAGTAGTAGTAATAGTAGTAGTAATAGTAGTAATAGTAGTAGTAGTAATAGTAGTAGTAATAGTAATAGTAGTAATAGTAGTAGTAGTAATAGTAGTAGTAATAGTAGTAGTAATAGTAGTAGTAATAGTAGTAGTAGTAATAGTAGTAATAGTAGTAGTAATAGTAGTAGTAATAGTAGTAGTAATAGTAGTAGTAATAGTAGTAGTAATAGTAATAGTAGTAGTAATAGTAGTAGTAATAGTAGTAGTAATAGTAGTAATAGTAGTAGTAATAGTAGTAGTAATAGTAGTAGTAGTAATAGTAATAGTAGTAATAGTAGTAGTAGTAATAGTAGTAGTAATAGTAGTAGTAATAGTAGTAGTAATAGTAGTAGTAGTAATAGTAGTAATAGTAGTAGTAATAGTAGTAGTAATAGTAGTAGTAGTAATAGTAGTAGTAGTAATAGTAGTAGTAGTAATAGTAGTAATAGTAGTAGTAATAGTAGTAGTAATAGTAGTAGTAGTAATAGTAGTAGTAATAGTAGTAGTAGTAATAGTAATAGTAGTAGTAGTAGTAGTTGCAGTAGTAGTAATAGTAGTAGTAGTAATAGTAGTAGTAGTAGTAATGGTAGTAGTAGTAATATTAGTAGTAGTAATAGTAGTAGTAATAGTAGTAGTAGTAATAATAGTAGTAATAGTAGTAGTAATAGTAGTAATAGTAGTAGTAATAGTAGTAGTAGTAATAGTAGTAGTTACAGTAATAGTAGTAGTAGTAATAGTAGTAGTAGTAGTAATGGTAGTAGTAGTAATATTAGTAGTAGTAGTAATAGTAGTAGTAATAGTAGTAGTAGTAATAGTAGTAGTAATAGTAATGGTAGCTGTAGCTGTAGGAGAAGGAGACATACTTGTCTCTATTCTTGAAATTCGGTTTTGTCTCGCCTGCGAAGCATAGACGAGACATTGGGCTCACATTTCTAACCGCGTTGACGTCGTCGACGTAGATGTCAGCGTTGACTTGTTTGCATGTAGCTCAGTTTCTGACACTGTTGTATGTACAGTCATGAAACTTAATGGGTGTGTTCATCTTGGAGGATACTGCTCATCACAGTTAATAGAAGGTCACAGTGACCTACTTTCCATGCTGCATCGTATATGTTAAGTTTTTTCATTTGGCTCAGTTTGTCTGCAACTTTTGTATGTATAGTCCTGAAACTTAAGTGGTGTTTTCATCTTGGAAGGTACTTTTCAACGAGGGAAAAAAGCAGGTTATAGTTACCTACTTTTCATGCTCCTGTGATTACGTCACGTTTTGGATTTAGCTCAGTTCCTCTGACACTGTACACGTACAGTCATGAAACTTGATGGGTGTCGTGTATTTATCGTAAAGTGTACTGCTCATTATAGTCAAAAGGAGGTCACAATGACCTACGTTTCTTGCTCTAGCGACTTTACATGTCTTTACTTAGTATGCCACGGCGGAATGACTGTTTATGTTGTTGGGCTATTCATGTGCAAAATCTGTAGCTTGAAGTGTAATATACGAATAGCCAAATAATGTTTCAAGGCAGAAGAGATTCGGTCTCGAGATGGAAACTTTTTTTTTTGAGAAATCAGTTTTATTTACGGTACTAGGAGTACTTTTTTGTAACTGGAATAGAAGAGAGATACTTCGAAACATATTCCCGTAAATATACTTGACGAATCTGCCGTTCCCTTTTATCGGAAAATAACAACTCTATAATTGGATGATTTTACCACATTCTCATCTTCAACATAGGGAAAAGTCAGGTCAAAGTTTTAAATACTTCATTGCCTTTGTATCAGTGGAGGAGTTTTAATTTCCCGTATTAACTTTCCTAATATAGTAATTTGTTAGAATTCTCAAAATTAATCCAACCCAGGTCAGTCCTCTGATTCATAATTAGAATCAGTTTTCTAGCATAACCAGTGGACAATGATTTTCGACGGCTATACAGCTGTCATAATGTCCTGTCAAAGTTTATGCACTTGTTATGCATATCCGGGTGTATCACTTGGGTACGTTGATGTCAGGTGAATAAAAGAGTGTAGCAGGTGCGAGACTGATGTGTCATCACGAATTGTCTATTTGTACTAGGAGAGAAATGGATCCGGTGTCATCTGTGATTGCTCTTTGATATTGGTATAGACACCACTCTTCCGTCATGGCAATGAACAGCAGTATTGAGAGGTGAATTAACCCAACATGTCTCGTGCATTAAAATGCCTTTGTCTTAAGGTTTCGTGGATTAGATGACAGACATGCTGTATATAAAGAGACCACTAATTTACTAATCATGTAAAAGAATAAAAGAATTTATTTACACTTACAATACTGTACAGAATAATAAAAACAAAACCTTTTTGTTTCTGGAAAGAGCGGTACAATATATAAATAAAGGGTAAAATAAAACCCAGATTAACTTTTAGAATAATAAGATGGAATTTCTCAATAAATTTATCTTACCCTTAAGTAATTACGTTTTGATGGTGAATCAAAATTGCTTTGATGGTAACTCAAAACCGTTTGTTCACTTTTAATCCTTTACATTTATAGATAATAATTCGCTTTCACTAAAGGAATAAAACACCGTTTACTGTCACCCGTGCAAACGTTTGCCGCAGCACGAGGAAAGATTTTGATCGCGGGGGCAAAATCCCAGAAAGTTCAAAGACTTTTTCTAGTGCACCGGCAAACTTTGCACAGCAAACAACAGTATATTGTCATTATTTGTACATGATCATTACTGTGCACTTTAAACATATATAAAATACCTATAAAAAGGAGCTTTTAAGCACGCTAAAAAAAAAAAAAAAAAAACGTACTCGAGCAGCACGTGGAATTTTTATGTTGGAGTAAAGCTGACATCACAAAAAGCGCACAGTGTCAAACCAGACTGAACGGGCTCGATCATATCCGAATAAAAACTGATGACAAAGATGAGCTTTGGAATATGAATATTGTAACACTTGAAAACATACACTTGGCAAACCCTACAGATTCAGCATCTCATCATCTCAAAGTGCCTTCACTCATGTTATACTAATTTAATTTACAGCGTGATTCTTGACCTTCCTAGAACAATGCTCGCAAGCATTGTTATTATTATTAGTAGTAGTATTTTTTATTGTTGTTGTTGTTGTTGCTGTTGCTCTTGTGTTCTTGTTGCTGCTGTTGACGTTTAAAAAGTTACAAAATTATCCCCTTAAAGTTGGACAAGTTTTCATTTTAGCTTCCAACGGAATTTAGTCTATGACAAAGCTAGTATTTACAACCGCTAGGAAACTCGAGTTTGATACTGTTATTTTATGTATTAATGTTCTCTATTCATCTATTTTCGTTTTTTATTTCATTTTCTCTAATCAATACTAGCTTCTTTGTAATCGATACTCAATTTATTTTTGTACTCGATACTCGCTTTCTTTTAATAATCGATACTCGCTTTTGTAATCGATACTCACTTTCTGAACTCGATACTCGCTTTTATTTACTCGATACCTGTATTTATTTATTTTTTGGTACTCGATACTTGCTTTTCTTGACTCGATACTCACTTTTCTTGACTCGATATTCGATTTTTTTTTTACTTCATACTCGCTTTAGTTAACTCGATATTGGCTACTAGAAAAAAGAAAAGAAAAAAAAAAAAAAACTAGCAAAGGAAATGGAAGCTAAGACCTTGTCCAAGGAGTTCCAATGAAATGGTAATTAATTTCACAAATATATGAATTTATTTCTGAATATAATTGAAGAAGTATAGCATTTCATATTTTTATTTTTTTATTATTTTCTATGTTACATATTCTGCTTTGTGTTTGTGTTCTTCGTCAGTGTTTGCCTTTGACAAAGGAACCCCTCGGTCCCGAAGCGCCATAGGCTAGTTTACAGTAGTTACGCAGTATGTTGATTGATTGATCTTGTATTAGCGACGTGTTCGGCCGTTCGGCCATGTGCGTCGGTATACAGTATATATCGTCGGTTTGTTTCTTTTATATACAACATCGCTATGGCACCAGGTCCGATGTAATTGTGTCATGATTACATGGTCTTCTTTCTTGGTAAAATCTTTACGTGAATGATTGGACCACAGGGGGTGCTCTAGAATTTACGACCTTCTTTATCTAATCTTTACCTTGATTTAACAACGTAAATAATAGGAATCCACTTATTATTTTAGATAACCTTGATATGATGTATACAGGAACCTCAAGTGGGCTTAGTTTACTATACAGACCCTACCCACACCCTCGAGAAAAGTGGTCATTTATCTCTCTCTCTCTCTCTCTCTCTCTCTCTCTCTCTCTCTCTCTCTCTCTCTCTCTCTCTCTCTCATAATCTTATTTTTCTCTTTTCCATTTTGTATTCTTACACTCCTCTCCTCCATTCATTCATTCATTTATTTACTTCATCTGTCTTTCTTTCCTATTCTTTCTCGTATTATAATTCTTTCTTTCTTACGTTCGTTCTTTCCTTTGCTTGCTTGTTTACTTCTCTCTCTCTCTCTCTCTCTCTCTCTCTCTCTCTCTCTCTGCAGACTGCTAATTGCATTTAATTCCTTATCTTTTAGAGTATGTAGTCACATGCAATATATATGATCTTGATATCGCCATTTGTAAATGCTGTGTCACATTTATTGCCCCACATGGGATATTTTTTTTTTTTAATTTTCCAAAAACATCCAAGATTTCTCTTAAATTCTAATTGCTTACTTATATATATATATATATATATATATATATATATATATATATATATATATATATATATATATATATATATATATAATGAAAAAAAAATTATAACGGCCGAAATACAAAACAGTTTCCCAGCGTTTCGAGCCAAACAAGCTCTTCGTTAGGGGAAGAAACAATTGACATCCACAAAACAAACACTAAACACAACAGCGAAGAGAAATTCTTGACTCCTACATGTTTCACAGACGGGGAAATAAACAAATAAAGGATAAACAATATAAGAATGAAAGAAGAAAAAATTAGGTTAGAGTCAATCCAAAGATGAATTATTTAAAATTGTATCACTTCGATTTTCTGTAAACGTCCATCAATGGTATATTAAAGTGATAATATTAAAGGTACACAAATTTAGAATGAATAGCTACTGAAAATTGAACTCTTATGTCAAATAAATTAATTTCTTTATTTTATCAAAATTAATTGTATTTGATAAAGGAACTAAAATGTTTACAATGAAAACCAGTAATAATTTAAAATGACACTAACCAACTAACAAGTGACACTTTGGGTTAGCAGATTTTAATTATGACAGACACAGTTGAGAGTTTTCACACTTTCAGTTCTAATGGTCAATGAAACGGCGATTAATCTGCCCCTGACCAGTGGTCAACGAGGGTCAACAAGATAAAACATGTAATAGTCCAAGCCCAGCAACAAGTGCCGTATACACCACAAACCACCCTTTCACTCTAGATCTTCATCATCCGGAGAGATTCAAGTTCGTGGAGATGAAATAAGTATGCATTGTTTATTTTTCCGTGTTCTATTTAAGAATGTTCGTAGCTAAATTCCCATTCTACCAAGTAGAGATCTACGCTGGCAGATTTTGTTTAAGAAATTAAAATGAAAGTGAATTTACCAGGTTGTATGTGACATTTCGTCAAGTAAAACAAAGCCATGTGGCGTCATACAGCTTAATTTTGTGAACTTGCTGCACGTATGTTTGTATCGCAAATTAAATGAGTGTGGTTGAAAAAGTCTTAACATTTATGATCGTGGTAAAGCAATTTAAGAAATGATTGACTGAAATTGTCTGGCATGAATTTCCCCCGCCGATTTTCCACTATTGAACCAGATAAAGTCTATAGCACCCCTAATTTAACTGAACGAACAGCATATTTTTTCTTGATTATGTCCCCTTCATCATACATGCCTTCAGTAAAGTGCAAGGGTTTTCTCCCTTATACCAAATATTAAACAAAATGTTTGAAACAAAAATATTCCTGTAAATTTATTTACATGTATACATAATGACGAGCCTGATGATAATATTTGAATTTTTCTTAATTATTATTAAAATAATCCCAAGTATAGTACGCAATAATAAAAAAAAATCTTAAAGGCAATTTGCTCAATGGTTTTCCCCGAATATAACAGTTAGATGTTGCATTTAACCTGAATTTTAAACCATATTAAAACTGATCAATATTTAAATTAGATGTTAGAGTTCAGAAGTATCTTAAAGAGCGATTAGCGCAACCAAACTAAATATCGATTCTTCAAAAACATCTCGTAGAGAAGAAATTGCATGTTAGAGGATTTGAGGAAAACTGAAAGACTGGTTTTATTAAACTTTTATGTAAATCGCACAATAAATACAAGCACTCGTTGTTTAAGTCAACGTTTGATTACACTAGTTCAACCTGTACCCTCGATGACATCGGGAGCTATAATTTTTACACGCTCATTTAAGTTGTGTTGAATATCTCCGATTTTTCCATAGCGCTTGCAAGTTCCATTCTTCAATTGCGACCCTGTCACGTTTCTAACGGTGTAAACTTCTGGTAAAGAGATAATCTGGTACTTTATTTCTCCCAGTTGCTGATGTCACATGGATTTGATCCTGACGTATCTTCCACGCTCCACTTAATCCTAATCAAGCATTGGAAGCACTGCAAATGTTTATATGCCAACTGCATAATTTATTCCCATGACCTCGTCAGTGACAGAAAGTTTGACATCAAAACGTCCATTTAATTAATTTTATTGTCCTTCTCTTTAAATGAGGATATACGTCCAAAAGGGCGCGTTCAGCATACTCAGAGGCACGAACGATATGCATATGTGAAAATTAAAAAATAACAACAAAAAAAGAAAAAAAAAAACAAAACAGCAGAAACAACAAACACACCTTTTCCAAATAAATGTTTCGAGCAGCTTGCTGTCAATTATATAGAATTCGGTTTTCTTGGAAGACGAATGACAGAATTCACTTTTTTAAAATAAACTGTTGTGGTTTTAAAAAAAAACATGAGGGGAAGGGGTTACGAAGGTCCTTAAATTCGTGGATTTAATAATGAGACCCTTATGTCTAAACAGATGACCCGTTCTTCATGCTTAACAACAACCAACATCTGGACAAAAATGAATGATTTACGAATAAAAGTGAATTGACAGTATCTCAAAGTCACTAAACCTGACGCGTACTACACAGTAAATCTAGTCACTAAACCTAAAGCGTACCACGCAGTACTGCTGCTATACCAAATCTCAATATTCAATATGAACTTTAAAAAGTACGCGTTAGGATCTGGACGATTTTAGCATGCTAGATGGTTGGTTGGTTGGTTTTAACGACGCTTTTGATCACATTGTTGACTATAGTATGACAAGGAAATGTGAGCAAAGTGTCTTTCCCTAGGATACACCGAGGCAGCCGACCTGGGCTGGCTTGGGTGAGTGTCGAACCCGACGTTTGGATTAAAACTTCGACGCTCTACCAAGCATCTGAGCTACCGCTGCTCCCTCAGCATGTTAGAAAAGGTGTGAAACTTTAATATCGTCATCATCATCATCATCATCATGGTCATCATCATTATTATTATTATTATTATTATTATTATTATTATTATTAACTTTTTCTCAAAAGATCGATTGAGTTATATATATATTAATCTAACTCTGATCGCTGCAAAATTACTGAATTTTGATCCTTATAAAAAAAACTTCATTCGCAATTTTTAGCTCGAACAGTTCCATTATAATTTGTCCTATTATCTTTTTTCTTCTTCTTCGTCATCATCATCGTCGTCATCATCGTTTCCATCTAGATGCTACCTATGTGTCGGTGTGTGAGGATGATTTTCGTGCTGCTAGTGCTTGAAGCAAAATGCAGCAATAGAAGATGAAGAAAAAGTTGAAGATAATTGAATAACAAGTTTTGGTTTTACTATACTGATTTTACTTCAATGAACTACATTGGTATAGTACTATTGGAACGATGTTAACTTTATTATAGGGATATTTCGAACACTTAGGGAAAGATCATCTAGACTGACACATTTAATTGTATGGTTACTCACTGTCAATGTTTATTTATATATGAGTCCCATATTTTAAAATTAATGTCATGTGCCAAACTTAATGCTTGTATTAATGGTTGAAGTTGTTTTAGGAATAACTCGAGAATTTGTTAAAAGTTTTGATTTATAACACTTGTGCCATTAATTGATGTAAATTACAGCTAGGTGTAAGTTTTTCTGTATTGACGGGGTTTTTTTGTGTTTTTTTTTTTTGTTGTTGTTTTTTTTCTCACGTGCACATAAAAAGATAAATACATACAGTGTATATACATATACAACATAAGAGTATGGCAAACTAACTTACGTTACACAGAGGAAAGAGTGGGTTGGACCTATATTCCTCAGGTCAAGACGCACACATGCTGAGAGAGAGAGAGAGAGAGAGAGAGAGAGAGAGAGAGAGAGAGAGAGAGAGAGAGAGAACCATTTGTATGCTAATCACGTTCCAGCCAAACTTTTCGTAGTCTCGTAATGATCCGGATGTTCTGATGCTGCCCACTCGACGTGATTTAGCAGTCAAGATCGCATTACTATTATAATAATGTATATGTATTATGTTTCCAGAATAATGGGCGTCCCTGACAAGGACAGATTGTGTATTGTGTGCTAACAAAAGCTGGTTAACATGTATACACTACTTCCTGACTTTCGTCCACAGAAACTTCTTCGTTCAAAGGCTCCATATTCCAGAATTTTTTTTAGACTCCATTGTGTCAGTTTACGCAGTTGGCAAAGTGGGCGGTCAAAGAACGAAAAGAGTCAGCCATATTTGTGTATTGAAAAACAAGGATGTATAAAAGGAGTACTGGAATATGGAGCTTAGTATGAAGAAGTTTGAGACGGAGAAGAGTAAAGAGATGACATCTGTGTTACCCAACTTTAATTAACACACTACTCAAAACATTGGTCCTTTGCAGAACCACCCATTATTCTAGAAACAGAATACAAACCATTATTGCCAACTTCTATATTCTGTGGGCTGTTTTTAGTATTTTTGTGTATTTTGTGTGCATATGTATGTGTAAATGACCTTCTCTCCCTTAGTACTGTAGAATTGTGTTTGTCTGTGTATTTGTATGCAGTGTTTGTATGCAAGAAATAAATCCATTTTCAATTTGTTTGAAAGCGTGTGGGTGTTGTATTGTAAGTAAGGGCATTAATAATTGAATGATTACATGCTCCCTTGCCCTCATCACTTAGTTTGTATGTGTGTGAGTGTTGGATAGTAAATAAGTGTGTTAATGACCATCACATAACTCCCCTTCATAAAGCAATGGCAACTTTCGTGAGGAACTCTTTTTTTTACAACAAGTTCTACAACATTTTGTAAAGACTGAATAGGTGTGTGTTTTCATTTTGCATATCTTGAGGCTGATGTCTGTTTACAAAGTAATTCACAAGGATGCATGGTGGACAAAAGGGGCAATTTTCATCCTCTTGTCTGGTAGCTAATGCGCAGTTGGTTTCCGGTCAGTAACTGTCCGTTAATTGTACCTGGGTATGAAGGAAATTAAGTTTACGGTATTTTAACTTTGAGTGGGGAGAGTGTTTAAATATGTCCTCTCGAGAATGCAGCATTTTGTGTCGTCAGCTCTTGAGGAAACTAAACCATATTTTGACGTTTATAACCGTCTTTTCACAATAGTCTTCAAAGGGTAATGTTTCTGTCATTTCTGTGGTGTGTTTCGGGTGGGTTTTATGTGCAAAGTGAAATGTGAGAGAATTTCCAATTTGAAAATCCTAAATATGCAAGCTTCTCAAATCCTCTTTCACTTCCATTGTTTGTACAGGATGCGCATTGTCTGACATGTGTGAATTATGGGGCTCAGAGAGAATGACAGATAACCATTTGAAATTGAATATCTCACCAATTGGTCATATCAAATCTCACTCTGTCCAAGAAACCACAGTGAGAAGGGAAGCTCTTCCAGGTGTTGTTTATTAGGTGCGATTTTTTAAATTCTTTTACACGAAGAATTGGGTTCATGCAGTACAGACTAGGAAGACAATAAAATATGAAGGGGCAACTGTTTGGAACAATTATGCTACGGGTTCGAGTACAAAGTTCGTAGTTAGCATATCGGTTTTGTATGGAATATGGCTTCGAACGTACGCAGTAGAAGTTTGCAAATTAATTTCCTATAGGATTACGTGTAGCAGCGGCTGCCTATAATAAACGTGAAATTGACAAATCCAGGTGACCCTCGAGGCGCACTAATTGAGGATAGCGCCTTTCAGAGGCAGCGAAATTTTCAATGCCCACGATAAATCACAAAAAATTACTTGCCTATGTTAACTGATGATCTGCCTGTATATACTGGCTGTTGCGCAAAAGGAGGCGACTTTTATTGCAGTTTAATTTTGTACCTGGTGTTTTCCATCGACACGGCATTTACTTAAAAATTCTCCTCTTTGTTATCTATGTTTAACTTTCCAATACGCACCCTATGTCAAAGTCGGTCAAGTACCTTCTCACAACAGCTAATGCTGACCTCACGTATTAATACGGCTCTATGTTTTCGTCAGTACACTTTGCAAATATATTGCTGTATTTGAATGTAGAAGGGTTCATCTCAAAAGTTGAAAGAGATGATTTAAGCACACAAAATCAAAACACCTTTACATTCAAATTTCGTGCTGTGAATTGCACATTTATGATTTACGTGTAAAATACATATCAGTCCAAAAAGAATAGATAATGAAGAAAAATGAAAGAGTTCTCGCAAATTAAATTTGTCCATTTAGACATTTTGCTTTTGACACAACCAAAGTGCAGTCTACACTGTATGACCGGTAGGCCCGGGCATCGCACTAATGTCGTGATACGAGATAGCGATACGATACGTTTCACGATACATGCCTAGTGCTAATTTTACATAAACAACATCTAATTGGTTTGACTGTGTCATCAAAATTTATTTCTATCCAAAACCTTTGGAATGTAACCATTTAATTAAACACGCAGTGTATTAGATTGTCAACGCAGGCGATAACTGATACAACTCGAATAACTTTACAATATGAAACAAAATCAGACTGTGAATCCAGTAACGGTCTGCTTTTTAAGTGTCAGCAATTTTACAGAATTTAATAATTTTATTTAGTTCTCAAGGTGTATCGTGCGTATAGCGATTCATTGATGGCGATACCAGAAATCGTATCAACACTAAACAAATCGGCATTCCCGATACGTGTCATCGTATCGTCACAGCTCTGATGACCAGTTCAGAGATTAGCTGGCATGTGTTCTTATACAAGTCAGATTCAAATGGAAGACTGTAAATAATTCCTTGTGTAAAGAAGTAGACTTATCCCACGTTACAGAAAGCCATTTTAGCCAAATTTGATATTGGTGACAAAATATTATTTAAAAAAGTTTCTGTGCAAAAAAGTGAAATGTCTTGTGTTATTACATACACGGATTAGTCAAACTGTTGTTGTATTAAAACTTTGCTTAAGTTAGTGTATTGTAACAAAACTGATGGAAAAAGGAAATTTGGATCGTTGTAGGAAATAAAATAAAATATATTTGTTTTTGTAGTCATTTACTGTTTGTATTATTTAATATATATTTGTTATGTTCAAAAGCCTGTGTCACAGACAGGTCTACTACACTCTTGTAGGGAATATTTGTGACCTATAATTGTTCTCTCCCACGTTAGCTTTTAACTAGTGTTTTTGCAGTACGTAGCACACACATCATGTAAAGACCAAGCCGGGTCAGCCGTCGTGTGTGTCACTGGGCTAGACACATTACCCCTTCCAATTGCTTATACGTAGTTAAACACCGATCAATCAATCTTATCAATCGACCTCTGAACAGTCTGATAAGTGCATGCACCCTGTATTTGAGTACTTTAACATCCTGTCAAAAGGTGGTAAGATGGGTCATGTGACATTCAGCCTCAAGTAACTTTTCTTACCCTCAATCTCTAACTTACCCCTGCAAGTGTTTTACAAAGCGTTGATGTGGCTCCACTTCCGTTAAGTGCAACGTGCACGAAATTCTAGCTTGCCTGCTATTGGGATTTATTATCCTCAGATTTGGAATATCCTTAGTAATCATTTTTATGATACGCTAAGATAAATATTTATTAACAAAGATACTCAAATTGTCATCAATTAATGATTTTTGCCTTGTGCCGTTCGATTTATATAACGTTTCGTAAAATATTGTTAAATGTTTTATTTCATTAACTGTTTCTGTGTTGTTTGTTTGTTTTTTTTTTTTTTTTTTTTTTTTTGTACGTTAGCCGTTGTTCTCAAGATTTATGTAAAAGTTATTTATATTTTACAAATACGTGAAGTTATGGATGATAATGTGTAAGACATACACTGCGATATTCGTTGTTAATTATTTGTGTGCATCAGAGAAGCACAACACTATTTTGGTTTTTGCTGGGCTAAGCCCGCTTTAAATTAATTTGACTAAATAGCCCTTCTGAGCTCCAACATCAAATTGGTGTAGAATTTTACTTTCCTTATATTTACTATTTCAGCAGTGGTTAAGGTGTAAGTTAGACAGATGCCAATAAATGACACAGTTATAACGTTATTGCCATCTCATCCATAAATAATACAATTATACCGATAAAAAATTATGAATGACGCATTATTTGCTAAAATATGATTACAAGCAGTACGAAGGACGAATTATTTGTTAAAATGAATATAATAATACTGAGATGGTAAATGTTATAAAATTAGAATATAAAAAACATATTTTTTTCTTCACGCCAAACAAACATCTTTTTTTTTTCTTTTTCTTTTTTTCTTTTATATATTTGTCGAATAACCTTCCAGGCCGATTACGTCGGAAAATGAACTTCCTAGCACGCGAAAGGACCTCGTTATCTCTGGAGGAGAATTGTGTAAGTAGTCACAGGTGATCTCGTTATTTTACGACATTTCGGTAGATATCGGCATTTACCTTAAGACAGAGTGAATGTCCCTTTTTTACATAAATCATTCAAGATGTCTAAGATTTGAAGACAGAAAGATGGTCGTTTAATGGGTATTGTTGGGACAGCTGCATTAATTTCTGGCACATATTACGGATTTTGCATAAGTGGCAAGTTGATAATCGTGTGCGTTTACGCTCTTGCTTGCTGATGATATAATGTGCTCTTTGCTATGCCTGTTTCCAGAGGAAGGCACTTTCGCTCTTGAATTCGACATACACCTTCAATGTATGCATGTATGTATGTATGTATGTATGTGCATGTATATATATATATATATATATATATATATATATATATATATATATATATATATATATACATATATACGGACGTTTATATTTCCTATATTTACTTTTAATTTGGCACCATATAACCTTTATTGTGCTGAAGTGCCGTTAAACGCTAATACATATAAACATGTCATCTTATTTTAATTTTGAAAGAGTTTTATCTTTACACTTTGGATTGTAACTGCACAAAAAGTACTATTCGGTACAAAATTTTGGGTGGTCATGCATTGGCATCATTGCCATATGATGTTACGTTTCCTTTGTTTCAGTCAATTAAATAGGTCACACGTGGGCAAGTTAAAAGCAAAAGAGTGTTCTTGCCAAATTGAAATACCTGATTTGTCAAAATGTAAGTGATTCAAAGTATACAGTTATCTGGGTTTGGTTTATTTATTTTTTGTTATTATTTTTATTATTATTAATATTATTATTATTATTATTTAGGCTATATTAGGATTATATTCATTGATTTTGTTTTCAATAACGCAACAGTATGTAAATATAGATTTTGTTTACATTTCTGTGTTTATAATTATTTGTTTATGTCTTCCGACCTGATAAAAGGATCCATAGAACTCGACAACGAGGATGTTCATTTCTCATGCTATATTTGATTTGATTCGACAGCAAAAAACGGTCAGTTCTAAATATAAGCGATACATTTGGGTTTCAAACTTAGGGTTTGATCGGGTTCATTTTTATATTCTAATATATATATATATATATATATATATATATATATATATATATATATATATATATATATATATATATATATATATATATATATATATATATATATATACAGGAGTAGCATACAGAGTGGCAAAATGTAATAATATACCCGCATACAGCTGTGGATGTGAGGTAGTCAGTGGTGGCGCGACGGGGGGGGGGGGGGGTCGGAAGGAGGCAACTGCCCCCGGACGGTGGGCGAAGGGGGGCGCCATCGGGAACTTTTTTTGTTTTTAAAGCTGTAACCGGGGCGTAGTTGGGGGCGGGGGGGGGGGGGGGTTGGAGGCTGGCAACTGACATAAAAACTGTTCTCTGTGGCAAAGTTGGGGCGCCACTAAAGAACATTGCCCCCGGGAGCCTTGAACCCTCGCGCCTCCACTGGAGGTAGTATTTACCTGATTGTAAACTAAGGCAACTGTGAAATTGATTATCGCTCATGTGCGTTGTTCCCTCCTCGATGATCAAACCTGAAATAAAAGTCAATAACCGTCTTAGGAATCAAATTATGTGTACATATCTAATTCAATATGTTATACACTTATATAATATATTCAAAAACACCTTGAGTATTTGCATGAGTGAACTTACATTGAAAACTACTGATGTGAAACAGCGCATCACTTCGAGGTATTGATGCATTTATTACAATTCGTGATTTCAAGAACTTTTTGGTTACTGAAGGTAAATTGGTTGGATTAATTAAATAAATCCATAGTTTAACTGGACTTTCTGTCCTTTCTGTAACAGTACTTGTACCGTTTTTGCAACCAATTTTGCGTACCGTTTGTCATCGTTCAGTCGCACGCCTCTCGTACCGTTTCCGTTTCGTACCGTTTCTAACACGCAGATCAATCGTCCCTTTGTCACTATAACGTTTGATGATGGTTCTCAGTTTCCCGTTATCTGTAACTATTGAAATTCATTTTTCTTGCCTAATTACAGTTTGACACTACGTGCACAATAGAGCGGTCTAGAAAGAACACTTTTCAATAACAAACGTGCAAATCGGTTCTATGTTACCAGCTTAGCGTACTGTTTAGTACTTAGGTCCTAATAAAAGATTGAACATATGTGCGTAGCGTACCGTCTTCGTACCGTTTCCATCCATTTTTGTACCATGTTGAACAGATTGCGTAGCGTACCGTCTTCGTACCGTTTCCATCCATTTTTGTACCATATTGAACAGATTGCAGAAAAACAAAACAAAAAAAGTTAAAAGAACTGTACCATATCATGAATGCCGTTTAGACTTCTTTTTCAAACTAAATCTCAACTTTGAGGTCATGCTGTAAGGGCCTCAAGTTTACAAATCCAACTATTTAAAGACAGTCTAACAGAAATATTGAAATGACAATTCTGAAAGGGTTATGCACTTTAAAGCTGAGAGAATACAACTAGGTTAAAGGAATCAAATAAGTAAAATGCTATTTACAACTAAGTTCTAAGTTAAGTATACACATTACACACACACACACATTACACACACACACACATTACACACACACACACATACACGCACACACAAACATTATTAACATTTTATGGCTGAAAAATTATCTTTAACTAATACATTTTTAAGGTTCTCTAGATGATGACAATGATTAAACCCCTTGTTTTAAGCATTGTCATTTGTAAAACAATATTACACAGCCCTATTGCTCACATGTTTTATACTATTTTATACTATATTATGAATGATAAAATGCATAAGGTATTTCTCTCTGCCTCCCTCGGTTAATCGCATTAGCACATAATGGAGACAAAAATCTATGCAAGTCGACGATTTTTACCTTAAAAATATATAAGAAGAAGAAAATCTTCGTTTTCTTGAGTAGATATAATGAATTTTTTCACTCGCGAAGGGGAAACATTTGTATTGTCATTCGTGGCAATACAATGTTTCCACTGTACTCGTGAAATATTTCCTTATATGTATTAGAAAACACACACACACACACACACACACACACACACATATATATATATATATATATATATATATATATATATATATATATATATATATATATACTTAAACATATACACGCATTCTACTTTTTGCGAGAAAAAATATGTTATTGACGATTGCCCTAAAACATTTTCCAGCAATGCTTGCAAATTATAATTTGCTTGATTTAAAAAATGATCCGACAAGAATAGCACGTGTGACTTTAGCACGACGAAGGAATGGGGTAGGGTTAACATGGAGAGAGGAGGAAGTTCAATCAAAGTTTAATAGCCTTATTAACATTTTATGGCTGAAAAATGATCTTTAATTAATACATTTTTACTATTCTCTAGATGGTAACAATGATTTAACTCCTTGTTTTAAGCATTGTCATTTTGTAAAACAATATTACACAGCCCTATTGCTCACATGTTTTATACTATTTTATACTATATTATGAATGATAAAATGTCTAAGGTATTTATTTCTACCTCCCTCCTCAATGGTCAATGTTGACAATGTCTCCAGGAATCGCAAAAAAGCTCTATTTTATATTGCAACAATTCCATGCAGAAAATATCATTCGTGAGTGTTCTTGTTTTATATGGCAGAAAATATCAAAAAATGATTGCTCGATTATAGCTTTATGTTTTTGTTTTGTAATTTCAAGGTGCAATTGGAACTGGCACAGAAATAGCAATAAAGTGAAAAGTGACACTTTTATATAATATTTACTGGTAGTCAAGTCGGTTCATATGAAAATAAGCAAAGATAAAACTGAAACGATGGGCGTTTCCTCTGCCTTTTCTTTTCTGTTTAGATTGTGCCTTTTTGATGGTGCCTTGACTCAATTCCTTATTTTCTGAGGATCTGTGATGACTCAGTGGTAGAGTGATGGATTTGCAACCCAAAAGTCGCAGGTTCGAATCCTAAATGGACTAGCCTGGGTCAGCTGTCGTGGTTTATGCCTGGGCAAAATACTTTACCCCCCATTTCCTCGTTGCTGTTGTCTTAAACACCAATCAACACTAGATACGAATGGCAGCTTTGACCCACTTGTAAATTAAAAATAGTAAGATAAAAACAAAATAGTACACTGATTAATTCAAGTTCCAACTCTGTCATTTGTTATATGCCCTAAACCCACCGGCTATGTTTATGACAGAGCTTGTCCACTTGTAAATTTGTGTATGACCATCTTTTGGGAAATTAAATGTTGTTTTGCAACAACTCTTGCAACGAAGGTGCAACGAGAAGATTTCTGTACTACTCGTAAATTTAAATTTGTGTATCACCATCTCGTGTAGGGAGGGATACGAGGATGATGCCTCGCAACAACTCTTGCACCGAATTTGCAACGATTTCTCGCCCACTTTTTAAATTAATATATAGTACGATCTTCATCTACGAGCAATAAACGATGACTCTGTGAAATGTATATATAATCTAGCACAACTGGTGAGATAGCCCAACGAACGACACATCAGGTGCAAATAACAACACAAAATAAAGGTACATTTTCGCACAACATAAATAATGGCACGTAATAAACTTAATAGTTTTCTGAGAGGTGATAGAAATACTCCGTCAGTTTAACATAAAAGCATCAATCTCAGTATCAAGAGATAACATGTATTTGTTTACAAGTTTGGATGGCTAGATAACATGTATTTGTTTACAAGTTTGGATGGCTAGATAACATGTATTTGTTTACAAGTTTGGATGGCTAGATAACATGTATTTGTTTACAAGTTTGGATGGCTAGATAACATGTATTTGTTTACAAGTTTGGATGGCTAGATAACATGTATTTGTTTACAAGTTTGGATGGCTAGATAACACGTATTTGTTTACAAGTTTGGATGATATAAATGTATGGTAAAAGCCAGTCGTGTTGTTAAATTACATTGAAGAGAATAACAATACTGATTTTTCGGTTTAAAACATAAAAAACAGATACCATGCAATGGTTTAGAAAAGATGAAGATTTACAGATTACATTTAATGATGATAACATCGAGATAAGCATCATCAATACCGATAGAAAACTTGCTAAAACATTACCGTATGAAGAAGGAATAAATTATGTATTTGATGTGGTTTAAAAAAAAAAAAAAAAAAAAAAAAAAAATTGCTTGGCTAAATGTACAAATGTACAGAACAACCCGTAAACGTGAACGAGATCGACCTACAACGATTCGACAAAAACAGATATAGAATTTATATAAAATAAAGTTCGATTTAAAACAGCACATGGTAACTCACGATATTAAGTAGATGTCTTTGAATCAACCGCATCAATGCCGAATCTGACATAAATCTGAAATCATCCGTACGTTTGAAAGGATTGAAGAAATGTTGCAAATAGCTGAAAAGTTCCCATAGTATATGAGTGCCCTATAGGTTTGTTTATTACGCCTAAAGACAATTTGTCAAGTGTAAAGTATTCTCTGTGGTGTTTTTATGCCATTTTCAAATGGTGGACAAGGACCAGTATTTAAGACATAATTTCTACAACCCCTAAAGTACAGTTGCTTACACAAACATGAATCAATTGTGAGAATAAATTAAACGGAAAAAGAAAGTAAAATACGCTGAATTGAAAGAATGGTTAACGGAATAATCTACCTACATATTACACAAGCAAGCATGAAAAAAAATTCTAATCAGAAGGATTTTTGTTAATGATGTTGATGACCAGTGACAGGCACACATTATTGACATGCAAGCATATGAAAACTATAGCAATGGATACAACTACATTTTAACAATGATAAATGTCTTCTCAAAATACTCTTTGGCTGAGAAAGTAAAGCGAAAAAGGGAGATGACATACACGCTGCTTTCAGAAAAATCTTCAAAGAGAGAAAGTCTGACAGATTGCTGGTAGAAAAGAGTTTTACGACAGGAAAGTTATGGATTAGCTAGAAAAGGAAAACATTGAGTTCTTCTCAACTCATTCAGACAAAAGAAAAACCATCTGTAGTGGAAACGTTTAATATAACCCTAAATACTAGAATGTGGAAGTATTCACCCAAGCTAATTGAGGGATACAATAACACTTGTCACAGATCAATAGACATAATTCCAGATGAAGCTACCAAAGACAACAGAATGAATCAGTGTATTCGGTTCATTGACAACTGATGCATTTGGGAGTCCTAAATCCAAACAATGGATGAAACAGTTAGAATTTAAATTGAAAAAAAAATGTCCAAAGGGATACCCTCCTAACTATACCGAGGAAATATTCAAAATCAGGCAAGTAAAGTTAGGTGATCCCGTTGTTTACAAACTTAAAGACTTAAAGGGAGAGGACACAGAAGGCATGTGTTATGAACAAGAGTTATCTCTCTATGACAGCAAGCTGACATATGCAAAGTTGAAAAGGTTTGGAAGATAATAAGAATGAAAGGTACAAATCGTGCACTAATTAAATGCAAAGGATATTTTGAATCCTTTAATAGTTAGAAACCAGCAGAAAACATTATTCCATTAAAATAAATTATGCATCAATGACACCTCTTTGTCCATTCACGACAGAAGCTGTTGCATATCAACATCCTCTCCTATGAAGAAGAAAAGCACAATACATATATAACAGTATCAGGGAGCATGACATCTTTGAGTTTTTGAAAGATAATGAGTTTCTAGAATATGACAGATTGGAAAAAAAACGGTGCATTAGAACTGGAAGGAGAAAACTAAATTATGATTTGCACATGATGTGCCGTTCATCGCGCTAGCTCATCAGCTGTGCTGAAGTAAATATAAATTTTCCCAGTGTAATAATCTATTGTGCATGGGTGAACGTCGTACTATTTTTAATTTCCAAGTGGGTTATACATTTTCTCCTATCACCTTCGGTGATGATTGTATTTTAAACGTATTGCAGTGTGTGCATTTTCATCCGACATGGTGCACGCAGGCACGTTAACCTTGCCCTCAGTAGCGTACTAACGGGGGAGGGGGGGGGGCGCACGGGGTCGAGCGCCTCAGGTCTTGGGGCGCCAAAACACCTGATAAAAATTCGGGCCTCGTATTCGAACCCTTTTGGGCCATCATCGTCGCCCCGGGCGCCATTTACCCTTAGTACGCCACTGCTTGGCTAAACATGACGGACCCTTATGTCCGCCATATTGGTTCTGTTGAACAAAATACACATTTCTGTTACAGCTTAATCGGGTCAAAGACGTCACACAACAACAACCACGGTCGCCAAAGCGGACAACCAGAGTGTTCCAGACCAGAGCATCGCCTAATCACAGGTGTTTGTGTAATTTAGCTGAAATCGAAATCGAGACCATGAGATGCGCCTCCCTCCATGAGTGTCATGGTCATACAAGTGAAGAAAAGACTGTATGTGTGATTGATATTTTATAAGAGATTTTTCCCCATCTAGAACATCTTTCAAACATTATAGTATTTCCCTTACCGGGGTTTGCAGATGACGATGATGATGATAATAATTGTAATCCGATTTCTAATTACCAAACATTTCATCTAATAATATAATTATAAACCATATTGTTTAACACATTGTCTAAGAGAAACTATTAAAGCAAGGATACAAGTAGGTTGCTCCTTATGCAATAAATTGGTGAAAATTTTTACTAACAAAATGTCTAACAAAAATGCCTAAATAAACTGTCTAACCAAAATGTGTAACAAAACTGTCTAACCAAAATGTGTAACCAAAATGTCTAACCAAACTGTCTAACCAAAATGTTTAACCAAAATGTCTAACCAAACTGTCTAACAAAAATGTGTAACCAAACTGTCTAACCAAAATGTGTAACTAAACTGTCTAACCAAAATGTGTAACCAAACTGGGCTTTAACCTGTTCCTAAGACTTTTGTTTCAGCTAATCTTTTAACTCAGTGTTTCTAATCAAAATTCTTTTTTGTTTATCCGATTCGTATTGGTAATTAGTGAAACTTTTGTAATCCGGCCATGAAAGAGACCAAGACTGTACACCAAATGGCGCTGTGAGATGGAAAACTCTGTGTCAGATTTATTGCTATTAATGCGAGGTAAATATGAGGGTGTCTGAACCACCTTCTAGAGATATATTGACATGAACAGTTTCCTTGTGGATTGTTTGTCGAAATGGGGCCCCGGGAGGCCGAGTGGTCTAAAGCGCTCTCCTTTACAGATCACTACCATCTCATCTTTCTCCGCGTGGGTTCGAGTCTCGGGCTCGGCCAATAAGGTTATATGAAAAAGCTTGCCAGTAGCTTCCCGTGGGTCGGTGGTTCTTCCCGGGGTTTTCCCAGGTTCTTCCTCCACCAAACATACTGGCTGCCATGTATATCATGTGCTGGAAATTGGCGTTAAACCAACAACAACAACAACAACAAAACATTTGTCGAACTGATGGCATTTTATAGAAAAATTAATGTTGATTTTTCAATTTTAGTAATTTTTTTTTTGTTTGTTTCATTTCTGTTCTTACTAAATATTACAACTCATTTAAATTGCAGAATGTAATAAATGGGTTGGTCTGCTTTGGTTTGGTGCTTTATGGCATGTCAACAGTTTCATGGTTATATAGTGTGTAGGCAAGTAAAGTTAAAGTGCCTTGTCCAAGGACACACCACGGTAGTCGATCTGGCTAATCCGATGGTGCGAATCGAACCCGCAAGCCGTTTGGCAAATATTACATACTTCTTTTAGCAAGAGACATACGAATTAAAACAGTTTCAGTTTTCTAGATTGTCTTTAACGAAATGTAAAATTCCATGTCATTCCCTCCTAGCGACCATGGTAGCCACCATTCTTTTTTTTTTTTTTTTTTTTCTTCTTCTTTTTTTTTTTTTGGGGGGGGGTGGTGAACAAAACTTTATTTTGTATGGATTATTACTGGCCATTTTGCACCAGCTGAGTCTAGACATTAAAGAATAAAACGTGCCATGCCCAAAAAATATAAATAAAAAATAAAAAAATACAGTGCATTAAACCGCTCATTATGGTCGCTCTTAACAGTTACCGAACACCACCCACCTTTTAAAAAAAAAAAACGGAATATCATTGCTCAAGATAACAAATTCCCTAGTCCTAGACGTGGCGAATGTTGGCTGACCCTTTCTATTGTTGGCACTCGCTGGGCATAATTCCGATGGTTAAGCAGCGTGACTTATAGGGAATGAACTGTTAGACTCACAAATTTGACTTTACAGTGGTTTTTGACAAAGAGACTCGTGTCAGCCACGCGCCAAATAACAGTTTCTCTTCACGAGGTCAAGAAATTGTTTGAAAAAAAAAATAGCTTTCACTTTGCTTGACTTCACATTGATTGATTGAAAGACATCTGTGGTTTGGGATCTTGCATAATGCATCAGCTGGACAGCTAATGGGCGTACAATTTTCAATCCGATAATATTTTTTTAATCACTCTGTCATTCAATGGCAATAGAGGTTCCATTAGCAGACAACGTCAGAACGAGCGCCAGGTGATGCAAGGAAATGGACGAGGTAATAGATTATCGGAGCATAACGAGAGGTCAAAAAAACGTTGGGACACTTAAATGTCCTGTTGAGTGGACCAGGGTCACGTGCCGACTTTCTTGTTCCTAAAAGAATATTCAGACATCAAAAAAGAGACCACCGGGTTGGCTAAGGCGCTCGCCTTTACAGATCACTCACATCTCACATATGTCCGCATGGGTTCGAGTCTCAGCTCGACCAGCGTGGGTATGTGACAAATCTTGCCAGTAGCTTCCCGTGGATCGGTGGTTCTTGCCAGGGTTTTACCGGGTTCTTCCTTTACCAAATATACTGGCCGCCATGTATAGCCTATCATGTGCTGCAAAATTGCGTTAAATCCCACAAAACTGAACCAAACATTAAAAGCTAGACGTGACAGTACATGCCTGTGAACAATGCATTCCTGATTTTAACATGTAGCTACATTGCTTTAAAAGGAAGACCGCAATATATTTCCTTTACTAAGGAAAACCAACGATTCATACTACTTTTTAATCAAAAGTCACTAAAAGCGTCACGTGATTAGCTCCTCGGTAATAACAGACAAAATATTGTCTAATGCTATATTCGATATTGAATATATCCCCTATTCCATTTTATCGGGTGCTCTGATCTATACGATATATCGCGACCAAATACATCCTTGTGTGCATTCAAATATAAGATATAACTATCAGAGATGATCAATTTATCGGCGATAACTGATCTGACTTTCAATGTCCCTCATTATTCCATTAATATGGGCTATACAATAATTTGTATACCATATCATTCACAAAAGAGAAATAAATCTTGTTTCCACAAAAGTCTTCAAAAATATCATTCGGCAAAGCATGTCAAAGATGATGATAATAATATCATGTATTTTGGCAACTTAATTACTTCAATTAAGGTCTCGATTTTCAAGATATAAATAACATTGATTATATAATTTGCAAGCTTAAAAACCTAGACCTTAATTGGAGTAATGAAGTTGCTAAAATACATATAGTGTAGTTCGTTATCGGTCAAAGTTATTTAGAGAAAGTAGACTAGATTTTAATTACAGTAATTCTGATTTTATGGAACGCCAAATCTTTCAAATTAGATGAGCTGGAGAGATCGCAGGGTGAGCTGGAGTGATCGTAGGGTGAATTATAGAGATCGTAGGGCCAGCTGGAGAGATCGTAGGGTTAGCTGGAGAGTTCGTTGGGTGAGCTGGAGAAATCGTAGGTGAGTTAGAGAGATAGTGCGAGATGGATAGATCTAGTTTGAGCTAGAGAGGTCGTTGGGTGAGCATGAGAAACCATAGGGCACGCTGAAGAAGGCGAGCTCCAAAGATCGTAAGGCGAGTTGGAGTGATTGTAGGGTGAGCTGAGTGATCGTTTGGTGAGCTGGAGAGGACAAGCTGGAGAGGGTGAGCAGGAAAGGGCGAGCTGGAGTAATCGATAATTAATCGTATTGGGGAATGAAATGATGGATAATTCTATCAGGAAACTGTACATTAAAGTCCATAACAAATATCAGAAAATTGTCCTCGCTGAACCCGGGTAAAATTCACTGACTTTATCATTCAGAAATTAGACAGGGGTGACCAATACAAACAGGCAAACAGGACAATCTAAAATATATAACTCCATTCAACCATATTTATTTTATATTTATTATGTCTATATATTATTTTGTAATCTATTTCATGTTTACAAGTCAAAATCGGCACAAAATATGATGGCAATCAACCAATGTTCATATTATATGAGTAACTCAGGTTACTTCCATCAAATGGAAGACAGACATGAGAATACAAGAAATGTTATAAACTTATTGATGTTATGAATCGGTCGTGTGTGTGTGTGTGTGTGTGTGTGTGTGTGTGTGTGTGTGTTGTTCGTAATACAAACGCAATATCACGGACTATGTTCCATGCTTGCGTTTATTTTCCACACATAATCTTTTCTAACATTTCATGAAAGGTAACGGTAACTACTTGATGAAGTCTTTCTAACATAATGAACTTACATTTTCTTTGTCAATTCATCGGTATTTTTTCCAAAATAAAATCAAATAAAGCTACTTCGGTGGTTATTTATCGCAAATGCACATGCTTTTCATGCAATACCTTTGTTTTGTTTTTTGTTCGTTTCCTGCTCTTTGTAGAAAAACCAAAGGTATTAAATTGAACCTTTTCGTTTGGCGTCCTTCTGTTTTCACAAACCTGACTCCGTTAGTAGGATAGGGGAGCATTATGGGGGTGATCATTGCGCATGTTCCGGAAGTCGGGCTTTTTTTCTGGGTGACAATATCTACATAGAGACCTCTGAAAGTCTCATGATTAGATTCAACCCGGAAGATGGAAGTTATTATTATTATTATTATTATTATTATTTTTTACTTTTTTGGGGGGAGGGGGTCTATTTAATATTTGGAACGTAAGACATAAGGTGTTCTACTCGTTGCATCGTATCATCTAATTCGTCGTCAAGTCTATCTCATCAAACGACTATTTCACCTCATCACCTAACATTTCTCAACAACGCTTGAAGAATGAGATTTGGTGTGCCATTGTTGAGCAGGTTTGTAACTTTGTACGTGAATTTGATGACATTTTTTTTTTTTGGTCTTAATTCTTGCCCTATCCTTGAGTATATGCATCAAGCCATTGACACTCGCGAGTTTAATTAACTCGGACATTGTCGTATAGATGCTTCGCTATTTATTAAGGAATATTCATCTTGCCTTTCAATTTCGTCAATACATATACTCCCCTTGTCTTCATTATTCAGATTATACATGTATTTAAGTGAGGTTCTTCCTATAATGTAAGATGGTTCTTCAGACAAAACATCTTCATTTTTTCTTCTCCTCCTACTTCCATGCTTGTTAGTCTCTTGCTCAATTTCATCGACAAGTACAATAGTATTTGTACTAATAACTCCTTCCTAACCCGCATTAATACCTGTAGGTGTAATGGTATTTGTTAGTTTTGGTTTGATGATGTTACAGCTGTATAGTCTTGCATCAGGGACGTAACTATCGTCCCCGCAGCGTCTGCGTCTCAAGTTATCTTACATTGGGGGGCCTACTTGTGAATTTTTGCAAGGGGGCCCAAAATTTGAAGTTATTCCACTGTCCTCCATGGTTATGTTCCCACCGGTAATATGTATTAAAATTTTGGAATATTTACAACAAGCGAATGTTATAATGGGAAACCAGTGTTTCACAGGAAATGTGCAAAGATTAAAACACTGAAGAATTCTGGGAATTTGTTAAAGTGCTTTATTTGCTCAGTCTATTAAAAGATCGTAGCTGCCAGTTATTAACCCCCCCCCCCATTTTTTAAAGACAATATATTTTCGAGGCTAAATGTATAAGTTGTTTTCGAGATTCAAAGACATCTTTATTAAATGGTTATGTATGTATGTATGTATGTATGTATGTATGTATGTATGTATGTATGTATGTATGTATGTATGTATGTATGTATGTATGTATGTATGTATGTATGTATGTATGTATACACTATTGTGTACTTGCGTGTACTTGAGTGTATAATTGGAGGGGGGGCTGTTGACAGTGTAAGACACAAACTGTCGACTCAAGATAAAGTCGTTTTTAAAATTTTGGACTTTTCATTGGTTACTTTAAGGCATAACAAACTCACATGAACAGTACATATTGCGTAGGAAGACACAGCGTAAAGTGCAGTTACCTCAGATTTATTAGAAAAACCCAGAACTCTAAGCATGAAAAGTGCATTTCTCCCGTTTATCCTTCTCAAATATTTACTAACTTTTTAAAAATGCAAATCACTCTTACAGCAATAATTTTTCTCACCTCGACCTATTTCGGTTCATCTTAATCGAATTTTGGATAACATACAGTTTATTTTCAGCACATGTAAATCGTTTGACGTAAATGCACTTTACTCTGTGTCTGCCTACGCAATATGCACTGTTAAAGTGAGTTTGTTTTGCCTTGAAGTACCCAATAATTGTTGCATGTTACATCAGCTCCAATGTCCCTTAAGAAAAGTCTAAGGTAGACAGTCTTAGCATAAAATGACTGAAGAAAAATGTATTTAAGAATCATAAAGCTGCAAATATGGTCATCATATACTAAGGAGTCATGTCACGACACTTTCCACAACAGCGCACTGCATGAAATACACTGCACTACATTAATTATACAATAACTGCCCGGAATTGAATTTTTCACTATATTAAGCTTTAAACCGAAAAGAAAAAAGAAACAAAATATAGAAATAACTTGAGTTTTTCAAGGCCTTTCAAAAAGGGGTGTTCATATAGAAAAACGTATTATCATGATCATTTTATATTAGTCAAGACACGACACCAAATTGTCTTAACTCGGCGTTTGTTATGTTTTTCTTCTTCTTTTGAAAATCGAACATTCGTGGATCATCTTCACCTTTCATTTTCCAAGAGCAGTTTAGCCGATGTTTTGTCTGACTTTAAGACACGCTGATATTAACCTCCCTTAGGGCTGCCCATTTTCGTCTGTTGCTACTAGAGAGAGAGAGAGAGAGAGAGAGAGAGAGAGAGAGAGAGAGAGAGAGAGAGAGAGAGAGAGAGAGAAAGAGAATACATTAACATTGCCAGTGAACTTGATTCCGATATTTTCTATCTGTGCTCTATCTCTCCAGCAGTGTCAGTGCTTGAATTAGTTATGCACCATATTCAGAATTGTTTAGCAGACGGAATATATATATATATATATATATATATATATATATATATGGATTACCCAATAGGCAGACTAAGCACGTGCTTAGGGCACCAGCAAAGCAGGGGCGCCAAAAAAAAGGAGAAATTTGTTATTTTACGGTTTAGTATTGTTTTTATTTTGAATTACATAGGAGGGGGGAACCATAATCTTTTCAATGCTTAGGGCCTCTAAAGGTCTTAATCGGGCCCTCTGTGCGTGTGTATATATATATATATATATATATATATATATATATATATATATATATATATATATATATATATATATATATGTGTGTGTGTGTGTGTATGTATGTACGTATGCATGCATGTATGTATGTATGTATGTATGTATGTATGTATGTATGTATGTATGTATGTATGTATGTATGTATGTATGTATGTATGTATGTATGTATGTATGTATGTATGTATGTATGTATGTATGTATGTATGTATGTATGTATGTATGTATGTATGTATGTATGTACGGTAAGCCACCCTATGTTTTAAGGTTCGCAATAACTTACTGAGTATACGATATATGGTGATAAAAAACTGTCCCTAATAATGGCAAGAAAAATACCATTTGGATTAGCTAGGCACTTCATAAGGGAAGAGAAACGGCCCCATGCGGCTCAGTCCATCTGTATTTCCTCCTTTAAGAGACTAATAACAACATAAATAAATGGTACAGACACAAGAATGACAAGGACATGACGGACAATTGCATACATAAATCACAAACTCATGCATACAAAAACAAAAACACACATTTTTATCTTTGATTGGTTTGACAGCCCCCGTACCATATCAGCATCAACTGATGAGAAATGGCTCCGGCCATGTGGCGGCCGCTACCGTCTCCCGTCGTAGGTAGAAAGGCGATATGGTCATCCCTACCGGGAAGTGGTCTTACTGAGTATATTCCAATGGATCAAAATAACGCAATCAATTTAGAAGGCATTTAGCACAAATTTATAGGTCGAAATTTTCCATTATATGTGCGAAACGCTGACACGTGTTATGTCATCTTAATCTTGATGGCGTTATCTACAGATAAATCATTCATTCGTTTATTCTGAAACTCAACATACATATAAGGTACGAAATACAAATTTTAAGATTGAGAATTAAGATGAATATTACATCAAAAATATGAACAGTTATATAAAGACACAAATAATACTGTGAAGTCATCTTATCTGTGAAGTAACCCAGAGGAATAATTTTGATTTAATTCATTCATTTATCATCATTTCTTTAGTTAGCCTGTTCTAAAATTTAAAAACAAAATTGAAACAATAATTATACAAATAACCCACTTACAAAAAGAAACAAAAAAAAAAAAAAGAAGAAAAAAGAAAGAAAGAAAAAATGCAGTAATTACTTAACTAGCTCTGCATCAGATGTATCATGAAGATATGCACCTAGTAGAATATCAATATTATTGATAATATGCGACCAAAACAGATCCCTCATTCCTTTTGTTTTTGAGCACGAGATTAGCGTGTGATCTATAACATCAGTATACGAAGTACTGCAATGTTGACAATTATGAAGCATCATACTGCATGTTTAAGATCTTTGTTTGACCGTGGTATTTGCCACAAAATGGCGGGTTTAATACAGTGATGTATATTTTTAAATATTTGAAAGGATGAATCGTTAAAACATATGTGCTTGAAGTTATTATTCTCGAGTTCAGTTATGGTGTTCAGTGGAATGCGCCTCTATTCCTTCGAAGCCGAAAAAGTCTTATCTTGTACAAAAATATCAAAAAAGTCTTTCAAGTCATATTTGTGAAGAATTCTATAGTTATCGGGAATACATCTGTTTTGTTTCATACGGTCATTCTTCCAAAGGAAGGTACACAATCTCATTAAAAAAAATTCTTTTAGAATATCTTTTAGACTTTTAGAAGATGCCTTTTTACTTTTGGTATGCAGTTCGTGTCAGAGCTCATTGGGATACCTATGTGTTGGTTAGTACGGGAAATCAGAACAATGTTTGGAGCTATTTTCCAATTGAAATTGCAGTAATTCTTCTGCCTATTCCGCTTGAAAATAACGATCCAACCATACAATAAACATGTCTTTACATTTCTAAAACACTTTCCACATTTAGTCTCCAAAATATATTGTCTTCGGAAAAAACGGGTTACTAACTGGCAGCAAAGACTTTCTAAAAGACTAAGTAAACAAATCACTTGAACAATTTCCCAGAATTCTTCAGTGTTTTAATCTTTGCACATTTCGTATAAAACACATTTTCAGATTATAACATTCGCATGTTTTGAATATTCCAAAATCTGAATACGTGTTAGGAACATAACCATGGAGGACAATGGAATAACTTAAAAGGTTCGGCCCCCAGCAAAAATTCATAAATTGGCCCCCCAAAATATAATATAACTTGACATTTTGGGGCCATTTCTTGAATCCCCCAACCCACCCATTGCAGGGGCCGCGGGGACGGTAGTTCCACCCTTGATGGAAGACCATACAGCTGTAACAGCATCAAACCAAAACTAACAAATACCATTACATCTACAGGTATAAATACGGTTTAGGAAGGAGTTATTAGTACAAATACTATTGTACTTGTCGATGAAATTCAACAATAGACTAACATGCATAGAAGTAGGAGGAGAAGAAAAAATGAAGATGTTTTACCTGAAGAACCATCTTGGATTTTTGGAGGAGGTCCAATTTATACATGAATAATTTGAATGATAAAGACAACGGGAGTATATCTATTGACGAAATTTAAAGGCATATGAATATTCCTTAATAAATAGATAAGCGTCTCTTTGACAATGTCAGAGTTAATTAAACTCGCGAGTGATAATAGCTTGATGCGTATATTCAAGGAAAAAGCAAGAATGGAGACAAAGAATATATTTCATGAAACCAACTTACAATGCTACAACCCTGTTCAACAATGGCACACCAAGCCGCATTCTACAAGCATTGTTGAGAAATGTTAGGTTATGCGTTGAAACAGTTGTTTGATGAGATAGATATACTTGAGGACGAATTAGAAGATACGATGCAACGAGTAGAACACCTTATGTCTTACGTTCCAAACATTGTTCAGAAAGCAGGCGAAACTTTAAGCCACCTGAAAAAGAGATGGAACCAACTGATGAAAGACATCAGATAGGATCTTACGATACACCAAGAAATATGTGCTAGACAACAGGTCATTACTGCAAAAGTGAATAACTGATAACTACAAATTATTCTCTCTTTATAGAGGGAAATCAGACGTAAGAAATGAAGAGTTTCATATGGTTCAGTTATCATTTACAAGGATCGAAAAAGATAAAGTCTTGTTACTACGGGTTACATACACAATTTTTCTTCTCGTTAAATTTGTCTAATCACATAGTGTAGGGATGCTACTTTTATCTACTTTTTGTTGCTTCATTTTCAGATTACACATTTTTGTATTTCAAGAATGGACCACCTTACAGACTAATGTTGAAAGAGTTCATGAAGGTAATTGTACCTGTATGTTTTGCTCAGTTAATCTAGGACCATCTAATTAGTCAAGTTTTGTTGCCAGAAAGACTGTACCATATTCTCGTTGATCCTTCGGTACAAGAGTTGTCACAAAGCAGCATTCTCTTTGTAGAGATGATACGCAGTTTTGTAATGTAGACAACTCGTATAGGAGTACTTGAACATCACTAGGCCACACCTTATATTTGGAATGTGATTAACTAGCGTAGGAGTACTTGAGGATCATTATGCCACTCCTTGTATTTGCAATGTGAACAACTCGTGTAGGTGTACGGTAGCGTTACTAGACCACACATACTATTTAGAATTAAAATATTTGTAATATAGAGATGGCAGGTTATAGGTTACCCCTTCGATCTTGATTAATATTTCGGTTACAATCTGGAAGAGCAATGAGAATTTTGTCAGTTTAATTGATGTTTGCGTAGCAGCAAAGCCGTTCCAAAATCTTTCAAAGTTTTGAACTCACTTTATTTTTTACTGGGCCTCTTATGAAACTGAAATAAATTAATCAAAATACATGGGATAGCCTAGAAATTGCAATGTCTTTACTTCTAGAGTCTATTGTGACCCATACTGTTTAATTCCCATAAGCCCCATAATACTTCGACCCAACTATCCAACCACACAAGTACCACCCCACCCCACCCCCCCCAAAAAAAAAAAAAAAAAAAAAAATTTCCCCGTAGTGGCCCAGCTCAGGTTCCCATAGTAAATCGAGCCCGCAAAAAATTAGAACTTCTATCTTTCAGGGTTGAATCTAATCATGCGACCTTCAGAAGTCGCTATGTAGATAATGTCACCCAGAAAAAAAACAGCCCTACTTCCTGAGGGTCAATAAACAACTCCCATAATGCACCCTTATATTACTTACTGAGTCTGTGAAAACGGAAGGACGCAGAACGATAAGGCTAATGTAATACCTTCCATTTTTCTACAAAAAGCGGGAAACAAAAAGGCATTACATGAAAAGCATGTGTATTTGCGATAACGAACTATCGAAGTAGCTTTATTTTATTTTATTTTGGAAAAAATACCAATGAATAGGCAAAGAAAATCGAACTCCATTATGCTAGACATACATCATCAAGTAGTTGCCTTTCATTATTGGTCATTCTTTTTCTGGGATTATTCATATAATATGTACATCTCCTCTTCGTATTGGTTAATTGCCATCAGATTTTGTACCGATTTTGACAGGTAAACATGAAATATAACAAAACTTTTTATATAGACAGAATCGATATCAAATAAATATGGTCGCCAGCATATCCAACAATTGCAGCTAAGAGATTCGCAACCCACAAATAAGTTTATGTAAGGTTTGTGAGGTAATAAATTCATTAGATGAGGTAATAAATTCATTAGATGATAGTTTACCTGGGTGTGCCGAATGTTATGACGGTCTTGCACTCCACACACCCTGAGCCGAATCGGTTCAAGACGGTCATGACATTCCGTACACCCCAGCAAACTTACATGTAATGAATTTGTTTCCTTCGGCTCCGGGTGTATAGGGTACAAGACGGTCATGACATTCCGTACACCCCAGCAAACTAACATGTAATGAATTTGTTTCCTTCGGCTCCGGGTGTATAGTGTTCAAGACGGTCATGACATTCCGTACACCCCAGCAAACTAACATGTAATGAATTTGTTTCCTTTGGCTCAGGGTGTATAGGGATCAAGACGGTCATGACATTCCGTACATCCCAGCAAACTAACATGTGATGAATTTGTTTCCTTCGGCTCAGGGTGTATAGGGTTCAAGACGGTCATAACATTCCACACACCCTGGTAAGCTAATATGTAACAACTAATATTCTCTTCCTGTTCTTTATATTTCTCTTTGGACCCGTGGTTGCTCAGTGGTTAGCGTACCGGACTCGCGACCACAAGGGTGCAAGTTCAAATATAGCATAGTCCAGGCCGCCCCGGCTGCCATGGTGTGTCTCTGGTCAAGGGGATTTACTCCAATTGCCTCGTTATGACATAGCCTTTAATGTGTTGATGTGCTCTTAAACACCAAAAAATAAACCAATAAACAACGTGTTTGTATCTCTCTGCATCTGCCTCTTCACTCCTTCCTCATTAATAGTGCCTGTCCTTGCCTTTGCTTTTACCAACTCTTGGTCTTGTCTTTGTACAATGGGCGTGTATCTGTTCCTACAGCTCTCAAACTTTCTCCCTTGAACATGAATCTGCGTCATTATCCTTCATTACTATCTTTGTCGCTGATTATCTTTTATATTGGTCCTAGTCTCTGATGTTTTGGACTCTCTTTCTCTCTCTCTCTCTCTCTCTCAACCGGTGCTGAAGCTGGGAGTTCCATTCTGTATCTTTAGCAGGCTTTGAAGCAACCTTTTGCGAAAAAAGTATGGACAAAGTAGGGCTATTTTATTTTTAAAAAGTAGGGAAAAAACAGGGAAAATCAGACATAAAATTAGGGCACACATTCATTCGATTGACTTAACATTAGTAGCTGAACCAACAATATCTCGACTAACATCTCTACTTACACTCTGTAGGCTTCGAGATGCATAATAGGCCCAATGCGTTCTCCTGCCCACACCTTGTAGGCTCGAATATGTAGAACAGGCCCAATGCGTTCTCCTGTTCACACACTGTAGCCTCGAATATGTAGAACAGGCCCAATGCGTTCTCCTGTTCACACCCTGTAGTGTCGAAGATGTAGAACAGGCCCAATGCGTTCTACTGTTCACACCCTGCAGACTCGAAGATGTACAATAAGCCCAACGCGTTCTCCTGTATGTCATAGGAGACGACTAATGGAGGCAGGGGTCGCTGTGGATCAGTGGTTAGAGTGCCTGTCTCTAACCTTTATCTAAAATTGCAGCTTAGACAAGGTTGACATGTTGTCTTTACCACTCACAAAGTACAACAAATAGATGGACCAGGCTGCCAAGGCAAAATCATAGCATGAGACCACCAGATGCTCCTTTAAAATTGCATAAATTACTGAAAAGAAAGCATTGAAAGGCAAAGAACCTCTCCATGGTGCTTAATACATATTAAATGGATAAAAGAATGTCTCCAAATATTTTACAAAGTGGGAATTGCAGGGCAGATTTGAAGAAAGGTAGGGGAAAGTAGGGAGTCCAATGAAGATGTAGGAACACTTGAAAACATGTTTTATGCACAATAAATTAAATTTAATATTTTTTTATATGCACATCAACCCCCGCCCCAACTTGCAGGAGCAAAGTGATTTGTCTTCAGGTGGTGAAGATAATATTTACCAATTCAATAAAAACTGCAGGAGACTGAGATTGTGTACCGGGCGGAAGGATGAACCGATCAACGGATGGACACGAGGATTGCTATATACTCCATCATGGATATGAAAAACAACCTTGCCCTTGAATTTGTCTCCCATTAATCTGCCCACTTCATCCTCCTTTGACTTATGGCATAGAAGACGTCTTTACGAGTACAAAATAAATCCATATTTAGTCCTGGTAGATCCATGGCATGGCATACAAGAGCAAAAGTCTCGTGACACGTTCATGCCAATTATTCAAAAGTCGCTATTTAAATCCGAATCTACTAAGGATACTAAGGAACTCATTTAAACAACAACATTACAAAAGGATTCCCCACCCTCACCCCATAAAAAATAGAATTCATACTCTTTGTTGACGTTCAGAACAAGAAATTCCTAAGACAAAAAGCTACGTTTTAGGACAATTTGACCTATTGCGCTGGTCGAAGTCACACAGAGATTACGGGTTTAGCTCTGCATGGTTGAATACTCAAGAAGTTCTGATTATAAAAAAAACCCCAAAAAACATTCAACCTTGCATTGTACTACAGAGATGATCTCCTTGTGGTCATTATTAAGCCTTAACTAAAAGTGTCAAATTCTCTGTGTCCCTCTGTTGACCGGAAGATTGCACAAGACCGTAACTGATGGCGTAGGTTAGAGTGAAACTGGAGTCCCCCTGACATTACAGGTCTAACCAGTACGAGAGCCACGTCGTTCTATGTGGGGATGGCTGACTCCTTTTACAGATAGTAAACTCTTCGTGACCTCACGACTTCTATAGCTATTCAAATTTCATGTTATTTAACTGAGGCAAGTTGTGATTTTCTTTGCTTTTAATCATAAACGTTAATCTTATAGAATAGTGCATTAGGTTTGTATCTTCAAAGTGGATTTATATATCTGAAAAAGTTTTACTTTTGGTACCAACGATTCTTTTATCGAATAAAAAATCACGGTGTTTATTTTTAAATGTATTTATTTACTTATTAATTTATTCTTTGCTGTTGATTTTTTTTTAAAGCGCACTGTTTTAACAATCATACAAATATTTTCTCCGTGTCCCTTACGTAAAATAATCATAATATCATTTTTGCATAAAGAGAGTGGTAAAAATCAAATATAAAAGAAAACCAAAATGCCTGCGTAAAATTAAATAGGGTCAAATCAATAAAAATCAAAGAAAATAAAGAGTTTAACCTTCTCTTGAGATTGGAAGAATCTCATTTACTTTTAAATGAAGATTAAAAAGAAAAGATTACAATTATGTAAACAAAAAACCTTGCATATATGAGAGCATTTAGCTATTACGTGCTCATACAATGGAGAAAACTAACACATGCCTATTTTTTCCGAGTCGGCATAAAGTATGTATGTATGTATGTATGTATGTATGTATGTATGTATGTATGTATGTATGTATGTATGTATGTATGTATGTATGTATGTATGTATGTATGTATGTATGTAAATATGTATGTATGTATGTATGTATGTATGTATGTATGTATGTATGTATGTATGTATGTATGTATTTATGTATGTATGTATGTATGTATGTATGTATGTATGTATGTATGTATAGGGTTTAACGGCACATCAGCACAGTACTGGTTATATAGTGCTGATTAGGAATAAGTTTTAAAAAATGTCAAAATAAAAATTGCAAACAAAAAAAAAGCTTAGGAATATAGACCCTTTAAAATAAACTTAAAGACATAGCCCTTCAAGATAAAAGATCAACGGTGAATATGTTAAAATGCTTTAAACGGTATTAAAAAAGAAAATGAAAGATAAACGTAAAAAAGTTATAAGATCCTTAAAATATAGGGTCATACTTTAAAAAAAAAATATAAACCGCTTCTTGCAAAAAGTCCAAGATTTTTTCTGGTGGCACGTCATCCGAAAGCTTCTTAACTGAGTTCACATAACAAATAACTTTTAAAAAAATTCTGTCTCACTGGGTAGAAGTTGATGTACTGTACAAAAATGTCTTTTACTGTCAGTGGACACTGGGGGGGGGGGGTATGCTCTCTGGGCGAGATTCACCCTTTATGAGGTATGCATGGGTCAGATATGTCTGATCTATATTCAAACAGCACAATGACACATCATCTCGGCGATTTGTTCTAAATGACGGAAACTTGTTTGTAGAGTTTTCGTTCCACACATTTTACCAAGTATATAGACCATACCGATTTATACAATATTTGAAGTATCTATATTAATTCTTCCATAGATAAACGGGGGACTGCGTGGCAGCTTTGGCTGCTTTATCTATCCTTACATTACTTACTCTTAATACCAATGAGACTAGGTATCCAAGAGTACATAAATACTTTTTCCAGATTTTATGCACAAATTGTGTTTTTGTAAGATTTGGGATATTAACGGGCTGTCAAATTTAAGGTTTTGTATAGGTTTTCAGTGGGGAAAATGAGACAGAAAAGATGAATTTTTTTTCTTTTCTTTTCGTTTTTTTTTTTTTTTGGAGAGGCTTCGATGTATTTTAAAGATGTGACTATGGCTGTAATTTCTGCGGTAAAAAGTTTTATCCAGTAACCGGCTCGAGATGGTGCCGTGGTGTGTAGAGGCTGCATCCTTGTCTCGATCTATCGAACAATATGTATACAGGTTCGTATGTCCACGATAGTAAACTCTGATTTCATTGGCTTTACTTTGAAAAACCATAGAATTGGTTGAGGAATTTCTTTTTTGGGAAAGATCAAATATTATATTTGAGGAGTGGGGGTAATGACCAAGGAAGGAGGTGGTTTGGGAATACAGAATATTTTGCAGAATTGGCAAGATTGAATTTTGCTGCTTCTAGATGACGGCGATTTCGTATGCCTAAAGGTGGAATTCAATTTAGTTTCTGAGCATGCAAGTTTGGTATGGCCTTAAGACGCCATAATATGACAGATTGGATGGATTGGAGGATAGTTTTATATTGTTTGGTAATATACTGAAGAGCCAGTTTCGTTCGTCTGAGATAAAGTGATGGTTCATTTGCCTTAACATAGAGGCTTTCTGAAGAGGAAGTTTCTAATGCTCCAAACAAAGACGAAGAAACTGATTGTGTATCGTATGAATCATCTGCAGGTAAGATTTACAAACTGATCCGTGCACAACCGAGCCTTAGTCAATTTCAGGTCTTACAAAAGTCTTTTATAACCGGGATAAGATCTTCCGGTCTACTCCACAGTCTGTGTTTCTTACGACTCGTATTCAATCCAGGTCTTTTTTACGTTTGTCCCTGAAGTATCTAATATGCCGAAATAAAGTTACCGTCTATACTCGCGTATAAATCAATCCCAACTGCAAACAGCAAAGACCCAGATCTGCCGTCGCATAATGCGCCGGCAGATCTGGGTCTATGCAGTTTGTAAGGACTAATCAGTAGAACAAACAACATAGACCCTGATCTGCCGGCGCATTATGCGACGGCAGATCAGGGTCTATGTTGTTTGCATTTGTATCCGATTATACGCGAGTATATACGGTAGCTTACGGTCAAAGATAAGTCATAAAAATTGTATATCTCCACAACAGGAATAAGACAACCATCAATATAGAGCTTTGTGTCATCATGAATTTTGTGTACAAGGCAGAAGTGCATGCAAAGAATTTTAGATTTCTAAACTTGTAACCAGTTTTATTCTGACCATATGTGAACTGTATTTAAGCATATCCGTAGTTGACGTTCAACCATTTGTATGCTCTTTGATCTACAACCGATATACAAAATGAGTGGACGTAAAGTGAGAAGTTAATTCCTGGAATAAGGCATTTCATGATATTGTTAATTTTTCTTTTAAAAAGGCTAACTGACAATATACCGCCCCGAGCCATACCCATATTCTGAGGATAGCTTTCAGAATGGGTGATGCCTACCTTTACTCTGAAAATTACATCTTTAAAACAATTGGATATAAAAACAGGTTGGCGTCCCCATAGACATATGTTGAATAGGTTATTCATTAATCCGCATTTCCATATGCTAGTATAAGCTTTCTCCAAGTATAACAAAGATGGCTACTGTATGTTTAAATCTTCAAGAACGCTTCCAGAACTCCAATAAATGTTTCAAGTATGACTAGATGGTCAGTTTTGCTTCTCTGACGTCTGAATCCACATTGAAAGTCTTATAGTAGTTTGTTGGATTCAAGATACCAGAGGAGTCTGTCATTTATCATTCGTTCCATGGTTTAGCAAATACAGCTTGTTAGTGCGATGGGACAATAGCTGGAAGGGTAGGTATGGGATTGCCTTATTCCAGGCAATGGGACAATAGCTGGAAGGGTAGGTATGGTCCTATCTAGGTTTGGGTATTGGTATCACTGCTGCTTCTCGCCATGGCGGCGTAAAGGCGCCAGTTTC